>JAUMJM010000033.1:20957500-21557500 GCA_033558235.1 Neomorphus geoffroyi | reverse complement strand
ACCTTCCTGAAGGTTCTTCCCCTGAGGTAAAGTGGCTCAGTCTTTGTACAAGCGTGAACAGTCTTTGTACACGCAACAAGCACAAGCTTGCACTCAAACGCTGCGATGTCTTAACCCACTGGCAAGACAGCATTACTGTCTAGGCCATCATAAACCAAAACAGACTCAAAATGGAAAATTCACAGTGCATGCCTGGCAAGGCAATACACAGAAAAGCATAGAAATACATTAATCTTCACCCCTGTTGTAAGGCAAAGCAAACCTGCAATGGCTGCCAATGACATCACTACAAGTTCATCCCAAGATCCAGATACAACAAATAGCTTGACTTCATCCAGCAAAAGAATGAATGACAAGGTCTCCAAGGACCTTCCATCTGCTTTCTCCTGAAAACTATCCTTATACCTTCTCCTTCCTCCACGCCCTCAAAAAAAAGTTTGTGGGATGTGATCTTTGGGCTCTCACAAAAACCTAACATCACAACCATTTCAGACTTCAGTTCTTGTAGAACAAATATTAATTAAAAAAATACTGACCTGCTACCTCCTCAATAAATTTCATTTCAACAATACAATTTCAATTTCCTATTCTGCCACAAACACGAAAAATCTTGTTACCATTAAGGAAACAGTATCTTACAATCTCCCAGGTATCATTCCTCGGTAAAGCAGGTTAGATAGCAATTGCAGTACTATTATTTCACTTTCTATCAATACAAGACAAAACAGCCCCATACTGCTCTAATATACTATTTTTTCTAATAAAGGAGCATAGTCATTAGACATTTTACCTACAAAAAAGGATCCTATTCCCCAAAACTTTCATATTCATTTCCGACTAATAAGCTTCAAAAACTCCACGATACAAGAAAGGTAACTGCCTAGCAGAGCCATTTTCTTCAAGTCTAATGTTACAATACATGTACTGTTGAAAAGTTACCTTTCTGCAAGGAAGCCATCTATCTACATGAACATGCCCTGATTTACAGAGTTAATCAATTAAAATAGGGCAAACCCAAAATGCTTTCTGCAGCAAACAAGGAGGAACAAGAAGCATTTGGACTACAACCTCAGACACATGGTGTGAGTTTTGGGGTTGTCCTACACAAGGACCGGAACTGGACTACAACTCAAGACATTTAATGATTTCACGATCGCAGTAAGGCCACACCAGTTTATATATTAGGTCACATTAGTGACAAAGCTCCTTGTTCACACACACATTGCTAGAAAAAAAAAAAGAACTGCTACTAAGCACCACCAGTCACAGAATACTGCTGAAACAGCAAGAACAGACTGAGCTTAAATTACTGATGCAACATTTCTCGGTTAAAAAAATACACTACACACAAAGCTCACACTTCAGTAAGTTATTCTTTTACAGTCCAGCCAAGGTCAACTCTAAAAACTTGGAAAGATAACTAACTGCCAAAATTCTCTTGTATCAGACACTGTATTCTAGTTCATGCACAAATTGAGGGCATTATCTCTTAATACAGAGCCTATACTTACAGGTTGTTCCACAAACTGGTTTCTCCTTCCCTTCCAGTAAGTCCCAGAGGTGAACAGATGCCTGCTCATACTGCTCAGTCAGCCTTAAAAGAGTAATAAGAGTGAATTTCTTACCAAGTCTTTTAAGTTGCCGCCATACAAATATGTGACCTGACTGACAATTAGAAAGATAAGTACTTTACTGCAAGCCTACCTCATGTTCATGTCTCTTTCAGGGTAAACTAGCTTGTAAAACTCATCCAGCATTGTCAATTCCTCCTCCGTCAGTACTGGAACTCCATTTGTTCCTTGTTTCAAATCATTGCGCACTTCATCATCACCCAACTTTTCCAAAATGAACTGCAGCTCCAGTACAGTCTTTAAACGCTTCTGTTCGGCTTCTTCTCGCATCAGTTGCTCCCTGCGAGCTGTCTTTTTTATTGTTTTCTGGATCTGTTCAAAATGAAAAGAAAATTTAAGTTGCTTGAACTTGGATTCTGTAATGAACTTGCAGAAAAATATAGATTTGAAATATCTTTTATTGACAAGTAGAGATGGATGTTGATGCTGAACTGCCACTTCACAATCTAGCATTACAGCAGGATAACCTGTGAAATATGACAACTATCTTTTAAGCAGAGTCAAAAGCCTACAAATTAAGACAAACTTTAAAATCAATGTCATAAACCTTGCATTATATTGGACCTTGATCATATTCTTATTTGAAGTATGTACTCCTCTGCGTTACTCAAGGGGAACTTTCAGCAATTAGAAAAGGGACAGTGAATGGCAACTCAAATGATTAAGGCAACAGAGCATTTGCCTCATGACTGCAGCCTAAGTCTCAGTTTCTTCAGTTCGGAGGAGTAAGGGTGATCCAGATTTTTCATAAAGGCCACAAAGGTCAGCAGATCACATGAACAGAGCAGTTATTCACCATATCCCATGACAGCAGGAGGCAATCATTGAAACTACTAAGAGATCAGCTTAAAACAGATAAACAAAAGCACTCTGGGTTCTTACACACCATGGGAGGGAACTTATGGAATGTTTTGTCACGAAAGGCTAGGAAGATGAACAATATCAGCAAGTTCAAGAAGGATTTAAATTCTTGGGACTCGATATCCACAGACAAGACACTTAAGGGAAAGGGACTGCATCTACTCCTTAGCAGTATCAGTTTGAGGATCACGGATGCTGGAAGACAATGGATGACAGAATCATCAGCCTTGCACTCTGCATAGTGCCTCGCACAAATGCTGTCATAATACTGCTCTGAACGCATCACTAGTCTGAACCCATTTCTTCTGGTTTTGTTCTTAATCCAAGCTCCTAAGATCCAAAATTCAGCTTGATCACTTTGTATGTATATAAATCTTCCACCTTCTTTTTAAAAAAATTCAACTTGGGACAACAACTTCTCTCTCCAAAATTTTTTTTTTAAAATCAAAGATGTATTTTAAAATCAATTGTATGAGAACTAATTCCAATCAGGAAAAACTGCAACCCAGTCTAACAGCAGAACAAACCAATTTATTACTCCTGGATTCATTCACTTCTCTTAGCTGACCGGGGAGGTACTTCAGGACACCCCATGAACATACACCAATCCCTGATGCAAGAAAAGTAAAGAAACAGCTTGGCTTAGGGGCTTCTAAGTTTACTATCGCATCAAATGAGGAAGTTTACAATGCAAGACGCTGCTGCCCTTCACTTTATCATACAGTCTGCTCACAAACCAAATACACTCATTAGACCAGCCTCCTGCACTATTAGTAATGCTGCTCTTTCTGAAATCACTAACTGCATTACTGCCTTCAGAACCTTCCAGTCCTATAGAACATGTTATGCTTTAAGTATGCCCCAGAATTAATTCTTCATTTGAACGATACTGCAGAGGTCTTAGGTGCTTCTTTTTGTTTGCAGCTATTGGCATAAGAAATAAATCAAACCTGTTGAAATAACAGGAATTGTCTACTAGAATTTCAGAACTTACTTTGATTATACTGCTATTTTACATGCTTGATAAAACCAACCAAAGAGATTACCTGTTTTACTAGTAATTAAGTTAACTTATGCTTTATGAAAATAATATGAATCACTTCCTATATTGTAGTTTCAGACTGTATTGCAGTTAAGAAAACAGCAAGAATCTTGAAAAAGGAACTGTAATGCTCTCAGTTGCTTGGATTTAATATCCTACAGTAATATAAATAACTGAAAACCCTCAGCCATTTGTCAAAGAGTGAAGCAAGTCTGTGAAATCTCTTTTCTTTTAAGAAAATATTATTGGCAGTAAGTAGGTGTCTATAATGTTGCATGATGGGCCTCTTTCGTAATTACATTGTTTTCAATAGTTACGTTTTGTCAGAAAATTACATAATTATGTTTCCATACATGTATGTAGTCCATCAGAAAAATCTTTTCGGAATAGTCTTCAGAAAACCTGACACAAAATAATACATAGAGTAAAAAAAAAAGAAAACCAAACATACAAGAAACCATGAGCATTTCATCACCATAAAGGTGACTACTATATCCGGTATTAGTGAAAGGGAGCTTAAAGCCTAAGGGTTTGGTAATGCAGCTGACAGCCCCGTTGCACCACTCGCTCTTTACTTACGTCTTGGCTCAGAGCCATAAAACTCCTCTGCAGTTCTTTAGCAAATTCCAGATTATTCGTCACTTCCTGGTATTTTGACACCGCATCCTTAAAAAGACAACACACACCAAAGTAAACCATCACAAACAGACCAGAATACATACTTCCAACAAATTCCCACAGATTTAGTTTCTAAGTGAGACGCAGGGTCCCCGAAGAGGACAGCAACAACGTTAAGTCAAATTTTGATTTTCACTGGCCAAAATATTAAGACTTCTGTATGTCCTTAGGCCTCTGGTTTCTTAGATAAATATGCTACAGCATATGCATATATATGCTCACATGCATGACAAATTAGTTCAATCTTTAGCTTTAGCCAGTTTGACAACAACTGGCAGGCTGGGGGAATGGGGAAGAACACTAATCTGGCAACTCAAAACTGCCCAAGAGAGAAATGTTTTGAGAATTAACGCATTGTTATCAGAGCAAAAAATCAGAACATTATACACATCACTAGGTTCCCCTTTCCACAAGTCTTTATTATTTCCTGTATTCTTAAATCTAATATTCTGATTTGCACCAAAGCGATCCAGACTCCTTAACCCACTTTCCACCACTGAAAATTAGTCAAATCAGGCAAAAAAAAAAAAAGGAGCTGAGACACTTACACTCCTGCTATGCCAAAACTAATAACTGATACGTTCTTGAACTACTGACCCAGAGAAAAGGTGCTTTCTTTGAAGAGCAGGAATCTGAACCGTACGTGTCTTTTAAGGATTAATACTGCTAACTATGAAGTTTGCTATAAATTAAGCAATTTACAAAATTTATCATTCTTCGCCAATTTGAAGAAGTGAAAATAAATACTTTCAGTATTTCTTCAATCAAAGATCATCTTTATGAAGTGTGTTAGTTTGGTTGCAGTCTTCATAAAAGTTCATGTGCTTTCCTCCTAAATATGAAATTTCAGTTATCTTCCCTACTCCAAAAGTTAACTTCTCACGGCTTATTTTCACAATATACCATTAAAAAATAGCAATACAGAAATCAGTGATATTTCAGCTTTCAGCTGGCATTGAACCACCACAGCAAAGCCTGGACATATAAAAAGATCACACAGAACAAGGGAAGCAGCTAATTCTGGTGACTGTGAACAGCTGTAACAGTTGCAGTGTACAGAGGTTTTTTGCTTCCCTCTTTTCAGTGTTCAAAAATTTTCAAAATATTGTTGATTACTGAGTATCTGGTAATCTCTTGCAAGTATCAATACACATATTTGCACCACACAACTGAATTGAATTTGATACTTGCTTTGTATTTATTACAAGTGGGAAACTGCTGTGGAGTCAACTCCACAATAATCTACTTTAAGGAACAGCCTCAATAAGGAGAGAAGCAGCACGCATCCAGGGAGTCCAGCTTATCCAGACATTACATCTGCTCCAATGAGAGCTGTGATAGACACATGGACACAGGTGATTTCCAGAGCCCTTCACAAGTTGCTCTAACCTACCCCTCTAACTAGACTGCACAATATTTACAAGCTACCGAGTGACTGTGCTCCTTATGTTCTCCACAGGCACATTGTCTGTGAAAAAAAGGATGACTTCGAAGGCATCATTTAGCTCCTTCAACAGTCCTACGTCATAACATATGCTCAGTTTCACCATGGCTTATTTACAACCTAACCATACCAAGCATAAAGCATCACAACACATGCCTTTACCTATTCTTTCAGTTTCTGATTAATAGAAAAACTGAGGTGTTCCAGGAGATAAAAAAAACTAAGGCAACGTCAGAGCTCAGAAGAACCTAGTTTTTAACAAGGGAAAAGGTAAGTGAAAACCAGTCCATCTTTCCACACCAAGATCACAAAGCAACTTAAGAGATTTGGTTAATATGGTTTTTCTTTTTACCAGTTGATCTTGATTCAGACGTTCTCCCTTGTTCATTCGTTCCTGGTAATCATCAAGCTTGCTCTGCAAACAAAGAAAAATGCTAGTATGAGAAGCCTAAATCGGGTTACTGCTTTCTTCTACTTGTGCTAACAAAATTAACTACTGTAACACTACGATAAACAGAAGCTGTAACACATTACACAAGGATAAAACTGTTAAGCAGAAATAGTACTTGAGAATATTCGTCTTCCAGGTTAGAAAAAGTAAATACTTTCCCAAGAGACAAATATTTTAATGCTATTTGGCTATCACAATACATCTTCACAACTAGTCTTAGTTTCTGAAGAAATACAGATTCCTCCTAATGGGGAGAGCATTCTCAACGCACTTTTCCTTCAGTCCAAAAAACCAGAGTTGAACTCAGCTCTGAGTCAGAGCTTATTATCACTATCAGTACAATACCAAAAACATGACTGCAAAAAACCACTGCCAATGTAATAAGAATCAGAACTGTAATACTTCGTACTTGCATCAGTTAAGATAGTTCTAAAGAATTTAAAACAGCTCTTAATCCTTCGTGCAAGAATGCCCACCAACACAATGCGTATTAATAGCTCTAAAATAGTTTTGTTCAAGAGCATTAAGGTTTCTTTTTCATGAGGAGAAACTGAAAAAGCAATCAAGTCGAATTTCAGCAGGATCAGTTCTCTATGCTTAAATACAAGACCACATGAAACGATGACATTAGCCAAAAGCAGCTAAAACTTCTGCTTGCCCAAGTCAAAAGGATTCTACAGGATAACTAGGAATCTTCTTTAGAAAGGAAGCATAGCCTGTAAGAACAACACACCTAACTATTAAGCTCTAAGTTTGCATCATTTCTGTATTATCACAGATAATTATTTTTTATGAAACTTGCTGTGATCCTATTAAAAGAAAGAATGGAACCCTAACAATTATCTTTCCAATCTAGTATAACATCACCATGAAAAGGAAAGCAAACAGAAGCATATGATTTTGACTGTGAAAGGATTAAAACCCTGACACAACCATCTTTTCAGAGTTCATATTTGCCATTGGGTGACAGGTTTTGTTCTTTGGTTTTTACTATTTCTGTTTCATGAAATTTCACTTATAACATTTTAGTGGTATTCTTCCAACCAATTCGAATTCTATGCTCAATCTCAGACCTTTTGGAAAGATTTAAGTCTTTGGAAAAGTTTCATAAGAAAGCTCCTCTTACTAAGTATCTGATGTCCAGCATCACTTACTGAAACACGTAACTGCTCTACTGAGATGTGGTCCTTTTGATGTCCCCTAGAACCACCAGTTTATTTCTTTGGAAATCCGACATGTTAGATGTAACAATTCAGTTCATCTTTCAGTGTATCAGTAAAGTTAAGAACTTCCTGACCTCTAGAAGTATATTACTGGGAATTTCACGCTGGGGAGGGCAACAGTTATCAAACACAGCAGCTGCAGCCAGTAACATATCAAGAAAACAGCCCTGAAGAGTAGTCAGCATATTGGAGATCCACAACAAGAAATAGGGTCCTTTTGCTTTTTACAAACTAATTTTAGAATAGAAGATGACATGGTTGGACAATCGCAGAAATAAGTTTTCATGATTTAAGAGACTGTAGCTGATCTGTGAAGTAAAAAGGTAGGGTAAAGAAGTTTCCGCTGCTTAAGTTAACTTAAATGCTAAAATGAACTGGCTTTGCAGACGAAGAAACTTTAGAGTTCCTACTTGCTCAAACCACTTACTCCCATGCCACAGATAAAAATTCTTTTGGTCACAGGGATGCAATTGTTTGTGAAGCTGCATAGTAAATAGACTGCTAATATCAGCCAGTTCAAACAGCATCTACAAAAATGCATTAAAAAACCCCCCAAAATTCTGTGATCCAATTCCTAAGACAAAGCCACAACCAATAACAAAAGGAAGGAACATCAAATTACAGAAGATCACTAAGTAGATCAACTTTGCTAAGAAAAACATATTGCAGACAAATTTATGCTGCAAAACACTGCTATCACTCATTTGAGTGGCCAAGGACACATCGGGGGGGGGGGGTAGAAGAGACAAAAATACTAAAAGTAACAATTGTTTCTGCCTAGTTTTTCCACACAGCCTTACTTCAGCATGGCTGGTATCTCCACCTTAAGCATATTGCAATAACATATTCAAATAGTGTGTAAGTTTTTCCTGAACAGTCAAATATTCTTGAGTGTGAAGTAAATGCTTTGTTCATTTTTATCCAGCAATTTATCAACTGAAACCAACTGGTAATATGTCTATTTCTAACCATTAGGAATAGAAAAGTTACTTCACTTTTTCTTCCTTAAACGCATTTGTATCAAAAAGGTAAAAGCCAAGGAAAGCCCTTTCAGCTGCAATGCAGAGGACAACCAAATGTGTTCAGTTACATGTTATCACAAAGATTTCAAAATGTCAAGTGTATGTTTTTCTATCATCCCAAAGACACTGTAAGAACCAAATGCTGCATTACGCAAAAATATTAAGGAAGCAAAATACTTTCTTTAATCTGTACTGTCAACTACCAGCACTCCTAGAGCAGCATTAGTGCTGTAAAATAACTGCAGTAAAATTCCTGTTTAGCAGCCCACTGCAGTGTCTGCAAGAAGTTAAGATTTTCTTAATTTCACCCCCTCAACACAACTTCATTCTCACTCAGCATGGATATACATCTTGAAGCATAAAAGCTAAACCAGCAGAAAAAAAATAAAGTGAGCACATAAATTGCCTATCAAACAACTCGTGAGTCAGCAGCCCCTGTACTGCAGACTGCAAACCACTGTGCTTCGGCTCTGTCCAAAATACCTGAAGGATTTTGGAGGTCCTTGGGAGGACCTCCAAAATACATATCAGCTACTGAGGGGGATGGGGGAAGGTGGTGTTGATCATGGCTTAAGTATGCCCTAGATTTTATTTTAATAGGAATCAAAAATTGAGTTACTTTATTATGGTAACAGCTACCTTCTCCTCACACTCAAGTTATCATTACCTTCTCTGAATTGCCTCAAAAATGTTATCTTAAAGTGAAAAGAAAAAAAAAAATGCAGTTACATGACTTTAGCTTCAAAACCAATACTAGTTCTAAACATGCATGACCACTCAGCTGTGCTGTTACAGCCATTTACACTGCTAGCCTATAAACTGGATCACTGGAATGATCTGATTAAAAATAACCCCTAAAAAAAGGGGGCCAGGAACAGGAGGGAGGCACTATATTTAACCAGATAATTTCAATGGCATGGTTTATACCAGTTACAGCTGCACAAGCCTCTATGACAAGCCGCAAGGTGGAAGGGGAGAAGGTAACTTCTTCAACGAGCTGAAGTAAACATTTGGTAATGCACACTTCACTACAAGCAAAGAAAAGATAGAGGGGACTATTGTAAGTCTGTTTGCTAAGGTATCTCAAAAACTGCATGCATTTTTTATGCATTAAGCAATAAAGATAATCCAAAATTTTAAATAGCTGCCTAATACATTTCACACTGAAGCAAAAGAAAAGCCAAGCTAAGAAACACAAGTTTCATTAACCTGTTTGACATCTGTACATTTTAATTTATTTGCCCTCCATCATCATGGCCACATTCTGGTATCAGTTTAGCTTCTTAGCAAAGGCCAGCCCAAAAATTATTAAAACATAAAATCAAGCAGATAAAAACACTTAAAGCTATTTCAGTTTAATGAAACATGCAAGTTCAGAACCTCTTAGAAAATGCCACAGGTCTCACATTCACTGTTCGGATCCGCTTCCTATGATCTACACACACCTAACAAGTCCCAAGAAGCTGTTTATAACATCAATACCTGAAGAATAAGACACTTTGAGCTCTTCTTTTTAAACTGTATTAATTTTTTAAGTAACAGCTCTAAATATTCTTGTGAGTTTTTTCCCCAAAAATCTGGTAAGTTTGACAGTTTAGAAAAAAAAATACCTGTCAGTTTTTAAGTGAGTGATAAAGACATGGCAATTCTGAGACCACAGCCTCGTGCTCAGCTTTACTCCAGAGGACACTGATCCCATAAGGGGTATTCTCTTGCTCACCACCCAGTCATGACCCTTCCCACAGGCCAACAAAGACAGCCATGTGGCCAGGCTGCCAGCTGGGCCCGGAGTCTGATCCAACCTCACACGTGTAGCCAGATGGACACAAGAATGGCTAGAAGGAGGACCTTCCCAAAGAAACACAGAACTGACAGGTATGGGCAATCTCCTAACGTTAACCTTTCAAACTCAGATGAGCTGATGACAGAGGATAAAACTGCTTCTTCAGTACCTGAAATAAGTGAAGCCACAGATGAATGAACCTCTTAGAAGTTTTGGCAGCTGCATATATATTGTTTTTTCAGATCTCCATACAGTATTTCCTACAGAAACACTTCGTATTTACAGGTAAGGTGCCTACCCTGCACAAGACTTAGATATTGTTCTACGTATCATTTATGTTCAAAATCAGTTACTTTTACAATATCAACTGAACTCTAGAACACAAACCAGGTTCCAGAACACAAACTTGGCTCTTTCCCAACACGTTCTTTGTATCTTTTTCTTCTGAAAGAAAAACATCAACATCAAAACATCTGAGAAATGTAAATAACTGGAAGATCTTTCACAGCTTGTAGGACTCATCATGGATCTAGTTAAAAGAATTTGCTATGACAAATAACCCCTATGCTATATAAAACAGTTAAAAACAAAATACAGCAAGCTGAAACCAGAATGTACCAAACACTGCATAATTTCACAGATAAGTCTCCTTAGTATTTCAGAAGACCAAGCTTCGTTATCCAAAACTGCTATCAGAAGAGGTTTCAAAGAAAGATTCAGGCTTCCAATACACTGTTTCAAAAGAATTTTACAAATTCCTGGTTTCAAAATCATCTTTAACCTTCACAGATATATCTGAACCCAAGCTCCAGAAGGAGAACTTCTGGAGAGACACTCACAAGCCTTGAATATTCAAGTGGCCCAAATAATCATGCCAAAGCCCTTACACCAAGTGCCACTACTGACGGGCAACTCGAAGCACAGCACTTCCCTGCTATCATTAGCTGCACCTACCAGAATAGAAAACTGATCTCAGTTTTCACTATAGGTTCGTAATGGTTTCCTATGGGAAATCCAACATTGTACTGAACCAAGTCACATCAACTTTAAATATCCATCTACTGTCCCAGAGAAAATTCTCGTGTAATGACAGAGGTACTTTTTAAGTATTCATTTTTCAACCTAGTTCAGGATTACACTTATCTGAAAACTCAGAGACAAGCTGATAAAGCAACAGCATCTTAAGTTACCAGCTACAGCTAATATGTGCCACCTTTTTAACTTCAAACACCAAGCTGGTCATGTCAAATAGCTTAAGCTAAGATACTTATTTCATATTTACAGTTGCCCAAGTATTATCTTGGTGATCATCCACCCATAACTTAAACCATGTGTCTGCAAACAAGAGATTCTGTCCCTCTTACAGAACATTTGGTTTTAAAAACTGTTTTTACATAGCTTATGCTACATTACACAAGTTGAAAGCAAAAGTAACTTTCCTTTTCTCAGTCATCATTGTACGAAGACATGACTCTGAGCTACATTCAACTGGCTTACTTTGGAATGGTTTTTCCCTCTAAACAAAAAGTAGAAGAAGCAGGGAGAGAAGAAAATCCAGATCTTAATGAAGTATCTTCTCCTTGTGAATGCGGAAACCTATAAGAGTTTTAACTTCAGTCATATAACCATCACCTAGAGGAGCTTATGCTACTTTTAAATCAACTAAGCTTGGCAACATATACTCAAACTGTACATCTGAGGGTCTTGTAGAGAATATGCCCCTTCATTACCCCTTCCATGCAAAAATCTGGTCATCTAAGAACAGAAGAAAACAGTACACCATTCCTATCTTTTCCAAAGATGGAGAGATGAAGAGAACAGAATTTTTCCGGCCGTGTTTTCACATACATTTATGAATAGTAATTCAATTTACCCTCATCACCTTCAACACAAGCAACACTTTTCTGTCTTCAATCAAAATAGTATAGAAATAAGTTACAAATATTATGATTTGAAATTGTGCTGTACTTTGAAGGTCAGATAATTTTATCCTCAGAATTTAGAAGGAAACATGGCACTGAATTTACTTTCCTCAACTAGAACATATCATACCTGAACATACCATGTAAAACCTTAGATGGTACCTCTTGCAGAGCAAATTATTTTTTGTCCTTCAAAAGCATGTGTTTAAGTCAAGTACATTTTCGTGTTCATTCTAAAATACAAAGCTTGCAAAATCTCTACTGGCCTTCGTTATCAGCTGCTGACGAGAAAGGATTAAATGTTCAACTAGGCAGAAATTTTCAGTGAGATTTACTGGATTTTTCATCCACTCCTGCCTGCGTGCTTTCCAGTACAATTTTATTTTCTGGATGGTTTAAAAAATATTCTCATCAAAAGATTCAAAGTAAAGGAAAATTAATGAATTTGTGTGCTTAAGTAAACTTATCAAGTAATAAAATAGAAATATCGATACCTTTGTGTACAATAACCTTTGTATTCAGGACCTTGAGCACAAGATGCTCTCTTTAATAACAAATGTTGATCTACTAAAGAACTGTTGATTCCCCCACTAAGGGAAAGGATCAAGACTGCAAATTAGTAATCCCACTTTAACGCACCAAGAACAATGCATTCTCATGACTTCTATAGCATTTACATGAGTCTACTTCAGAAGTTTCAGAACAGTTTCAGTCCGTTAAGACTTGGAGAAAGCTCCATGGTGGGAGAGCACAACCCTTCTTTGTCAAGACCCAACCCTCGCCTTTTCTAAGTCCACACTGGCTAGCCCGGAGCACCCCAAAATGATGTGTTTTAAGTAATGCTAATGGAGTATCTTTCAACAGAGGTCATTCCCAGAAAAAGGCACTCTGTCCCCTCTATTCACTGGCTATGACACCCTAATTATTAAAAGTAGTGACAGCAGCCATAAATACACAAAATAACCACCCAAAACCCTAGGATCTTCATGAGACCAGTATCACTGATTTTCACTCTCTTCTGCCAGGAATAATAGCCTCCCATATATCCTTCTAACTATAATTCTGTAAGTCCATCTAAACACAATTAGATGAACTAATTAAGTGCAAACTATTTATTTTAAAAGGTGAATAAAAACGCTACTAGACGGTAAAGTTAACCTCCATGCCAATGTGTTCATCCTCTTTATCGTTTCAAAGTATAGATCAGAAGAATGTTCACTTGCTTTTAGTTTTTAAAATACACATTTCCAACAGCACAAAAATGCATTTTTAGAGGATTTCTGTACATGTTAGATACAATCCTTTCAAAGCATTTTATTGTACTGAAGCAATTAGAGAAATACAGAAAGATCTTCATTCACATGACACTCTTTAGACAAGGATCAAGAAAAGATCCTCTGATTCTAAAACGTATCTAAAAGCCTTGCTGCATTTTGTAATTTTGTTTTTAAGAAACATGAAAACCCCACACTCATTGTGTGAGTGGGAAACTACACCGCACACATCTCTACAGGTGAAGCACAGCTTGTTTCATCTGCAACTCACCTGTACACACTAATTTACTGCTAATATTTCTACTTTCTATACATACAAGATACTAAGCTAGACTACAAGGAGCTACAGTGCTGGTTCAAAATTAATAGAAGAGCAATAGTGCCTGTTTACTTCTAAAAGGAAAAACTGAATTAGAGCTTCAAAGCAGACAAAATTATTTTTCAGTGTTCCCCCGTTTTACAATCATAGAATGGCTTGGGTTGGACGTAACCTTTACAGATCATCTAGTCCGCAACCCTGCAGTGAGCAGGGACATCTTCAACTATTAGGTTGCTCAGAGCCACATCAAACCTGATTTTGAACGTTTCCAGGGATGGGGCATCTCCAACCTCTTCAGGCAACTTGTGCCAGTGTTTTCACCACCCTCAACATGAAAAATTTCTTCCCAGTATCTACACTAAACTTTTTAGTTTAAAACCATTACCCCTTGTCCTATTGCTACAGGCCCTGCTAAAAAGTTTTTCCCCACTTTTCCTATAATCTCCCTTTAAGTATTGATGAAAGGCTTAATAACATAGTGTATTGAAACAACTCTTTAGGGTCCATCCCTGTCAGTATTTTTCCACCAGCCACCTCTTGCTCCGCAGGTTGGGAAGCCCTCTGAGGCTTATTTAATCCAGCAACAGCAACCAAGGACCGTACAGAACCACGACTCCCCAATTTCTCTTCTGTCACAACTCGCACAGTCCCGAGGCCCACGGATTTAGTGGCTGCTCTTTCTATAAATAACCCCTCTTCCAGCTGACCCCGAGACTCCCAAAGGGGCGAGCTGAGGGCGACGAAAAGCGAAAGGCGAGAGTCTCCCGGGGCGGGGTGGGGAGGGATGGCGGCCCCCGGCTTTGTGCCGGCTCTGGCACAATGCGGTTCCGCCGGGGAGGCCGCCGCCATGTTAGCTCCCGCCTCCATGTGCATGGGCTCGGAGGGGAGCCCCGCTGCCGCCTCTCCCCCTCGCTAGGGCGGGGAAGGCGGGCGAGATCCCATCGTGGGGATGGGGGAGAACCAGGAGGGCGGGGATCGGGGGCTGCAGGCGGCGGCGAGGGGGGACAGTGGGGTGGGGGGCGCTAAGGGGAACAAAAGGCAGAAGGGGGGGGCGGGGGCGGGGAAGTGGGGGGTTCTCCCTGAAAAGGGGGGGCAACCACGACCCCATCCCGGCTCTGCCCGCCGCCCGGGGTGGGGAGCGACCGGTTGGCTCCCAGGGGATGCCAGACAGCAGAAGGGACCCGGGGACCCCCAAAAGGGGACGGGGAAAGGCGGGGAGAGAGCAGTGCTCGCCCTTCTGGAACCTTCCAGCAGGCGGCCCCTGGGGGCGACGACGGGAACAACCCGCCTCGGCCAGGGGAGAGGAGGGCACGGCTGAGGCACAAGGAACAGGAGGGATATAGCACGATGGGACGCCTCAACATCGCCTTGAGAGGGCCCGGGGTGAGGAGGGTGGGCGACGGCGGGGCCCACCCTGGGAGCAGAGCGGTCGTTCAGTCACCCGAGGAGGGGGGACAGGAGAGCACCTTTTTCTTCTCTAGGTTGCGCAGCTTCTTGTCGATCACCCCCAGGATCTGCTTCATGGCCTCGGTTTGCACCGAGGTAATGCTGCCGCCCGGTGCTTGCGGCGGGGCGGCCGCCGCTGCCGGGGCAGCTTCACCGCCGGGGGCTGCCTTCCCGCTGCTGCTCGCCATTGTGCTGTTGGTAGCCGAGGGCATCTCTGTGAGGAGGAGGAAAGAGACAGAGAAAAAAAGGAGGGAGGAGTAGAGCGCGTTACGGGCGGAGCGGGGCCGCCGGAGGGGACACGCGGGCGCGCGCGCGCACTCGGCCGCCTTCCCCCAACGCCCAGCGCGCGCGTTCCCGCGCTCGCCGCACCTGCCCGGGCGGTCACGTGATCGGTGGGGGATGGGGAGAAGGGGGGGGGGGGCGCGCGCCCGCCGCCACAAGAGCCCAACGGTCGTTCCCCTCAGCTCGACCCGTTCACCGCCCCCACCTCACCCCCCCGCCTCGCAGGAGGGACGGGAAAACCTCGCCACCCGCCTCACCCTGTGCGTGAGTGGCCCGGGGGACGGGGGATGGGAACTCAATGCGCTGCGCTCTCGCTCTTAGGAATGGCCGCCTCAGCCGAAATCCGGCCCCGCCGCCCGCGCTGCTCCTGCCACCTCCGCACGGCGCTACTGAAAGGAGAGAGAGCGAGCGCGCGCACGCCGGCGCGTAAAAAGGCAAGGGCGGCGCGGGAGCGAGCGGCGCGGGGTCCTCGCCGACCGCGAGTGCTCGCGTAGAACGCCTGAGCGCAGCCGCGCGGGAGGAGGGGGCACTTCCCGGCGCCGGCGCCGGCTGCCGGCGCCTCTCGGCGGGGTCCTTCAGGCGCGCGGTGGGCGCCCAAACGCCAGACACAATGGCGGGGCGGGGCTGCGCGCCTCAGGCTCCCGCAGGGCCAGCAGGGGGGTGTGGAATGGTCTGGGTTGGATGGGACCTTGAAGTGTTGTGTACTTTAGATTGAGCTGCTTATCTCAGGCTGTATGGTTTCGCTTACGCTTCTCACCTTAATGTCTGGTTTCCAGTAAGAGATGGTCAGAAAGGAACAAGGAATACTTAAAACGACTTCTACAAAATAGTCTTATATGGAAAATAAAATGTGCTTAGAAAGAATGACAAAAAAACCTGGCAGCTGCTATAAACAGCAGCGTTTGAAACCTCTGCACTTAACCAAGGACAGGTACAGGCTGTACATTACAATTCCACTGTAATATCTTGTAAGTCCTGTCAATGTAACCATGAAGTACAAGAAAAGAAAATCCCTGGAAGTTTTATGGTTCTGGTTATATCATATTTAAGAACATAAGTCCTGCCTTTTAAAGCTCATAGAATCATGGAATGGGTTGGGTTGGAAGGGACCCCAAAGCCCACCCAGTGCCACCCCCTGCCATGGGCAGGGACACCTCCCACTGGATCAGGGGGCTCCAAGCCCCATCCAACCTGGCCTGGAACACCTCCAGGAATGGGGCAGCCGCAGCTTCCCTGGGCAACCTGGGCCAGGGCCTCCTCACCCTCACAATGAAGAATTTCTTCCTCATGTCTAATCTAAATCTTCCCCCTTCCAATTTAAAGCCGTTCCCCCTCGTCCTATCACTACAAGCCCTTATAAAAAGTCCCTCGCCAGCTTCAGGTAGTGGGAGGCCGCTCTAAGGTCTCCCTGGGGCTTTGCCCAGGCTGAACAACCTGAATTCTCTCAGCCTGTCCTCACATAGGAGGTTCTCCAGCCCTCTGATCATCTTTCTTCCCATTCCAGCATTTCCATGGGGATTCCATAACTGGACACAATATTCAGGGTGAGGTCTCATGAGAGCAGAGTAGCGGGAAAGAATCCCCTCCCTTGCCCTGCTGGCCATGCCTATTTTGATGCGTGCCAGGATATGGTTGGCCTTCTGGACTTGCGAGCACACATTGCTGGCTCATGTTGAGCTTCTTATCAACCACCACCCCCAAGTCCTTTTCCGCATGGCTCCTCTCAAACCCATCATCCCCCAGCCTGTATTGAAACCACAGTTTGCCCCCACCCAGGTGTGTGACCTTACACTTGGCCTTGTTGAACCTCATGAGGTTCACACAGACCCACTTCTCTTCACATCCTGTCCTTCTGGTGTGACAACTGCACCACTCAGCTTGGTGTGATCTCCAAACTTGCTGAGTTTTGATCTTGATCTTGCTGTCTATATCATTGGTGAAAATATTAAACAGCACTGGTCCCAGTATGGACATCTGAAGGACACCACTTGTCACGGCAGCTCGGCCCCAGCTCTCCCCAGCCACCCACTGCACAGAACTGGGCTGTGCCCGCTGTGAAACCACCAATGGCATTGGGCTGGTTTGGGCTGCCCTTGAGGAGCAGGGTCCTGTCGGGCCCTGCCCCGCTGAGGTGATGGGGCTGAAGGGGGCGAGAAGGCTCCCTGGGGCACACCCTGTCCCACAGCTCCCATCTCCTCGCAGGCAATTCCATTCCCAGCATAACTGGGACTCCAAAACATGTTGTCTGCCCACTCATGCGTTTGAGGCACATCCCTAAAGCGGTGGAAGGGTTCCAGAGAGCACATAATGAGTACTCGGGCCCTAATGATGGCTTTTCAGTTGCTGAAAATGGTTCCCTCATTTTTCTTTCGTACTGGGATTTGCGTTAGAGATACCAAACACCATACCTGAATGCTACACGACATAACTGATTTTAGTCTTACACATTTGTGTGACACCAAGCTGCACCATGTCTAGCTAGCACTTGTCATAGAATCATAGAATGGTTTGAATCAGAAGGGACCTTAAAGCCCATCCTACCCCCCTGCCAGGGACAGGGACACCTCCCATTGGATCAGGTTGCTCAAAGCCCCAACCAACCTGGCCTTGAACAATACCAGGGTTGGGACAGCCACGCCTTCTCTGGGCAACCTGTGCCAGGGCATCACCACCCTCACAGGAAAACATTTCTTCCTAATATCTGTCAAAATCTCCCCCCTTTCAGCTTAGAACCGTTCCCACTCGTCCTGTCCCTGCACTCCCTGATCCAGAGCCCCTCCCCAGTTTTCCCGGAGCCCCTTTCAGCACTGGGAGCTGCTCTACAGTCTCCCCAGAGCCTTCTCTTCTCCAGACTGAACAACCCCAGCTCTCTCAGCCTGGCCTCATAGGGGAAGTGCTCCAGCCCTCACTTGCTGAATGTTTTCTTCTACGCTGACAAGGAATAGTTATTCAATATTAATTTAAAGAAAAAACAGATTTACTGCTAAGTAAAGGATTTTTTTTTTGAATGAATACTCTGCCTTCTTAGAGAGGTACAGCTTGAAAATGAAATGCCACTGCCTTCAGCAGGCTGGGGAGCTAAATAACATTAGAAAGGCTTTTATGTTTATTCAGTTGTCTTTCTGGAATTAATGAATGGAAGACATTGGGAATATACAGCCCTGAAAATTCAATTCCCAGTAATTGCAAATCGAAGAGTGAATTTTTGGTTGTAATACCAATTTAAGATTGTATTTCTAGCATTGTTTTTTTAAAGCTGATTTTTTCTTTGATCTGTTTAATCATGGATTCAGACTGGAGTGACCATTGTTTCTTGAAAAATTGGTCCAACTTAATGGTTCTCTACCACCAAAAGAGAGATGTCTTGTTACCCTTCCTCACCAAATCCCTGCATCCCATTTGTCAGTCTTTGCCCTTGTTTCCATCCTGGTCCTTTCTTCCCAGGAGTTAATTCAAGTTGATAATCCAGCAAGAAACTGTTTGCTTTGACCTCATGCTCTAGTAGTTAATTTTGAACTGTTAGATTTTTTTTCTTCATTCCATCTGTAAATATGACTTCTCGTGCTTCTGCTTTTCATGTATGTCTGTGTTTTCCGTAGCAGCTCAATGCTTTGTCATTTTATATTAGATTATTTGCTTTCAAGATCACCTCTTTTTGCATAACAGGTTATAAGAGAAGTGTAATAAATCATCCAACCCAATTCTATCAGTTGAATAAAAGAAGTACAAAAGAAATATCTTCAAATATTGAAAGTCTGTTTCTTTCCACTATTCACCAAGAAATTTTGTTAATACCATTGTATTTACCAGATTTATTTTTTACGCATTTAAATCCCCGAGCCCCTTACACAGGGGTTGAAATCACCTTTTTCCTAAGTAAAATACAGTTTCTTCATGAACATGTGAAGCACATTGAGGCTTTTTGACCACAACAATTTAAAATAATATGGAATTCTTTTATCCGTTCTTATTAATTTCTCCTTTTTCTTACATTGCCATTGCAATTCTGTGTAACCTCTGGGCACTCAACGATGTGCGCAACTTTTTCAGCCAAGTTGTAGGATCCCAATGCCATGTGTACTCAAAACCTGTATTGCAATAAAAGAAAAATCAGAGCTGGTGGGGGAATTGGTGACAATAAGTTAAGACCACATGCTGGGCCAGAATGAAGCCCTGATCTTGTCCATCAGCGGTAGATATTTATTCTTCATGGAGGACCATAACAAAAAATATCAGATGTTCATGGTCTTAACAAAAAGAAAAACTTTAAATGCTGCTCCTGAGAGCAAGTATGACGTGATATTACAAGAGCAATAATTACATGACAAAGCATCAAAGCTCTTTGTAATTACGCTGGGTGCTGTTTTGGTTAGCCAAAGCTGGAATTGAAACTACTGCAAAGTTTACACGCTAAAGCATAAGTAACTACAAGCAAAGCATTAAGTACTTACCTTACACAGAGACTGCAGAAGGAGAACTTTTCGCTTAATAAAAAAGAAGACACTTGTGAATTTAGCATGGGATAAGACTTACTAAATTCATTTAACAGATTCTCACTCTAACATGGCAACTGTGTACCAAAAATACCTGTCACTGCTGTATTACAGCATCATTCACGGTCAGTACTTCCCTGCAGTCGCTCTGTGTGGGCTCTATACCATGTCTCCGTACCCTCTGGGACCAGTTGAAGTTCATGTGGTTCCCTGGTCTGCATCAACTTTAGAAGTAAAACTTTTGTGCTTCCAAAATTAACTCAGAAATAACTTCCACACAAACAAACTGTCAATCTCAACTCTTAAAATATCACTTAATACTTAGCATGTTCATAATTTTGGGCAGATCATGCTCTCATATATTCATCTACCTCTTTCATACCATTCCTCAAAAAACAATGACCACAAATTCACTGTAATTCTGTACCGACAATATTGATCATCAGCACCTGGGCGAGAAAACCCTAGATAAGAATTCCCCACTATCAAAGAAGAGCTGAGACCTCATCCTCTGTACTTTGAGGAAGTGCTGAACCACTTCTAATACACGACTAAGCTTTATCTTGGCAACTTCTAACAAGGCAAACTTGTAAATTAGCATGTAGGTCTCAGCCTTTACATTTCTTAGAGATAAGTGTCACCTTACTTACCACATGTGGTATGATCTCCCTGTAGATCTGAATTCAGGTCTCTTTGCCTTCTACTTTTTTGATGTTCGCTACCTGGTTGAAATCACACTTCTGCCTAAGTATGGTGCAGATCACACCTTTTTATTTGTGGGGAGCTGTCTTTGTATTTCATGTGTGTGAGCTGTGTAAATGAAGGTCAGCTCTGGAGTTGCTGATTTTTGGAGTCACTAAAGGAAGGCAAGAGAGAAGAGAAGGTCCTCCAGCAAAGGCACACGTAGCACTTCCACAAACATCAACCTTTAGACCAAAAATTGCTCAAGATGAGGGAGGGCTCCACATATTTGCTCTTCGTGTTCCAGGTGGACATCTCCCATGCTAGATGTCTCTGGGTTTTTGTTTGTCATTATTTTATATTGACTGTTATTGGAAAGACTGAATACACCTTTTCTGTTTGTTTCTTTGTTTCCAGCCCCCAGAAGGGCAAAACCTGGGACAGCTGCATTTAAAACACACATAACCAGCCAGGGACATGAAAAAGAAGATGGGAGGAAAGAAAGTCTTAAGCTTCTTGGTGTAATTAGGGCTCAGCTGTTGCATAAATATTCTGTGGGAACACAGAGCCATAACACATTGAAGTATTGTCTTAGGTAGAGTTTTTCTGATCTTCCTTTCTATCATTTTTTTTACCCCTGAGACACCTTTCCAGCCCTTCCCATTCCAGATTTCTTCCCTTTGCTCAGTTGCTTGGGAACTTTTGACCAAGCCAAGCCTTGCCGCTCCCTCTATGGAAAATGCTACAAGGAAGTACTAGAAGTCCCCTGCCCCATTGTTCTTTCTCCAGGTAAAAACCAAACCAAACAAGAGAAAGAAAATTAAAAAAAAATAAAAAAAGGAAAGGAAAGGAAAGGAAAGGAAAGGAAAGGAAAGGAAAGGAAAGGAAAGGAAAGGAAAGGAAAGGAAAGGAAAGGAAAGGAAAGGAAAGGAAAGGAAAGGAAAGGAAAGGAAAGGAAAGGAAAGGAAAGGAAAGGAAAGAAGAAAAAAGAAAAGAAAAGAAAAGAAAAGAAAAGAAAAGAAAAGAAAAGAAAAGAAAAGAAAAGAAAAGAAAAGAAAAGGAAAAGAAAAGAAAAGAAAAGAAAAGAAAAGAAAAGAAAAGAAAAGAAAAGAAAAGAAAAGAAAAGAAAAGAAAAGAAAAGAAAAGAAAGGAAAAGAGAGAAAGAGAAAGAGAAAAAGAAAAAGATTGCTTTTCCCCAGTGTCCCCACAGCTACTTCCAAGCAAGAGTGAGGTGTCACGTTGGATCCTTGTGAGCTCCAAGGACGAGCTGTGTCTCCCTGCAGCTGTCTTGTTCTGACCGTTCCTGCACAGGCCTCGAAGCAGACAAATGGAGATGTGCTTCTTCCTCCCCAAACCTGGTACCCCAGCCCTCTGCCCTTCCTTCTTCTTGTTACCCACTTCTCCAAAACAGCAACTGATCTCGCATCTCACCAGCTTTTCCACACTGTTGATGTATTCTCTGCTTCCCCGAACCAGGAACTCTGACTCATGGCATGTAAGGAGAGACCCAGGTTCTCTCCTTAATGGCCTTGTCTTCTGCCTGTTCATACTTAGAATTATTCTGAATAATATAATGAATGACTTCGATTTATTCTGTGTTGGGCTGGGGTTTTTTTCAGTAGGATTCTTAAGACTAAAATGGAATTTCCCTTGTGCATGTAATGACAGATACGACTGGTCTGAATTGTTCCCTGACTGACCTCATTGAATGTAAAGAGGCTTCAGGTGCTGCTGGGAACGTAGCAATAAGAACAGGAATAGAGGTAACCATAGCTTAAGTTGAAAAGCAGATTCTATTCCAGTGGTCATGCATGGAAAATAAGAAGTGAAAACCTTCATTTCCGGTGCCCATATTCAGTATACAAAGATTATGCTTCAAAAATGAAACAAACTGAAATACTTTAACCCATAAAATAGCAATATTTAAAGTAGAGTGATGAACAGGAGTCTACAATATCTTTTATCTGCCTTTGAGGTTACAGACTTACTTTGGAGAGTAGAATTGTATCTACAGCAATGCCAGGGCAGAGCAGGAATCCTGGTTGGGAACAGGAGCCTGGGAGAAAGTGAACCTTCACTGAGTGTTTCTGTCTTAGGAAGAGCCACTCTGCAGATTTCAAAAGCTGTGGTTCGTTCTGCTTATCAGGCAGTTTTAGAAAGTTATTGCTTTGTTTTTATTTAGCTTTCCTTTTCCCAAAGGAATTTGCTCAGAGAAGAGACATTCTTGCTCTATCTAAGCCCACAGACTGGATAACATTCATAATAAAATTAAACCCAGACACAATAAGCCTCTTTAAATAAGGAACGAAAGCTCAGTATATGTTTTTGTCTGAATAAAATTACATTACAAGTTTTGTATCCCAAGTGTTAACTATTGATGTGTTAGCAGTGAGATCAATACAAAATTCAAAAGATGTTTGGGTTCAAAGGAGGTTAAGTGATGTCTAATGGTATGCTTAGTCAAAACTAGCATAATTTCGATCCAATACAGCACAAATTGATTAAATGCCACTAAATGATAGATTTCCCTACAGAGCCATTGATGGGACAGAATTATAACATTTCTGCTGATGTCACACAGTGGTTCAGCCCTTTCATGAAGCATTTACAAGAGTCTTCAGGTTACAGAAGTAAATAAACAGACTGGGACACTGCTTTGCTACATAAACCATATGCAAAACAGATCAAACATTCATTTGAATGTACAAATCCCTGGCACAGGAAGGCAGTACGTTGGTCATACGTTCCAAAGAAGAAGTCTCAACACTGAAAACCAGCTCACAACCGCTTGGGGCTTTATATTTGCCTGGAACAACTCATTTGAATGGGCCCAGCTTACCACGCTATCCAGACTCTTCTACACCTGTCCTCCCTCTAATCTACTTTTTCAGTCATCAGTTTGTGTTTGTAAATTGTATCATGTAATTCTGTACTTATTTCCTTACTCTTAAAGAAAATACCAAGTAGTGCCGTGACAAATGCTGCAGCTCCAACCAAAATATCTTCCTAAACAGCTATTTTCTATTCAGTTTGGGGATTTTTTTGCACCCATCAACCACTTTACTGTATCACACCAGTTTAAATTAAATTATCATAAGGCTGTAAATCAAACTTGGGCTTAGCGTACTCCAAGTATCTTGGATCTCTACTTTTGGAGAACACCTAGAGTGGTTGTCATCCAAAACTTGTCATCACCTCAAAGAAAACACCCCTTTTTTCTTCAAAAAGCTATTCTCTACATCAGTGGAGATAAAACAATGCTTACTGACAGGGTATTCAATCCAGTGCTGAAAGGTATCATAAAGATCAATAGTTGGAGACCAAAGATGCTTTTGGGGAGCAGCAAGTGCTGGTTGCTCCCTGAGAGAGGCCAAATTTTACTGTAGGTGGAACGGGGCTTGTGATGTGTCTCATACCAATTTTTTCTCTTAATTTCTATGAATCTAAGAATGGAGGAATCCAAATAGTTCTTCACAGTCAAATGGCCACATCCAGCTCCTGCCTGCTCACTTAACCGTCCGTAGATTTGTGCCTAAGATCTTAATCTCTTCATCTGATTTGGTCATGCATATTCATTAGGAAAACCAATGTTTTTGCTAACGATATTCATAATTTATTCACAGTTGTGACACAGTTTCCAGGTGAACCTGAAGATTGCTAATCAAACCTCCTGCTCTCTAACTGGCATGTCAAAATCATCCTACATATCACATCCGTAAGAAATATAAAGGAAGAATAAATTTAAAAGTAACTTTCCCCATCCCTGGAGGTGTTCAAGGCCAAATTGGATGAGGCTTTGAGCAACCTGATCCAGTGGAAAGCGTCCCTGCCCATGGCAGGGGCGTTGGAACTGAATGGGCTTTGGAGGTCCTTCCAACCCAAACCATTCTATAATTCTATGATTCTGTGACAACTTGAAGGTGAAGGATGAATGGCTGTTTGTAAGGGATCCATAATGCTGATACAGGAGAGGCTGGACTCAGGATGTGGTTTAGTCCCAGGATGGACTGTTAGTGGCAGCCTCCTAGGCAGATTATTGTACTGCTTCATGGTTCTTTACGGATAGAAAGTTGACTTTGCATGTAATCTGAATCTCTGTTACTGCAGTGTTGATGCTGCTGCTTCTCATCCTATATATCCTGGACAAAAAGGTCATATTTTTTTCTTTGAAGCTTTCTTTCTAATGCAATACACCAACACAGTTGTGTTTCTTCACAATGTTCTTTGCTAGATCAAGGAATCCCAGTTCTTTCTTCCCTTCTGTAGAGGTGTAGTTTGTTAGATCTCTGACTATTCTTGATGTTTCCTTAATGCAATTTCCAACTGATCTGTTTGTGCCTTCAAACATAGTGCGTAGAACAAGGATATTACTTCAGCTGAGTCCTTGTTAATGATGATATCACGATAAAGTTACATTACATGTCTCACAGGGTACATGCGTCTAGAGGCGATGTTGGCTTTTTCTGCAACAAAATCACACTGAGGTTCAGCTTGTAATTCATTATCACCTCCAGATCCTATTTCTGCAGAAATACCAGCCAATACGTTATCCCCCAGCAGGAGTTCATGAAGGTGCTTATTGCTGTCTAAGTGGACTCGGTCCACATGCAGTTACATGTTGATTTTTGACTATTTTACCATTTTGTCTCCCAAATATTTAACCTTTTTTTCACAGCTTTCACACCTTCTCTTCTACCATCAAGGTCGTAATGAAAATATTAACTAATAAATTCCAGTGATACCATCCTTCATACCTCCTTTCATTTAGGCAGGGAATGGCTGATAAATATTCTTTAAGTAGACAAGCTTTGCACCCACTTTACAGTAATTTAATTTAGATCATGTTTTCTTAGGTTGCTTATGAGTTGTGTGAGAAAGTAGTAGAAACCCTATTAAAGCCTGAAGATGTCATCTGCTTCTCCTCTGTGTGATACTCTTCATGGAAAGAAATTAAATAGTTTGACACAGTTTAGTTTTGACAAATTTATATTGGCTGTTACTCATCTCCTTTATTTCACTTAGGATATTTCATGAATAAAGGCAGAGCATCTCTAACAGTTTAGGAAGACCTAGGGTACAGCTCATTTTCCAAGTGGCAGATCAACGTGTTGCTTTCATTTTGTTCTCCAGCTAAAAAACTCACTGCTTGCTTTCAAATGGCAAGAAAAGAAAACAGTGCTGATGTGTAAATCCCTGTGCACTGAGATGAGGAAATACCTCCTTGCAGTCTGGCTCTTGTGTGCTTGTTTATACTGACCTGCTTATCTCAGGCTTTATAACATTTACACTTCTTAACTTAATGTCTGTTTTCCAGTACGAGATAGTCAGAAAGGAACAAGAAATACTTAAAACCTCTTCTATAAAATAGTCTTATATGGAAATAAAAGTGTGCTTAGAAAGAATGACAAAAAGAACTGGGCAGAACAGCATTTGAAATCTCTGCACTTAACCAAGGACAGCTACAGGCTGTACATTAGACTTGCATAGTGAAATCTTTAAATCCTATCAATGTAACCATGAAGTAGAAGAAAAGAAAATCAATTGAGATTTTATGATTCTTTTTATTTTATACTTAAGCACAATTATCTACCTTTAAAAGATCATAGAATCATAGAATACTTCGCATTGGAAGGGACCTTAAAGCCCATCCAGCTCCCACTGGATCAGGGGCTCCAAGCCCCATCCAACCTGGCCTGGAACACCTCCAGGGATGGGGCAGCCACCACTGCTCTGGGCAACCTGGGCCAGGGCCTCCCCACCCTCACAGCAAAACATTTCTTCCTAAGATCTAATCTAAATTTGCCCTCTTGCAGCTTAAACTGTTCCCTCTCATTCTGTCCCTGCACTCCCTGATCAAGCTTTCCTGTTGCCCCCTTTAAATACTGGAAGGCTGCTCTAAGCTCTCCCCAGAGCCTTCTCTTCTCCAGGCTGAACAACCCCAACTCTCCGATATAGGAGGTGCTCCATCCCTTGAATCATCTCTGTGGTCTCCTCTGGATATGCTCTAACATTCCAAGAGGATCTGTTAGAAGATTCTGAGGAACTACAGTTTAATATTCACAAGATATTGTCCATATTTAGTTTTCTGTCTGTCTGTCTCTGTATCTATCTACTTTTGTCACGTCTGTCTAGCTCTCTGTTTAGAAGATAAAGTAATAATACAGATGACATTTCCTCGCAGTGGATAGAATTGCATCTCACGATGAATACTTGCACAAGAAAAATGCAGAAAGCCTTTATCCATGCAGGTATAAAATATCTCCAGTCCAGAGGAGGGCAACGATGCCTTGATAGTTCTCACACTACAGCCTGTATTTGAGGCTCAGCTGGGCTGTTTTGAAGAAGACTGATCACACACCTTATGCTCCACTTCCATCTGGAGAAAAATTAATGGTTGCATTAAACAAGTATTTTCATGTAAGTAACCACCGGTACTGTAGCCCTTTTTCTGCCTGTCTGCTCAGCACTCTTAGATGCATACATAAATATATTCCTCAAAGCCATAGACATCCCAGGGAATGAACAATTCTTCCACCACTAAAGAATTGCAAATGCTTCTGCTCAAAAAAGATACAAACAAACAAAACCCCCCAAATGAAACTAAAAAGCTCTGAGCCATAAAAATTATGTAAAACCAGGTAAAGAGGTCACCTGCACAAATTCAGATTTATTCTTCATTTTTTGCCTGTGCTTCAATAGTTGTTTTTTTCCAAGCTACTACGCCTCAGCTATGTTGTAGAAGGTCCCTGCTCAGCCTTGTCACTTGCTGATCATGGCTGGAGCTCCTAGTCAAACCCTGACTTGTCCCCTCACCTTGTGTGATGGCCATTCAAGGGAAGTTGTCACTGTCACCAACCTGGCCCCACGTAGGTGCCTTGGGATTGTGCTCTGGTCAATGGGATCGCTGCCCCTATGCTGTCCTTGTGCTTGGCTCCTGGCTCTCCTTCCTCCATGGAGTGGTCGCTGCTATCGTTTTCATGACTAAGGATCTGGAGCACAAGTCTTGTGAGGAGCAGCTGAGGGAACTGGGGTTGTTTAGTTTAGAGAAAAGGAGGCTGAGGGGAGACATCATCACCCTCTACGAGGGTGAGACTCTTCTCACAAGGAACAAGCGACAGGACAAGAGGAAATGGCCTCAAGTTGCCCCAGGGGAGGTTTAGTTTGGACATTAGGAAAAATTTCTTTACTGGAAGAGCGGTGAAGCTTTGGAAGAGACTGCCCCGGGCAGTGGTGGAGACTCCATCCCCGCAGGTGTTAAAAAAATGTGTAGATTTGGCACTTTGGGACATGATTTAGTAGGCATGGTGGTGCTGGGCTGACAGTTGGACTTGATGATCTTAGAGGTCTTTTCAGCCTTAGTGATTCTGTGATTCTATAACCAGTCACTTTGGGAATGGTGTCTTTTGCAGTCATAAAATTGAATTCAAGGACTCTTCAAGTCCAAACTCTTCAAGTCCACTGAGCAGTTCTATTTCCCAGCACCACAGGTATAAATGGGTCATAAATATCTTTGAAGAGCAATAGATCTACTCACCAGACAGCTGTCGAAGTCAGAAACACACAGGGTAAGACCCTACTGCAGCTGAGGAAAGCAGAAATTTGGGAACGGCTGGTTTTTTACAGGAGGCTGTAGCACATCTGGTTTATCTGAGACCAAGCCAATATTTAAGGCTTTTGAAAAAAATAATGTTGATTCACTGACATTAGGAGCTAACATATTGCAATAATAACATGTTACACACTGAGAATTGCAATGACAGGACAATTATCTAATTAGAAAGTAAAATTATTACACCATGTTTTAATTACTTAATAACTGAGAAATTGTCATCAGGATGAAGGCTGGGAAATGTCATGGAAAATTAACAGGGAGTGCAATCTGTTGGTTAACAGAAAGTTTTCCTTGCAAAGCCAAAGTTTGGAAGCAAGCTTACATCCTCACTGGCCCACAATTGAGATTCCTTTTGTGTCACCACGTCTGTGATCCACTCTGTTTGGGGACAGGAGCCTTGCTGGACCTGAAGAGCTAAAGGCAAGAGCCGAAACCTGCGGTTAGATGGCAACAGGAGGTAGGATGGCTGCTGGAGAAGGAGAAAGCCCCAGTCCATCCTTTTGGTCCTGATCTCAAGAGCCTGCAAAAGTGCCATCATGTGACAGATTATGGCTCACGTCCCAAAGAGATGTGTTTCATTGGTTTCAGTGAAGGAATACTGCATCAAAATCTAAATCTGCAAAAAGTGTGATTTGGAATAAATATGGGGGATACAATAGAATCACCAGGATCATAGAAACATTAAGAATGGAAAAGACCTCTAAGATTCTCCAGTCCAATCATCAGCCCAACACCACTGTTGCTGCTAAACCATGTCCCCAAGTGCCACATCTACACGTTTTTTGAATCCCTCCAGGGATGGAGACTCCACCACTGCCCTGGGCAGCCTCTTCCAATGCTTCACCACTCTTTCAGTAAAGAAATTTTTCCTAATATCAACCTAAACCTCCCCTGGGGTAACTTGAGGCCATTTCTTCTTGTCCTGTGCTTGTTAGTTGGGAGAAGAGCCCAGCACCCACCTTGCTACAACCTCTTTTCAGGGAGCTTTAGAGAGCAATGAGGTCTCCCCTAAGCTTCGTCTTCTCCAGGCTAAACAATACCAGTTCCCTCAGCTGCTCCTGATAAGACTTGCTCTTCAGAACAAAGATGTGCTCCAGCAGCTCAGTGTCTTTCTTGTACTGGGGAGGGGCAAACTGAACGCAGCACCTGAGGCTCAGCCTCACCAGTGCTGACTGCAGGGGGATTATCCCTTCCTTACTCCTGCTGGCCACACCATTTTTGACACAAGCCAGGACGAGTTACAAAGGACCTTATATGACCCAGAATTTTTTGTTACTCGACCAATTTCCCGAGTTGCTTCAGACTACTTGAAAAGCAGTCTAACATTTAAACTGATGATGATGATAATGATTAAGGTAGTAACTGTGATGAGAAAGGCAGACAAACTAGAAGACACAATCTAAATAAACAGAGAGTAGACAGAAAAATTGAAAGCATTCAAATAACGTGTGTATGTGAGCCAGTGTGTTTTTGCAAGACAGGTTGCAATTAACATTTGAAAAAGTATGTAAATAATGTTTTATGCAAATACTCCCATGGACGTAGGCTTGTGATCTATTAATTATTCAAAACCAACGCAAGTGTTTTGTCTTTACTGTCTGTGACGTGTTCTGTGCTTTAATCTGTCCTTTGGTCTGGCAGCTGCCAGATTTCCATAACTGGGTCACCCCGTTCTTTCTCAACTTTGCTTTCTGCTGTGAAATGAAAAATTAGCATTCACTGTGACATACATTCAGGAGGAGCTTGAATGGCTTCTCTGGAAAGTGAGGAATCCTGAAATACGTGGGAAAAATTAATTCATGTTTGTGGATAGCGTGAATTTTCAGTGACTTTTGTGAACACAGTCTAGGGTGAAAATTATTTGTTGGCCAAAAACGTTACTTGGTGCACAGGAATGATACTAGACTCACTCTTTGTACTTTGCGTAGTGGCAAACACTGCTCTAGTGCTTATTAATGCATTATAATAAAATGTTACAGTAATTATAACCGTAATTTAAAAATCTTTTAAATGCAGAAAGTCATTGTGAGTGATTTATTAATTTAAATAGGGTTGAAAAGGTCACAGTGACATGCGAAGTATTTGTTATTTTAACCACTAGAGAGCGTTCAAGAGCTGCTTGAAAAATCCATTTTTAACTCATCCCTTGGACTCCAAAGCAGGAATGCTCAGAATCGCATGGGATACTCACTGCAGTTTGGCAGAGGAATGGGGAGGCGACTCAGAAGGGGCTCAGCTCTGAGTTCTGCTGGCCTGCACATGCCAGAGAAGAAGAGGAAGATGAAGGAATGGAGGTGATGTTGACTTTATGAAGTTCTGGTGACATGCCGTGGGGCATACACACCCCTAGAGGCAAACTGCACATCACAGACAGTCATTAGGAACAAATAATTTTGAAAGTGTTTGTTCTGAAAGGTGTATTTTTCATGTTATTATGAATAAACATGGATTGCATATTCTGAGGATGAGAAAGCAATGTAATTTTATTAACTCAACACTGAAAATGTAAAAAGTTTTCATCATTTGTAAAATTTGCCATCATATTACAGTTTTCGCCCTCATTGGCATGACTGCTACCAGGTGCTGCACATTGTCCTTCCCCTTTAAAGTGTAGTTTCCAAAACCAGTTTTATTAAAGAAGCCAAATATTCAAAGGCAGTAAAGAACTCGGAACCACTGCTTGCACATTCAGTAGGGATGTCTTCCCTCATGTGAACGTACTGAGTGGTCTCCAAGTGGTTTATGCACTCTGTTAGACAAAACTCCTTATTCCCCTCATCTTTTCTGGCCCCAAAAATCAGTTTCCAAATTTTTCCAGTCCTCACTGCCCACTCAGACCAGCAACTTTATGGGAACACAAATACATGTTAGCATTTGGCATCTCATGCCAATATTTAATCGTAAACCATGAAAAACAATCTAAGCTGGTAGAATAAGCATCAGATGAAAACAAATCTCTGTTAGGTTCACAACCCTGCTTATAGCACTTGGACCCGCAGATTTAACTGGAGAAGAGAGAGTTTCCAAGTCAGGACAGAAGTGAGAGCATCACCTTACCTGATATAATGGGAAGTGATAGAAAGGATAAACTCAGCTTTAGTAATGAGTTCAGGTGGTAAGAGTGGAGGTGGCCAGTGGGATTGGTCTTATTTTGTCTTTTTTGCAAATAGGAGTGGGTGGAATGAAACTTGAAATTTGACTCAAGCATCTGACATGCTGTTCATAGAATCATAGAATGATTTGGGTTGGAAGGGACTTCAAAGTCCATCCAGTTCCAACCTCCCTGCTGCGGACAGGGACACCTCCCACTGGATCAGGTTACTCAAAGCCTCATCCAAGTTGGCCTTGAACGTCTCCAGGGATGGGGCAGCCACGACTTCCCTGAGCAATTGGCCAGTGCCTCACCACCCTCTCAGTGATGGATTTTGTCCTAATATGTGTTGTAAATCTCCCCTCTTTCAGCTGAAAACTATTGCCCCTCATCCTATCCCTGCACTCCCCAATCAAGAGCCCCTCCCTCGCTTTCCTGGAGCCCCTTTTAGTACTGGGAAGCTGCTCTAAGGTCTCTCTGGAGGCTTCTCCTCAACAAGCCCAACTCTCTCAGCTGTGCTCCTATGGGAGGTTCTCAAGCCCTCTGATGATCTTTGTATCCTCCTCTGGACTCGTTCCAACAAATCCATGTTTTCATAGGATGGGTGTTGCATCCCTCTGATAGTCTTTGTGACCCTGTTCTGCAGCAATGGTGCACCAGGGAAAAAGACCAGAACCCTGGCGTTCCTCACTGTGCTAGCAGGGTACGAGTCTCATGGGAAGCCTTAGGGATCTCCTAAATGTGCTTTCTTCACGAGAAAGCCAAATTTCTTTTAAAAAATTCCATGAAACTCCACTGACCTCATCTTTGAAATGACCCATCTCTCCCAGACTGTCTTTGAAAACAACTCTGCTGCCCCATTTCTTTCTGCCCCCCTGAGATTTCACAATTTGCACCAAATCCATGCTCCATAACCATTGCTGCAGACTCTCTTTTTAAGGTCCTGTCCTTTTCAAGTGACTGTTATGTACTTGACCTCTTTCAGTTTTTACGGTCCACTAGAAAGGTTTGTAAGTGATTTACTGCAGAAGGGAAGAAGGCAGGAGATTGTTAACCTTCTCCTGGCACTGCAGTTTTAATGGACTTAAGAGGTGCAGCTTGGACACAGACCTACAACGCTTTACCTGAAGCCAAGGCTGGGCTCCACCGTAGCTCTGGAAGGAGAAGCCAAAGTGGCAGGGTGAGGATTTGAGCCAAAAGGCAAAATTTTGATACCATTTAAAGTAATGTCAAAACTTTCACTGACTGCAGGGAAGATATGTTTCCTCCTGAGTCCTTTGAAGTTGACAGGTAACGACCAGAAAGGTCTCTGTTCTAACAGGACATCTCAAAACCCTGTGAGTATGCGTAGTTTTTATGCACACAGAAACTTGAAATCAGAGAATCAGAGAATAGTTCAGTCTGGAAGAGACCTCAGGAGGTCTCTACTCCTATCTCCCAAACCTCCAAAGTTGGACACTGCTCAACCTCCCGGGCAGCTTGTGCTCCTTTTCATAGACCCAAGGTGTTGCTGGTCTTCTTTGCTGCTGAAAACACTCAAAACCCATGTTCAGCTTCCTGTCCACCAAGTGACTCAGGTCCTTTTCAGGACAGCTGCTCCCCAACCAGTTGTTCCTAGCCTGTGTGGTTGACAGGGGCTTTTCCTTTCCAGAAACAGAAGAAACATCTGATTGGACAAGTAATTCCATTGGGTTTTTTTATTCTCCTACATGAAAAAAAAAGTGTGTGTGTATCAGAAAAAAAAATAATCAAAGCCTTCTGTTTGAAAATAATTCCAGCAAGTCTTAACTATCTTCCCCCTTGTACCGCTCATCCAGGAACCTTTGGGTTCATTCCTATTTTTCACTCTACAGAAATGTGCAGATCTGAGGACTCATTCATCACGCTCAGAGGAATCTTTACATTTGCACTCATTGATTTTTGGACTATTAGCCTGATTTTAAGATTTATAGAACATCCACATCCGTAGTAGATACCGAGCTTGTTTGGAAACCAAACTGAGCAATGAGTGCTTATGTAAAGAAAAATTGTTTGCCCATCTGCATTTCCTGTGCACTGTTGCTTCTGCTGATCTGAAAGCCATCCTCTTATAAGGTCTTCTGGCAGGAAAGGAAAGGGGTTTTTTCTGTCATAGATTCATAGAGTCATGGAATGTCCTGAGTTGGAAGGGACCCACAAGGATCATCAAGACCAACTCCTGCCCCTGCCAACATTCACACCGTGTGCCTGGAGGCATTGTCCAAATGCTTCTGGAATATTGTCAGGCTTGGCATCATGACTGCTTCCCTGAGGAGCTGTTCCAGTGCTCCAGCACCCTCTGGGTGAAGAAAGTTTTCCTAATATCCAACCTCAACCTCCCCTGGCACATCTTCCTGCCGTTCCCTCTGGTGCTGTTGTTGGTCACCAGAGAGAAGAGCTTCAGTGTCTGCTCCTCCTCCTCCCCTTGTGAGGAAGCAATGAAGGGCGATGAGTTTAAAGTGCTGCCTTAGTTTCAGTAGAAGGTTTTAGCAAGAATGTTAGGTGAGCCAAGACTCAGTAAGCAAAAAAAAATTATTGGAAATCAAAAGAGAGTTAAGACACATCTACAATTACTAACATAACTTTTTTGCTGTCCTTGCTATCAGTGGCAGAGTGATTTGCACAAGTGGATGCAGCAGGACACGTTGAAATCCAGATCAGTCCTGTATGGAACATTTCAGTATCCTCAGCCTTCCCCGCAGGGTTGGGTCTGTACTAAGAGGAGTTGGGGTTTGGACCATTACAATCAATGGAAGTCATGGTGGGAACTGTTATAGCTATGAGTAAATATTCCAAGATTTTTGTTTGAGTTGTTAATAACATTATTGAGGAATCCAAAGCTGATTTTCCTTTCAGTAGTTCTCGTTTTCTGCTGCAATGCTTTCCCATCTTTTACCCACTAGAAGGCAGAAGTGAGGTTTTATGAGCCCGTTTACCAAAAAATTGCACATCAGGAAGATTTATAGCAAAGCGACCGCCGCTGGTTTGCTATGGTTTCATCATCTTCGTTCTACCAAGCACTTCTCATTTTCAAGGGTCTCAAGGCCTTCTCAAACTTGACCTGACATAAACGTTGCACACCGTTACCATACTCTCTAGAACGGTAGCTCAGAGGTGCGCTGCGACACTTCTCAGCCTCACAGGATATGCATGGAAGAATATATTATCTAGCTGAAACTTCAGGGGAAATTTTAAAAGGCAGATTGTAATTAATTGAGTTGGAATTTGGCCAAGGCAGAGACTTTTATACATCTTCTCTCCTGGCTTTTTTTTTTTTTTTCTTGCAGACACAGGAGTCATATAACACCCTTGTCTGGAGATTATGCCGTTGCCAAATCCATTTCTATGGGGCTGGGGATGAGTTTAGCCCTAAGCCATGTGCACACATGAATGTATTCGGTGTTCTCTCATCCGAGTCCCGTCTTCAGGATCCCTCCTCATCGTCACATTTTTCTGCTGTAGCTGGTCCCAAATCTCGATTTGGCATCCTCGCCTGCTCCTAATTTCTCTGTCATCCTTGTGCCACATAATGTGCACTGCCTTTGGAGGAGCTCCAACATCAGCAATGGTCAGATCTCTCTTATTTAATGGAGCTACTTCTGGCCTAAATGCTGCTAGTGCTGCCTTTCACTGCATCCATGATTTCACTTTTTCAGCTTTTAGAATCATAGAATACCTTGGGTTGGAAGGAACCTTACAGGTCATCTAGTGCAACCCCCCTGCAGGAGTAGGGACATCTTTAACCAAATCAGATTGCTCAGAGCCCCATTAAACCTGGCCTGGAATGCTTCCAGGGATGGGGCCTCCACTACCTCCTTGGGCAACCCGGGTCAGTGTTTCACCACCCTCAATGTGAAAAATTGCTTCTTTGTATCCAATCTAAATCTCCCCTACTTTAGTTTAAAACCATTACTCTTTGTCCTGTCACAATGGCCCTTGCAAAAGTCTTTACCCAGCTTTCCTGGACCCCCTTTCAGTGCTGGGATGCTGCTATAAAATCTTCCCACAGCCTTCTCTTCTCCAGGCTGAATAATCCCAACTCTCCCAGCCTGTCCTCCTATGGAAGGTGCTCCATCCCTTGAATCATCTTCGTGGACTCCTCTGGACCCACTCCAATAGCTCCATGTCCTTCTTTTTCTGAAGACTCCAGAACTGAATGCAGTACTTCAGGTGGGGTCTCACCAGAGCAGAGCAGGGGGGCAGAATCCCCTCCCTTGCCCTGCTGATCCCACCGCTTTGGATGCAGCCCAGGACATGGTTGGTTTTCTGAGATGTGGATGCACATTTTTGGCTCATGTCCAGCTTTTCATCCCCCAGCACCCCAACGTCCTTTTCTGCGGGGCTGCTCTCAATCACATCATCCTCCAGCCTGTATTGAAACTGTGCGTTGCCCCAGTCCACATGTAGGACCTTGCACTTGGCCTTGTTGAACCTCATGAGGTTCACACAGGCCCACTTTCCAGCTTGTCCAGGTCCTTCTAGGGAACATCCCGTCCTTCTGGTGTGACAACTGCACCACTCATTTGGCTAAGCATGTCTTTTTACTTTTTCCTCCTTTTCCTTAGCAGTTGAATTCTCTAGACGTGTGTAAAAATGCCTATTCTTTCCAAGGCAGCAACACTTTCTCTTATCGATAGATTTTAAACCCCAAGATGACTGCAGCAATTTTGTCAATTGGCAAAGAAAATCAACTTTACCTCATTTATCCAACAATTATGCAATGTCATTTGCATAATGTGAAAGTTAGATCTTTTGTTGTCACATGCTTCAACTCATTTACCATCCTAATGTCCATTTGAAGTACATGATGAAAACGTTGGCAAATTCATAGCCCTTTGTTTCATACCAGATTTGGTTTGAACCAGGTGCTTAATTTTCTGCCAATTCCAATAGCACTGCAGGAGTCCCCAGCGTTTACCCTTCTCATGTGCTTATCTGAATGCTGTATCATTTTTGCTGTGTTCTGTTATGGCCTTCCAAATAAAATGCCTTCACAGCATCAAGGAAAACAACAAGCACTTTTAAACTCCATTCTTCCTTTTTTTTTTTCCCATCAACTGTAAAAATCTGCATATGTGATTGATGCAACTTCATCGTCATCTGAAGCCACACTGTTTTTCTCTCACTGCTCCCTCTAAAACCAGCTTTGAGCTATTGACTATTACTTTCACCAGAATTTTTCTCAGTACTTACAATAAGCTTTCACCTCCATAATTATGTTTATCAGCAGGATCTCCTTTTGCCAGGACTGGGACAACTATTGCCTTCAGCGAGTCACCTGGTAGTCTCGCTCACTCCCACAACTCTTTGTATTTGTGTACCTTTCTCATTTTTAACTGATTCACTGCTCTGCTTGTTCTTAGGATTCTGAATAGTGATTCAGCACTGCCTTGCAAGTTAACAAGTCTGTTCTTGCAGCGTGTCATTAAATCATCCACATACAAAGATGTTCACTATGCCAATGCTGTGTTTGATCCTTCATGCTTCGACCCATTTCTACCAACTCACAGTAACAGAATCATTGCCATTAACAGATATTTCTTGGGGCACTTCAGCAAGTGTTATTGTGTGAGACGTAATGAGACCACTGTACAAGAAAGCGTGGCTTTAAAGTGGAAGGATCATACAGCGTCAGCCTTCTAGGTTTGACTCCACGGCCCTGATCCCTCAAGTCCATGAATAAGGACAACCTGGGTGGAAAGAGCGCTTAACAACTTAGGTGCTACTATGGAATGAAAAAAAACAACCAGCAGGACACTTCCCTCTTAGCAGTCAAAGAGTTAAAAAAGAAAGGGCTTTCTTTTTTGCCTGGTGTTTATGGGAGTGTGTCATTATTTGTACAAATATTGTCAGATCCAGTCTGACATCTTTGTATATACTGAGCTTTAAACATCATGGCAATAAGTTGCATCGATCAACTGTTCGCTATGTAAACTACGTAAAATCTTTGGCCACTAAAAATATGTATTTTCTTTCAGTGTCACGAAATGCCTCCTTACTTTTGTGCTGTGCAGAACGGATTGTGGCTTTGAATTTACTGTGACTTCTCTTGTTCATTGTATTCTCATCTCTGTTATGGGCAACAAAATAGCATGAAGTATGTATTATTGGAGTTTTAAAGTCATTCTGCGTACTGTTCCCATAAACATGGTTCATTATAAAAACAGATGCACTCAATTACTTCTATGACAGTAAACCATGTGGTTTCTTTTCATTGTGTTCCTGCTACATTTTTGACCTTGATTGTACAGAGCATCTCATTCCTTAACGATTGTACAGAGCATCTCATTCCTTAACTTTTCTCTCTGTTCTCTATGCTAGCTCCCTTCACCTCTTTCCATCTTTATTTTCCCCACCTCTCTCTCCCTCTATCCACGCTACTTCCACTTTCAGGGCTCCAAGAAGCCCTTTCCACCTGTGAACCCCTAATTTATTGTATCCCCGTGTGCCTTCAGTGAAGCTCTCGCTGCAGCAGAGGTGAAGGTGGTCAGCAACTCGCAGAGCGGGTGTTTTGGTTTCTGAGAGCTTAGCATGTTTTGTACACTTCCTTTTTTTGCTGTCAATATGGAATATGTACGTGACACCTACTGTGACATTTGACACAAGTATGTGCAGGGGTGTCCTTTCCTGAAAATAAGAGAAAGGGACCCTCAGAGACGACTTTCATAATGTGGGTGTTTCATTATGCAGCGCCAGGGGCTGCTGATTCTGCATTCAGAATGGGGTAAAAGAAAAAAAAAGAGCGCAGAAAAGACCAAAAAAACCCCCACGAGTTTTTGGGGTTTATTCTTTTTTGCAGACCATTTCCCGGTTGGTTCCGTTGCTATCGCTTTGAAGACTCTTTTACACACCCTTGTGAAAGGAGTGTTTGTGCCCCTGGGGAGGCCGATAAGGATGCGTGAGAGATGGTGGTCTCACCCCGCCCGCTGACCACACCGCCGTTCCCTTTCCTCCTGCTTTGCTCTCTCTTTTTGAGATGCCAGGACATATGGGAGGAGGGATAGCTGTCTCCTCATTATCGTTCTGGTGCAGAGAAAGCACTCGGCAGCATCAGCCCGAGCTTCACTGGCTGTGTTTATACCGTCTGTTTCCAGCTCTGTTGTTAAGTAACTTTATCAGCTCCTTCAGCTGCTCCGCAGCGACACACGGGGCGTCCACTCTGGGGACAACTTTATGGCGTATTTGGGAGGCTCAGACCTGCAGCCCTATGCGTGAAGAATCTTAGAGAAGGGTGGCCTTCGGTAGGGATGGTAGGTTTGGACCAGCAGAACTGCATATTTCCAGTAATTGCTGTCACCACATTTTCAGGAGACCAAGTTGCCTTTTAGCAGTTTCCTTCATCAGCCAGCGATGTGCCAGAAATATCTTTTAATCCTCCCACCATCCTTCTTCAAAAGCTTTTACTCTCTAATAAAGGAGCTCCAGGGAATACCATACATAGAGTTGATTTCTTCTCAGCTTCCCACTCATAGGATCTGGTGGGAAAAACAACTGTCTTCGGGAAGCTCACGCTCTCACAGATACCCACAGCCTTCGAGGGGAGACCCTTTGGACGTCCTCTCTTCCCAGTGACGTGGCTCCTAGTGCCTCCGTGCTAATTCAGAACACCATCATAAGACCCCGTGGCATTGTACTTGTTCTGTCAGGGTGGGTCAGAGGTTTGTAACCCTTTCTCCTCACTCCATGTAGTTATCAACGCACTTCTGTGGGGTAGATGATTTCGTTTCAATTGTATGTATTTTACCTTTCTTAGACTTTCCCCCCTGGTAGTTCTTTGAAATCCCAGTTTTGGTTAGAGAAAATTGATGTTCTGCTTGTTGGTATCGATACCACATATGCTCCTCATCTCGAACTGCATAGGCACAATAATTAACCAAGAGATTTTGTGCAGCCCTATTGAGTTCTACTGGAATATTTGCATGTTCTGAGAATCTTTGTAGAACCAGGCTTTCATCTTTTTTTTATGGCATACAGATGCACACCTCACAGCTGAAACCTCTACAGACTGCTGTGATGATATAAAAAGAAACTCAGGGAACAAGGGAGGAGCTGAAATATGGTCCAAGTGTCCTGAATGTTTCCTCAGGTAGAGAAAACACCCCTTTTTTTGCTCAGAACAAAGGAAGCTTTCCTAAACATTGGCTGCGTGGTTTAAACATAGACAAATTCTACCTGAGTCTCTTTCCTGCTGCCACATACAACCATCAGAAGGGGATCTATTTTACAAGATGTGTATAAACACAACAACCTGCACTAGAAAGCCTTTTCTTTTATCCTGAATTTTACCTCGGAGCAATGTTTCAAGTATTTCTGCAGTTGAGCAGATGTTTAATAGCCAGGGACAAGTCTAGCATTGAAGAAAAGATATTTTCAAAGTAATTTTGGGGCACCTGACAAGAAGCTGTTACTACTGGCTGCCAAGTGTGTTTTCTTCGTCTTTTGATAGATCTGGTTGTGTCAAGCAAAGTCTCTATGGACTGGGTTTAACAAACACATGATGGATCTGACCCTTTGTTTTAATACTGGAAAAATGTTAGCTTTTTACTTTATTGCTGCTTGCCAAACATCATTTTCCTTCCAAGAAAGACCGGGTTTGTATCATGTTAGGTGCAACAGTCACCCGCCTGGGCTTGTGTCTTTTATCCAAGCATGGCAACTCCTTTTGACCTTTGTTTCACCTAAGATTTTGATTTATTGTGCCTTTGCTGTTTCTGAGTTAACGTTATTATCTTGAAAGAAGATTTTCCTGATCAGTTGCCATAATAAACAAAGGTTTCATTTGCAAATCCGCCTTGGGTGATTATGGACATTAAGCACATTTGGATCCTTATTGTTCACGATTTATTATGAACGACAATACATCTATAGGATGCATGGCTTGCAAATTTAGAGGGGAAAAAGTGCTCCTATCCCAGTTAGGCTGATGAAACTAAGTAGAAGGGAATGGTGAGAGAAGCAGAAATAAGAATGTTATTACTGACATTCTAATGAAGAAGGAGAATCTCTTCAAACAGCTACCCCAAAATGTCACTGCTCATTTAAAAAGTCCCTGCTTGTTAGAAACAACCTCCCAGGCTTGCTGGTACTGCTGTCGTTAATTACTGACTCATCTCACAGAAAGGAGGTTAAGATTTAAGTTCTTTGGATAATATGTGGCCGTAACAGCAAATGGGAAGCCTTTCTGGATCCCGCTATTGAATCAAGCCCTGCAGATGCCAAATATAATGTTACCGACATGGTGGAGAGAGAGATTGTTCCTGGCAAAGGCACAGGGTGGAGGGAGGTGCCAGACAGTCATCCTTTGGATACCTCAGTGGAAAGGAAAAGTCACAACCTGCTGTCTTTTTATTCCAAAACAGGAAGGGTTGTTTTGTATTTGGGTCTTCTGCTGCTTACCGTCACTCCGGTGCTGGTATCAAGGAGCTCCATGGAGCTTCACCGTGGTTCTGCCAGCTTTGAGACAGGGACAGTATATGGGATGTCTGAGTCTGGTTGGGCTGAAAATCAAACCGCCTTTCACCTTCCCAAAAGCCTGAGCTCATTCCAAGAGATGCTGGATACGATCCAGGCCAGGGGGAGATGATGTGGGATAGCTGGTGGGTTTATGGGACTTTAGGTACACCTACTTTTTGGAATGGCTTCCTGCTGCATGGTTAGAGCATGGTCAAAGAATGCAACACGTCTAGGATTTTCTGTGGTGTATTGTTTGCACAACTTTATAGAAATACCAAAATAAACTCTGGAAAGCCTCGCTGATGTCCTTGATGCTTTTGTCACTTTGTTGTTTCATCAAGTATATAATGAATTTTCTCTCTTACTAAACCATGACCCCGTTTCTTCTTTGAGATACAGCCAGAAACTTTTCTTCAGTTCTAGAAGCGTGATTCATATTTATAGTAGCAGATTCAGGAGAATGATATGTTCTTGTATCTTTAGAAACTGAAATGCATCCTGCGTGTTCCAGGTGCACACCAAAATATCAAATCACAGAGTCATAGAATGTTTGGGGTTGGAGGGGGCTTTAAAGGTCATCCAGTCCAACTCCCCTGCAGGAGCAGCGACATCATTAACCAGATCAGGTTGCTCAGAGCCCCATCCAATCTGACCTTGAATGTTTCCAGGGATGGGGCCTCTACCACCTCCTCGGGCAGCCTATACCAGTTAATTTCTAACCTGGTGAGACACGTATAACTTGGTGAAATGCTAGCAATAACATGGTAGATGTATCTAACTTGGTAAAGCGTTAAGAAAGAATTCATTGAATATATTTTCTTGTTGATATGTCTCTCGTTTAACTCCAGCACAGAAAGTGAGACCAGTCTAACACAAGGATTTAAAATGAAGATACGAGTGCACTACAAAATATTCTAATATTTTGCCAGTTGAATTGCTCATTTTTGAAATAATATTTCTTAACTAATGTTCTTCCCACCAAATCACTCACTCCATTCACTCCAGTGTCTTTCTTTGTAGTTTCACCTCAGCTGGGTTCCCAGTGTGACAGATGCTGTACAAGCATGAGTCTGAGATGGATCCTACACTGATAGATTGCAAGGACAAGCCAGGCAAAAGGCGTTAGAAAGGAAACGGTATTATTTCACTGCACAAATGGAAAACTTCCAGAGACAGATGAAGGAGTCTTCCCAAGATCACCCTGGGAACCTCTGGCACAGCCAAGAGCTGAATTAACATCTCCTGCTAAGAGACAGTCCTTCAAAGACAATCCATCCTCTCCCCATCAGTTTATATCCTAATTCAAAGCCAGTGGAAAGAACTCTTTGATTTCAGTGGTGTTTGAACAGAGTCCCAAATGCCCCCCTCAAATCCATTTTTGTTTTCCTAAGCAACACAAAGATAAGACCTTATCCAATGCGGAGAAGAATTTTAACCTCTACTTCTGTCCAGTGATGCCTACAAGTTCAGTCAAAGGATGGTAGAGCAGCAGGAGTTCTGTGCCCTTGCTGGCAGCCACTGTACTAAGAAAATGATTTCTTTTTGTTGCTTCTTTTGTTAGCTGTGTCTCATGGGTTGCACTGGTACCATCGTTCTCTCTTTTTGAACTTTGCAGTTTGAATTCCAACATGGGTCTGGGATTTTTTTCCTCAGCTCACATCTCACTTGTATACAAAGTACTTAAAGGAAAGTCCTTTTTTCTGAAAAATTCTGTGATGTTATTCTTGGAAATCCAATATATAGACTTGAGCACCAAAAATGCAACTTCGCTATTACCACACTTATCCTCTCTGGATTATTGTACGGTGGAAGGATTTGAGGTATTTTGCAGCTGAAACAAGACATCATAGCTGTCACAGTATCATCAACACCATCCAACTTTATCATGTATAAAAAAGCCCAAACAAATGGTTGGACACTGTCGTGTAAATCTACTGACTTCAATGAAATTATATCAGCAATAAATTCAAGCCATTATTTTCATCTCTTGCAAAGAGAAGATCCACTGTCCCAATTTTGCATTTTTATTATTCCCAGTAAGGCAGAAACCAGCTGAGGCAGAAGCTAAGGTTTGTGGCCCGTCAGCACTGGTGAGGCTGCACTTTGAATCCTGGGTTCAGTTTTGGGCTCCTCAATACAAGAAAGACATTTAGGGACCGGAGCATGTCTAGAGGAGGGCAATGGAGCTGAGAAAGGGTCTGGAGCACAGGGTTATGCGGAGTGGCTGGGGGAACTGGTATTGTCTAGCCTGGAGAAGATGAGGCTGAGGGGAGACCTCAATGCCCTCTAAAACGCACTGGAAGGAGGTTGTAGCAAGGTGGGTACTGGGCTCTTCTCCCAAGTAACAGGTGACAGGATGCGAGGGAATGGCCTCAGGTTGTGCCAGGGGAGGTTTATGTTGGATATTAGGAAAAATTCCTTTACTGAAAGAGTGGTGAAGCACTTGGCAAGAGGCTGCCCAGGGAAGTGGTGAAGTCTCCATCCCGAGAGGTGTGCAAAAACTTATGTAGATGTGGCATTTTGGGACACGGTTAAGTAGGCATGGTGGTGTTAGGCTGATGGTTGGACTGGACAGTATTTTCCAGCCTTAACAAGCCTATGATTCTATGAAAAGCAAAAAGCTACGTTCTCTTCCTCTGTTCTATTCCTATTCTAATCCTTGTGTACCTGCGAAATCTAATTTCTACATTTGGCAGCCCCTGACTCCAGAATCAAACCTAAATGTCTGTTCTATGGATTTGTTCTGAACCCCCCTGACCAAGCTCTTCCCTGGTAGCCAGTCTTCTGTAAGCCCATGCAGCCTGCACAGAAAGGCTTCAAAGCAACTGTTTACAAAGCATTTTGGAATGCCAATACTAATTCTCTTTGGTTATCAGCTAATATATTCTCAGGAGTAAAACCCACACTGGTGAAGTCATCCTGGGTAACTGGGCATCCTGAATGATTTTTTGGACAAATATTCAAATTTTTATGGCATCTGCAAAGAAAAAGAAAGCTTTCAGGTTTCACTAGGTAGGTTTTTCACAGTTCCTTTGAGATTCCTTTGCATATTTGAAAATTTCCATGTCAAAATTAACCTATGCCATAATGCTTTGCTTGTCCAGTATGCGTTTCATACACTTGGTACTCTGATCTAGCTGTGCTCTATTATTATTTGGTGTTTACCCAGCCTTGTTTGCTGTATTGACCAGTTGCATCCTTTCTGAGACTATATTTAAAAATCCCAAATTATAAAAGCTTTCCAAACCAGAGCCCATCTGCTCACTGGGTGGTTAAGCCTTATGCCTACCACAGAGTCTCAGTTCTCGCAGCAGACCTCAGATGCTACTCCAATTACAAACGCAGCAGCAAGAGCCTTGAACGCAACCATAGAAATTCCCCTTTCGTCCCTGGCACGATTTCGCTGCCCGACACATAGGAAAGTCAACCTGCAACCCATCCGTGGTCTGCCACGACGACGGAGGGATAGTGCTAAAAGGGCAGAGCAAGTTACGAGTGGCATTTTCCTCTCACCTTACGAGCTTCTCTCCTATCAAATAAAGGGGAACAAATGGTCCATTTGTTGCTGAGATGCTGCCCATCTGTGGCTGTGTCTAATCAGAGTTAATTACGGTGCGCTGAGTCTCTGTGAGACTCCTGGTCCCCGAGCTCTGAAGGACCCACTGCTTTATTCTGCAGCTTCCACTGCAAACTTCTGGAGCTGCCTATTATCAAGCACCAAAAGGTAGAGATTGTACAGGATCCCTGGCAAGCGACACAAAGTGTCCCAGCTTAATGCTAAAGCAATGACTAATCAGGGCATCCCAGGAGGAAGCTTTGCAATAGCTCTTGCAAGGGTAATGAGGACAATTTTCATGGCTATGACACTTTAAGCCAAGCAAAATGCAAGCAATCTTCTTTATTCTTGTTTATTCTTTCCTGGAGCAGCAGGTAACATGGATCCAAAAGAAAAGGACTTCCTGGGAGAAGGATTGCACCAAGACTGTTTGCGGGATGAACAGCTACATTTGTTGTTTTATCATAGCAGGATGAATAGCTAAATTCTATTAATTGCCGAATGCTGTTTTGTTTGGCAAATACAGGAAGCAGTTTACATGGCTACGTCGTGCTCTGGTTCACAGTCCTTCTGAAATAGTATTATTGTAACCAGATAATACTGATTAAGGACAGTTCCCTGAGGAAGGAGGGCCTTTTGATGATTGAGTCACTTCCCTTCCCTGCTCAACTTCAGTAAGATAGCGTTTCTCTCACCACAGACACACACCCTTTGTGGCCAGAGTTCTCCACTGAGGAGGTCAAAAGCACACGCCTCAGCCTTAGGTGGAAATGCCTGAGTGAGTGAGTCCTAAAGAAAGCACTGAATCACCAGAAATGTGCCAGGATTCCAATCAGAGACTATTTTTCCCCTGGATATATTGTTTGGCAGTCTCCTTCCATAACTACAGGATAATGCTGTCTTTGGTAACACCACTCTGCTGGAATAACCTTCCAGCCCTTTAGGCTTTGATTTTTATTCCCATACAGGTTTAGCAAATTAACTTGAAAATAGCAACGGGTTTACCAGCTAAGCAAAGGCAACAACACCTCTGCAAACCACTGAAGTCCAGTCTTTGGCTTCTGGATGTGGTCACCTGCCATCAGCCATGAGTTAACACAGATCAGAAATCAGTAGCAGCAAACACTGTCCACTCCTAAACCAGAGCAAAATCAGATTAGGGACCTAGAGGGAAAAGATGCTGTGTTCTCTTATACCATGTACAAGGCCAGGTTGGATGGGGCTTGGAGCCCCCTGATCCAGTGGGAGGTGTCCCTGCTCATGGCAGGGGATGGGACTGGATGAGCTTTAAGGTCTCTTCCAACTCAAACCGTTCTATGATTTTCTGGGCACCAACAAAATCCCAGCTCGCAAACCATGAAATCAACAGCTGATCCTGATCATATAGGAACACAGTAGATAAGAACAACATTCAGACTCTCCTGTCTCTTTGATTTTTGTCACATCTTGCCATGGGAGATGCTTAAATGAGCTCAAGTCTAACTACAGCTTAGCAAGAAATTGTTCCTGTTATCAGTTCTGAGCTAAAACTGGGTTCTTCTAAATGTTTTCCCTTTTGAGGTTCAGTAATTGCTCTCCGATTAGGCAGGAAACTGTACCAGTATTATTGGTCTAAAGGAGCCAGTGTTATCAAAAAACAACACATCAGGGCCTGTCCTCACAGGAAGGGAATCATAAGTAATCAGCAGGGCTATAACGCAATTGGCTGCTGGTCCCTCTGCGCAGAGGGGACAGAGTGCAGAAAAAAAACAGTTTAGGACTTTTGTTTGTGGCCAAAGTATTTTAAAAGAGCCCTGGTTCCTCTTTGCTCTCTACTTGGCTTCTCCAAACATTGCTGTGTTTCCTCAATGGAACAAGAAGACCCATGGTGTGGGCAGGAATGCAGCACAGGGTCCTTCCACCCAAAGGGCTGTTTGGCAAACAGTTCCCTGGATGCTGCACCAGTGTGCACTGGGAAGGCCTCTTTCAAGACCAGGTTGGTTGAGGCTTGGAGCCCCCTGATTCAGTGGGAGGTGTCCCTGCCCATGGCAGGGGGTGGCACTGGATGGGCTTTAAGGTCCTTTCCAACCCAAACCATTCTATGATTCTATGATCGGACAACGTTAGTCAAGGGGAAGAACTACCCTAGCATTGCAAGATGATGAAGATCCTTCGGTGACACAGCTCCTACACTTTATTCCCTTCCACTTTACCTTTCTAAAACATAGATGTGCCCCAACTGGTGCGAATATGGCACAGGAGCAGTGCTGGGTGTAAAGTTGGTTCTGTGATAAGATGAGTTGACATAATGGCCTTTAACACTCTTCACGATAGCTTAATTTCATCTACTCTCCATTCTCAGGTGCATCAATATCATTTGACTGTTAGACTGACCAGGACATACGCATCCATCCATCCGTACGTAAACACACCCACCCGCCCCTAAGTACAAACCAGGAGAACTGTGTAGCTACTTCCATTTGCGTTCGGTGGTGAGAGCCTGCTCTCTGCATGTTCTCCAGCAGGGAACAGAAGCACTTGATTTGGTTAATAATACAGAATCTGACTGGAAAACTCATGAGGTCTTTTACCCTCAATTCTGCTGAAGTGCTGTTTTTGCTCTGCTTCTGCCAGCTGTGTGTTTTGGAGGGATGTGCAGAGATGAGATCTACTGTTGCTCTGTCCAGGTTCCTCACCGTGTGTCCAGATCAGATTTCTTTTTAATTAACAATATTTACTAGTGCAGCAGTGAGAGTCAGAGATACAAGGATTCCAGGGAAACTGTGGCATGTGCCAGTGTTTGGTTTGATGTGTTCCCATCCTGACGTCGATGGACGGTTGCTCATCACTCATTACAATCTCAGAGTGACACAGAGGTCGATCGCAAAGGGAGGTCTTCATAAAACTGCACGTAAGCCTCAACCTCATGTAAGTGTGGAATAGATAGAATTTTATAGAAAGGTAAAAAATAAGTCAAACCTCGGGGCCAATTGTGTGAGAAAATGTCAAGATTTTAATCGAAGTAGACAAAGTAACCAAGAGAACCCCTCCATAACAAAATTCCTCCTAAAAGTATCTGTTTGAAAATAGAAGACAGCAGATAAAAATTTCAAACTCGCCAAGGGCCTCAACATCCATGGAAGTGACATTTGAGATTTCCGAAGAAGAGATTCTTAGATGTTTCACGATTTTTCTCTACCTTGATGAGCATCAGTGAGTGAGCTTCAAGCTGTCAGTTGTCCTGCTAGAGTAGTTTCCCAGGACTGGAATACTGCTTGAGCCCCTTGGACCTGCAAAATGCTGCTTGGTGAAGTCCCCAAATTCTCAGCAGTCCATGCAGGACTCTACTGACACCGGTTGGTTCTGGAGTGATGGCCAAGGAGCACAGGGTGGGGTCAAGGGAAGGCCAGAGGGTTCCCCTCTTGCTGGAACACAGGTGGGGACTTCCAGGTCCTACCCTGGGCAGGTGGGTCTGGGAATCTGGGGTGGTGGTGCAGGAGAAGCTCTGAAGTCTGTAAAATCACTGCAAACAAATGCAGAAGAATCTCCTTGAGAAGTTATTTAATAGCTGTTTCTACTCAGCCGACTCTATCCTCAGCACAGACCTTCTTCCATTCCCGGATGAAAGGAAATGAATAAAACAGAAACAAAAAAATTCTGTCAATTGACCATTTTGGAATGTTCCAATGTTTCGCTGTTTGACGAGTTTAACAATGGGTAGCAAAAAGGAAAATATGTGAGCCTTGAGCTGACAAAGAAGAGGCTGGAAAATCAGATAGCACTGAGGAGAAAGCTCACAATGTCTTATCATCTGTTTACAGAAATAAAAGCATTTGTCCTTCTAGCTCTGCTCTTCCTGTCTGTTGTTCTCCCATCTATTTTACATGGAAGTGCTTAATTGAGCCCCCTACTAGCTTGGTAGCAGTATGCAAAGGGATGTGATCACATCCCTCGTGCAACCTCTCAACCTCCATCTCAGGAGCCTCAACTGCTAAGAGTTCACGGATATAAAACCTGAAGAGGCAGAGCAAGAACATCCTCTTTGCCAGGGAGCCACGATTCCCCCATTTGTTCTGATCTAGGGGTCATCGTCCTTCAAACCTCAGCGGAAAGCTTTTACCTCAAGGGGTATCACAAGTACTTTTACATCTCAGTTGCTCTCCCTGAGATGACTTTTGTCAGTTTGGTTGTTTGTTTTAGTGGTGATGTTTTTAAACTGAAGCCTCTGTGCCCAGAAGGCACATAAACCAAGAGGCTTTTAAAAGCTAGAGGATAAATAAAACACGACCTTGAATAAACAACAGGCTTTTGTCCCAATTTTCTTCCATTCCTTAATGGATGCTGATAAACTATCTGAATTTCTCAGTGTATTAATGCCACAATGACAGTAATATGAAACCCACAACCTCACAACAGCAATGATTTGACAAAACTCTTAGCTTTTAGACAAGCAATTGTTTCATTCAAAGTGGTTTGTAGGCTATCGTGGTCTTTCCAGGCTGCTCCTTTCTCCACCCCATCACAGACTATTTCAGTGAGATAAATTTATTGAAGAAAACTGCTAAATCCACTCAGAACTGATACATCTCATAGAAAAAAACCCTCTTGTTTGATCAGGTAAGACCATGTGTGTCATGTTTCATTACCGATGTTTATACTCACCACTCTGTCACTGAATAACACTGTTTATTTTCTGGGTCAAAACTTTTTGCGGAACGTAAGACTTCGGCTGGCCCAGACACCTCATGAATGCCCCATCTCTGGAAGGGTTCAAGGCCAGGTTGGATGAGGTTCTGAGCAACCAGGTCTGGTGGGAGGGGTCCCTGCCCATGGCAGATGGGTTGGAACTGGATGATCTCTAAGGTCACTTCCAACCCGAACCATTCCACGATTCTTGATTCTATGATTCTATTAATATTTTGTTTCTTTTTTTCCTATGCAGAGCAGCAATAAAGACATATTATTTTCAGGGTCTAGGAACGTATTTCCAAGTAAAGTGAGAGAATTGGAAGAACATGCTAAGGAGACTTCTTCTTTGGAAAGTAGATTCATACCAGGTTAAGCACAGTCCATGTCACTGCTTTTGTCAGCCAGCACTCCGGGTCTGGTGATTCCAGAGGAGCCAGCTGGTCCCAGTTTTGCTAACTGAGGTGTGAAGAGCAGTTCTCAGCATGGGCTGAGCTGACATCCTCCCCCAGCAGCAGAGATCATAACAACCATATGACCCACAGGCAAGTCATAATGATGGCATTAAACTCCATGTTTTCCTAGAGCCTCTTGGAATGCATCACACACTTTGCCAAGTATCCCTGTTGCCGTACGACGGCAAGCAACACCTATTTCATTTGGTGCATCTGCCAAAGTATCACCGCAGCTGCCTTTGTGCCTGTCTCTACAGTTTCTTCCACTATGATGACCTTTGCTTTATTGTTTCTGGTCATTCAGTGCTTGCACTGGCCCATCCTGAAAGACTGTGGTTAATTCTTCCCCTCCCCCAGGTTTTTATGCATATTGTTATGTGTATTTACGTATTTTTTACGGTGAGGGTGGTGGAACACTGGCAAAGGGTGCCCAGAGAGGTGGTAGATGCCCCATCCTTGTAAAAAGTCAGGTGGGATGAGGCTCTGAGCAACCTGGTCTTTTGAAGATGTCCCTGCTTATTGCATGGAGGTTGGGGTAAATGAACTCTAAAGGTCACTTCCAACCCAAACTATTGTACGAGTACAAACCTACGAGTGATAGCAAATAAGCTTCTAGTGCTAAATAAATGCCCAGACCTGTATTTAAACACAAGAACTGTCCCTAAACAAGCTTCTAACAGTATTTCACTGGCACTGTAACTAAAAAGGTGCCTTTTTAGCCCTTCAGTTTAGCAGGTACGGAGGCTGAGACCAGGACTTCCGCTTCCAGCAGCTACAATCCATGAGTCCAGTCACCCTATTCGTGCTCTAAAGGGCAAGTCAAAACAGACTGAACACCCACCCAACGTTTTGTTTTGAGAACATTCCCAGGACAAGTCACACCCAATTCATTTTTTCTTTCTGAAAAAACAAAACAATCTACACTCAATAATACAAACACTCACGCGCACACACTGAACGTGGCCAGAAATAGGCAGCAAGCAAAACACATTTACAGAAAAAGTACAAATTTGGGCAAGTCTAGACACACAGAGTTCTCATTTTGCCCATGTATGAACTTAGTGTTTGTGGCTTGGTGGTGGGATCTATGGCAGAAAATATATTTATCCTCTGTATCCATCCGTTCAATTTTGTCTATTTAAGGACATGCGTAACTTGTACCAAAGGGTGGTGATAATTTTCACAACCAGATTTAGCTGCTTCAGAAACAAGCAAAACGCAAAACCAGGCCAATTCATTAAAATACATTAAAATATTGCACATAAAATGATTACACATTCAAGAATGGAAACTGAGAATTCAGAGCCAAATGGAAGCACAATGATTTGTTACAAGAGGAGCAAATGAACATCATCCTAAATAGCAGTAATATTTGTACACCTATTATTTTTTTCTAAAGGATTATTTTCTCATATAACAAGAAGCCAGACCTTACATCATCTCAAACTCAATCTCTGAGCATCCACATGAGAATCAAGCAGGGTACGGATTCAAGCATCGAAAGAAAGATAAAGTCAGTTTCTTAAACTATGAATTTACAAACAAAAATGAGAGGATCTCAGCTTCTGCAACGTAAGATGGGCTGAAGAAAAAGAGATTTGTGATCTCAAATCACTGTGCTTTTCAATCATGAAGGTAAATTGAAGTTCTCATGTGCTCAGGATCTACTCAGAACCAAAAAAAGTGGGAATTGAGTCCCTTCCAGTCACGAGGCTTTTCTCCATATCCCTACAAGTGTCTTGGACGTGACCACGTGTCCTCTGTGCATCCTTGGGAGCTGACAACACACAGCACGGGCACAGGACCAGGGCTGCGAGCAGCCAGCCTGGCTGTGTTATGATGAATTCTCTCAGCCATAATGATTTGGAGAAAAATATTGTTCAGGGGCTGCATAAACAATTTTAATTGGCTCAGGTGCCCAAAATGTGCTTTTTTTGTTTGGGTGCCAAGGTTGCTTTCTCGCTTGCTAATTATGTTTCGCTTTAGCTTTCAGCAAAAACAGGAAATAGAGCATCCATTACTCAAATGACAACTTTTCAACAAGTCAACGTTTCAACATCCATTGTGTAATTTCCGACCTAGAGCCAGCTAGGAGCTAAGGGCCTTTAGAACCACAGATCCCCTCTTAAAAGGGCCTTATCGGCCCCTCATGCTCCTAAATAACAGGGGACAATGTTTATGAGTCTGAAACAGGGGCCAAAGATGTTCACCACTCCTACCCACTGCTCAAAGAACCCCCTTCCATATCACAAGACATCATTAATCTTTCAGAATAACATCTCAAGAGGTTTTTTTTCTTTCTCCCATGGGCTGGCTGGCAGCCACCTCCTGCCTTGCTCTCTAACTGACACCCATTTTCATGGTGTTGCTTTTCCTCTCTCCCAATTGCAGTAATAGGTTTCTTCTTCCAGCAAAGAGACCTGGTAGCTCAAGTCAATGCAGTAGGTCTTCAATATTCACCTGCTGCCGATACAGAAGGTAATCGCAGGATCACAGAATGACCTGAGCTGGAAGGGACTCACAGGGATCACCGAGTCCAACTCCCATCCCTGCACAGGACAACCCCAAAACCTACACCATACATCATGTATCTGTGTGCATCGTCCAAATGCTTCTTGAATATTGTTAGGCACTGTGACTGCTTCCCTGAGGAGCTGCTCCAGTGCTCCACCACCCTCTGAGTGAGGAACCTTTTCCTAATATCCAACCTAAACCTCCCCTGGCACATCTTCCTGCCACTCCCTCAGGTTCTAGAGACAGAGGGAAGCTGGGAGCCATCACCCCTCAGCTTTATTGAGCCATTCACTGGCTCATTTTCTTTATGATTGTGTTCAGAACAGCTCTTCATGTTCTCTTATAAATGTATTTGCCACTTTAAATTATCATCATCCAGGTGAGTGGAGATGTAACTTGGTACAACAAAAGCATCTTCAAAACTGTGGTTACAGATGTAGTTTTAATTATGTAAACTCTCTGACATGAACACCTTGTATTTACCTAAGATGTCTGAAAATAAAACAGGTGAGATTCTAGAAAGATATTATAGTATAGTCTCTCCCCCTTATATGAAAATATGGCAGTCCCAAGCCACAGCACCAGCAGAACAGCGTCGGACTGAGGAGTGAGTGTATTTTCCTTTTACATCTCTGTTTCTTTAGTGCCGATATTGATTCTAAGCTCTGATACTTTTTTAACAAATCCTATGAGTCAGATATTGTTCCCCCTGAGATGCCCTGCCTTTTGTGGTTTCAAAACACACTATCAAAACCACGTAGAAAAGATGCTGTGTACCATTTCCCAGCTCGCGTGTGGATAAAAAGCTTTTATTCCTCTTATTCAGCCAACTGATCTGTAATTGGCAAAGCAAGCCCTAGGTGTGCACCACATTGTGGGAGTGAATGAGGATGCCCTTTAAATTACCTATAAAACCCTTTGATTCAAACTGCTGATGTTGCCATAGGCAATTTGCTAAGCTTATTGATCATCTTCTGTTTAAATTAAAGTTTGATGTCCTGGAACAGGCTATTCAGCAGAGAGAACTAATGGGGTGGGATGAGATACAGGGAGTGAGAGAAACGCAGGCACACAGGGGAAATGGATTGTGGTCAAAAAGGGAAAAAAAAAAAAGAGGGTTATACGCTGAATAGGTTCCACGGGTGAGTCGGCAATAAATATCGTGGTGGTAAAAGAGTCCAGTGTGGATACTGGAGGTAGGGGGTTTGCTGTGTAATTAAAGGAAAGCAGGCAGCTTGTTGGAAAACTGAAATTTCAGAGAAAGGAGATGAAAAAGAGAATATTAAGATTTATCATAAATGTGTGCATATAAGCTTAGTGATTCCTGCCAGAAATTCAAGCTCCTCCAGGTTTTTGGTAAGTTGGGTGAGATGCAAGCCAGTACAGGCAAAAAGTGATAGAATTCAGCTAAATGTTGGCCAAAGCAACTCAGAAGAGGTTGTCCCAAATAGCTGCGTGTCTGTCTCTCCCTCTGTCAATTAACCATCCAACCATTCAAACTCAATTCAGTCTTAAACCTGGTTAGGTCGCTGAAGCTGGGAAACATATGTTCAGGTTCTCATTCAGAGCAGTAACAGAACTGCCCCTTCTACATTTACATTTTATTTCCACAAATAAAATCTTAGTGAGAAGACTAAGCATGTAAAAATGCAAGAGGAGCAAAATACTTGGAGCTCTGAATGTCTACAGGCAGTTAAGCAAGTTTCCTCATCCTACCATTGTGTTTGCCCCAGTTCACCCTCCTTTGGACACAGAAGGGAGTGTACCTTCACAGTATCTGCAGAAATTCAAGCCCAGGTGTTGCTTGCAGCATGTAGAAACCTGATTTCCACATGCTGGAGAGTGGCTGGTGAAGCTGAGGAAGCCCCGTGTGGACAGCGTGGCATGGCAAGATGGTTTTACAATCTCCAATGCTTTTTGTGTCGCTGTGGAGTCATTGCAATTTTAGTCCTCTTCATATCTGGTGAGACACCTCTCCTGCTTCCAGTCAGTCCCAGGAATAGCTCGTGGTGTTGCAAAGAGAGGGGTTCCACTGTTGGTGACGAAGGAATTGCCTCACATCTACTCCTGGTGCTTTGTGCTATAGCAGCAAACAAGAAGCAGTCCCACACTTTCATTTGGTTTGGAAAGCAACAAGAACACAGGGAGGGAAGAAACTCTGGGACTAATGATGCAAAGACTTTTGACAACAGTGACTGCGTTCCTTCACCAACAATGGTGAAGGGAAGAGGCAGAGGTTTACTAGGAGAGCATAGTGGGAATAAGAAATATAAGCTCTTGGCTACCATGTCACACCAAGTCACACAGTTCATAGTCCACCTTGCTCATACAGCCCTGGAACCAAGTACTCAGATGCTCCACCTCAAATCCTGGGTTCAGTTTTGGGCCCACCACTACAAAAAGGACATTGAGGGGCTGGAGCTTGTGCAGAGAATGGGAACGAAGCTGGGGAAGGAGCTGGAGAACAAGCCTTATGAGGAAAAGCTAAAGGAACTGGGGGTGTTTAGCCCGGAGAAGAGGAGGCTGAGGGCTCCCTCATCACCGTTTCCAACTGCCTGAAAGGAGGGTGTGATGAGGTGGGTGTTGGTCTCTTCACCCAAGTACCTAGTCTTAAGACAAGCAGAAACGACCTCAAATTGCACCAGGGGAGGTGCAGATTAAACATCAGGAAAAATTTCTTCATCAAAAGGGTTGCCAGGCACTGGCAGAGGCTGCCTGGGAGGTGATTGTGTCCCCATCCCCGGAGGGATTTAAAAGATGGGTAAATGAGGTGCTCAGGGATCTGGTTTAGTAGTGGACAGGTACAGTTGGACTTGATGATCTCAAAGGTCTTTTCCAACCAAAAGATTCTATTGTTTCATACCTCAGTTCACTGCTTTGTATCCATCGTGTATAAATACAGAAAACTGTGAGGTTTAAACTAACAGAGGAATCGGAGAAACACATGGGCAAATATTTCATCCTTTTTCTGACATAGGTCCGAGAAGCCCGGATGACCCAACCACAGCCTAAGCCCTAACCCACAGATGTTTTACAGCCATCAAACCCTCCCTGCTGATGTTCATCAGCCGGTACCCAGCAAGCTGTGGTGCCCGGGAAGAGCTATCGCAGGAAGCCATCTGCACAAAGGCTGCTTTTGCAGGAAACCCAGCCAGGCCAGCAGCCACTTGTTATTATTCTTTCTCTCCCTGACAGTTTTCTCCTTGACACTTTCCCTAAACGACACCGGGGAGGAAGTAAGTTGTCAATTGAAAATCACCACTTGTTATTAGTCGTGAAAGGCAAAGTACTTTAGTTAAGAAACCGATGTGTAGGAGATTTGCATTTATTTCCTGCAGGCGTAGTTAACAGGAAATCTATCTGAAATAGAAATAATTAGAAAACTACAGTGGATGCTTTTAGAACCAGAGTAATTTTGGTTGGATAAGACCTTTAAGATCAAGTCCAACTATCTGACTTTTCCTGAGAAGAGTAATTTTGGTCTGGCCAGAAATTCATGCTCAGTGTTTTGGTGAATTCTCAAAAACACGAAAGGATTAGAAAAAGGGATGAAGAGACTAGGAAAAGCCCACTTAATCAGTGGGTAAAGTCTGATAAAAATTGAGGTGTTCAAGACCAGGTTGGATGGGGTTTTGAGCAACCTGATTCAGTGGGAGGTGTCCCTGCCCACGGCAGGGGCAGTGGAACTGGATGATCTTAAAGGTCCCGTCCAAACCAAACCACTCTATGATTCTACGAAAAGCTTCAAACGAGTCACAGAAAAGCAATAGTTGGAATTCCTAGCATGGAATAATTCATCTTAGTAAAATTGCACTTGGGTGTCTGATCCAAGTAAGGTTGGAAGAAACTCTTCCAGGAGATGCTTGATGTCTAAGCTATGGCTACCATATCGGTATTGAGCTGGTATGGTGTAATGTAAATTCCTTATTTAGATCTGTCCCAATTGTCTTGCTCAGCAGGTAGTAAAGGAAATAGGAAGTCAGATATCAGGAAGGAAGTGAAGAACTCTTGAGTCTAGAGAGGAGTCTCCCAAAGCGGCGCTCCCTCCAGTAAACAGGAACCTTCCTGCCCTGCGACTGCACTCACAGGCTGCAGAACAACCCAGCTGCAAAGCAACAGGGGAGGAATTGTGCAATAAGCTCAATCGTCGACAAAATGAGGAAGGAAATAATGTGTTAAATGATTTAATTTTCTAAGTTCATTTGTTGCTTACAGATAGACCTAAAATCGGAGCTGATTACAGTGCCTCGTTTTGATTAACGGGGAGAGATCTAAGACTGAGACGTTTCTATCAGTTTCAAAGAGTTTCCACATCTTGTGTTTCATTTTCATGGTGGGGTCAAGGAATTCAAAGGACATTTATCTTTTATTCTTTATAGCTAAAAAATGATTCTCAACCCTACTAGTTTAATGCTAGTCAACTCCACCAGCCTTCGATTTCCTATGCTTCAGTGGAATTACTCCACATTTACACTGGTGTAAGGAGGTACCCTTTACCTGACACTAAGTGAATTTAGATGGAATTTATAGGTAATCAATTATTTCAGTTGTGTTTCAGCTCTACATATTCCATCAGTCAGTTTTACTGTGTAATGCAGCCAGAATTTGGAAGTTAATGAGCCAAGTGCAGTCTCAAATGCCCCCTGGGATGCTGCTGAGATCTGGTCATCCCCCCGCAAGACCATCACTCCTTCTGCCAGTGTCTGACAAATCCCGGCACCTCTGCGCTGCCGCAGGAGATTAAAGCAACATTTCTTTTGTACTACCCAGTAATCTTTATGCTTGGCGGTAAAGTTAATGTACGGGATTGTCATTCAACTCATTTCACACTGGCTGCCAAAGAGCCTTCAGAGCACAATGAGGCTCTGTTGCCACCAGCCCCGAGCAGATCTGAGCCAGCGATCTAGAGGCAAAAGCATCGCACACCCATCCACTCCTCAGTCTCAGAGAATGTGCAGTGCAGAAAGCAATTGCTGGAGAAGTGAACACAATCATGGTGGCTTCTAAATGAATCATTAAAAAGAATCTAGGATTCCTGATGCTTAGCCCTGTCGTAACTACTAGAAAGCACCTCCACCCCCCGAAAGCGTTTAATTCTCAGGAACTGTAACTCTCTTGAGGCTTGGTGAAAGGGGAAATGGGAGAGAAATGTGTATTAGCAGCTCTGCTCTTTAGAGAGTGTGTTCATTTTGAAAAAGGAACGAAGACAGGCTTACAGAGCTTATTAGTTGTTCCACATACACATTCATTGGGAAGGGGAATTAGTTTCTGGCTAGCACACAGCCGCTGGGTAACACAAAGGCAGGACTCCTTTAATCTTCTGCAGCAGTACAGTGGTGTCCAGGCTTGTCAGAAGCTGCAGGAGGAGTGATGGCCTTGTCGCTGACAGCCTTCTAATTGGGTAGTAGAAAGCAGCTCTAAAGGATGTGTTTGTGCCAACAAGTGTGGCTCGACACCAAGAGAGATCTGTTGAGGAACGGAGAGGGAGAGTACAGCAGACTGCAGTGCTGGATGCTGTCTGAGCCCAGCAGGGTTTGTGTTCCACAGCCAGCAGGGCCGGATCGTGCTGAGGTTACCCATGGCTGGTGGAAAGTTATGGCAGAGAAGATGTTGTTTGACTGGAACCAGAAGCAATCGGAAGCGGATGGACTGGCCGCTCTGCCAAAAAGGGGTCTTTGTGTCCTGGCAATGGGACTCGAGCTCACAAATTGTCTAAGAGATGGGAAACAGTAAAGCTGCGAATGCTGGAAAGCGTGTGCCAACGTCTGGTTTGTCCACTGATCTCCCAGTTCTCTTGCTCCATACCACACAGCCATCAGCACTCCGGTGGTACCTGCAACATTGCTAGGCTCCAGCCACCTAGATCCACCAGGACCTCCTGACTTGACCCCTGCTTCTCCAAAGACAGCACAAAGCAGAAGTAGAGCTGACAAGAACTTCACACTGGAAAACACAGGCAACTTTCTAATACTGCCTTCATTTAAATATTAGCAGTAGATGCTGAATAATTCCACTTTGAGACCTTGATGAAAGTTGTCTGGTGAACAAGTCGGTCAAGGCTAGCTGATAGGAGTTGCTGCACCTCCATGTCACTGTGCTTTCTTAACTCTAGAACTAAGCCAAAGGGGAACTGAAACCACAGCTCCATCTGAAAATGCTCAGGCCCTGTGGCTGGGGAATTAAATGCCTGCTCTAAATATAAATAAAGGCTGAACAACTCACTGTCTAAAACATCTGGAGAGAGGATGAGAGAGGCACTTGGCCCCAGGTGGAGGCTCTGGCTGGAGCAGAAAATGCAGGGAAGCATGCCCAGACTTCTTCAGGCTTTGCTGTTGTTCCTGCTGACCAGAAGAGATGATGCAGCTTCGTGGTGATGATTTGAGCAGATGACATCAGTCCCAAAAGAGGCTGAGAAATTAGAAAGGAGAGTTCTAGGGAAGGGTGCACTCCAAAGCAAAATGTCTGGTCTTCCTTTTCAGGGTGTATTTCCAAACTGAGAGCGGCTCTGACCGTGCTTCCAGTGGCACCAAGTCCATACAGAGCTTCTGTCGGTGACAGCAGAGAAGCACAAATCGGCGACGGATGGTGGTGACCAGATGGGGTGGGAAAGTGTGGAATACTCTGCCAGCAAGCCTCACAGCATCCCAGCTGTCCTCCTTTGGCATGCACCTGACTTCTCCATGCCCTGCCAGAGCAAGGAGATGTCACTGTTAGAAGCAGTGGAGGTGCTCCAGCGAGGAGCCAGGTGCTTCAGAAGAAGGTGCAGAGAAGAAGGAGGAAGGAGAGCAGGCAGCTGCCAGCAGCAGATTCCCCCATGGGTCACATGCTGCAACCCAGTGAAGGCAAGAGGATTGCACCAAGACAATTTCAACCCTGGTGGACAAGGTCCTAAGGGCTGTAAGGGCTATATTATTTTTAAAACGTGTCAGGATTGATGAATAAAAGAGTTTGATGGGGCCACTGTAAACAGGAGATGCAGCAACGGCGTGGAAAGAGATCAGTTATGCTGCAACCAACGCTGTTGTCTCATTTAAATAATGCTTGCTCGCAGACTTGTGTGCATGGAGAGGAAGCCAGACAATTCATACGCACAGCATTTAGAGGTAGCTAATAATTTGGTCAGTGGTGGAGTGCAGCGTGTTTTACTAACATCTGTGGTAACTGCAAATTTACCCATCCAATTTTCTCCTCTACCCCAGCCACAAAGGGAGATCACTCCAATTATTTCTCAGACAGAATTAAGGCTGATGTTTACCATTATCTCCCTAGCAACTCTCTTCTCATGACTACATTATGCAACATAATTGTAAAACCGCTTCAGCTCACTAGGGTTGTTATTAAATGCACTCTGCTTCTTTTTTTTTTTCCCAAGGTCACGATTAATAATTAGGTGGCTGCAACAGAGCCTTGTGATGTAGAAAAAAAACAGAAGCAATTTAAAGGATGCATCAGGCATTCCGAAGTGAGGAAATTTCTGCAGAAGTTCAGCTCTGCTGAAGGTGGGACAGTGAATTAGTGAATATGAAGTGGTCCAGGGGACTATGGATGAGGCTTGAATAGACTCACAGTATGAAGCACGTTAGAAGAATTTCCATAGGGAATGTAGGAAAGTGAGTGATGAGATTTGAAGCTGAGCTCCAGCTTCTGAAGTGAAGAGATAAACTTGGCCCCTTCACCTTGAATTTTTTATTGGAGCTGGAGTAACAATACTGAATCGAGCTGTTTGTTTAGTTTTCTTCTGGTCAATTTTTTCCAACAATCCACAGTGCCTGCACAGTTCCCAGGCTGTGGATTTTGGGGGTTATGCACGCGCTTTGGGATGGGACAGCCACTCAGTAGGACGCCTCTCTTGCCATGGTCAACAGTACATCCAGCAACGCCAGGCAAACACAGTGATCGGCCTGGTTGAAGATCAGAGGCTGGAAAAGGAGGACATGGCCAGGAACAGAGAAACTGAGGCACAAGTTCTTGCCCAAGTGAGTTCTGCACTCAGTGGCAGAGTGGGAAGCAAAACTCATCTCTCCTGGCTGCTGCCTGCTGCCCGTTAGACCATTCTGTCTCCTTGGTGGCACCGGGATGGTCAATGCGAGCTAGATGACGCCAGACTTCCTCATTAGAACTACCCCTTATTACATTTAATTTGGAAAGATGGCTTTATCGCATGTTAAAGTCCCAGAAGGAATTAAAAGCAGAAATAACAACATTACATAGGGGAACAGGAGGACTGATGTATTCCTGGAATGATGATAGACTTTCCGGTGCATTGCCAGTTACTGCCAAGGTTACTACATCTTCCAGGTGACTCTCTCAGAGGATAACATGAAATACTGTGTTGGCTGGAGCTGGCAGTAATCTTGAAAAGCTACTTTTGTTTGGGAAACAGCTTGGGAAGCAGTAAAAGATGAAAGTATGTGACTTTCAAGTCTGTATGTGTCTCTGTGTGGTTACAAATACTGCAGACGTACACAAGTGTATAATTATATACACATTACATAGACACGCACGTACAAATGTGTATATGCATAAATACATAAATATATAAATATATTTATACATATGTGTGTATGTATATATCAACAAGGGAGCCTGAGCTACTGTTTCTGGTCGGTCTGTGATTCCCTCTGAAGTTTTCCCTGAGGGAATTGCTTTCCCAGTCACCGGTTATTTTCTAAACCAAAAATATTTTGGGGCCTGACTCAAAGCCCAATTAGATTCCTATGTGTCTCTCTTCTCCACATGTCTAGGTTGGGATGAGATATTTAATAGCAAAATATAAACGCTCTCCCCGGTGCCTTACCGGGATGATTTCCATGCCTAAGTATGGGAGAGAGCATTTAACAGGGAAAAAGGCAAAACTACTTGAAAGGACTACACTGTAGAGCAGTAGCCTTATGAAAACCGTGACAGGGTAATTGGATCTGGCTTGTGCACAAGGCAGCAAGGGCTTGATGGGAGCAAGAGAAATCAATAAAAGAAGAGAGAGGAAATGGGGAGGGGGAACCTTTCACAGTTTTGCACTGAAATACCCCTTCATCTGACTGCCTTTAACTTACTTTTCATCATCAGTGGTGTGACCTGCGGTCAAAGATTTCTCTCAGCTATAAACACAGAGTTGGGTTGGGATTTTTTTCGTCGTCTTTGTTGCTTGTTGGAGAAAATAAGGCAAACCGAAACGAAACTTTGTAACTGCTCAAACTTCTTTATGCACCAGTTTTCTTATCTGAAGTCTGGACCTCACAATCCCAGGGCAAACCTCACCCTGATTGTGGTTTTTATTGTTCTGATTTGTTTTCTTCCAGTTCAAAGAAAAGGTTAACCCTCAAAAAGAGAAGTACACCCTTGGTCAGGAGGCCAAGTCCTCTGAATCACACTTTACCAAAAGCCTCCAAAAATGTCCAGGTTAGTGCATGTTGTCATCACTCAAGGAAAACTCCTTATCCTTGCTACCACCAGTTCTGTTCCCAGGAATGTGAGAAAATATGCTACCTAGGGGAATGATGTGGAGTTTTCGATATGTAAAAACCCGAAAATCAGCGCTTGTGGAGACTTCACAGACCAGAACATAAAATATTAATTAAAAAAGAACTTTCCAGATCCATGAGAAGACAATGGATTGAATGTGAATTGCATTGCACATTTGATGCCATCAATATTACTTAGTGGTGATATGAATAACTATTAATATGGCATTGATTCTCCAGTGGCACAGTCAAATATAGAACCCAATGTTTTGGGTTGAAAGGGACCTTAAAGATCATCCAGTTCCAACCCCCCTGCAACGGGCGGGGACACTTCCCACCAGCCCAGGCTGCTCAAGACTCCATCCAACCTGGCCTTGAACACCTCCAGGGAGGAGGCGTCCACAGCCTGTGCTGTGGCAACCTGTACCAGGGCCTCCCCACCCTTATTGGGAAGAATTTCTTCCTAATGTCTAATCTCAGTCTCCCCTCTTTCAGTTTAAAACCATTCCCCCTTGTCCTGTCCCTGCACCCCCTGATCCAGAGCCCCTCCCCAGCTTTCCTGGAGCCCCTTTCAGTACTGGGAGGCTGCTCTAACGTCTCCCTGCAGCCTTCTCTTCTCCAGGCTGAACAACCCCAACTCTCTCAGCCTGGCCTCATAGCAGAGCTGCTGCAGCCCTTGGATCATCTTCATAGCCCTCCTCTGGAGATGCTCCAATGGTTCCATATCCTTATTAAGTTGGGGATTCCAGAACTGGACACAGGGCTCTCGGTGGTGTCTCAATATCCTCAGTGATACCTGGTTTATATTCCTTCTCAAGTACTCTGTATTCTTTAGCAGAGACCAAAGTCTCAACTCATTCTGCAGTGTCAAAGCTGTGTTCAAAAACCCCACACCAACCCAAAATTTCCATTTCTGTATTGTGTCATCCAGTGATCTGGCGTGTCAAAGCATCACTCCAGCATGCGGCAGAAGGAGGAGGATTCTTCCATTTTGCAAAAGGGTACACTGAGGAATGGAGAGGAGCAGTGGTTATTCTAACACCAAAAGGTGGGTCAGTGGCAGAACATAGCCCAAATTACAGAAATCATTATTCCTCTTTGCTATCTTTCATGTTAATCATTCACCTTTAGTCATGGTCTCTACTTTTCTATGCTACAGAAAGCATTAACAGAAAATCTAGGCCACTGTCACTGAGATTTAATTCTTGTATCTATGAAGAGACTTCAATCTTCATAAACCGCATTTTAGGCAGCCAGCATTACTGGCTATTAAGGGCAGCAAAGTTAATCTTACTGAACACAGACTTCTCTAAATGAGGGCGACTTGAAATAGTTCCATAGTATCTATAAGCTCTAGGGAGAATAAAGCTAAAATACGGTAAAGAAATAAAGGTATGAGCAACCTGAGGCTTAGTGGTGGTGAAGACATTAGATATTAGGAAGAAATTCTTTCTGTGAGGATGGTGAGGCACTGGAATGGGTTGCCCAGAGAAGGTGTGGAAGCCCAATCTCTGGAGGTGTTCAAGGCCAGGTTGGATGTGGCTTTGATCAACCTGATCTAGTGGAAGATGTCCTTGCCTATGATAGAGGGGTTGGAACTGGATGATTTTTAGCATCCCTTCCAACCCAAACCATTCTATGATTCTACAATTCTGAGACAATCCTGTAGGCTTTCAAACCAAGGTGAAAATAACCACTGAGTTGAAGAGAGCATGTTTCTTTGGAAACAGGCGTGTTGAGCTATTTCTTTAGAAGACACAACTCATAGAAATGATGCAGTTTTACGTCAAATGTTCCGGTTGGGAAATATCTGGAAAAGTCCAGCCAACTTATTCATAGCACATTATTTCAAGGACTGAAAGCTAAATGCAGTTAATAACAATGGATTTGATCTCAGTCATGCTCCAGGAATTAGTCTATAGCTTGATCTATATTAATAAAAGTTAATTGAAACCAACACACATCCCTCAGAATTTTCAATCAATGAATACAAAAAAAACCCTGCACTAAAAAAGCACCGGAAAATACAGCTTCACAGAGAAAGAGACAATGGAAAGAAAAGACCTCCCTAAAAATAGTGCTAGTCTTTTTGTCCCTGTGCAGGAAATGTCGGCACCACCAATTCTAGCGCTGAATAGCACTTTGTCTTTGAGAACATTATTCAGTGGGAGGCAAAAGTAAATCAACAGCCAGTTCTGCTGAGGGAAGTAAACATCTGCAGATGGGAAAATTGAGGCAAAGAGGTATTAAGGGAGAAACAAAGAAGTCACTCTTGATTACTGGTCAACCATTCTGGTGGGACACAAGAGTCTTCAGCTAGAAATGTAAATTTCACTGCTCAGAGCAAGAGTTTATTATATGTAAAACCAATAAACGAAAATTGTCCCAGAAAAGTACGTGTCATTGCTCCTGAAAGGTCTTAGAAGATGCAGCTGTTGGTTGGCATGCTGAGGACCTTCTCATTGGGCTTTTTGCTGTGAATCCAGGGGAAACTGACAGCACAGAAATGTGAAGAAAAAGTGCTTCCAGAGATGCCCCTGGGGCAAAACACTCCCCAGCAGCTTGGTAGACACCCACCAGGCCACGACACTGCTTCTTGGCATGGTCTGTTCACCTCCTGCTGCAGTAGCTCCTGCAAAGCTGTGTTTTGGTTGGCTTTGAAAGCCAACTTGATGCACGGTGTTGCCTGGTGTATCCGCTCCGTAATTTATTCAAGATACCCTGATAACTTTAATCCTCACACTGCATTTTCTCATCACTGTTTGCCTAAGCAGATCGAGTTTGAGCACTGTCCCGTAAAGCATGGTAGAGCAACATATTAATTAAGTTACGTACCGGCAAATTGACTGCTTTATTTCACTTTTCTTAGCTCACGACTTCACCTAGCATCTTTTCTTCATAGGAAAGAGAGAAAACAAGACATAATCTTGTGGGTTTGATTACAACTCTTTTGAGATGAGGAGACAAGTGGCAGGACCATGGGGTGATCCCGCACGATGACAAGTACTGTGCTTTAAATATCTGACTTCTATAGGAAGTCGGTTCTGTATCTGAGTGAAAAGGATGACAATCAAATGCATATGAATTGTCCTCTTCAGCTGCTTTATTGCACACCATTCCATTACTTTTAAGCAGAAAATCTTTCTGCAGATTAAGGGATTGGTTTTGCAAAGCAAAGAGCATTCTTGGTCTGCACTCAGCTATGAAGTTGAGGAATATCTCATTAGCTTCAGGGAGGTTACCTGCTGGACCTGAGGCAAAGGAACAGAGGTGTTGAAAACCTTAAAAAATTTGTTTACGAATAATCACTGGCCACCATGTGTTATAAATCCTCATTTTTACGTTGGTTTTCTCATTAATTCAGTAATTCCTTATGTGGCAAAGTCAGTATTTTTGTCCCTCACCAGCAGTTTTGAACTAGTCAACCTCTTTTAGACAGACAAAGGAACAGAGGATCTGAAGACATTAATTTCCTGTGAATTTTGTACAAATAAATAGAAGGGAGACAGCACGACAGGTTGTCTGTATTGTCAGCTGAAACCAGAAAACTTACCTGCCATTGTGGAATTGTTCACATTATTTAGGGACTATTCAGAATATAAATACCTCAATCAACAGGGAAATTTTAACTCAGAGTTTATACTTTATTGAATCTCAAGACACAGAGCCAGGAGGCACCAAGCTCGTTGGAGCATGTCTGGGGTTTTTTTTAACATGTTTGAAGTCCTCATGCATGTTTTTTATCCACCTTTAAATTAAATTTCTAAATTTCTTATATTTTTAAAACAACATTAATAAAGTTTCTAGCAGATATTTTTTGGGGGGGAGGGTCTTTTGTAATACTTTAATTATTCAGTCTTCTGGAAAGGTTTACGATTTACTTTTCTGATCACAATGTAAATACATCAGAAGTTAACCAGTCATCATAGAATTCAGTCCTGTCTGTGAAAACCGAACAAAAGAGCCTTTTTCTTTAGAAGAAATAAGAGACTGTCATACTGTAATAGCTTAAAATACATTGGAGATAATGTTTTTAAAGAATAAGAAAGATATGTTCTAATGACTGGTGATGGCCCTAAAGTATTGGAAGAGCTTGGTTCAAAGCCCTTGAAATGAATAACAGTTCTTCTGCTGACATTACTAATCTTTGAATCGTGCTCATTAAAGCATTACAGATATCATAACCCCAGCTGCCAAAAAGCTGCAAAAAATAGAATGTAGCCATAAAAATAGACATCAAATACATTTCTCTTCTGGGAATTAATATAGAAGTGAAGTGTTTCTATTACTGTTCACTAGTGTTTTATTACAGATATTTTCTTACTGTTTTTAAAGGAATTAACAGGGTAAGATGTTTGTCTCATCCAGAATTCTGTGTCCAACAACAGCCACAGAGACAGGGAAATGCTCAAATTGCTGTAACAGTTTTCACTCGGGCGCTGTAAATCAGTCCTTTCCGGGATGTGCTGGCTGATGGAGAGGAAGAAGGGTGGGAGGGGAAATGGAGATGCTCAGGCAAGACTTTCCCATCTTTAGCTTCTCTGTGATTAATTACAGATCAATACTTTGTACTGTCTGGCTTTTATAGCTCATTAACATCATGTGGTGTCAAGATATAAATTTGTTATATTGCTTGCCAAGGACTCGAAGCAGACACCTGCAAATATTCGCTGGGGGATGTAAATGAGACACGATTTAGTTGATTGATTTGAATCCTAGGTAGAAAAATAATACATAGGCTCTTTACCTGTGGATCTCAAAGTTCCGCACACAAATCTCTGTGTGGGGGGGCATGTGCATATATGTGTAATAAAGGAGAAAGACGGTGACTGTGACTTTGGTCCTGTGTGGAGCTGAGAAGCAGTCAGTAATACGAAACCAGGCAGTTATTTTTTTCCAGCCCTTGGGATCATTTCCAGGTTGCCCACCTACCTGAGCATCCCAGAGAGTGTTAGTAAATGCCCTTGTCATGTGAAAACGCAATGTCAGCTCCCAGCGCTGGCCCTGGGGAGCCCCAGCTCTGTCTCTTTAAGAAAGCCAGCGGGTCGTGATGCTGCTGTTTGTATTGCTCCATCCCCAGGAGTCCAGTTAAGAAACGGGCAGCTGTCTCTTTAAGTGTGATTTCCTTCTATTGTATTTGAATCGTGAGCAGGAAAAAGGAAATGAAACCAGAGCCCCGGGGCTGAGCCACGGAGTAATAATAATAATAATAATAGTGATGCTGCTCTCCCTGCTTGCAGCACTCCCGCTTGGTTCCAGGGCATGGTCAGAGCTGGAAGGTTGAGTGGAGAGAAGGGAGCTCCGGGCTGAGGCAGCGGTGGCGGAGCCTCAACCGGAGCCGCAACCGGAGCTGCAACCGGAGCCGCAACTGGAGCCGCAACCGGATCCGCGGGTGCGGGAGCTGCCGCGCAGGAGGAGCGCGGTGGAGATGGGAGGTGAGAGCCCGCGGGGCAGCAGCCCGGAGCAGAGCGGCGGCAGCGGCGGCAGCAGCATCCCCAGCCCCTGTTTCTCTCCTCTCTTTGGTGTTTGCAGGAGGAAATCCTGTGAATGTCATTGGGGGGCGGAGGGGGAGCTCAGCTGGTGAGAAGGCGTCGAGAGCAGACAGAGAGCAGAGAGCCCACCACAGGCACGCTACAAAGGAACAAGCCCTGCCAATGTCATCGGCCATCGAGAGGAAAAGCCTCGATCCATCCGAGTAAGTGGCCTTCTTTTTCTTCCTGGCTCTCCTTCTCCCCATCAGCCTTTCCACGGCCACTCATCCACCCCACTGGAGCCACGGGCATTGTGTGCCCGGTGGAACCCTTCCCTGTGGTGGGGAGGGGGCTTAGCAGCAGTCCCCACTGCTCCTTGCCTTCTCCTCTGCTCCAGCAGCAGCAGGCACTGAGCCCCCGCACCTCCCTCGCTGCCTCCTCGCACGGTGCCTCTTGATGAGAGCTCCCCAAGTTGTTGGAAAGACCAGCTTGGAGCAGCCTTGGGGACCAGAAAGGCAGCAAACCCACCCAGGCAGGGCATTTTCCACCCACTCATCCAACCTAGGGGTGCTGGGAGCGGCTCAAGGAGAAGGAGAGCGTCAACGCTTCCCAGACGTGAAGGTGGTTTTCGTTTGGAAGGGGCTCTTTGCGCCCCGTCTTAGATCTGCCTGACTTGCTGTAGCCGATCGTAGCAAAAGGTCAGAGCTGTTATCTGTGGGTGCCCGACTTCCACATTTTCATAATGCAACTTTCAAGAGCTTGTGTATAAACTGCATTGGTGGGGGGAGGGTGTTCTGCAAAGGGCACATAGAAAGACTTGATGGATGGGATGTAGAAGACGAGAGTTTCCTTCTGTGGGTTCCTACTTGGGGGAAGGACTGGCTGTCATGTCCTAATCCAGGTTTTCAGGCTGTGCTCCGCAGCTGTCCCATCCCTCCTGCACACACAGGCATCCCTCTGGTGAGAGACATGGGAACTCAGAGCAAAGACAGAGTCATTTCAACCCTGCAGTTAGGCTTGTCTGGAATCATGATCAGAGAGAAGAAAGAAAATTATAAAATCTCCATTTTCAGATAACGCTTAAAACATTGCTTTTCATAAACTTGAGTCATTCGTCGTTTGTTTCCTGTCAGATATTAAACTACTATTGCTTGATGTCCAGAGGAACACATAGGAAATGTTTCTTTTAGGGATTAAATCAATCAATTCCATGTCACAACTTATGTTTTATAGGTTATATTTTGTACTGTTTTTTCAAGAAACAATAATCCGAGCTCCTGGGTAGGTGATGTTCCAGTTTCAACTGTAAAGATTCAGTAATCTTTATTTATTTACCTATGTTGTGTTCCAGTGACTTAAGCACTGGCTTAGAAACCTATGGACATCAAAAAGCTAACGCGTAAACCAGCAATTCTGTTCTGCGTAAACATCCACCGGGCTGTTCTGGAGTTTAGGGCTTTCACACAATCGTGGCTTGTGATTCCTGAACACCCATAATATTTTGGGGTACGTCTGAAGTTTCAAATAATGGATGATAAAGCATAATAACGGGCATTTCCTTCTATTGGAAGGCTCTCAGAACTTGTTGGAGGAAAGCAGCTCACGCTACAAAAGGGAATATAGGGCCCAAAATAATAAACCTGGAAAATCTAAGGCCTAATCACATACAGAATTCCTCATGATTTTAACCAAAACTCACAGGATGGTGAGCTGGTAAGGGAGGAGTATTAAGACACAACTTGCAGGGCATAGCAGTTTGAACTTAGAAGAGTGAAACCCAGGACAGAATACAACCAGATAATATCTTCGGGCTCGGCTTGCCTAAATAAAAACTGCAGGATCAGTTTCTAGCACAGAAATTCTTGACCATGGAGTGCTTCTCCCTGCTGAAGAAAGTAATTTTTGCCCATAAAACCGCTGAGACAGTAAACACGTAGCAGTAATATAGTTTTTTCCTGTTGCCTGCTGGAAACTGGGAGCAGCCCGATCCTTCTCCATCAGCGTAGGTCTCCTCTGCCCCCACCAGCCTAAGGGAGAACAAACCAGTGACAGAAACAAAGTGCTGAAGGACTCTGTACCATATGAGAAAGTTTGGGTCTCTGCTCTACCACATATTGAGCACCTTACTCATCATCCAGCAAAGCATAAACGTGAAAACATCTTCCTTGCCACTAGCCACAGGTCTAAAATTAACCAAGCACTTAAAGGATGGATCCAATAGACTTTTTATTAAGTTCCCTGGGGTTGGATGAGTCCCTCAGTGGCAGCACCAGGTCACTGCAAACCTTGCAGAACTGAGCTCAGATGCCTTGCTTTTAATTTTCTGCTGACCATTTTTTTTCTGCAGAACTTGTAAGATTACACAAAAAGGCAAAGAAGAGAATTCTTTAAGAAAGCAGATTTGAAGAAAAATCTTGTTTGATCCTCAGATATTTTACAGCACCATCCTAGATATTTTAAAAAAAAAAAAAAATAAGGTGCATTAATATTTGGTACTAAGATTTCAATAAAGATTTGTGCCTTTTTTCAGGCAGGGATGTGTAAATCCCAAATAATTGTTTGAGCTACGTTGACATAGACCCATCCCAGGGGATTCATGTCCTTAGGAAAAAAAGGAAATACATTAAGATCAGGTAAAATTCTGGCTCTTTTAAAAACAATGGCAAAACTTAAAGCAGTTGGGCAACATTCTCATCTCTTCTATTTAGTCATTTCATGCTGTTCAGAGAAATGACATCCTCTGATTTCAAATTTACACTTTACAACCAAAAACTGACTGTGTGTAAAATCGCTCAGGTACCTTTTCCCATCCTTTAGCCCTTGGTGAGACAGAAATTCCCTTTACTTCCAGCAGCACTGTGATCAAAGTTTGCAAGCTCAGGTTAACAGTATGGGTTCATATATTTTGGGGTTCATGCTTTATAGTGATGTTTAAGTTCTTCGGTAAGTTATAGGTAAATCCAGAGGTTGTCTCTGTTGATTAGGTCACTTGAGAGTTGTTTATAGGTTAAATCTTAAAAATCTTGTTGAAAAAAAGCACTTTTTAATGCAAATTAAAGCATTGCTACATGTTGTGGACAAAAGAGAATTGTTTGAAAAAGTGAAGAATAACTCCTAGGACTTTGGGGTTGTTGGCATTCGTCAGTCTGCACGCACATAATTAGTATTTCTATGAAATGGTGAATCCAGGCAGCTTTTTGATTGCGCTTTTGAAAAAGTGCAATCTTTAATTATGGAAGAATCATGTTATGGAAAGGTATTTCTTTTATAAAACAAGCGTGGATTGTAGTCTAACGGATGCCTTTACAGTAATGAATACACACGGGTGACACAACAGTGCTGATGATTATGGATCATTCTTTGGAGGAAAATTAAAATCTTAGTTGGCAAATTTTGGGATAATCTTATTAACTCCTTAAATTTTAAACTGTTTGGTTTTTTTTTTAAAGCAGAAGAGTGAAGTCCTGCTCCCTCTAATACTAGGATAAAATATTTACTCCATTGGGAGAAAGAATGAGGATCATAGAATCACAGAATGGTTTGGAAGGGACATTAAAGACCATCCAGTTCCAACCTCTCTGCTATGAGGTTCTGCTATGAGCAGAGACTCCTTCCACTGGATCAGGTTGCTTAAAGCCTCATCCAGCCCGGCCTTGAACACCTCCAGGGATAGAGCATCCGTGTCTTCTCTGGACGACCTGTGCCAGTGCCTTACTGGGATGTAATCCCTGTTCTAACATGACCAATCTTATGTTTTGTTTTTCCTTATCCTCTTTCTCATTTGGATGCCTTCAGTGTCCATCTTCCCTCTCCAGTGACTCTTTCATTCCCTCAGGGAGCCGGTGGATGAAGTCCTCCAGATCCCCCCTTCGCTGCTGACATGCGGCGGTTGCCAGCAGAACATCGGGGACCGCTATTTTCTGAAAGCCATCGATCAGTACTGGCACGAGGACTGCCTCAGCTGCGACCTATGTGGGTGCAGACTCGGAGAAGTGGGGAGACGGTTGTATTACAAACTGGGCAGAAAGCTCTGCAGGAGGGACTATCTCAGGTACAAAACCGAGTTGTTCTATCCTCACTGCCCTTCTTGCTATCATTTTAGCCTTGCTTAGTCATTTAATTAATACATCAAAGATCCATAAAGCATTCCTTTTTGATTATTCTTAAACTTAAAGCCTGACAGCAGTCATAGTTGTAACACAGCACCGTTTGCAAGCTCACATATTTTGGGGTTCATAAAGCATCAGAGCATCAGAGATGCTTTATGATAATGCTGGGCTTCTTCAGTAAGTTATAAATAAATACAGAGGTTCTCTGTGTTGATCAGGTCACTTGGAGTTGTTTATAGGTTGAATCTTTAAAATCTTGTTGGAAAAAAGTACGTTAAAGCATTGCTATGTGCTGTGGACAAAAGAGAATTGTTTGAAAACACGAAGAATATAGGAAGAACTCTTAGGACTCTGGTGTTTTTGGCATTCATCAGTGTGCACAGACATAACCTGATAGCTCCAGGCAGACCGTGTGGTGTCAGCATGGGATTCTGGCCAGTAGAAAATGGGAAAAGGTGATGAATTTGAGCAAGCTCCCCCTGAGCTGACAATAAACTGCTTCCCCTGACTGATTTTGAGAAGTTCTGTGCTTCTCCAGGCATCGCCTTGGAGCTGAAAAGTATATAAAACCAGGTGCCAAGATCAGCGACTGATGAAAGATCATTTAGTTCTCTCATTTAAGAACACGGTATCCAAGGTAACTGAATCCAATTCATTTTCCTGATGCAGTAATACCAGCTGTGTAAGAGATGCTTGATTCCACTGCCCAGCAGGGCTAGGGGAATCAAGAAACCCACTTGGTGTCTGAAGTCACTGCCCTTTAGACACGGTTTCATCCCTGTCTTTTCCTGCATCACTGATAAAGTCATCTCGGACAGTTCAGGCAGAAAGATGCAATGTGCTGTATGTTTATTGTAAATCTGCAACCTGTACAGGAAAGTTTGGTTGCACTAATTTGGATCCAGAGAATTGATTGCACCATTTTGGATCCAGTGGATTTTTATAATTCTTAAATCTTGTCCTAAATAGGCAAGAATTTACCCATTTCGCTGAATCAGATCCTGCAAATACATTTGTTACAGGTGTTTTCATTAACATTTCTCTTCTTATCTGTTTAGCCAAAATGTGTAAGTAGAAGGATTAAACTGGGATTAAAATATTTCACAAAAATTTATAATATAGGATCTTTACACTCTTGATTACAATCATAGTGCATTGATCTTTGCTGTGCTGGCTGTGACCATTTCTTCCAGTGGATACCAAGTGTCACAGGAACAGAATCATGGTATTTGATGTTTTTTCAGCTACCTTGCTGAAGGTTAATTATCCTGCCAATAAAAACTAAGACAAAATCTCAGTGGAGTTCCTAATTACGTTGTCCCTGAGCTTTACCAACGGAAATTTTGCTAAGCAGAAGCTAAGTTCTGCAAATGGAACTGCTTGCAAATACTCCACATACATAACAGTCCAGCAGTGTTAGTTACACTTTCCAAATATATTTCACCTTAAAATGGAAGGAACAGAAAGTATGGCAGTAAAATTAATGTATTTTTTTGCAGTGAAATTCAACGTTTTTATTTATTTAATAATGCAACATATAATATCTTTCCTCATGAATGAAAAATTTGGCAACCTTTGCGTAACCTTCCTATTACTTTCGTTGGGCAGAAGTAAACACTGACATCTCCTGGCAGACGAAAGAAATGATGCCTTATCCCCTTAAAGATCTCTTAATTTAGTGGGCATCCTTTTTCCAGTTCAGAAGATCATATGACGTAGGTACAGCACATGTAAGAGACGTGTAGGAGGTGGAAACACTCTTTCCTGAATTAGTATGGAAACTCAGAAGACAAACTCAATAGGTGTAGACTTTGAACAAGTAATACCTTGCTTTTCTCACTCCTTTAAAGAAAAAAAAAAATCTATATTTCTCCTTATTTTTTAATTATTTGACTTACAAACTCTGTAGCCGGCAGACTGCATGAAAGGCTGGTATTCACTCACAACTAAGTACGTCACATTGCTCCAGCTGAATGGTAGTATGTGCTGCGAGGGGAATACAAACCTATTGCGTTCATTGGAGGCTCCTTTTAATAGATGATACCATCTCAGCAGGGTTTCTCCACGTGGATCATTACATTGTTTGGGCTATCATAAGTATCTGGAAGGTCTTAGCGTGTAACCTTCTGAAACCCAGCAGGGATGACTTCATGGATATAGAAATGTTCGGGTTTGAAAAAAATCTTCAATGTGGAGGCAGTGTCAAGAAACAAGGGATTCTTAGACCATGGCTTGTTTCAACCCCCTTCAGTAAACTCCAATAACAACAGCTGAAGACAGGCAAAATTTATCAACAGAAAGGTAATTTCTATCGATCACAGAAGTGGAAGTATTAGCATGGTACAACTTAATGCTGTGATCTGGGGAACCTTTAGTCCTCCTGAAGCTGCTCAGTAATTCAGGATAAGGTCATTGATCAGAGTAGTCAATTACATTGAAAACAAGTGAGGACCTTGGACTTTCTACTTCAGTTTCTGGTATTGCAAAGTTGAGAGTTCTGTTCGGCAGGTTTCCATGTGGTCTCTATCTAACTTGGCAATACTGTGATTAATAGATCAAGGCACTTATGTTGTGTTCTTGGTTCAATTTGTTTTCTCCCATCTCCCCAGCAACAGAACTCTACTTACTTCTCTGCTGTCATTGTTTTAGGCTTTTTGGCCAAGATGGTCTCTGTGCCTCCTGCGACAAGCGAATCCGGGCTTATGAGATGACCATGCGGGTGAAGGACAAAGTGTATCACCTTGAATGCTTCAAATGTGCTGCCTGCCAGAAACATTTCTGCGTTGGGGACAGATACCTCCTCATCAACTCGGATATAGTATGTGAACAGGATATCTACGAGTGGACTAAGATAAATGGAATGATCTAGCAAAAACATTCCTCGTAGTATACAAAACACATCTCATGGATGACGCCGATGCGTAGCTGCAGTCAGGAGATCATCACTTGAGCTATGGGCGTTGTCTAAAATGGGGGGAAAACAACCATGGAGTCAGCCCTTTGCAGGCAGTGCTACATAGAATTTGAACTACAAATAGGTGAAGAAGGGAGACTGAAGCAATAGTAGATAGACTGACTTTTGTTAACAAAGACATATGGACAATAACTGACATCAGCCATGTAGGCGAGAGCAGGGGAACAAACACAATGCGATAATGAACTCTCCGAACTGGAAAATGAGTAGGGACTTCTGTAAAGAGATATTATGACTTTGTCACCTGCAGACTAGGATTGTGCGATTGAACTTTCTTTTTGTCTTGTTTTAGTTACTGAGTTTAGGTGACAGCTCCTAATGTAGACACAAGGAAGAATACTGGAAGAAAAGGGCTGTCATTTATGTGGTCATTCTATATGGCCTTACACTTTGGATAGCAGAGAAAGCGGGAAGAGGGTGGGGTTTATTTTTGCATGGATTTTTTTTTTTTCTTTGAGAATGAACAGTGCATCCTCTAGTCCCAAACTCTTCTTTATAAAAAAAATCCTGCTGAATAGTTGTTTTGGGGCACTGCTGTTTCAAGATGAGATGTTCCACAGATCATTTCTATACAAATATAAATCTAAAGAGTTGTTCAACTATTTTATTAACTTAGATTATATCAATAAAATATTTGTTGTGTGTAGTAAGACTCTGCAGCTTTAATAAAAATGACAGAAGATTTGAGTGTTGTTATTTCTTTTTTTTATAATTGGGCTGGATTTTTTGTTTGTACTATTTTATTCTTTGTGACAGGGTTTCTGCACTTTGTCTACAGCCGATACCTGCTGGATCCACTTAAGGTTGCGTTTCAAAGCAGTATCGTGAGAACACTTGAGGTCTCAGTAAGCCTTATAGAGCTCCTTATGCTAAGGAGAAATTATATGGTGTTGTAGAAGAAATGAGTGTTGTGAGACACTAAAGGTCTTTGGTGTTTATGAGAATGTTTTAAGGCTGGTGGCCCATAGGGAAACAAGTTTGGGTGTTACCTTGCAAGAAAGACAGAGCCTCCTCTCAGAGGAGACCATATAAGATTAGGGTCTCCTAGAAAGGAAGCTTGTCCTGATTTTGCTCTGGATTTTTGAATCACTAGGGTGAATCTATACTCATTCGTATTTGGAAAGAACTAAGTTCAGAGCCTTTCCTGCAAAGACCGTTGTTACTTGCTTCTTAAGCAAAAGGAAGTTTCTTAGCATCGTAGCAATACTAAGAACATGAGAAGTAGGCCTGGTTAGGCAAAAGTGGACATTTGATATCTTACCTAAACAGAGACAAGTAGTGGGGCTTCAGGCAAGCAGGGAGTGTCCTCCGCATGGAGCCTTCCCAGCTTGCAGGAAGGTCTAATAAGCTTTGTTAAGGTCTGTTTAACCCTGACCCTAGACCCACTCTCCTTGCATTTGCCCAGGCCCTTTTTTTTTGATTCTTTGGCCTCCATGAAGTCCCAAAGCACTGACTTTCACAGTTTAATTCTATGTTGTATTGATTTCAAAATGAAATTTTGCCTGAAAACTTCATTGCTTGTCCACCATATTGAGAGAGATAATGAATGGTCATTTCTTATCACCTTTTTTTCACTATTCTTGACTCTAAACACCTATATCATATCTCTGATTTGGTTTTTTTGAGACAAATAGTTCAGGTTCCTTCTTGTATGGAAGCTGTTTCATGCCTCTGATAATCTCTGTTTTTCATGTTTGTACGATTTCTGGTTCTACGTTGTCCATTTCGAGAGTGTCACTAGAATTTCATGGTATGTTCAAACATACTAACAAAATAAAGCTTCTAGCACAGCTGAACAAGTCTAACAATCCACTCAGAAGATATTTGGCATGTCTGTTCACCCCATCCATACTGACACGCAAGTAACATCACCTAAGCATATCGTATCTATGTCTGATTATTTTTGATAAACTTAAAATCATAGAATCATTAAGGTTGGAAAAGACCTTTAAGATCATCCAGTCCAAATCCCAGACCAACACCACTGTGCCTACTAAACCATGTCCTGAAGGGCTACATCTACACAGTTTTTAAGCACCTTCAGAGATGGAGACTCCACCAATGGCCTGGGCAGCCTCTTCCACTGCTTAACCATTCTTCCAGTAAAGAAATTTTTCCTAATATCCAATCTAAACCTCCCTTAGCACAACTTAAAGCCATTTCCTCTCATCTTGTCACTTGTTACTTGGGAGAAGAGACCAGCACCCACCTCGCCACAACCTCCATTCAGGCAGTTGTAGACAGTGATAAGGTCTCCCCTCAGCCTCCTCTTCTCCAGGCTAAACAATCCCAGTTCCCTTAGCTGCCTCTCATAAGGCTTGTTCGCTAGACCCTTTAGAAGCTTTGTTGCCCTCCTCTGGACATGCTCCAGCAGCTCAATGTCTTTCTTAACTTGTCACCTAAGGGATCTCTCATCCAAGTTACAATACTGACCAGTGACATTTTACAGTGGCTATTTCAAGAGCTCTTTTTCTTGCTCTTGGTGTCACAACTAGTGTTGGGGATAAAACGTTTAAATCTTACAACTGATGAAGTTGGAAACTGTAAAGAGGACGTAATGAGATCATGCTTGAGAAGTGTAGTTTGAGAGGTTCTGTGATTTAGTGCTTCTCAAGTGATATGCTGACCTCTGGAGGCCATAGGTGGATGGTATAACTAGAATTCTTAGTCTAAATTGTATTTCTGCCAGCACAGGCAAGAAAGCTGTGTACCTCATGAAAATACAGCTATCACCTCTCTTCACTTTCAGTGTCTTCTTGCAAATATCCTATCCAGCTAGAAACAAAGTCTTAATATCCCTGTTACTCTACACAGCTTGGTGGATGTAATCAGGATACTAATATAGGGTGGAGGTGCACAGTCCTTCTCCAGGTCACTGTGTGGGGGCACGTACACACTGTGAACGTCACCAGACAAGGCATTGCCAGCAGCTTTGTGGCAGATGCCTTTAAAGCTTTCCAGATCACCATGCCCTACTGTGTCACTGCCACATCCCTCTCAGAGCCCCTCCTGTTTCCCCCCTTTCCTTTCCCCGCCAAAATATACCTCAATAGCACTATTGCTCAAGCAGGGCAGAGGAGCACTTACAGCTTCACGAACATCTACTAGGTCATGGCAAGAAAATTTTTTACATAATGGTAATCGGCTGATTTTTCTGTAGTCAAATGGTGGAACAGGTGTCAAAGGGAGTGTCTTATGCTGGGGAGACTGGGACTCTGCTCCATCTCGTGGTGTTGCCAGCTGAAGGGTCTCTGAATGAAGGCCATGCATTTCAGATCACAGGTAACCCTCTGCTGATCGTCCTGACTGTGTAAGAGGAAGAAGAAGATAAAATGAGCTTCGCTTTGACAAAGTAAGCCATGATTTCCACTTTTCAGAATTGATATAAAGAGGTTTTGAGCCACATCCTGATCTCCTGCAGCACAATGATATAACTGACTCTAAAACAACTGCAATCACAGAGTCACACCAGCACAATAGCATCGATGTGGTCAGAATGAACTGAGATCACTACAGGTAAGAGTTCTGACACTTGTTCCCTAAACGCTTTCCAGTGCAATATTTAACTTTACTCAGTCATGCTGCAGAGCTGATTTCCCCAATTCCCTCTCACAGAGAGGTCTGATTGAAAATTTAGTGTAAGGAAGCCTCATTAACATTTGGGTTGAGATTAGGGATGAGTTTCAGTAGTTCAGGGAGACTCTGGTTTTGCAGTAACATAAAGTCATAGAATCACAGAATGGTTTGGGTTGGAAGGGACCTTAAGGCTCATCCAGTTCCAACATCCCTGCCATGGACAGGGACACCTCCCACTGAATCAAGTTGATCAAGGCCCCATCCAACCTGGCCTTGAACGCCTCCATGTGAGGTGCTCAGAAAGTATTTCCTCTGTGACTTCTGGCAAGATAGTTAAGTATATTTCTTCTGAACTGCCGACCTTTAAAATGGAGATATTATCACTTATTCTATAAAATAAAATTTAAAACTCCCTAATGGAAACACAATCATTATTTTGTGTAAGAATCATTTCCACAGGAAAATATGTTTTAAAGCCTAAATGAATATATTTGCAAAGGAAGTACGCTGCGGAGTCCACAGTGGATATCCTTATTTTGTTATAATCCAGCCAGTTTGATCTACTGTGCAATTTCAGAAAAGGCTGAAACTGAAGTGGAAAATGACTGCTTGCGCCAGAAGAAGAGCCTCCACTTGAGCAGTATAACTCTACCTGTATAATTACATCACTCCCTTGGTGGACTTTTCCCCACCAGATTCCTAACTCTTAGTCTCAGGATCCAGGAGCAGAGAATATAGATTTCTCTTGGAATTAATGTAACCAACATCTTGCCTCCTTCTTCATCTCAAGTATGTTCATCTCTACAGAAATGACTAGCTCCTGAAATAACAAGAAAATAAAATATTCTGAAAACAATGGCAAAAATAAAAGCAAAGATGATTTAAAGGCATAGGCAAAAAGCACAATAATCTGAATATGACTTCATCAGCCACTATTCAAATGCATTGTCCTTTCTATGTTTTCAATATCAGCAGTATTTTAAAAGGCATGTCATCCTTCAAGATTTTCCTTCTTTGTCCCCATTATTCAATGTCATGGTAGGAAGATGAGAGCATTACCATCGATATCACTTTTTTAATTCCATGCCCTTGAATAAGGGCAATAAGAACCCCGTATAATAGAGTTTTCAGCAGAGAGAGTAAATGGGAATCGGTTGTTAATTCAATACAGGATACAGAAGCTGTCTTTCCCATCTCTTTTTCTCAAGGTAATACTGTGCCTCCAATTGTCATTATACCCAAGAATCAAATTATTTGAATTCTGGGCACATCAGCACAAAACCAAAGACTCCCTGCCAATTTCGTAGCCTGCTTGGAAAAGAACATCAGAGAGCATCACTCATTTATACGACTGCCAGTCTGAGACTGTAAATTCAGAAAACAAGAAGGCCTCAGGTGCTGCACTTTAACACATCTTTCTGCTCCTGAATCACCTCCCTTAGCACCCCCATCACATACAAGGTAACGCTTTATCTCTGAAAGGCAAAGCTTTCAAGCATCTGCCAGGGTGAGCATAGACACTGTATGGCCTGAATGAGAATTGAAAATGAGACTATTAAGTACATTAATTGATAACGGTGACTTGTGACTTTGAAGGAGATTCATGACGCTCGGAAAAATAATCTATAAAGATTTTTGTTGCTCTAAAAAGATGGTGCAGCATCAGCTTATTTCATTTGCAGCAGGTTCATGTCTTTTATAGAGCAAACTGCACTGCAGGCAAAGGGAATTTTAATGGACACCGGGAAAAAATTATCTGTTCCTCTGTCCCACGACAAAAAAGAAACCATAAAATGACATGGAACAGAGAGACTGAGATATGATATCAGAAAACATTTAAGGGACTATAATTAAATTAAGATTCAGAAGATGGTCAATGAGATGAAGATTAAACTGGCAGAGAGTTGAACCTTGTTTGAAGGAATTTGCTCCCTCCTGCTGTGGGTTGCTTTGTACCAGGCTAATGAGAAGGCACATCTCTGAAAGGTTCCTAATAAACCTGCCAGTCTCTGATGGTTAATTAATAAATGTATTTTGCAGGAGTATACCATGTTCTGTTTAAAGCTTTTCAAGAACCTTGCAAGCATTAATGCACTACTCTTTCCCTTTTTAAGCTACAAGCCCTGTTCCCTAGGTGGGGAAACTGAGGCACAAAATGAACGTGACCTGCTTAAAAATCACGCAGTAACCTAGCCAGACTTCTGAGAGAGCAGAAATTAGATCTCGTGTCTTGAGTGGGACCATTCAACCACAGTCTGGCAGCCACTGATGCAGCAAGTATGGGTGCCACGTAGCCTGACTTGTCCAACAGTGAGGATCTCAAATACACTCCGAACATCAGAGAGCACTCTCAAATAGCATTTTATATGGATACTTTCTATGAATTATGCTGACAGTGACATACTTCCCCCCTCTGCATGACAGACAATCTGGTATTTAAAGCTCTGCAGTGTTTGTGGAATCAGGAGTTAAAAGCCTGAGGGGACATTCGGGCATGGGTGTAAAACCCCATGAATTTCAGCTAGAACAAATGTTTTTGATGACATCTATGGCTTATTCTTCAAATACAGAGAGTAAGCCACCACTTCACCCTCTGTAGCAGTACTCAAGCAATGCTTGAAGCACCCTTAAGCCCCCTTTTGCCTTAAGAGAAAAGGGATGATCAAAAAGCACCGGTTAAACTGTTTCTCTATTAACAATTTAGTTTTCAAATATTTAATTTGGCGGGGCTGAAAAACAGATCATGAATGAAAAAAAAATAAAATTAAGATTTTCGGGAAAGAGATTTTCTTTTTTTTTAATGAAAAGGTTGAAGACACACTTTTTGCTGAATGCTTCCTGATCATCCCTACTCACTCTCTGGCATATTCTGGTTGCATCTATACACCAGCATAACACAGCGGAGCCTGTAATCAACTGCAAGAAGCGTGATTTCTGAGGAGATGCTGGAATGAAGGAGCTGTGACGGTAGTGATTGGGGTAGTGAAAAGCAGCCATTGCACTCCAGTGTTGAGAGAGGAATAATATTTTAAAGCCATGACCCAAGAGAACAAAGTCCTTTTGTAGTCCAGTAGTTCTGTGCCAGCTACCTGTCACACAATTGCTGCCATGTTTCCTCTTCAGGGCTGCATATTCTTGGCTTGATTGGTCAAATGTTCCACTATGAAAGAAGCCTGAAAAGCAAGGCAGGATTTCGTTTTCTTGTTTCAGTTAATGATTGCAACGCTCTGTCTAAAAGATAAGACAGTGAAAGCATTTCTCTTGAGTGAATGTTCGCCAGGCTACTCGTGGCAAAAAACGATCTGGAAGCAGTGGTGCAGCAGACCAGCAACCCCGCATCTGAGACACGAGCAACGAGGCAAAAGCCCCTGGATATAACAGCTAAGAGTTTAAGAAAGCTTGTCCTTAAGCAACCGATGATCCTCATACTAATGAAATACTGTGTAATGACTCCTGCTCTCTGTGTGTAGCTTCCACAACTATATATTTTCCCTTTCTATATTTTCCCTTTCTATAGCAGTAGATTTGGATGCTTATTAATACAGGGAATAGCTTTTCAACCGTGATAGCTGAGCTCTTGACTTCAGTCTCCAGACTTCTGACTGGTTTAGACCCTTGATTTGGGCTTGAATTAGGGATTTGGTTTTCTTCTCTCCTCGGATACATGCCTTGCATCTCATATCAGATAACTTTATGAATGTACTTCACAATACCTACAAACTTACTTTGAGATACAGACGAATCAATTACTTACATTTACTTTAAAGAGACAATCGTAATAAAACTGAAATTCTTTTGCAATAAGACATACAGTCTTCAGTTTGACAATATCCTGAAGCATCTTGACAGCTACCCAAAACAGTGCTTAGATATCATGCTGAAATCTCATTAAAAAGATCTACTATCCACAATCAGCAACCTAAGGATGCTTTGGAATACCAGGAAATTTTCTGTTGGCTTGTAAGACAATACTCTAACACAACATAGTCATGGTTTTTCTGCAGTTGGTAGGTGCAAGCGAGTGCCAAACGAGCTGTGGCGCAGTTGCCCTGGAATTCTTGGAGTTGGACCAGCAGTGAGTTTGACCCAACATGCATGAGAAGCGTGTTGTTCAGCTGATAAGGAAACTGAGAACGTGCATCAGCAAATACAATTTGTTTATCCCATAAGAGCTGGGTTTGAGTAGTACAAGCAAAAAGAGGCTGAGTCTGCACTAGACAGATAAGAGCTCTGACCAAAAGGACGACCAAAGGTCGCAGTAGGCTTCCTGGAAACTTCAAAAGAGAAGCCTTCGATGGGAATGGATGACTAAGGGAATCGAGAGGACTTCTAGAGTCTTTTATCTTTCTGCTACCTCTTCAGATTCAGCTCAACACTTCAGTCATTTATTGTTGCTGTTGTCTGACTAATGTACACTGGGTTCAGCCTTGTTCCTACTGCACAGGTGTTTGTAGGAGAAATCCCAGTCGCTGTGGCCATGGCTAACTGGCTGCCTCATTAACCATCTCAGCTAATAACCTAAAGAAAGAGTGTGGGAGCTGAAAAATGTGCTGCTAGCTGGTTCATACAGATGGGGTTTTAGGTCAGGAAAGACAGTGTAATTTTCTCTAGGGTTGCCTTATTTTTCTCCATGTTCCTCAAGTATGGAAAGACCCTCTGAGCTCCAACTCAAAACAAAGAGGGTCCCAGTGCTTTCTATGAGGTTACTGATTTTCTCTTCTATGCTATCTAATTAGCTTAATGTGTCAGCTCTGTAAAGTAAGTAAATTTTATTTTTGATACTTCCACAAGTTAATGTTAACATTTGTAGCAGTATCTTTTATTTGATTTGTATGAGAGAGGATGATATGAAAGGAAAATCAACTCTGAGCTAAGCAACCCTGGAAAAGAATAAAACTTGGGTATGTGAGTTTGTGTCAACATCTGAAGAAAAAGCCCAGTCTGTTAAAATTAGTCTCTAAGTGGGATTACAAACTCTGCAAACACACACATGTATTTTAGCCCATTTTGGAGTTAAGAAGCAGAGACGGAAATATATGCTAATAAAAAAAGACAAGCCTGAGGTCACAGAGCACCTTGACTAGCAGCTGTGCCACACGAGAGAGTGAAGTACCAGAGGTGGCTTTTTTGACATCCTTAGGCAACTAATAAAGGCAAGATCATTCATGCAGGGCTGTCAGATAAGTTCAGATAGTCCGGCCACACTTATATTGCCACAGTACTCCTTTTCTTGCTCATCTCCGCATCAGGACCTGCAGACGTCAAAGGCACGAAGACAAGAGGCTTAAATTCAGCTTGCAACCTTCCACAGTAAGGGACCTGCCCAGATTGCTGTGCATGGCGCATCTTGTACGGTCCAGAAGGAGGAAAGCTGAGAGTGGACTCCAGATGTGGTTGCTTCGAGTTTTTCACTGTGAACACTAGATATTCAAGTCTTTCACTGTAAACTCTAGATAAAAGTCCATTGGTTGCATTCTGGGTGACTCCTTTGACTTTGACCTGGGAGCTGTCAAGCCTAGTTTACCACTGTGTGAGAGAGACTCAAGAGGGGTGGTGTTGTTGGCTACTTGGCAGTAACAGGAAAGGGATTTTTCTTTAAACTGTTGTTTCATTCTGTCAGAAGGCAGCCTGAAGCTGTACTCTGACAGATACCCCAATTTTTACTAAAATGCCTGACAAGCTGCTGTGCAATATTCAGTTTATTCACATACACATTTCACTGGAGTTCGGGCTCTCACCCCTTTAGCTACATCCCTGTTGTCTTTCAAATCTCATCTGAGATTCACCCCTGTGAAGCCTGAAACAGTGATTTGGTTATCAGTTCATATGTAACCCTCACCTTTCAAAGGACTGCTGAACTATCTGTATGTTTATGTGCTCCATCGGCGTCACTGTACGATCATACAGCTCTCGTTTTTAGTTTTCTTACCTTACTCCTTCCGTGCTCTTTATTACAGCTGCTCATTGTGTTCTGGTTAATTTTAGATGATGAGATTTCCAAGCAAAGGTTATGGCCTAGTTGCTCCAATTAAGCCCTGACCTTATTGCATCTTTGCTACAGTAAAGAACAAACTCAATAATAATAGTATAATAACAATATACGTTTTCCAAACCTCAGCTTCTTTCTTACTACCAATTCCCCAAGCTGTCTTCTCCCCTCAAAGTCTCAAGTTTTCTTATTTATTATTGTCCATTTAGAGCACTAAGAAGCTGATCTTGTGAAATGTAGACAATCTCCCGACCAAAAATCTTTGTACCATAGTTGAATTTTGAGAGAGGCTCAGCACCTGGTGGTAAAGATCTTTAATGTGCCAATTCATGAGCTTCTCAATAGGTAAAAATAAATGAAAATCCTCACCATCTTTCCAAGATTGACACGGGATGTGTGAAGCAATCTGAGAATTTTTCAGCATGAGGAATACCTCTAATATATTCAGCCATTTGGGCTCCATGACTGGTGATAATGGAAATAAAACTAGGCTCCAGTATTAAAATGGAAAGGAATCTTTATGTCTAAGCTGAGCTGGGAAAATGCTGTGATAACTTATTTGTGCCCACAGTTTGTGCCACTGTCAATTATTTGATGGAGAATGCAAAGCTTGGTGTGGGTAAAACACTTCAATGCTACGATTTTAAGCGGGTTTATGTTTGGTTTAGTTTTTTTGAGGGGTTTGTTTGGCTGGTTGTTTATAGTTGTTCAGCCTCAAGGACTGGCATTTTTCTTTTCCAGTCTGTTCTTTGCGATTGTTAGGATATCCATTAGGAAAGTGAAACTCCTACTCCTGCTGGCCTCACCATGATTGATCCAAGCCAGGATGCTGTTGGTCTTCTTGGCCACCTGAGCACACTGCTGTCTCATGTTCAGCCGCTGTCGACCAGCACTCGCAGGTCCTTTTCCACCAGGCAGCTTTCCAGCCTCTCTTCCTGAAGTCTGGAGCTCTTCCCAAAGAATGGGGCTGACGGCACGGGGATCTACAGAGGGCTGTCGTAGCCCAGAAGGCCAAGTGTATCCTGGGCTGCATCAAAAGAAGCGTGGCCAGCAGGTACACAGAGGCAATTCCCCCTCTCTACTCCGCTCTCATGAGACCCTGCCTGGAGTATTGTGTCTAGTTCTGGAATTCCCAACATCAGGAGGACATGGAACTGTTGGAATGGGTCCAGAAGAGGGCTACGAAGATGATCTGAGGGCTGGAGGAGGCTGAGGTGAGGGCTGGAGCACCTCTGCTATGAGGACAGGCTGAGAGAGTTGGGGTTGTTCAGCCTGGAAAAGAGAAGGCTCTGGGGAGACCTTATAGTTTTCCATGATCACATTGTGTATATGTCTGGTATTTTGGTGCCTTTTAGAAATTTGTGATACTTTACTGGGAGCAAAAGCAGCAACGAACACTTGCTGTTCCTCACTTCTCTTGTTCAGCCTGGAGAAGAGGAATCTCCAGGGAGACCTTATATCAGCCTTCCAGTACCTGAAGGAGGCTACAAGAAAGCTGGGGAGGGACTTTTTACAAGGGCTCGTAGTGATAGGACGAGGGGGAACGGCTTTAAATTGGAAGGGGGAAGATTTAAATATTAGGAAGAAATCCTTCACAATGAGGGGGAGGCCCTGGCCCAGGTTGCCCAGAGCAGTGGTGGCTGCCCCATCCCTGGAGGTGTTCCAGGCCAGGTTGGATGGGGCTTGGAGCCCCCTGATGCAGTGGGAGGTGTCCCTGCCCGTGGCAGGGGGTGGCACTGGATGGGCTTTGAGGTCCCTTCCCATGCAGCGGGCGGGAGGCGGCCGGCAGGGGGCGCTGCGCGGGCCACCCCCCACCCCTCCACCCCGCCTCCCAGCTGCGAGCGGCGCGAGGGGCGGGCGCGCGCGCGGTTGCGGCGCCGCGGGACGCCTCGCAAGATGGCGGCGCCCCTGGACATGGAGCCGCCAGCCCTCAGCCTTGAGCTGTTGCCCACCGACCCGCTGCTGCTCATCCTCAGCTTCCTCGACTACCGCGACCTGATCAGGTACGGGCTTAGCCTGGGGCTCCGCCGGGGCCGCCTGAGGAGTGGTTGAGAGGGAAGGGCCGAGCTCAGCTGAGGCGGCGGGGGAGAAGCCATGGAGGGGGCTGAGGAGAGGCGGGGCGAGGGGGGGGAAGAGCTCGCGGGGGTAGAAGTGGAGGGGACTGAGGTGAAAGGGGCTGAGATGAGGCTGGGGGGATAGAGAGGGGGAGGGAAGCCGTGGAGGGGGGTGAGGAGAGGTGAGGTGGGAGGGAAGCCGTGGAGGAGAGCGAGATGGATTTTGCTGTGTAAAGACAATTAAATACGGTGTGGATTTCTTATGTGTAAGGTCAGTAATGGTAGTTTCGTATAACTGGCTTTTTCTGATACGCAAAACGTTCATTAAGGAAATCTCTAGGCTGCTTCACGTTTGATTTTAGTGGCATTTGTGTACTTGGATCATCGCATGGATGAGGTGGGGGAGGAGATGGAGGGGGCTGAGGTGAGGTGAGAGGGGGAGAGATGGAGGGGGCTGAGGTGAGGTGAGAGGGGGAGAGATGGAGGGGACTGAGGTGAGGTGAGAGGGGGAGAGATGGAGGGGACTGAGGTGAGGTGAGAGGGGGAGAGATGGAGGGGGCTGAGGTGAGGTGAGGGGGGGAGAGATGGAGGGGACTGAGGTGAGGTGAGGCCAGAGCTACAAGCACTTCGAGGCTGCACAACTTTGCTGTGCAAACTGTTCCAGGGCACAGTCTGGAGGGGGCTATGGCAGTGGGCAAAGCACTCCCACAGATCCCACCACTGTGAAGGAAAAGGGTTTAGCTTCTGGAGGAGCTGCTGTGTGGAGCACACATGCTAAAGAACCAGCCCCTTGCAGAAACTGATGTTCTTCAGGTCTTTTGCCTGTTATTTTTTAAAGTAAATGGAAATTTTCCCTGTTTTTCTCACCCCTGTTATATGTTGGTTTTGTTTGTAGCTAAACGACAATTTAGAGACCAATAACTGAATTTGAGAAATCATTAATTGGCTGAATCTGTTATGAATCTATGGGCAAACAAAGGGCAATCATATTGCCAGTAAATATATCCAGTTTTTTGAATGAGCTGTTGTTTGAGGAAAACTAAGCAAAATAAAATAGGACAACTTATCAGGCAGAAAAAACATGAATGAAAGTGGCAAGATCCTCTTGGACAGCTTAGTCCAGGTTGGATGAAGCTTTGAGCAGCCTGATCTAGTGGAAGGTGTCCCTGCCCATGGCAAGGGGGTTGGAACTGGATGATCTTTAAGGTCCCTTCCAACCCAAACTATTCTGTGATTCTGTGATTGAACAGTTATGAGTCATAGACTGAAGATGAGAGTATGTTTTTAGCTAAAACCCTACCAGTGAAGTACAAGTACTGACAGTGATTGAAATCACAGTATTTAGTCCAAGAGAGAGGAATAGTTATGAATAGTATATAATATTATCAAAATAGTTATTGTTTGGTTTCCCTTCCCATAAATATTAGTCAAGAAAACTGAAGACATCAGGGACAATTCTGTTAGGAAACATTAAAAAAAGAGATTAAGCATAAGCAAAAATCATAACAATCGTTCCTAGTTCAATATGGATGATTTAATAGTAGTTACTAATGGTGTAGTAGTGGCACTACCTATTTTTGTTATGTATTTAACAAAATCAGATGGATTTTGCTGTGCAAGGACAATTAAATACTGTTGTAGGTTTCTTATTTATAAGATCAGTTTTGCATAACTGGCAGTTTATAATACTGAGAGTGTTAGTTGAGGAAATCTCTAGGTTGCTCACTTTTCATTTTAGTGACATCTGGATAGTCTGACCATCAAAAACATTACAGTTTCCCTAGTATTCCACAGGTTGATAAGTCTGGTGGTGGCCCTTAAGTAGTGGAAAAGCTGACAAGTGACTCAATATTTATATAATTGATGACAATGTATTTAATGTCATCTTTAGTCATTTTGAATCCACATATTCCTGTGATGCCATAGTGATTCTTTCCCACTAGAAATGACAGGCTTGACTGATAAATACCAGTATAATAGATCTATGCAAGGACTTTGGAATATTTCTGTCCCCAGTCCCCCCAAAAATAAAATATCCCCATGTCATGATGAAGTTCTTGCATAGCCAAATGTCAGGGTTTGAAATGAATGTGTTTGTGTAGTTGCAGAGGGGAAGGGTAATGGCAGGGCATATAGGAAAATCACTGCTTTCTCACGATTGATTTTGAAATGCTAATACAGTTCTAGTTTAAACAGCTAATAATGGATATTGAGGAGGGGAAAAAAAAAGGTTGAGTTGAGCAGCTGAATATGAGTAGTTCTGTAATCTCAATGCAAGATGTCTTCTCCAGCTGTGAACTTTGGCTGATTTTACTTGTCATGTACAAGATTGAGAAGCATCTTTATTTCAGTATGAAACTATGTCCATTTACACTGTTGGTCTTTCTTACTTACTGATTTGTGAACTACACTGAAAAAAACCAGAAAGCAGTAACTGGAAGCTTAAGTCTGGTTACCTCATTTGGGGTGTTTAGATGTCAATCACAGCTATTAAAACACACATTAAGAGTTAGAACAGGCAACCAGAGGAAGTGATGTTGCCACATCTAAATTGATGGTATCTTTTGGGGAGTTTCTTTAAAGTGTAACTGAGAATTCTGCTCAAACACAGAAGAAAAAAGCAGCCTGATCTGGTGGGAGGTGTCCCTGCCCACGGGCGGGGGATTGGAATTAGATGATCTTTCAAGTCCTTTCCAACCCAAACCATTCTATGATTCTAAAAAAAGGTTTATGTTATCTGGTTAGATTGAATGAGGCAATAATTTCTTTTAAATTCTATGAATCTTTGAATAACAGTCACTCCCTGTATTCCTGCTCTGCTTCTATGTGATGATTTGCTGCACATTCTTCTTTGTATAAATGCACTGGAATGTTTTGCTGACAATACCATTGTACATTCCAGAGAAGCTTTATAACTCTAAAAGTAAATATGGGAACAGGCTGTCTTTGATTGCACCTACATGGTTGCTTTTAAAGAGTGAGGTAGCAAGCACAGGGAATCTAGGTTAGCTTTTGCTGTCTCCTTGCATCAAGCCAGGATCAACTTAAATGATTGCTGAGGACATTTTTAGACCTGTATCCTACAGGTTTTTTAATACTGCATTTGCAATAATGGTGCATAGTGGAGGATATGGTTCTTTTAACTTCCTGAAACAGCAATGTTACCTGCAGTGCTATGGCAGGAGCTTATGTATGGTCTTCATTAGAGCAAGCTTGCAGTTCTTTTTTCCAGGTCTATAATCCTTTGTATTTTTCCCATGTCTGTCTTTGTCTCTGGTCATCTAGTTTGTCACTTAAACAACTTTAAGTGAAAATAACTCTGTAAAACTCAAACTGTATAGTTTTTGTAGTTTACTGCTTGAGCTTTTCAGTATAGCAACAGTCGAGAAGATAAGGTGGAGACTGACAATCAAGATAAGAAAGTGATTTGAATATAATAACTAGCCTGTGCCACTGGAATGCTTGTGGCCGGTAGAGAGGAGTCACACTGGAATCTTTCAGACACTGTTTACAATGGCATAGGCCTATAGGGTGACCTGCTTTACAGAATTACTTAATTGCTCACTGTCCTCAAAGTGTGTAGAAAAGTAGTTCATGACTCACACAGCTATGATGAAGACTTTTAACCATTGTAAGCGCAGTTTTAAAAAGGACGGCTTACTAACTTAAAACTCTGCATTTGTTTCATGAGAATGCAACGTGTAGTATACTGGTCGGTACTTATCCCCATTTATTTTGCCACTCCTTTGCAATGAAACTAATTTTTTTAATATATTTATAGTTGCTGCTATTTAAGTCGAAGATTAAATCAACTATCAAGCCATGATCCATTGTGGAAAAGACACTGCAAGAAATACTGGCTTATGTCGGAGTAAGTGTGGTTCTGTGAAAATGAGACTTGGGTTATTGTGCCGTCTGCTTTTGTCCACATTACTTCTAGTAACTCTACGACTGAATTGGTATTCACCAGCTTCAAACCCATGAAAGATTAGAGGTATTAAAAATGTTAATTTCCTAAAACAATTTCATGAATGTCCAAGTGTTAAAAGGTTTTATGGATGGGTAGATATACAGAGATACCTGTTAATGTCTAAGTTGAAGGAGAAGCTGCAGCTTGACCTTACTAGATGCCAAATACTCTACAGAGGGAAGTAATATTGTGAGTGCTGTAATTCTGAGAGGTACTACTGGATGGTTGTGTCAAGCATAGCCATGACTGGAAACACAGAATAATTGAGACTGGAAGGGACCTTTTGAGATGCTGCAGTACAACTCCTCTGCTCGTGCAGAATCACTTAGAGCAGGTTGTCCAGGATCATTTCCTGTCTGTGGGCACTGCTGAGACTCTTCTGGCTCCATCTTTACTCCTTCCCATCAGGTAATTGTACGCACTGTTAAGATCCCCCCAAACCTTCTTCAGGCAGGAGAGTTCCAGCTTTCTCAGCCTTTCCTCGTGAAAGATGCTCCTAAGTCCCATAGTCATCTTTGGGCCCTCCACTGGTCTTGTTCCAGCTTGCCCGTGGTCCTGTGCTGACTAGAGAGGAAGGATCACGTCCCTTGACCTTCTGGCAGCACTTATCCTATTGCACCCTAGGATACCATTGATCTTTTTTGCTGTAAGGGTACCTTACTGGCTTAGCGTCATATTGGTGTCTACCAAGACCCTCAGGTTCTTGTCAGCAAAGCTGCTCTCCAGCCCCCAGTATGTAGTGGTATCTGGGGTTAGTAGTTATTCCCTTTGTTGAACAGGAGATTCTTCTCTGCCTTTTGAGCTCTCTCTGAATGGCTGCACAACCATCTGCTGTAGCTACTCCTCACAGTATTGAAACATCTGCAGACTTGCTGAACATGTGCTCTATGCTGTCATCCAAGCCATTAATGAAGAAATTAAGTGTTATTTGCCCCACTATTGAGCCCTGGGATACAAGTGACTTACTTCCAACCAATCACCCTTTGGACGTAGTTATTCAGCAGTTTGAGGTCTACCTTACCATCTAATTATCAAAACCCTACTTTGTCAGCTTCTCTCTGATAATATTAACAGAGACAGGGTCAAAGGCTTCAGTGAATTTGAGGTAGACAACACCCACTGCTCTCCCCTTGTCCATCAAGCCAGTCCCCTCATTGTAGAATGCTATTGGGTTGGTTAAGCATTGTTTCATAGATCCATGCTGACTCTTCTTTTTTGACTTTTGTGTGTTTGGAAATGCTTTCCAGGAGGATTTGCTCCATCGCTTTCCCAGGGAAGTCACATTGGGCTGTGTAAAATGTTTTACATTGGTTGTTCTTGAGGTGTGTTTTTTTAAAAAGTTCACTTTCCGTTTGCTTGCTCTCTCTGAACTCAGGATTTCTGTTAAGTGGAAGCTAACTGCAAAGGTATCAATCCACTTCTTTGCTAAAAAACCTGTTTTTCTCAAGAGCTGCACTGAAGTGAATTTGCAGTCAGTTTTGTTATTGCTTATCCCCTTTGTGTTCTCTTTTCTGGACAACATCTTCCTTTTTAGATGTAAATTGTGACAAGCGTTAACTGCTTATGACTTCAGTGATCAGTTCCATATATTTTTCCATTATTCAGGTTATACACAAATAGTCTAAGATGGCAGAACAGCTAGTGAAAAGCTGTTAATATATACACATGAGTGGGTGGGAAAGGTAGTTTAGGAAAACATTTCTAAAGCCGCAGTTTGTAGTCTGTATTATATCATATAGACTGTATTAAAAGTTAACAGCAAACTAGATTGAATCCACAAAGGTAAACATGCTGTGCATATTCTGATTCTATGCAGCTTATGAAGATACAACATAACTTATAAAATTTTGCCTTGAGATTCTCTGTATAAAAATCCTAAATGATATTCTTACTGAAATCTGAACTAGAAAGGAAAAACTGGTGGGGGGCAGGGAAAGAAGGTAAGGGAATGGAAAGTTCAAACTGAGTACTTGATGCTTTCAAAGTGGAACGTGGTGTGTGTAAGGGAGAAGATAAGGAGGCTATAGAGCTTTGCTAAGGAGAACTGGTTCTAGGGTTCGTTTCTGAGTTGCTGGCTTCTCCGTAGTCAAGAAAAACTGAGTAATGAAGGCTGTAGGTAATTTTTATAAATAACATTTGGAGAGTGGAAATATGCTGAAACTTTTCTTACCTGCTGAGATAATTCACTTAGGGATTATTTCTTTTAGCTGTTTGGTTTGAAATTAGTTTATCTAACTTCCCAGATTAACCTTTATCTACTTTCTTTTCCCCCTCAACTCTTCTTCAAGTGAAGAAGTAAGGTTTCTCTCCTCTTTTGAGAGCTAGAGAGTTCTTAAAGGTGACCTGGAGACTTCCGAATTGTTACATTTTTGTTTAGGTGTAGGAACCTGTATTATATCTTTTAAGATTCAGTGTGCTGATTTGAGTTTGAGGAGCTGGGATGTATCCTGACACAAACATGTAAGGGCTGCTACAACGTGGAGGCGAGCATCCTTTGTCAGATGTTAGTCAGCGCATTTTTGGCAGCCTGACTTCCCATTGCCTGCTGTTGTGCCTGTGAGGAGTACTGAGCATGCAGTAATGCCTTAAGAAACTGATTTTCCAGAGCAGTGCATATTTAACTCTGGTTTATTCCTTAATCCTTCTTATTGGGTAAGTAAAGGATTTTGTGCCTAATGCAGTAGATTAAAAAAATGAGATTTTTTTGAAGGCCTTCTCTGTATGTGTGCGAAATGTGATCTGAATTAGCTGTTCCCCAGGCCTAAGATTTAATAACAAACAGCACTCTGTTTAGAAGAATACTGTTCCTAAGTTTTCCCCTGATACTAAATACTCTAAATAGTTCCTATTTCTGTTCCTAGTTGCTGTTGAATGGATACTGTAATTAATTGATTTTGTGTAGCTTCAGGTGGCTCAAAGTGTTCCTGCCTTAATATTATATATACTTTTTCTGCCAAATAACAAATATTGACCTCTTGGGTTTAGAAGGCAAGGGGTTTAGGCTGATATTTAAGCTTATTTTCTTCATGTCCATTTAGTGAGGAAAAAAGTCGACGAAATCAGAGCTGGAAAACCATCTTCATCAGTACCTACTCTGACCTGGGAAGATACATCCGGTACTACGCTACATTGAAAAAAGCCTGGGATGACCTAGAGAAGTTCTTGGGACAACGATGTCCTCGGATGATTGGTTCTTTGAAAGGTATAGTGTAATGCCTGCTTTCTCCGGTAGCTTGGCTGATGCAATATTGTGTGTTATTAAGTGTCATACTGCTTTAATCTTAGGTGTGTACCTCAATTACTAGAGCCCTGAAAGCTGAGTAGCTGTGCTTTCCCTTCCCCTCCAGTAAATAAGGAAACCAGATCAGATCTAAAGTCCTTGCCCAGTTCCTAGTGATCCATAGATTCTCTGAAGGTTTCTTTTCAGAGAAGAAATCAAGATTAGTTTGGGGTTTTTTTAAGAGGCCAGTATCATCTTTATCTCTGGATAATCAGGAAATGAATACACTTACTGCTTTTGTCTTTGGTTGCTATAACTGATTTTTTTAGTGAAGGAAAAGGCCAGAAGGGTTATCTATAGCCTGAACTTTTGCATAACACAAGCCATAGTAATTGATGTAGATATCCATACCTGGATTTCTGTAACTTTCATGCTGGCCTGGCAAAAACATAGACTTCAGTCAGGTCTACAGAACCACTGAACTGTCAGCCAAATATTTTGTTAATAAAATGGAAAGTATCTGTGTCAGAGGTGTTGCAATGAGCAGATTTTACCACAGTTTTAGTTTAAAAATCCTCCCAAAGAATTTGGTGTAATGAAGATTCCTTTTTTTCTGGAGAAAGACAAAAAAAATTTTAAAATTATCAGTTTCCACTTTTGTGTAGCAATTGCAGCTTTTAGCAGGAGCTTCTCCATAACTTACACTTTTTGTAATATAATTTGTACAGAGGGTGGTTTCAATGACTGGCTCAATTATGCCATATAAATGAAACTAATAATGACTGTGAAAAGGATTTTAAAAAAATAACCACCCAGATCCCCTCAACTGGAACACACCACACAGGCCACCCAATTGATCTTTGGTACAGAGGAGTGTACGGAAACCCCCTACCGTGTGTGTGGAGCTGTAAGAGTGGTTACTCCCCACTCCCTTCTGTTTTGAAAATCCCCTTGTTACAGTCCATTTACTGCTTCAGATTCCAGGGGAATGGTGCCTGCAGCCAGCATTTCTTTGGGACTGATTGGGCTGGCGACTGAAACAAGCAACCCTTAGAATGATGAAAGAGCAAAATAAATATTGCCTGAAAGTTTTAACTGAAGCTAATGACAATATTGTAGGGGAAAGTACATTTCACTTTATAAATACTTTCTGCTTAAGTCAAGCCTGCTGAGGTTGGGTGCTGTATTAAATAGTCAGTTAATGTAATCAACTTCCTTTCAAATTTATGTAGTATTTATTCTGTGCCATCCAGCATATAATAAAGTCACCAGATCTTGACTTGAGTCCATGTTCGTTTGATCAAGGCACTTACAAATTCCAAATTTCCATGTGAAATACTTGATTTTAGTGAATCTGGCCAGTAGCATGAATTTAATCAGTGGAAGATTCTTAGACCACGCTAGTAAACAGCTACATCCCAAAGCTCAGCTGAATTTATCTTGCTTTGGTATGTCTGTCAGTTCACTTTATTTGAATTATAAGTGACAAAATGCTTCAAAATATATATTCCTTTTGTGATTAAAAAACAAAAATCCATAATGTTAAGGTCGCTGGGGCTCTTCAGCAGTTGAAAACGTGCTGTTATGTCTAGAATGTAGCTAGTTTTTGCTTTTATTTCTAGCCATGCAGACCTGATGAGGTGATGTGAAATAAAAATTTAAAGGAGAGGTTTTAAGACAAACTCTTAATATTCACCTTTGTCAGGAATAGCGTACTAGGCACCTGGGGGAAGAGTGGTGAAGCAGCATTAAATCTGTGAGTTTCATAGGAGCAGCAGTTCTTGATTCCCCCTCCACAACTGCCACGTAATACTCTGTTTCTTTTTGTACACAGAGAGTGTGCGGGAGGAAGATCTAGACGCGGTGGAAGCACAAATAGGTTGCAAACTCCCTGATGACTATCGATGTTCATTTCGGATTCATAATGGACAAAAGCTAGTTGTTCCTGGGTAAGGAGTGAAAATGATATACTGAGTTATTAATTCCTTTTGTATTTCTTGGATAGTTTATTTATTAAGAAGATGAAATGTCTGCTGAACAGGATAAATGAAACATTTAAATGTCTTGTAACTGAATGACTGCTTGAAGTGATGCTTCTAGAATTGGCCATCTTGTCTCAGCAGTAATTGAAAACACAGTGTAGCTTTCTAATTGCTTAAATTACTCTTACACTTCAGTCCTTTTTCCTAGCGAGAACCATTTTTTTGTACTAACTAAAACTTCCAACTGTTAGACTTCTAATCATACCACTGCAAGTTGATTCCCTGAAGTTTTGCTTTGTATTACCTAAGTAAATTAGCCATTTGCACTCTTCAGATTTCATTATTTAAAAGCTTTTTTCTATAGAATAGCTAAGGAATAACTTTCAACCAGGCAGTCATTTTAAGTAGAATGGAAATGTCAGTTCTGCAAAATAAGTTTTCTCAGTATTACAATTTTATGCAGTTTCTGCAGTTAAAAACTCCTTTTATGTCAAGGTTAGAAGGCAAATGACCAAACATAGTTTCTGATCTTCCAGATATAGTAAAAGGTCTCAGCTGAGCACTTGAAATGCCACTGACATTAGCAGAAGATGGAGAGCTAGGGCCAATCATTGCAGTGTCTGTAGGGGTCAACGCATTCATGTTGCCTTAGCAAAACCTTCACCAATTCTAGAGTATGGGAAACAGTTTTATGCAGCCATAAGGATGACTCCTTATTCTATTTCTTTTCCAGGAGGATCTAGTTTTATAGAGATAATACTGGAGAGATCAGGTGTAGGCAGTGGGAGCTGTTGGAATGTTAAGTCAAAAATGGAGGAGGTTCTGGACTAGTTGTCATTAGGAGCTTCAGGTTTCTGTGTTTGGATGTTAGCATCACTTTTTAAAGTGTGAAATATGCTAATTCCAGGCAAGACTGAAAGGAAAAAGAGAGGAACCTGTTACCCAAGATGGGAGCAGTTTGTATCATGCTGACGTGTGGCGGCATGCACCTGAGTCACTGCTTTTGTAACACCAGTGCAAGCTTAGCATCTGTGAATTTACATTGGAAAACATCAGTGAAGGGCAAATTAGAAGGGAGTGTGGGTGGGGAGGTGTACATGACAGGTTTGTGTACTCCTCTTATTGCCAAGTGCACTGTTGTAGTCTGTGCCCTTGTAGTTGATTACTTTGATCTTGTTAACCCTTACTATCATTCTTCCACTGTCTTCCCCATTATTACATTGAGTGTAGGTTGCTTAGTTTTCTTATTTTCATCCTAGCTGTCACCTAGCCCAACATTCATATCAACATTACCTTCAGCTTCTGATGCTCACCTATGTTCCTATTATGTTACATATTTCAAATTATTTTTTTCCACTTTTTTCCAAATGTATATTTTCGTAGGTATAGAGAGGCTCCTTTTGCTCTCTTCAATTTGACTTCCTTATTGTCCAAAACGAACAAGTCAAAAATCCTGTCCTTTGCTGTGATGATCACAAAAAAGCTAGAGGAAAAAATTAGAAAGACAGTTGATGGTCTTGCCATGTTGTGCTGATGAATATTGTCTCAGTCTTTTCCTTATGTGTCTGTTTACTTGTGTCTGTATGCCTCTGCTTTTATACTGAGATTATTGTCTCTCTAACTCAATGATTATTTTGCTTGTTTACTTCTCAACTTTTACTCCAAAGCACAGAGCACCTCACTCTCTCTAGTTTTGGTCAATGACTTAGAGCAGCTTGGTCTTCTAATTGAAAAATCAGGGATGCTTCAATGGTATTGAAATGAACTTGCATGAAACTTGAGATATGGAGCACTGGTTATTATTATCTTGTGCTACTACAGGAAACTGTGTCTGCTGTGAAGTAGTTGCAGACATGACAGGAATCATCAACAGCTTAAAATGACGCTTTGGGATGCTTTGGGAGGTGTTTCTCTTTGAGCCATCAAGCCTCACTTTGTGAAGGTTGATGTTCCCACCTGATAACCTGGTTCATAGAATCATAGATTCTCTGATAACCTGGTTGAGCACCTGGATATTAGGTTTGGACTTCATTTAGGTCTAATATGCATCTAGAGTCAATGTTTAGGAAAGATTTAAAGCTTCCTTTGCATTGTGAGTGATATCTTCTGTTTATCTTTCTTTTTTTGTTGTTATCTGTTAAGTTTGATGGGAAGCATGGCACTGTCAAACCACTACCGCTCTGAAGACTTGCTGGATATTGACACGGCGGCTGGAGGTTTCCAGCAGAGGCTAGGACTGAAACAGTGCCTTCCTCTCACTTTTTGCATTCATACTGGCTTGAGTCAATACATGGCCCTGGAGAGTGTGGAGGGACGAAATAAATACGAGATCTTCTATCAATGTCCAGTAAGGAAGATCTGTTTATACTTGTGAATGTACTTTTCTAATGATTGGCGATGCCCCTTTGCATGTTATCAGATACTTGAAATATTTTACATAGCAGAAAGAGAATACTTAGAGTTCGTGTTAGTTTGTTACTTGTCCCTGAGTTGCCATCTGATTTTCATCAAAGCCCACAAGTGGTATGATTAGTAAATGTGAGATATTTATATGAAGCTAACATGTTGTTAATGTATTGCTGTAGCAATTTCTGTAAGTTCATGATAGTGGATAACATTAATCGTTGTACGAAGGTATTTATTTAATTTGTCCAAACTATGGCAGGTTTATACTCTTGTCCCTGTTTCTGTGAGGAAGAAAAGCTTGTCTGTATTGGAAGATCAGCATCTGTGGATGTCTCTGCCCCCAAAGAGATTAGTAGCCTTCCAGTATTAAAAGGGGACCTACAGGAAAGCTGGGGAGGAGCTCTTTATCAGGGGGTGCAGGGATAGGAGGAGAGGAAATGGTTTTAAACTATAAGAGGGTAGATTTAGATTAGGTATCAGGAAGAAATTTTTTCCGTTGAGGGTAGTTAGGCAATGGCACAAGTTGCCCGTAGAATTCGTGGATGCTCCATCCCTGGAGTTGTTCAAGGCCAGGTTGGCTGGTCCATTGGAAGGTGTCTCTGCCCATGGCAGGGTGGTTGGAACTTGATGGTCTTTAAGGTTCCTTCCAGCTCACACCATTGTATGATTTACTAAACCTGAAATCTGGCTGCTTGAAAGGTCATTACACGCCAGTCAGGTGTTCAAATATATACATATACATATACATACATATATATATATATATATAGTATTCTCCTATGTATATAGGGGAAATGTTCCCTATGTTTTGAGATGTTGAATTTTAACCTTGGGTGTCTAATGCTGTCCTCCTAATACATCCAAAACCTTTTTTCCCTTTTAGGACCAAATGACTCGCAATCCATCTGCTATTGATATGTTCATTACAGGTAATGCTTTAGATAAAATATTTGCAAAAAGCTTTAATTGCACTGTTTAGAAAGTGTGTGTCAGTATGACTTGAACAAAGCAAGTGTTCTGTATTTTCTGCACTACTTGTAAGACACTAACCAACTTTATAACATCAGTGGTTAATTGAAATGAGAGGCAAGTTTTCTCCATTAAAGGTTGTCCTTCCATGTGTCTTGTATACAAATCATTCAGTGTACTAACCTGTCTTACAAGATGAGCAAAACCTTTACCTTAGCCATCACGGGGCTGATTTAAGTAGTTATTAAATATAACACCCAACTGGACAGAAAGAATTTTTTTTTTTTCCAACCATGTTAGAAATGGTTTTGCAACCATGTTAGAAATGAAAAATATTTTGCATCTCTTAAAGAAATGTAATTTACTATAAATACAGCTGCAGAAGAAAACCTTTCTGGAATTTTTATTTGCCCGATTGCTTTGTTCAAAGGATAAAGGGGGGAAGGAGAAAACTATGTAATTGTTGTTCAGCTATGCAGTAGTCTGTTGTGGTCATCTATCTGACACGTACATTGACTGGAACGGTGTTTTGATTATTTCTTTTTGCTAATCCGTTGGAATCTGGTAATTATGGTATGTCTAAGTGGGAAAGCAGATGTGTAATGAATGGAATCAAAATTAATATTAAAATATAGCCTTGCATATTTCTTTGGAAATATGTATTATTATTATTATTACAGTCAGAAACCATATTAGGCAATGCTGTCCCTTTGCTGGTTTGGTTTGAAGGTAGTCAAACTCTTAGCCATACTAATTTAAGGAAACCTTTTTATGTACTGATTGATTGTATGAATTGATCTCAGTGTGAAGTAGTCAACCTGCTGTCTGTTTTACAAAGGTCATTGCGGAATGCACTGTGTGCTTTAGAACCATCACGGGATAGATTTAGCCAAAACTTAAGAGTTTGGTTACTTGCTTCTCTCCGCGTGAGGATGGTGTAATACTTCCAAGCTACCCTATCGTGAATTGGTGTTGCTGTTTTTATGGGACTGAGTCAATGGTGAGGTGATCCAACATCGTATTTCAATGTATTCCACTTGAGTGAAAGGGTTAATATTGGCTTATGGTGGAATAGAGGGAAAGTTTCATACACAGCATTTATCTTGTCATTTTGAACATGACAGGTAAATCGGTCCACTTTTTCCGTTTGGAGTTACTTTATACGAGGTTTACATTTTGTGGATTAGTGGTAGACGGGAGGATAATAAACTTGGAGTTCCTTAGACTTCCAAGAGATCAAAGGACAGTACACATAGCTCTTGCTCAAAGGAAGAAGTGGTAAGTATGCTTAATCTAACAGGAGTGGCAGTACTTGATAACATGTCAGCGAAGGTGAGGATAATGATTTCTTAGTATTTCAGCTTAAATCCTGTTTTGTGTCAGTAATGTTGACAAATAATTGAAGAACGCTGGTTTTTAATTGAATGTATTGCAATGCTTGGAAGATTTATGACTGAGATATTCTTTTATGGAGAGCCAGTATCTCTTGTATGAAACTCTTCTTTGAGAGTTAAATGTGACAGCTTGATTGTCTACTCAGAAATCAAGCTGTACCTAATTAATGGCTGTAGGTATATGAAAGGCAGTTCTGAGATAATGGCTGTGGGTGTATGAAGATCCCAGGTTCTTTGGAATGACACATAGCTTTCATCTTCGGGGTTTGTAGCAGGAGTGCGCAGTATGTCTATGATTTAGCCCTCGTTTTAAGAAGAGGGAATTGTGCAACTTGCTAGCGTGTCTCCTAGAAGCTCTATTCATCTAGAAAACTGGAAATCAAAGCTAAGGCCACAAATCCAGCAGTGGGCTTGCCTGATTCGTTGTAGGTGGAATAGCTGGAAGTAGCTGTACAAGTAGTGTAGGCCGCTATACTTGTCTTTCCCAGTCACAGCAGAAGAGTCATGAGCAGTAAACCAGATGGTGAGAGACACGAGCGTTTCAAGACCGTGTTTATAATGTGAAAGACTTAGCAAAGAGATTCTTTTCTGTGTCATTTCTGGAGTGTTCAGCCTTAAGTCTCAGTTCTTGGTTGTTTTCTCCAAATTATCTGTGTTCATAGAATGGACTGCAACACTGACTGACTCATCTAAGCATGTCTGAGAGTTTATGATAAAAACATTCAAAGCTTTAAAATGTTTCTTTAAAGTATTTATTGTCATGTGCTTAGGGGTAAATTTGCCTGTGCTAATGAATGCTTTTCTTCTTTGATGTGTAGGTACGTCTTACTTGGAATGGTTTACATCCTATGTAAACAAAGTCGTAACTGGTGGTTATCCCATCATCAGAGATCAGATTTTCAGGTATTGCAGTTGGGATTTTTAACCTCACTGCAAGGTTTTGATGCTTCTTTTAGAATGCTGACCTCTTTCCAAGTCATTAGGGATATCTGATTCAAAAGCTGGTGGTGGAGAGAGGAGAAAGGACGTGGAACTTATTGCAGATAAAGCTGTAAATCGCAATGCTTAAAGACACGTTTTGGTTTTTTTTTACCAAAAGCTTCAGAGTTCATAATTTTTTATTAACAGGACTGGGATTTTGCACTGTAACCAATCTGAAGCTTGACAAACAGAATAATATTTATTCTGCTTGCCATGAATGTGCTGCAGCTGCAGGCCTGTCCTGAATTATCCAAAAAGCAGTCATAGCAGTGAACTGGTCTCTAAAATAACACCGTTGAATATGCAAATAAAGAGGACTTCTCTGGTGTCTTTGTGCACTTTTCTTCTAAATATAGCCAAGAACCTTAATTCTGTCAAACTGAGGTGCTGTAGAACCAGGTTCCTGATATGTAAGTTAATTTGCTGTAGGAGTTGCTAGGTTTTGCTTTTAAATAGCATATTGATGCATCCTTATTAAACAAGTGTATTTTTTGACTTCAGATCAAATTGTACACCCAGCTTAATACAAGTATTAACAGAGGTGCAAAGAGATACATGGCTGTATGAGTTTAAGTGATGGGAAAGAATACATCATGAAGACACCACGTGCATGCTTTATTTAAATGCCACCTGACAAGTTAAGAATTCCTTTTAACCCAGCACCACAGTGTTCTTATTACTAATTAACTAATCACTTCATGTGTTTTCTGTATTGAATGTATACAGCTATTTGCAGAGCTAATGTTTTCCTTTCTGTAGGTACGTGCATGATAAAGAATGTGTTGCTACCACAGGAGATATTACTGTTTCTGTGTCCACATCTTTTCTACCTGAACTCAGTTCTGTACATCCACCACATTATTTCTTCACTTACAGAATCAGGTAAAAATAAAAACTGAATTAACTCTTATAATACAGGAAAGACCTATGTAATGTTCAAAGCCGCAGTTGCTGCAAATTTATGCACAGCATTCATAAACGTACTAAATTTAATAGGATATGCTCAGGATGCTGTACTTTTTAATAAAAAAACCATAAATCATTACCTGGTCAGGTATGCAAAGTACCAGTCAAATTAGTGATTGGTAAATACAGTGATGGGTCAGGGAAAGGAGTTACTCATGAGTAACTCTTGTGATTTAGAAAGGGGTAAATAAAAATAGAGAGTGAAGCAGAAACGTGGAGATGGATCCTGTCAACTGATTCAGTATATTTTACCTTAGGAGAGGGGTTGCCCATTCTACTTGAAGAGAGATCCCAAGGATGCCATAGCATTTCTTGTAATCTATGAAATCAGTTACCTAAACATTAAATACATTGTTTGGCTTCTAGAATTGAAATGTCCAAAGATGCGCTTCCTGAGAAGGCTTGTCAGCTGGATAGTCGATACTGGAAAATAACAAACGCCAAAGGTGATGTAGAAGAAGTTCAGGGTCCTGGAGTGGTTGGTAAGTAAAAGGTGGCTTTTACAAACCAAATAGAGAGAGTGTTCTTGTGTTTAATGTATGTCTCATGAAAGTTATGTTATTAGCCATTCATCATGGGGACAGAGGGTAGTTGTATGGTGTGTATCACAGTCATTTTATTGCTTGAAAGAAAGAGATGTGTTTTTGTCTTTAGTTGTTTTGCAAGGGATGTCTGAACATCCTCATAGTTAACAGCTCTTAACATCAATAGTTGCTGAGAATCATTTTGCATCCACTGGAATATAAAATGATCTGAGTATGCTGTGGAGTGGAAGTGTTTTAGCGAACTGCTGAACTGTTGTTCTACTGCAGACCTTGCTATTGTGCTCTAATATTTTGCCAACAGGGGAGTTTCCAATTATCAGTCCAGGGAGAGTCTATGAATATACCAGCTGTACTACGTTTTCTACAACATCTGGATATATGGAGGGGTATTACACCTTTCATTGCCTGTACTACAAGGACAAATTCTTTAATGTCACAATTCCCAGATTTCACATGGTGTGTCCAACATTCAAGGTGTCTACAGCACGAATGGTAAGGAGAGGTGCGGTTATGCTTATCCTAGGCTTTTTTCCATGACCTTCTGTTTTCTGAGAACACTTGGATTATCTTTAATAGGACAGTATAACTGTGCTTCAGCGTCAGTGTCGTCGGTTTTCAGTTTGGAGTCTTGAAAATCACTTTTGTTCCCAGAACTGTTTCTCAAACAAAAAAGAAGTCTGAAAGCGTCACTCAGTATATATGAATTATTTTCAGCTTCTGAAATGTTTATCGATAAGAAAACACTTCTGATGCAAAAATTACAGTACCAAATAGTATTTAGATTGATAACTCCATACAAAACACAGTCCAATTAAACCAAAGACTAGCACCTTTAGTAATCTTTGTAGGCAATGTACCCTTTGTACATGGGTAAAGCCATGTATCGTCATTGCTTTGACATGCAATGCTACCAGTTTAACTCAGGAACCTTGGCCCTAGCTTTTAGGGTGATGTAGATGGCTATGGGTCTTCTTCCTTGCGTCCTCACCTCTTGTTTGTTATCAAGGTCAAAGGTATTGGAGAGATCAAGGGCCCTATGGGTTCTTGACAGAGGCAGAATGTGACCCAGTGTCCTATATATGAACACAAGTGCCCCTCAGAATGCACAGAAATAAATGTATATGTGTGTGCGTATGTGTGTCCACAGCATATTTCAGCAGTATATCTGATCAAGCAGACTACAGCTATCTTGAGCTTTGCTTGTTTTGCTTTAAGGAGCCATCTCACTTCTTTATTTGTACCTAGAAACATGACATTGTATTAGCTGTTCAGATTTCATAGTTCTTTCAAACATTCTGTCATGGTATGTGCACCCTGTCTTCTGTTTTAGCCATAATGGTGTTCTACTTCCTTCTACAAGGGAAGTTTCAGTTAATGACAATTTAAAAATGACAGTGGTGTCCGTCTGATGTTCATTAGTGCTCAGTGAAAGTGCATTTCATAAACTTAATACTTTGCCAGTCGTTAAGATATTTAGCTTGCTTTTAATGTGGTTTTAGTTTGGAGGTTGCAGGGTAACTATAATTTCTCCCTTTGCTTTGATGTGTTTCAAGAAGAAGGCTTTATTTCTTTTATCACTAGCATAGCCCTTATTTAGTGACTAATTCAGATAGAATTTGAAGGGTATTCTCCAAGCATCAAGTCTTTCCTTGGGGGTAGGCAGCTACTTGTATGCTTTCTCACCTCTTTCTAGGGATTTGAGATGTTCTTATTACTGGTAGCACCAGCAGATGTCGTGCTACTGACAGAAACTGGCATCTATTAACTGGCTTACATTTCTGGGAGTTGTAACCTCCTTTCCTTCAGTTGACCGTATAAACAATTTGCTGATTTCTTTTGCTCTGCCTTTGATTTTAAAGGCATTAACAACCCTTTGTTTTTAAACTGGTTTGATTGAAAGACAACATAAGCTGCCAAGAAACTGAATTGTGGCTTTACATAGTTTTAGGTATGAAATAATGAAGGCTAATGGATATTTACTGAAATAGAGGACAAGTAGTTTGGCAAAATGATCTCTATTGCATATTAAGCGTTGTAATTTTAAGGAGCGGTTTTAGGACACAGAGCACAATGTCTCTGTTTCAGCTAAATAATGCGATAATGCAAACTTTAGATTTTTCTAGGCAATTGTTAGTGCTTCCTTATTGCAAGCTGTAATTTAAGATTTTAATTAAATATGGATGTGTTTTGTATTAGGAAACAAATCATAATGAACACGCAGTGGATGAAGACGAAGATTCCACAGACACTGATGAATATGAAGATCGACGCAGAGTATTGGACATTCCTGCACCTTCCGGACGTTGCCCACGTCATACCTGATGGGCTTTTTTTCGAAACAATGCGAACTGTTCTCAGAAGCTGAACTTTTTGGGGCTACTGCATAAGATTATTTCTGACTATTGTAACTGAACTTCCTGTTGCACATCAGGGCAACTAGCATGAATGTTGGTGACAGTTCTCATATTCATCAGAGTATAACTTCTTTTTTTTTTTCTGGTTTGGAAGTGGGGATGGGGTTTGGGGGGGCAGGGGGAGGGAGAGGGACAGAAAGGTACTTGGGCTTTGTTCACTTTTTCCGGAGTGCAAAACTGCTTGATAGTCCAAGGAAATCATATCTTACGTTTTTAAACTATTGCCTATTTATGATCACATTGCAAATAGGATGTGGGGATTGGTTTTTATACAAGCATTTAAAATGAGCAATAGACAAGATGGCAAAAAAGGTGTATACTATCATCCTTTCTTCTGAGTTTCTACTCAGGATAATGCCTTTTGGAATGTAGTGTACATGCATCATCTGCCGCTCGGTAACCAAGAAATTTCCCCATGACTTCAAAGTATGAATTTGTAAATACACTTTGAGGTTTTTCCTTATATGATGTTTGCTGATTGGACTTTGTCACAGGTGAGAAATTTATGGTGAAGTGTCATATTTCCCTAAATCCTCCATGGATTTTTGTAACTACGCCTAAATAAAAAAAGGAAAAAAACCCAGGGAGCTGGAGAGTGACAGAACAACAGATGACTAAAAACTTAATATTTAAAGAGTATCTGTTTGCTTTATCACTTTGATTTTGTTTCCATTGTCATTAATAAACAACTTAACTGCCTTCTTTGCTCTGAAGTGCTGCATGGGACTGCTTCTGCCAAAACTTGAGCAATATTTGCATGACCTGGAATCGCTGTGGTAGATTTCTTTTTTTGACATCCAGAATTAGTCACTCCTCTGAGGACAACCAGTATATTGTGGTTCCAACAGAATGTTTCCATTATTGACTTGTTACTGCTTGTACAGAAAGCCTGGGTTTTGTAAGTATTAGGTTTTCCCTGTGCCCGTCTTTCTTAGTGCCATGCAGCATTTGGATCTTCCACAGTGGTAGAAGGTAGGAAAACAAATATCCAGTATGATCCCTACAACATCTAGAGGAGCAAAAACATGTGCTGTCCCTCACAGAACAGCGCTGTGAATCACTGGAGTGGTTTAAAAACATTTCCATTTTGAGGATTCTGCAGTGTGAACTGCGAAGGGAAAATCTGATGTGTGTAGCGTAATAGGTTTTTTTTTAAACAGGTATTTCATCATCTGTTAAAAGGATGAGTGAAAAAGACATTTAGTGGAGCTAGAACGTATTCCAGTGCTGTGTGTGTTGTGTTTTTTAAGGACAGATAACTCACAGTTGAAGGATTCTGGTTAAGTGGTATGGGATGAAGGTCGCAAGGCTCCACAGAAATGTGCGGCTCTTGGTGATTTTACTCTTCTCAAGGAGTGGTTCTCCCTTGGGATGTCAAAGAGGAACTGTAATTACTGCTCACTGTAGAAGAAGCCAAGAGAGAGGACAATGCTGTTCTGTCAGCTTCCGAGCACTGCGATATGAGGGTTTGAGCACCACTGGTGGGCACAGGATGCCTGCGAGCCATGAGCAGATGAAGTGAGAAGGTAACCTCGCTGTTAAGGGTACCAAATGCCTGTGCATTTGTAACAGGAAAATCATCATTCTGTTGCTTTGGGCAGTTTTGGCACATGGCATTTGGCTAAAGCTACCAGATGCAGCGTTACTGCAAGCATTGTAACTCTTCATTATGTGTGTTTGATGCAGGGCTTATGCCAGTGGTTCTCCTCACTCCACCCAAAACTCGGAAGCTTGTGCCAGATAAGTAAGAAAAGTGAAGCAGCCGAGTTCATTGAAGAAGGAATCAGTTGTGTTTGCCACCGCTGCTGGAGTGTAAAAATCTTCACTGAGGAAGCAGGAAAGAACTGCCTGTCAGGATCCTGCTTAGCTTAGTGCTTCCACAGGGCTCGGACTGGTTCAGCAAGGAGGTGTTGGGTAGCTCTGCTGGTGACAGCCAATGCCATGCACCCAGCTCCAAACGCTTCCTGGGAGTTTTATGCACACACAAAGGGTTATATAGAACACAGAGATGTCCTTCCCTCTGACCACCATCCTTCAGGCTCAGCCTAAAGATCTGTTGGCTTCTCCTGGCTCAGATCCTGACTGTTCGGTGATTGGTTAGGACTTAGAATCATAGAACGGTTTGTATTGGAAGGGAGCACAAAGGTCTAGTTCACCCCTGCCCCTGCAGTGAGGAAGAATATCCAGCCAGATCAAATTGCTCAGAGCCCCATTCAGCCTCACCTTGAATGTTTCCAGGGATGGGACTTTCTCCCATCATGATAAAATAAGCCTTGTTGAGCATCTATGAATTTCACATATGGTTAAAAGTCAAGCACATTTGACATGAATACGTAACTAACCAAGTCCTTTTTTTTGTCCATGGAAAAGGCCTATGCTGACAGTCACTTTGTAATTCCACTGTACAATTCCTTCAGCATTTTTGTGGGCTTTATGCTGACTGGATGGCTTAGCGGAGAAGAACCTTTGGCCATGATTTCCTTGCTGTGACTGCATCACATGAGACAAAAACAGATGGTGTGCCAGCCAGGATGGGGAAAAAACAACCCTAAAGTTGCTGTGCAAGTTATTCTAGTGCTGGATTTTTTCGTGTTCTTGTTTAATGTAATTTCTCATCGTCCATGCAAAGAATGTAAGGTGGAAAGTTCATGCCAAGATGGAAATACCATTTATCAGTGATTATACAGATAATTGTATTCTCTGTATGGGGACCTGCTCACAAATTTAGGTAAGGGAAAACGTGAATGTTCAGTTATGGCTGAAGTTAAGTTCCTCGTTTCCAGTTCCTCATTGCAAAGTTTTCTAAATGAATGAATAAATTAAGGAAATTTTTTTTATCAAGTGCTAATTGAGTGGATACAATAACCCATAAGCATCTTACTCTTCTTTTGTTTTTATTTATGGTTTAAATAGAGGTAAAATCTTAAAGACATATGATCAGATACTGAGCTGACGGAAAATCGTCTCAACTACTGTAATGCACCCACAGAATCTGATTCAAGTTCTGACTGGTTTGGGGTTGGAGAGTGGAGAGAGTTTGGTTGCAGTCCAGCTAATCCCATTTTCTTATTCCCCATTTCTTATTAGACATTAGGAAGAAATTCTTCACAATGAGGTGGGTGAGACACTGGAATAGGTTGCCCAGGGAAGCTGTGCATGCCCCATCCCTGGAGGTGTCGATGAACACCTCCAGGTCCTTTTCCACCAGGCAGCTTTTTGCCTACTCTTCCCCAGGCCTGGAGTGTTGCATGGGATGGTTGTCACCCAAGTGCAGGACTTCACACTGAGCCTTGTTGAAACCCATACAGCTGGCCTCATCCCATCAATGCAGTGTGCCCAGGTGCCTCTGCAGAGCCAGCCAGCCCTCGAGCAGATCAACACTGCACAGCTTGGCGTCTGCAATCTGACTGAAGGAGCACTTGAGATCAGTCCTGCTGAGAAGGACGTGGGGGTCCTGATGGATGATCAGCTGGACATGAGCCAACAATGTGTGCTCACAGCCCAGAAAGCCAACCCTATCCTGGGCTGCATCAAAAAAAGTGTCAAGGGAGGGGATTTCTGCCCCTCTACCCTGCTCTGGTGAGACCTCGACCTGGAGTCTCGTGTCCTGCTCTAGAGTCCTTAGCAGAGGAACAACATGGATCTGTTGGAGCGAGTCCAGAGGAAGCCACAAAGGTGATCCGAGGGCTGGAGCACCTCCTACACAAGGACAGGCTGAGAGAGATGGGGTTCAGCCATCTGGGGAGAGCTTAGAGCAGCCTCCCAGTGCTGAAAGGGGCTCCAGGAAAGCTGAGGAGGGGCTTATTGGCAAGGGGTGTTGTGACAGGAGAAGGAATAAAGGTTTTAAGTGAAGGGAGGGGAGATTTAAATTGGATATAAGGAAGGAATTCTTCGCAATGAGGGTGGGGAGGCCCTGGCCCAGGTTGCCCCGAGCAGTGGTGGCTGCCCCATCCCTGGAGGTGTTCCAGGCCAGGTTGGATGGGGCTTGGAGCCCCCTGACCCAGTGGGAGGTGTCCCTGCCCATGGCAGGGGGTGGCACTGGGTGGGCTTTGGGGTCCCTTCCAACCCAAACCATTCCACGATAACAAGATTGACCAGAACCTGACGCCGTGTGGGTGTGCAGGAGGGATGACTTTCCCAAGGTTCCCACCGCCCGTTGGCCCCGTAGGTAACGGCGGGGTCCCCGCCCCGCGGTCTCGCCCCGCCCCCGGGGGGCGGCACAGCCGGGAGAGGCAGCGCGACCGCCGTAGCTACCCTCGAGCCACACGGAGTGGGGTCGGCAGGAGCGACTGCTCGGGGAGGTGACGGGCAGGTAACGGGGGAGGTAAGGGGAAATGAGGGGGAGGGGAGGGAAGGGAAGGGAAGGGAGGGTGAGAGAGGGGAAATGGGGGGGAGGTAAGGGAAAGGGGGGGGAGATGAGAGGGAGGAATGGGGCAAGGTAAAAGGAGGGGGTAAGAAGGGGGGAAGATGGGGGGAGGTAAGGAGGGGGGGAGGTAAGGTGGGGGGGAAGATAAGGAGGGGGGGAGGTAAGGTGGGGGGGGAAGATAAGGAGGGGGGGAGGTAAGGTGGGGGGGAAGATGAGGGGGGGAGGTAAGGTGGGGGGGAAGATAAGGAGGGGGGGAGGTAAGGTGGGGGGGAAGATGGGGGGGAGGTAAGGTGGGGGGGAAGATGGGGGGGAGGTAAGGAGGGGGGGAGGTAAGAAGGGGGAAGATGGGGGAAGGTGAGGAGGGGGGGAAGATAAGGGGGGGGACGATAAGGGGGGAAGGAATTAAGGAGGAGGTAAGGGGAGGGGGAGGGGGGAGGCAGTGGACACGGGGAGAAGATGGGAGGAGACAAGGGAAGGGGGGAAGCAAGGGAAGGGGGAAGATGAGAGGTAAGGGGAGAGGGAACCATAGGGGGAGATGAGGGGAGGTGATGTGGGCTGAGGGGGGAAGGAAGGAGAGGAGGGGGGAGATGGGGAGAGGTAAAGGGAGGAGAAAGAGGGAGGAGTGGGAGGTAAGGAGGAGAGGTAAAGGGCTGGGGGGAGGAGGGGGAGGTAAGGGGAGGAGAGATGGAGGGAGGTAGGGGGGTAATGGGAGGAGGGGGAGGTAAGGGGCAGGCGGTAAGGGGGGTGGGACAGGGAAGGCGAGAGGAGGCAAGAGGAGGAAGGGGAGGTAAGGAGAGGAGGGGAGGGGTGGTAAAGGGGTGGGCAGCCTCAGCGCAGCAGCAGAGCCCCCCAGGCCGCCCCTTTGCCACGGGGCGAGGGGGGAGCAGGGCAGGCCCGGTGTCCCCCGGCCCCTTGGGGCGCAGAGGGGAGCGGGGGAACAGCCGAAACGGTGTTGGGCGAGGGCTGCGTGGGAAAAAACAGGCAGGTGCGGCGGGGGGTGGAGGGCTTTCCTAGAACTGGGGTGGGAGGGAGGTTTTTGGGTGGAAATCTGTGATTATAGTGTGTCGAGCGCGGGGTGCGGATGGGTTTTGGACGTCGGTCTGAGTCATTGCCGGCAGCACCGCAGTGCGCTATGCGGGCGAGCTGTGGCGACCCAGGGCTCCGGGATGGGGGTCCAGGAGCTGGGACCCCCGTGGGGGAACCCCTCGAGCCAAGGCTGCACTGCTAGGTGCGGGTACCGGCTGGAAAAAGGATGGGAGGGAGCGAAGTTGTAGCTGCTGGGGGTTGGTGGCCGCAAAGACGAGTGGTGCAACCACAAGCAGACGCTGAGATGCTCCGGTCCTTGCTCGTAGCCCTCTTCCGGCAGCGTTCTGCTCCGGGGTTGTGATGAGCGCAGCCTGGCCTTGTCTGTGTGCTCTGTCCCAGCTGGGACTGCAGAGGAATTCTGTTTCACAACCATGGCAATTGCTGTTTCTTGTTGTTGAGATTGGTCAAATGCTTGAGTTAAAGCCAGTAATTTAGAAAATTCAGTTAGGAAATGTTTTCTGCTTTGCTTCTTTTAAGCCATGTTGTGAATTGCTGTATCTGTATTTTCATTTTTTAAGCTGTGTTGTGAATTGCTGTCTGTATGTTTTCATAACACAGGCTGAGAGAGTTGGGGTTGTTCAGCCTTGGAGAAGAAAAGGCTCTGGGGAGACCTTAGAGCAGGGGCTACAGGAAAGCCGAGGAGGGGCTTTTTACAAGGGCATGTAGTGACAAGACAAGGGGGAATGGCTTTAAATTGGAAGGTGGGAGATGCACATTAGACATTAGGAAGAAATTCTTCACAGTGAGGGAGGTGAGGCCCTGGCCCAGGTTGCCCAGAGAAGCTGTGCCTGCCCCATCCCTGGAGGTGTTCCAGGCCAGGTTAGATGAGGTCTTGTGCAGCCTGGTCCATTCGGAGGTTTCCTTGCCCACAGCAGGGAAATTGGAACTGGCTGATCTTTAAGGTCCCTTCCAACCCACACCATTCTGTGATTCTATGATTTTTTTTTTTTCTTTAAGCTAAAATTTAACTGTTGTCTTTTCTGTTTGTTATTCAGGAGTACAGAAAAAACTACTCATTTTCACAAAAATAGGTGGGTTGAGTTACTGCTGCCAAAAGCTGTTACGCTGGCTATGATGGGTTTTATTAATCTGCTTTATATTTATTCTGGTGATGACTTGGTTGTTTTGCTAAAAGGCAAAACTATTTAACTCTGCTGACACCATCGGGTTCCTGGAACATTGGGAACTTCCCCAGGAAGTTTTTGTTGTTGTCCAGAATAGGCTCTTGCTTTTACCACCAGACTCAGGGCACTCCCACACTGTGGGATGAGCCTCTGGTCTTGGAAGGCTTCTCACAAAGTTGTTTACCCCAGAAAAATCATCTGGTCCTGCACATTATGGTTTTGCTTTTCTTGGTTTTCCTGCTCTGTTTGTCATACAGGCAGAAGCAAAAAAGAGTGGGGTTTTTTTTTTTTTCAATAGGAAAATTAGGTTGAGAAGGATTTCAGTGTTGTTTTAGTACAAAACCATTTTTTCAAGTCCACAGTCAGTCTTCTGGGAGGAAAAAAACTCCATCCCAATGTGATTATGGCCTGCCACGCTCTTAGCTGTGTATAGAAATAGCTTCAAGCATATTAACAGGGTCAAGAGCAGCAATGTGACTGTTTCACTACAATCTTATCCTAAGTCAAACTTCTTACCTGGATGCCTTTAATTCTTTGGACTCCCAGTCCCACTTGGGCTTTGAAGACAACCATGAAATCGTGCCCTCCTAGTGCAAGTATGGTTCTTATCTCCCTCTCCACCCCATATCTGCTTGATACCTGGTCTGAATAGCCTACTTCCTGCAATAGCTTTGATTTTTTTTTAGTAGTGAATATTATTGTTTGTAGTGTGGACTCTATTTAATAACTCCTGCTTTGGAGTTACCTAAGGTAAAAAAAATCCTGACCTCCCCATCTCACTGCTACCTGTGGATGACAATAATTGTGGAGAATGGGGTTCATCCCTGCAGTCACTTGACAGGTTATTGCATGCGTCCAACCTCACTGTGAGGGAGAAATTTGGGGAGAGGAGGGACGAAAGTCCCCTTAGTGGAGACAAATCTCTTGCAAACCCATGAGAGAGAAGAAAGGAACACAGCCTGGCTCCAGGATTATTGGGGAACTGCTGTAAAAGAAAAGGTATCTGAGACCTAAATGGCCTCTCTTTTTGTTAGGTGGATTTGTAGCTGTCAGAAATAGGGAGACTTGTTGAATGGTGTAATCAGAGAGGAGAAAGGAGAGTGATCAACAGCCTTTTGGGAACTCAAATCTCAGTTGTCAGAATAAAAACCCTGTTCTGTGCTGTTATTTTTCTCTTTCACTGGTTTTCCTGCCCAGTGCCTTCAGTTTCATTCTGAATCGAGTCTCAAAACCTCGAATCCTTACTATATTTTGCTGCTTTCATGTAGCTTTTAAATAGAATAAACACGTATTGTCTGTTTGTGCCTTCAAATTAGGGAAGAAGCATGGTCAAGATGAACAGCATCCTGTTAACCGCCTGCATCATTCTGGTTGCTTTTTGTAGTTGTGGTGAGTATAATGGAGGGACTTCCCTGATGTGATGGTGTGATAGGGGCTGAGGAAACGATGAAAACAATGTCAGAGAAGGAAAAAGAAAAAAAACAAAAAAGACTTGGATTGTTTAATACCAGTCTGGGAAATCACAATAACCACTGAAGAAGAGAGAATTGGGTACAGAAGATGATGCTACTTAACATGGCAACAGATTGCTGTGGTTTACTGCTAGAAAACTGGATTCATTTTATGTAAATTGGAGACCAGGTGTAGAGCGTGAGAGAGAAGTGAGATGAAACAAAAAACAGATAATACAAAATCCTGATAAGTCTGTCCTTTTGGAAAAGGCAATTTAAGTAAACAATATAAGTAACAATAAAAGTAAATATAAACACATATAAATATAACATAAGTAATAAGTTAAATGTTTTTTAAAAATTACCTAAGTATGTGCTTCAAAGTCTTCCTTTCAACATTGCCAGTCTCAGTTTGTGCACTGACCAAAGCTTGTAAAATTTAGCTTAAGTCTAATAACCAGGTGTATGTTTTGTGATGGTTCAATGCAGATGACGGTGATTCTTCTTTCATTCCTTTTTAATGCTACTGTTTCAGTACTTTATTATTCAGTAAAGATAACCCCCTCTCTTCTTAGGTTATACCCTAAGGTGTTACCACTGTGAGAACAGCCCTTCCTTGTGCAAGACCAACAGTACTTGCTTAGAAAATGAAGATACTTGCTTGCAGATGAAATTTGGTATGTATGCTGTCCTACAGACCTAAAATAGACATGGCTATATCAGTTTTCATTGCTGCACACTTCTGATCTGGCCTTCGCATGTGTTTCTTATCCTCATGCAAAAGGAGGTTGCAGATACTTTTGAAGGTCATGCTTACAGTAAGTTGATAAATTTTGACTCCCAAGCAACTGATAAAGATAATGATGATTTAGATAGCTGATTTATGTTTGTATAAGCAAGTACACAGATATCTGTATATCCAGATTAAAAAAACCAAAACGCCACCCACCAGCTAAGGGAGCTGGAAACAAATAGGAGACAGTGATGACTTTAAAATACAAACCCTTTGAGCTGAGCTTGTTATGCTTTAAAAGCAGACAAAACGTGTGTAACTCTGAAAATAAAGCTGTGGATGAAGACTCAGTCATTTATGAATTGAGATAATTAAAATAAATGATCTTTTACTGAGGGTAAAATCACCTGCATCTCAGGAAGATGGATAAGAGTACTGAAGGCATAGAGCTACTCTTGTATTTGTTAAATAACATTTAAGTAACCCTTTTGCTACAAGTAACAGGAGTTTCATTGGACAAACAGAAGTAATACATGAACAGGAATAATCTCCTGCTTTCCCAACTGGTTCCCTCAGCCCCAGAAAGCCTTGGGTGCTGGCTTTGGCCAGCATGAACCAGGATCGGATGGGACTGCCCTGTTCCCTGGGATGGTCCCTGCTAAAGCTCATGACTTAGTGTCAAGGAAGCTTCTGACCCCACTGGACCATTGATGCTGCTGTGTGCTGCTTGCATCCAAAGGAATTTTCTCTTGCTGTTTTCCTTGAGCCTTCATGAGCACAAACTCAGCTTTCTAGCATGTGGCCTACAGCAGTTGACCATTGTCAGAGACAGGAGTCGAGTACTTGAGGTGTCAAGTTAGGGAGGATAGAAGACAAGTTGTTTGATCTCTGGTGTCCAGGAGGATGAGCAGGAAAATGTGAGGACTCTGCTCTTCAAACTCAGTCTTCTGCATGTGGCTCTGGAAATGAAGCTGGTCCGATCCAGTGGGACTTGCCCTCAGCATAAAAACTAGCTTGAGTTACTGGACTCGCTCTGAGCTTTATGGAGGGAGAACACCTGTGCTGCAGGACAACACAAGAGCAATGCGGGTTGAGCCAGATGGCGATGCACTGTCATCCTCTGTCAGGAGCCTCAGTGCAGGTATCGCTCAGGCTCCACTCTGTAGCTCCCAGTGGGTGATTTGGACTGAACTGGAAGCACTGGTTGGCTTGAGCTAGGAAGCTTTATTAACCTATGGCTGAGAGCTGCAAGTGCTGTGGAGGCAGGACCATGGCTTGCTATCGTTATTTTCACTACTAAATTCCTAGTCGAGGCAAATTTGTAAACTTCTAAACACCTAAAAAGAAGGTAAAAAAGGAATTATGTGGCAGTCTAGGCAGTGAGTCTCTCCTCGTACCAAAAATGATACTTACCTTCAATATTCTCTTAATCTCTTTGACTTTTTTTTTTTGTAGGTAAATTGAGAACTTTCTCCTGCTGGAAAGCATCCCAGTGCCGAGTGAATGATATTGCGGAATTCTTCCAGTTGGATAATTTTGATTTCTTTTGCTGCCAACACGACTTGTGCAATGAGAGCGCAATTAGTCGAGTTAACAAAGCAGCCTTCAGTATTGCCTCTGTAATGACCATGCTATGGATGCTTCTGTAATAATCCTGATTTGTATGCCGCACTTTCAAGCTGAAATTATACAGATCATTAAGTCTTTTTCTGAATTGTACTTCTTGCATTTTCAGTTCCTAACCGTGGGCTGAAACATTACCTTTTAGTTTTAGATTGTTTCCTAAGGTTCCATCTGTTAAATCACCATCTCCATTCATGGGAAGGAGGTGTGTATTGTTACCAGTTATAAGGAATTTGGATATTTTGGCCTGCCGTATTCACGAGGGAAAATAACTTATGATGAAGTAGTGTTTTCCTGGGGAGAACCTAGGCAAACAGCAGTGAAAAGGAAGGAATACTATAGGTTTTATGCTGGGAAATTATAATTCCATAAAATCGCTAAGGTCGTAAAAGACCTCCAAGATCATCAAATCCAACCATCAACACAATACCAACGTTTCTTATCCTTCCCATAAATTGTCATTATATTTGGTTGGGATTTCTGTGTGGATTTTTGGTTTGGGTTGTGGTTTTTTGATATTCCCTTGCCATACACCAAGCAGTGGATTTGTCCTCAAAGCAAGAAGTGTTGGATCATAAGTATAAGCTTGCTGCAGTCTTCATGATAAGTAGGGGAATATTTAGTTTCAAGTGATGTAGGCTCTTTGTTCCCATCACTGTAATTTTTTTCCCTTTTTACAAGCCAGCGATATAACCTTGTAAGTGCTGTTACTTTGGGAGAAAACACCTACGTTTCTCAAACCAAAATAAAGCTGTATAAGTGAAGAACACTTCTCTCTTTTTATATTTCTCTGAGCATGCAGGCAACATGTGGTAGCTTCTTCTGCAAGCTTTTTTTCCCCTTATACTTCGTCCATGTTTAGGATTTTAACTAAGCATGTGCTTTGCACTGAGTATTCGTGGGTATACTAAAAATTCTTTATAATATGCTAGGGATTTGAGGTGGCACATCCAGGTTATTTTCCCACATAGTTGGCTTTTGTTTTTTGTTGGGAACAGTGACGTGTAAACTTAACCCTTCAAGCTTCCACCTAAGAGTATTAAAACCTTGTAGAACTTTATATTTTGACTTTTATGCAACTCTACAATTGCCAATACAAAAATATACGTGTATTTATATAGCATGAATAAAAACTGCTCAGTTTGTATGTGTAGGAAGTATGGAGCTGAAATGATCTGCACATTGCTCTGCTTCAGTGGTGGAGACAGACCTTTGATACTTCTCTGGTACTTGGAGACCCTCTCAGTCAGGCACGGTGCCAAATTCTCCTTTTTCTCATCCGGAGCTCTTGGCATGTTCCTGCAAGAGTCGTGGTCCACTGCCAATGGCATATTCTCTTTCTGAGGACCCTCACTTGTGCTCTGCAGAGTGCCAGTGACCCCAGTTCTCCCAGTCACAGTAAGGGTGTTTCTCCAAATCCATGATGCATTCTGCAATATATCTTTTGGTTAAGCTTAGATTATAGCTGTGACAACCGTCCTGGGATCAATCTGATCACTTGAAATATGGAAGTTGTGCTGTCTTTGATTAATAAAATTATCAAAAAAGAAAATGTGGAGAGTGTGGTTATTTATCAGTGTGCTATTTACACCTGGATATAACTAGTTATTTCCAACCTGGTTGCATCATTTTTTGCTCTCCTGTCTTGTCAATGCCTCTCTTTTGGTGGTTGGCACTTCTAAATCCGTTTGATTGCCCTGTTGTCTGCATATGTAAAATATTCTTTTTTCTTTTTAGTAAGCACAAAAAGCTCTATTTTATCTGCCTGATAATAGTTTGAATAATAATTGTTAGTATTTGGGTTTTGGTAGCCTTCAATGCTTTCTTGTCTAATTATATTTATCCATTTTTTTCTAGAAGCAGCTTTAGCAATGAGTCCTTGTGTTTTGTGCTCTAGAAGGCTACTTCTTTTGTTCAGATCAGCAAGAATACTGCTTAATTCTTGTGGTAAGAATGCACGTATCAAAGGAAGAGAATTTGCAGAGGCAACTGCCATGATGGCAAACAACCTAAAAAAAATTACAACATACCACGTGGAAACCATCCCTTTTGTCCCTCAAGCAGGGCCACATAGAGCCAGTTGCCCAGAACTATGTCCAGGCAGCTTTGGAATACCCTCCAGACGGAGACTCCACCATCTCTCTGGGCAACCTGTGCCAGTGCTTTGGTCACCCTCCTTGTGAAAAAGTGTTTTCTGATTTTTGAGGGTACGTCCTGTGTTTCAGCTGTGCCTGTTGCCTCTGGTCCTGGCACTGGGCGCCACTGATTCCATCCTCTTTGCACCCTCCCTTTGGGTATCTATATACATTGATATGGTCCTCCCTGAGGCTTCTCCTCTCTAGGTTAAATACAGTCCCAGCTCCCTCAGCCTTTCCTCATAGGAGAGGTGCTCCAGTCCCTTCATCATCTTGGTGGCCCTTTGCTCCAGCATGTCCATGTCTTTCTTACACTGAGGAGCCTAGAACTGGACACAGTACCCCAGGGGTGGTCCCACTGCTGCTGAGCAGAGGGGAAAGATGACCTCCCTTGACCTGCTGGCGATACTTCGCCCAGTGCAGCCCAGAATGCTATTGCCTTCTTTGCCACAAGGACGTGTTGCTGGCTCATATTCACTTTGATATTCGCCAGGATCCTCATGTCTGCTTTTGCAAAGCTGCTTTCCAACCAGTGAACCTCCACCATGTACTGGTGCCTGGGGTTATTCCCAGTCTTTGGGGTGAGTGTAACAAAATTGGTCTTGAATCCTAGGGACTCCTAAGTTTAAGTCATCCTTACGAGGAAGCACAGGTGCCAGATATTGTGTCATTTAGCTGTGTCCTGCAAGATGCAGGATAGTGCGAAATATATTCAGGGTGAACTGCTGTATTGCTGTGCAAATGTGCCTTTTGCTCTCTGCTGGGTAACTTGCCACTATTGTCTGATTTCTTTTGCGTTTGCTTTGTAATTATCTAAATGGTTTGCTCTGTTCTGAATTAGAGGCATGACTAAAACCTCATCCTTAGCTGCTTACCTTTGAACATGCTTTTTTTTAACCAATACACATCATCTATATACTGATGGCCATCTAACCATCAAAGAGTATTCTTCCCTGCATCTACTTCTCAATATTCATTACTCTCAGAATGATTCGTCCCTTTCTTGGAGCACAAGTTCACAAAGGAGTTGTTTTTCCCTAAAGGCACATGAAGAAAGAGCTAGTAAATGGAAACAGCAGTAGCAGCAAGCAGTGTGTGCAGAAATTCATTTTTGTGATCTGTCTTTGTCATGAATTCCTCCTTCATTTCCTCCTCTTTTCTTCCTTCTGCACGATGGTGTCTCACTGTCCTTTGGCTTAAACTTGGGCACCGAGAGTTTGGAAATCCAGTGGTACTGGTTGGAAAGTGGGGCTGATATACCCAGTTTGTAGGGATTTTGGTTCATCCTTTCTGAAATCATTCTCTAGTTTTACCAGTGCTCATCCAAGATAAGGTGGGATGTCTTCGTGCTATTTCAGGGTGCACGAAACTGTGAAAAGAAGTCGATGCATGGGAAAAACAGATACTCAGAGCAAGCAAATTCCTCCCACTGCTTGTTGGAGTCAGAGGAACGAGGAGGCTGACCAGCGAGGAGTTTTTATTTTGTAGAAAGGAGGAGGAATTGCTAAGATAACAAAGCAGTCCCTACAGAGAACTGCACATTAAGTAACTCGCTATTGCACTAACTGGGGCATCTGGATACTGCTGTTATATAAATATTAAATGCATTGAATAACAGCAGTGTTCCTGCTGCTGGAAGAGACTTTAATGAGTCTGAATCTCTGCATGTCTCCAAGGGGCTTGGATCTCACAGGTAAATACAGTCAGTCCTAGGGTTGGTATCACAGCAGGGAAGTTAGGCTGCAAGCTAAGTTCAAACATCCAAGCCAGCATTATTTGTCGCATGCCCATGTGTGTTTAGGGAGAAACTACTACACCATGCTTTCTGATTTGACAATACCTGTTAATGTTGCACTAGCGGGACCATGATAACAGCATTCTGCCTTTTAGAGGGAGAAGAGAGTGGCTGATTTGACTGCGGGATTGCTAAAATGTAGGTTGTCATTTCCACTCCCACCTTTCCAAGAATAAGTTGGGTTAAAATAAAGACCTGCAGATGATATTATCTTTATGGGTTTATATGCTGCATTGATTATTACAGTATGAAAACTTACAGCACAGCACTATCTATATCTGAATATAGATGGACTTAATGTTTCGGACATCCGAACCCTCCCCCCTTTGTAAGAAAATCATTGTGTATGATCCAATGTTGGTTCTGTTAAAGCGGTTGGGTACCTTGCATTGACTTATACGGTCCTGGGATCCAGTTCCCAGCACCGTTCTGAGTCTAGCTGAGTTATTCATGGCACGCTACTGCTGTTCAGGAATAGTAACTTCACCCTTCTTCACTGCACAGGGTTGGTTTGAAGCTTGCTGCAATTTAAAACAGCCACTTTATACCCTTTTGGCGGCGCATTCATTCCTGTTTTCTCCTTTTTGACAGCTATTCCAAGACGCTTTTTTGGGGCAGGTTTGGAGAAAGACAAACAAGGCTATGGAGATAGTGCAGGATGGAGCTGAAATCGTAAAGTTTACAGGTTCATTAGATGATGATTGTGGTCAGATACGCTCTGGTATTCATTTTAGAGATTGCTGCAAACCTAAATTGACTGAGGCAAGAAATAGTGCAGACATGATTGTCCACCTTGTGCCTTTCTGGATGAACAAGGAGGATTAAGCCATGAGAATATTGGCTTAAAAGTTTTCATTGCATTTTATGAAGCTGTTTTCCTTTGGGTTTCATTGAAATCCACAGTATTTTTGAAACACTAGCTAGCCCAACCGTGTTTTGAAGGATGCAACGTGGTGCTTTTTCCCCATTTGTATGATTCCTGAAGAAGCCTTTTTTCTCATGAGCGTTCTGCGCTGCATTCCAGCCTTCAGTGCTGTGGTTCATTTCATGCTCATACTCCTGTTTCCAGAGATGCTAATGTCTTACACAGAACTTCAGGCACCCATCATCATCATCATCATCATCTGTCATATTATTAGACATTGCAGACATGGATAAGAACACACAACACAGTATAATCATTTAGCTTACATCCAAAATGAAGATAGAGCACCAGGAAAAGATGAAAGTCATTAAAATGACAACCACGTTTTGAAATATAGTCTCTTTTACAATCTGATTGTTTTTTTCCTTCCTGCTTCCAGTCATTTTAATGCTGTAGTCTCCTGTAAATTAAGGCCTATTCTCCGTTGTATGCACTGCAGGATGAACTGGTGCTTGTCTGGGAAATGCTGGGGCTGTAGCTGGGACACAGCAGAAGCCAAACAGTGCCACACACTGCTAGAAAGCTCTGGTTTGCACACAGGAATAAAAATATTCTCTAAACTGTTACAGAAGGCAAAATACAAAAGCCACTGCTGTCAGACACAATGCACAGCTTGCTTTTGTACTTATAATAATGTTCTACCCCATAGAAAGCTGGAGGTGGTTTTCTTTTATCTACTTAGAAAAAGGACTTCCAATCCATTCCTCTCCCTTGAAGAAAGATCAATATAACTATTGTCATGAAAATTCCCTTCCTTGGCTATATAGCAACCAGTCTTTGTAGTATGAAAGTGGTTTAATTTTGTTAATATTGGTATTAGTTCTCTTTATACACTGCAATGTATGCAGTAGTGGAATTTTACTGGAGGCTTTGGCATTGTTCATGTGTAAGTATTAAAAAACTAAAGGACATCCCAGCCCTGGAAATAATGACTTTGCTTCTTGGAACCTTAGAGCTGTCTGTGGTGGATAAAAGATACCTCTGAAAAATCAAGATAATGCCAGCATCAGGTTGTGCCTGAACATTTTTACCGTGTGGATGGTGAAGCACTGGCACAAGCTGCCCAGAGAAGTCATGGATGCCCCATCCGTGTTCAAGGCCAGGTTGGATGGGGCTTTGAGCCCCCTGATCCAGTGGGAGGTGTCCCTGCCCATGGCAGGGAGGTGGAACTGGATGGGCTTTAAGGTTCCTTCCAACCCAAACAATTCTATGATTCTATGATTTGAAGGGTAAAAGGACCCTGCGTAAACCACATTTGGATGCCCCAGTTTGGCTGGGACACCTCACACACATCAGCTCTTTGCTCTTGGGTTTCTCTGTGTTGCTTTCTAGCCTCTGTCATTGGTCAGCATGGGCCAGCCGGGAATTTCTGTGACACTATGGGCACCCATACCCTTACTAACCTTGAAACCTCCACTGAATTAAATTCCTTCTTCCTTTAGGAAATTTATCAGAGGGCTTCAGTTTTTACTAATGTTTAAGTTCATTCAGCCTTTCCTCAATCATTCTGTTCTCTTCCACTGAATAATTATGTTTATCTAATTCTTTTATGGCTTAGGGATAATTTTTTTTCCCTCAGGTAACGTTTTCATCTGGTTTTGTTTGCTTGCCAAGATCCCTTTTTGACCAGTTCACAGTCCATTGCACTTGAAAACACCCGCAGGCTGTTGCTGGGAGGAGTACATCTTAGAATCACAGAATCATTAAGGTTGGAAAAAACCTCTAAGATCATCCAGTCCGACTGTCAGCCCAACACCACTGTGCCTACTAAACCATGTCCCGAAGCGCCACGTTCACATATTTTTTGAACCCCTAGTGATGCAGACTCCACCACTGCCCTGGGCAGCCTCTTCCAATGCTTCACCACTCTTCTGGTAAAGAAATTTTTCCTAATATCCAATCTAAACCTCCCCTGGTCCAACCTGAGGCCACTCCCTCTTGTCCTGTCACCTGTTACCAGCTCCCCCATGTCCCGCACTAGGGACACAACAACCCAGTGCAGCTTCAGGCTTGGGGCAGAGTGGCTGCAGAGCTGCCTGTCAGAGAAGGCCCTGAAGGTGCTGGTTAACAGCAGCTGAACACGACCCAACAGTGGCCCGGGTGGCCAAGAGGGCCACTGGCATCTTCAGATTAGACATCAGGAACAATTTCTTCACTGAGAGGGTGGTCAGGCACCGGCACAGCTGCCGAGGGAGGTCGTGAGTCCCCACCCCTGGAGGTGTTTGCAAGCCGGGCAGAAGGAACTCAGGGAGCCGGTTTAGCAGTGGACAGGTGCGGCTGGACTCGATGGTCTCAAGGCTCTTCCCAGCCAAGCCATCCCGTGTGTGCGAGCGGCGAGCAGCGAGAGCCTCCCCTCGGGCAGCAGGTCCTCCGCGCCGCCAGGGGGCGGGGGCGCCACGGGGTCTCGTCCAACCCCGGATGCTGCGGGGGTCGCGCTGAGGAGGCGGCGGTGGTGGTGGTGACCGGCGGCGCTCGGCAGGGCTCGGCCGCCTCCCCCCGCCAGCCCGCAGGTGAGTGGGGCCGCAGGGCTTCGCTCCGCTGTGCTTTATCCCCTTCCCGCTCTGCGAAGGGGCCCGTCCCTTCCTTCCCGGAGCCCCTGGCGGAGCAGGCCGTGCCCGGGGAGGTGGGAGGTGGGAGGGGAGCGGAGGGGAGAGGAGGGGAGGGTCCCGGTGTCCGCCGGCGGAGGCGGGGGGGGTGTCCCTGCTTTGTGCTCGCCTCTGGGCTGCACCGAGAGGGGCTCCGCGTCGCGGGGCTTGGTGTGCGTGAGGCGTGAGGCGTGCGGGGAGCGTGTCGTGCCCTGCCAGTCAGAGGCTGCTGAGAGCGCTGCACTGCGGGGGCAGTGGAGAGAGGAGCCGCGGGGAGAGGGACCTGCAGGAACAGGAGGCAGAGGAGCTGCGGGGAGAGGGACCTGCAGGAACAGGAGGCAGAGGAGCTGCGGGGAGAGGGACCTGCAGGAACAGGAGGCAGAGGAGCTGCAGGCAGAGGAGCTGCGGGGAGAGGGACCTGCAGGGGCAGCGGAGCTGCGGGAGCAGCAGGGAGAGGGGCCCGCAGGAGCAGCAGGAGGTGCAGGAGCAGAAGGCAGAGGAGCAGCCGGCAGAGGGTCTGCAGGGGCAGCAGGCAGGAGGAACTGCAGGAGCAGCAGTCAGAAGGAACTGCCCTTGGCTGTTCTGCTGGAAATGAGTAGTTCTCTGCTCCACACACGCACCTGCGCTTCTCTGGGTGTTCTGCCCTGATGTGTGATTTCTCAGTGCTTGTGCACTGTAGAAAGTTATATTTCTCTTCTTTATATTTTTAAGAGGAAAATATGGTCATTGTTATTAATGCTGTTTATAATAGACACAATAGCTGTATCACTGTGCTGTTTTATTAACTTTACAGAGAGCTTGTGGTTTGATTAACACGGCTTCTGTGTTCGTGCTTCTTTGCTGCGTGTCAGACGTTTGCGCAGTTTTATCCAAGAGCTTTTAAGTTCTGATGGCACAGACCATTTGAAAAGAGGTTTGGCTTCTTCAGCAGAAGAACCAATGGCTTGACAAGCTATCAAACAAAAATAAGCAGATACAATAAGAGAATATATAAGAGAATATTAAAATGTCTTTATTTGTGTTTAAAGTGCAACATTTTTCTAGGAAATGGATTTTTGATAATAAAACATGTGAGTTTTTACACATTTATGCTATTGTCTGTTTTTCTGTAGTCTTGATTGAAGATAGGGGACTACCTTGGTAGCAAGAGGGATGGGATTCTGCCTTAGTGTTTGCTTGCATTGTCTGTATTTCTGCAGTGGAAGTGGGAAAGATCCTACCGTAATAGCTTCATGAGGAGAGCACAAATGAATGCTCTCTGAAGCCAATGTTCAGAATGATTTTGGAATAAATGTGGGCAAAGTTAGACAAACACGAGTAGTTTTATGAGAGTCAGTAGACAGGTTCTCTGCCTGGGTAGTGATCCAAGTGGGTATTTGTAACAGTGCAGTTCAGTATTTCACCATGTGGATTGGTCGCCTGTAAGCTGCGGGACTTCTGTGTCCGCAGTTCTGTGCTGCTGGGTGCCCCTTGTGCTGGGCCGTGTGATGTCTGACTTAGAGGAGTAAATAGACTGGAAACTACCCAGATGAATAATAAGCTGTTAGTTTTTTCAGCTGGATTTGGCTGCAGCTGGTGCTGGTGCAACAGAATGGGTGTGTATGAAGGCAAAACTGCCAGGTGGACCTTCGTTTTTGTTTGCAATAAGAGCTGAAACCTGACTTGTACTTTGAGCATCAGAAGAAACTTGTTTCCTACATTAAGTGGCCTCTGTTGTGGAATTTGTGGAAGGTTCAGCTGTCCTTCCTGTTCTTCAATAAAGAAGAGATAAACAGGTATGAGTGCATAGTGGATGGTTGCCAAGACATTAGAATAGAATTGAACCATAGAATAAAATAATTTAGGTTGGAAAAGACCTTTAAGATGCTCCATCCCTGGAGGTGTTCAAGTCCAGATTGAATGAGGGTTTGAGCAACCTGATCCAGTGGAAGGAGTCCTTGCCTATGGCAGGGGGAGCTGGATCTGGATGGGCTTTAAAAGGTGCCTTCTGACCCAAACCATTCTGATATTCTGTGATCATTGAGTCCAACTGAATACGGGAGATGGAGAGCAGGATGAGGTGCCGGCAGTGATAAGCCATGTGAAACCTTCAAAGTGAGTGGTTTGCATTTACAGGGGGAAGGTGAATTATCTATCCCTGTGAAAACTAGAGAGAGCAGCCAGAGATAAGTTGGAGTCTTCTTCTCTTGTGCTTGATGCCTGATAACACTATATGCAGGACATAGGCCACCAAATGAATGAAAATGGTGATAGAAAACCTAATTGAATTGTGTTTGGGTGTAGTGCAAGGAGAAGGGATCGAGTCGAGTGGTCTGGCATTCAGATTGCAGCTACAGTGCTTTAACTTGCTGTCTCTGTCCCAAAAGAAAAGCAAAACCCATTATTCATTGACTTCATGCTGGGTAAGGAACAGTCTGTTCTGTTTTGTTTCCCAGTTTGATTTGGTAAACTTACCAATATTTAGTGTCACTGATGTAAATAAAAGAAAATATATCAGAAGGTAGCAGTTACGGTATTCAGACTGCAGTGCTGGCAGGTGAAGTGAGCAAAAGTGCTTGCATCGGTCAGAGCTGGAAATGAGCTAACAAGTGAGAAACGGGTCCAGGGCCATGAAGATGATCCGAGAGCTGGAGCATCTCTGCCTTGAGGACAGGCTGGGAGAGTTGGGGTTGTTGAGCCTGGAGAAGAGAAGCCTCCAGGGAGACCTTAGGAGTGTCCTTCCAGTACTGAAAGGGGCTCCAGGAAAGCTGGAAAGGGGCTTTTTACAAGGGCTTGTAGTGATAGGACGAGGGGGAATGGCTTTAAACTGGAAGGGGGAAGATTTAAAGATTTAGATGTTAAGAAGAAATTCTTCACGATGAGGATAGTGAGACACTGGCCCAGGTTGCCCAGGGAAGGTGTGGCTACCCCGTCCCTAGAGGTGTTCAAGGCCAGGTTGGATGAAGTCTTGAGCAGCCTGGTCTGATGGAAGGTGTCCCTGCCCATGGCAGGGGGATTGGAACTGGATGGTCTTTAAAATCCCTTCCAACCCAAACTATTCTATGATTCTATGATATTCATAAATTAAATACAAATACACCGCCACGTTACATCTGCTGAGTCATTCTGTCCTCTTTGTACCTGGATAACCTGTTTATCTGAAAAAGAGCTTTTCACTGCAAACAGATCTGAAGTTACAACTTTGGAGGAGTTTTACGAGGATGTTTTTACTTACAAGTTCTGTAATTCCTATCCCCAAACCCATATCTCGTTTGTTGATTTTAATGTTATGAAAGGTTCTTAGCAGAATCCAGTTTGGTCTTGTAGATAACGTAGGCCATAGATTGCAATCTGTGATTCCTGGGTTTAGCTTTGAAACAATAAACAGCTTTAAAGGCAGCCTCTGCTCTCGTTCTGTGTACTTTGAGATGAGCTGCGTGCTGATGTTTATTGTAAACTGGTTTCCAAATTCGGGACTGATCTGTGTATGCGTATTTCCTAAATCTGTAAAACGGATTAGAAAGGGCGGATTATTTGCCTCTGGATGTTGCTAGTTGAGAGTAAAAAATCCTGAACAGGTACAACTCCTCATTTAATTTCATGCTGCTGTTTGGAATATTATCCAGAGGCCGAGCAAGATCTGTTAGGTTGCTCCTAAAATTAAAGAAGACATAATTTGGAGTTTACTGCTTGGGTTATTTTACACTTTACTGTTTTTTTTCTTCCTCAACCAAGTTTGTCTCTATTATTCAGTAAAAGTCTTAACCTCTGAGCTGCCCTGTACCCATTCTGCCTGTAAGTTTGTGCTTTTTAAAATCTTCTTATGGCCTATTCATGTGTTTATTGGGGAGCTACAGCTTTCTGTGATCAAATTGTGTATATTTGTGGTACTTTGGTGCTAGTTAGCAATTTGTTGTACTTGATTGTGAGCAAAAGCAGCAACAAACCCTCGCTGTTCACTCACTTCTCTTGTTCAGCCTGCAGAAGAGAAGGTTCCAAGGAGACCTTAGAGTGGCCTTCCAGTACCTGAAGGAGCTACAGGAAAGCTGGGGAGGGACTTTTTACAAGGGCTTGTAGTGATAGGATGAAGGGGGATGACTTTACATTGGAAGGGGAAGGTTATGGTTAGACATTAGGAAGAAATTCTTCACAATGAGGGTGGGGAGGCCCTGGCCCAGGTTGCCCCAGAGCAGTGGTGGCTGCCCCATCCCTGGAGGTGTTCCAGGCCAGGTTGGATGGGGCTTGGAGCCCCCTGATCCAGTGGGAGGTGTCGCTGCCCATGGCAGGGCGGTGGAACTGGATGGGCTTTGAGTTCCCTTCCAACCGGAAGCATTCTATGATTCTGTGATTGTGTTCCTGGGGTTTCAGGTGCAGGCACTGTCTGTGCTGCTCAGCGACCTCAAGAGTTACGACACTCTGTATATATATATAGATCTGCAGCAGTTGCACAGCAATTAATGCTGTTTGGTGTTCTTTAATGTTTTTAGTCTGTATGTATGATTTTATAGCCATATGCATTGATACAATCCCTGTTTTATCCCAGTGGCAGGCAGTGTTTAAGGTGAAGTTAAATATTAGCAAACTGTATGTGGTTTGTAGCTTCTGTTTCTATGTGGAAAAAGCAACTGTGCTGAATAATACTTCATGACATGTACTCTTCTTTGGATTATTTTTGATACTATTGACATTTTACTGACTGGCAGGTTTTACAAAAGGCATGTTATGCAGATTTTATAAATAATTGCTTTACTAGTTGTTGAGAACTAATGTGGTGGAGATCAGAGGTGCTGTCAGAACTGAACAAATTAGTTTCAAGCATTGTAAAGGGAAATATGTAGAGAGAAGTACGAGTTAATTACTGTTTTCTGAGAGTCACTGATATTTACTGTGCTATTATTTCATTATTTTTTGTAGCCATCGTGAAACTATGTGGAAATGGGGTAGTACAGATGATTCTCCTTCCAAAACAGTAGTGAGTATTGAATTACTATTAAATAATATTTCCTTAAGAGTTTCTGACTTAGAGAATCTTTAGTTGCTGATATACTTAATTGTATGGATTTGCCTGTTCATAAATAAGTTGCTTAACTTGTTTTGCCATGACTCAGTTTTGGGACTTTCAGAGTCAGGTTGGGTTCTTGCTTATTGTCTGCTCGATATTTAATCTCTCTTGTGGAACACAGCTGCTCTATTCCTCCTCACTAGGCTTATCTTGGTTTAATAAAACATCTGTAGGAATTACATAAGCTTTATCCCCTGTGTATTTTTGTATCTAGTATGTTCAGTATCAATCATTTGCTGCCACTGAGTTCAGTAGTTCTGCTACTGGTTGTTAGGATCAAATCCAGTAAATGAGGAAATTCAGTTTTAGATGCTTGCTTTGATGGTCTTGCTGTATTTCAACCAAATATCCCTAAACAAGTTTCTAAGATTTATCATTTCATATGTCTTTCAAACTTGCTAAAAACATCTGGTGTAGGTACATACACTATATTTTAGTATGGCATTCTGATAAGATTTGCTGAACGTGTTTATAAAACCCCAAACAAACACCACCTCATGACTTTTTTTCAGAAACAGTATTGTCTACATTGTTTTGTTTGTTCAAAGTGTACGTAATGTCCACAGGCAAGAGGCTCACAAGATGCAAGCGGCATGTCGGTGGCGGATTTGACGGAGCAGCTGGCTAGTACTGAGCAGCTGGTAACGCAGCTGAAGGAGCTTGTCCGAGAGAAGGATGCCGAGCTTAGAAATAAAGATCTTCAGTTAAAGGTACCGTGCGTTTATTCTGGTCAAAAAGACTTTAAATAAACCCTTCTGTCCTGTTTATCGTGAGCTGTTTATGTAGATACAGGCTTATAGTCGGTTATAGCAACTCTAGGAACCCAGTAAGTGTTGTTTGCACTTAGCTGTTTTGGTTCCTCGATGTTACTGCTTTTTGCCAGTGTCTTCTGTTCCAAAATTATAACTGGGTTTGAGTATTCTGCAGGCAACATGATCCTTGCGAGAGCAGATGCAAGTGACAGACTGACTTTGAGAGCTAGATGTGCACGGTCATTTTAGGCTAAATATGGGGAGAAACACTATCCAAATCATTACCGGACGCTTAGTGAGGTGCCAGCTTACCTCAAACTGAATTTCTGTAGATTATTTTTTATTTCTTCTTCCATTATACATGTCTTTTAGGTTGTACGATGGAATTGCTCTAGATGCTACTATGTTTTATTGTCTGCTTTTGACTGGCATTAGGAAGAACGGAACTAGAAAGAATTTATAGCTAATATCCTGAAGAATCTTGAGAGTTTGTTGTTCTTTACTCTAATTTTTCAGCCAATCATAAGGTTGCTTTGTACCTGCAAGGGACTGTTTTTACACTGTAAAGAAAATGTCTTCTGTGGATGCAAACGGTCAAGTATCAAAATATTGAATTTTCTGAAACTCACTGTAAATTGTCATCTCTCTAAGTAAAATGAAATATGCTTTTATGTATTGTCAAAGTGTCTGTTTGCATCAAAAAAATACTATATGTTGTTTAAAAAATCAAGCCCTGAATTTGTAGTGCCATCAAAAAGTAGGAAGATACCTAACACTATAATGCCCTGGATTCTATGCAATAATAGTAACCATAATGAAAGTCAAACTAATGAAAGGAAGGTTGTTTTATACATGCAGACCTGTTGCACATGACATTACAGTATCTATTAAAGGGAAAAAATTGTTTGGGTAATGGCTTTAGATTTCTTTGTGTCTTATTTCTTTTTTTAATGGAAGGACTGAGGGATGCAGTTGTTCATGTAGCTAATTTTGTCCTTCATGACTTTGACATTTGTAGGAGGAGAAGGAATCTGCTGATGCCAAACTTTCCAAGTTGAAGCTGCAAAACAAAGCCAAGGTTGCGTCATTAACCTCACAGCTGGAAGAACTTAAGAAACAATTGTCAGTATCAGGAGGCTTAGAGGCAAAAGCAGAACCAAAGAAGGTAAGTGTCCTTATATTTTAAAGCAGATATAATTTCTGTAAGGTCGGAGCAGTTTTGTGTGTTGGACTTAAAAGTGGAACTGAAGCTCAGATTTTGAACTGAGTCAGATTAGGATCAGGATGGACTGCGTGGGTGCTCTCAGCCCATCTGTGTGTTTCTGTTTCATTCTTGTGTCTTTCTGTAGAAAGGTACATTCCTTTCAAATTGTTTTAGTTGAAGTGTTCTTAGTGATCTTCATCTTATTAGCAGCTCAAACTTTTAACACCCAAATCCGGAAGGCACCTTTTTGAGAAGAAAACTAAAGTCGTTACTTTACTATCTGAGATAAAACTGGAAATATAAAAATATCCTTGGTAGAAAAATGTTATTGAATCATAGAATCATTGAGGTTGAAAAAGACCTCAGCCCAACCCCACCATGCTAACTAAACCATTTCCCAAAGTGCCATGGCTACACACTTTTTGAACACCTTCGGGAATGGTGACTCAAACACTTCCCTGGGCAGCCTTTTCCAATGCTTTATGACTCTTCCAATGAAGAAATTTTTCCTAATATTCAATCTAAACCTCCCTTGGTGAAACTTGAGTCCGTTTCCTCTTGTCCTATCACTTGTTCCTTTGGAGAAGAATGTTAATCAAGTGTAGGAACGTCTCATTTGTGCACAGTGTTCTACCATTAAGATTCTTGGATGAGTTTTTAGTAGCACAGTTGTGTGAATAGACTTGTATTTCTTTGAAATGGCATATTTTGACTTTCTAGAGCTTCTAAACTTAAGTTTAATGAGGCTTTGGTATGTTTAGGGCATTTTTTTTTAAAGTATGCTGAAAGGGAACAGGAAGAGATCAGTCCCATCAAAGACAGTGCAGTATTTATGCTTCTGATCTGTTTTGCTAATAAATTGTGTTCTTAGCAGTTGCACTTGGTTTCTTTTGTAATGGCAAATAACTTCTATAATCCAGTAGTTATACCTGCTGAAATTCTGATTGGAAACTTTGTGCTTAGGAACAGCTTAATTTACTTCTTTTTCTCCCTGGGTTGTATGGACTGCGCTTGCCAGATTATATAGCTGACAATTGCCAGAGGAAATCAATGCCCCTATTACATGTTTCAGTCCACTGTGCAGCAATAATTATCATTAATACTTTAAATACAAAGATTTTTACAAAGTTGATATAAATTCTGTGCCCAATTAGTCTAGCTTCTATATGGAATATGTAATATATAATACAATTGAAACTCAAGCCATGAGTGAAGTCCACTTTTTCTCACCTGTATTATTTGAATAGGTAGAGGTATAGAAGTGAGGTGTTGCCTATTTATGGAAGGCAAAACTCTCTGGTTTTGCAGGCATCAAAAGACGGTGACCAGGAAAATGCTGCGGCAAATCGTGGAAAAATATTAGTACTGAGAAGGAGAATAGAAGAACTAGAATCCCAAATCACTCAAAAAAATGAAGAGTTACAAAAGAAGGTGATATTTTATATGATGCTAAACATATGTTTTCACATTTGTGGTGCTAGATTATGTTTAAATACATTTATTTAAATTATTATTTATATAATGATATATTTGTAACAGGATGAAATGTACGCAGGGGATGATTCATGTTATGGCTTGTGGCTGTTCTGTGCAGTGATGTGTTTTGTGGGACATGACTGTGGGAAGCGGCAGGAATGTTAATGCTGCAGAATTTCAGAGGGAAAGACTCAGTAATTAAAGATTACACTTAAAATTGAACCAAGTTATAAATTTGATTTTAATTTTGTAATTGCAATAAAGAAATAATGCAAACCATTCTTCTATGCTGTAGCTGGAGGAAGTGTAGATTACAAGCAGCGCTGTCTTTTTGTTTTCAGAATGTTGAGCTGGAGGCCCAGCGCTGTCGTGGGGCTGAAATGGATGCCATGCTGGCAGACAAAGAGAAGAAGTTAGCTGAAAGAGATGCTTATATCGTTGATTTACAGATAGCTTTTGGATCAGGTGGTGCTGCCAATGAAATACTCTTGCCCAATGAAGAACTGAAGGTATATTAGCAGCTCAAATATAAAATCTCCATAAATGTTTCAAGGAATCAACAAACTCTGATGCGTTATATGGTGGATCCTTCTCTGAAGCACAAATCCTACGCAGTTATGCATGTGAATAACAATTCTTTAATGATTATTTTCATTTATGTTAGTAGATCTATTTATTTATTTTATCAGTACCATTTATATGTATTAGCATAGACTTCAGAATCTGCTGACGAATTTCATTCAAATTAAAACCGAACCTGAATTTTGTATTGAATGTTGCTTTAATAGAGGAAGGAGCTAGGAGGTGGCTTCCTGGTGATTGCTGTACCTTTTTCTTCTGGGTCCATTCTTCTAATTATCTTTTGGTTTGCATTCTAAAGAATCAGCTGGCTGCTAAAGAGTCATCACTACAAAGCATGCAGATTCTAATTCAGAACCTTACCAAGAAAGTTGGAGACAGTGAAGAAAAATGTAGTTTGTTCCAGGAAGAGGTTAAGAGTCTTAAAAATATTCAAAACAAAGAAAGAGAGTATTTCCAAGGAAGAGAAGCTACACATATAAATGATGTAAGTGAACACACTGTTTAAAATATTTGCGTTCTTTGGTGGAAGAAGTGCCTTGGCTGTAGTGTTTCTCAATAGTTAAGAAGTATCACAGTATCATAAGGTTGGAAAAGACCTTTGAGATCATCGAGTCCAACCTATGACCCAACACCTACACCTACTCCTACTTGTCAACTACACCATGGCACTAAGTGCCTCATCCAGTCTCTTCTTAAACACCTCCAGGGATGGTGACTTCACCACCTCCCCGGGCAGCGCATTCCAATGGCCAATCACCCTTTCAGTAAAGAACCTCTTCCTAATGTCAAGTCTAAACCTCCTCTGATTTTTAATGAGTTGAGTAAAGATCTGTCTGGTGCTCAATGAAATGAAAATAATAAAGCAGGAGACAGTTTGTGCCAGTGACGGTTGAAGTTGAAAGTTTTATGTGAGAAAGGAGCTTAAGGATGTGGCTCATGTTTGGACACAGAGGGACCTGTGTGTAACAGCAAAATGAGTTGTGCAGAAAGAACCTCCAGACATCTTTGTCTTGTAGCACTAAATTTGAAAGTGCAAAAATGCAGACATGCAGTGGCTGGTAGTGGTTTTGGGTTATTGAATCGTTCTTGGCACAAATGGCTGTTTGACAGATCACGTTCGCTTGCGCTCAGAGCTGTCTGGCATACCTTTTAGTATGAGAGCATGGGAAAAAGCTGTGTTTTCCTCTTGACTGAGATGCAGGTGAAGAATTTCATCATACTTAAGGGGAAACTTTTCTAGAAGGTAGCAGCTAATTAACTGGCCAAGACAAACAAACTGTTAAATAATACTTCAAAAGAAAAAGTAACTAGGGAACATTTTATCCAGTCTTTGATGTTATCATGCTCTTCCAACACCCTTGGAAGCTAAATATCGGATTTGAGTGTGATGTGCCTGGATCCATCAGTGTTTGAGTTATACTGTGTATGAAACTATTCATCTCAGTATTTCCCATGTCGTTTCACGTCTTGAATTTATTTTATCTGTAACAAGAGTGCTGGTTTTGATCCTGAATGTGACCTTACCTGTTCAGCAGCACTTTGGGAATTAGTTTTAATACAGGAAAGAAAGACAAACAGTTGAGACTCAAAAAGCCATTCTGGTGAGCACAGTGTCATCGCTTAGATATAAATCTGGGCAGGACTTCATTTGAATTTATTCAAAATACCATTAAGCAAGATTCCAGAAGTTTATATCCAGTTCTCATAAAAATTCTAACATGACTAACGAAGATGTGTTGGAGGTGGAGTATAAGTTTTTGATGAAATTTCAAAGCTGCTGTTTGGGCTTAATTTATAGAAACTTGCTAGAAATGAGCATGGTCAGTGTAATCTTTTAGAAATTAGAAGTCTCAGAACAATGGCATCCAAAATAGAAAGGTGAAGATCTGTGATATTAAAGAAAAATGAATAGTACCATGCTTCTCATTTAAAGTTTATCGTGGGATTGAGACAAGTTTTAGTTAAGTTTGGAGGTTTATGTGCTTGCAGCACTGAGGTCAGAAATCTGACTGAGTACTGTGTTTACTGTTAAGTGGAAGGAAAATTCAGACTGAAGGTAGAATACATTATCTTGCTGTACCTGTAGTTAGACAATTCTGTGCCTGGACTGGTTTTGTTTTTACTTTCTGTGTGGTTTTAGGTGCGTGTGCTTCAGTGTATTATCCAGGAAAAGGAAAAGGAACTGGAAGCACAGAGACAAAAGCACGAGCAGGAGCTCTTTAAATTAGCTGCTAAGTCTGATGCAAGTGCTGACCTAGAACAGGTACGTTGCTTGGAAACTCAGTAGTTTGCTTTGACTTAGGCTTGGCAGTTTGGAATCACGCAGTCACTAACATCTCTGCAGACGTCTGGTTGGGAAAATAAAGATTTTTCTTTGTCTTCTCAATGATTTAACTGCTTCATTGATTGCTTGATTATTTTTCACCCTAGCTTCTAAAGGCATTGAAACAGAAGCTCCATGAAAAGGAAGAAGTCATGCTGGGAAGGACGCAGGTGATAGATGTCTTGCAAAAAGAACTGGATGCCAAGGACCAGCAGTTGAAAGTAAGAAATAGGATACGTGCACAACTAAACTCATCGGGTCAATTCCAAGCTCAAAAAGCTGTTTGGTTGTGCAGAAAAGATGATTTTGCATCGACTATTTCAGCATTTTTCTGGGAGGCTTTGACTTGGGCTAATAATGCAACCGTAGCTGTGCAAACAAATATTAATTCCAATTAGGAAATTAACTTAAAGGAGAGGTAAAGACCATAAAATATAAAACCCCCACCATTAGTTCTTGGTTCATTTTGGGAGCTTGCTTTGTAGGGAGGTGGTCTTTGCTATTGAAAGATTTCAGCTTCTCTAGTTTAAGAGTGGAGTGAGCCCAAAACTGAGGCTTTTTTTCCCCTAAAGAGGCTGTTTTGCTAATTGTGTGCCTTTCTTTTGACTGTATTTCTACTGATTGCAGAAGCCATACCTAATCAAGGTGCTTTGTGTTTAAGCACCTAGCATGAACTCTGATTGTAGCCTTTGAGTGCTGCTGCTTTGTTCACCAATGTCGAAAAAGGACATTGCAGTCTCTTAGACTTTTGTGACTCTGCTGAAACAGACACATTATAGCCTGTCGGGGTGCCTGCTCCAGCATTTTATCTATCCTTTTTCCAAGGAATTTTCCACCTACTAAGAGGGCTGCCTGAGTCAAAATCTTACTAGAACCAGTTTCAGCTGTGCACCTAGGTAGATGTCCTGCTTGGGTAGTTGGGATCCATGGTAGTTTAAACCAATTTCATTTGTCAATCCAATTTGTTATTCTCTCTGCCTTATGCAGGGTGGTGGTGTTATTTTTAATTTTGGGTTCCTACTGTGATGCTCTGCAAGAACAGATGGTACCTAATGGTAGAACATTGAGGGGACAGAAATGCACACCTTGAGGGGAGGGGGAAGGTTTCACTCTGACAACGTGAACTTTAAGCTGTACCGGCATCTCAGCTTTAGTCTTAAAATAGCAGGAAGTTTTGCTTTATTTACATAGCAGTTTTGACCATATTTTGGCAGAGTTCCCTCTGCTGTTCTGCACAACTTCTGTACTGGGACACTTTGTTTTCCTGAGTTTATGTATCGTGAAAGTAGTTCTTGAACAGCAGGTCTGGTTTGAGTGGACACTCTGTTACAATGATCTGTAATCCTTTCTGCCTCTTTTATGTATTAAAAGAACTAAGGTAAAAACACAAGAAACAATAAGCACTAACAGAAAAATAATTTGCAACAAAATATTATAAAGAAGAAATAGATCAGTTTGCCAGCTTTAAATTTAATGGCCGTAGGTGACAACACGTGAGTGGCATTGTAGTGAGCATTCTTAATCTTTGGGATCACTGTTAAAGAGATACGTCTGGGTTTTTTTATATTCCAAAGAGCCAAACTCTGGTTTTTATTCCATTTGCACCTATGGGAGAGTTTGCTTACATTTTGCACCAAAATAGTGATGCCATTTTGCTGGAGTCCTCCCTTGTGTCTTGGAAAGTCAGAGTTGAGGAGCTCTTGTAGTAGAGCCAGGTTACAAACAATATCACCGATTTCTGATTGTAATGTACATAGAAAGGCACGTATAATATTGTGACGCTGGCACTAAAAATTTACATTAAAATATGAAGATTGATGTGTTTGGTTTTTTTAAACAGGAGATTAATGAGAACCTGAAACGTCTTCTGTCTGAAAAAGAAAACCTCCAGTCTAAATTGGATGCTGAGAAACATGTAATGAGAGCCCAGTTAAGAGACATGATGGAGAAACATGAGCTTGAAATGACAAAAGTTAAGGAGAAATATAATGCGGAACTGCATGAAATTCAAGAGAAACATGAAACTGAGCTGCAAGAGAAAGATCAGGCCCTGTTGCAGCTTAAGAAACAAGTGGCAGAATTAAGTGCTGGTGGGCAGACTAACTTGAAAGAAGTTGGAGATCTGGAATCTATAACCAAAGAGAAGATAGAAGATTTAGAAGGTATCCTATTTATACAGTTATTACGAGGGTTCCTTTGCCCCATACGGTGTTGTGTGCCGATTTCATAATTGTTGCAAGTAAATCTACATTAAATTTGGTTGAAGAGTTATTGCCAAACTAATTACAAAGTATCTCTACTCAAATGCTATTATAAGGAGGTTATAGGAATACCAAGATAATTGCATGAACTGTAAATTTCTCACTACATTTCTTATTGGTATGTTTTTGTTTGAATACTGTTGTCTTCTCTGAGTGTATGAATTCCAGTTGGTAAAGGAATTAAACACAGGACTTTATTTTAAACTCTAGAAAGATTATCAATGTGTTTTTTATGTCATGTTTCTTAGCACAAGTGAAATTGAAAACGGAAGAGGCCAGCAAATCTGAAGCAAAGTTTCTGAAAATGAAAGCTTGGTCTAAATCAAGAATCAAACAACTGGAGGATGAACTTAAAAATGTATGTGTAACATTACGTTTAATATTCCGTGCCTTTTTTAAAAACTACTGCACCTGGGGAATTAACTGAAAAAGTAAATAGAATATTAAAGCAATCTACTCAAAAGTATATTTATGTATGAATTAAGGTAAAAAAATTGAATGGACATGAAATATTGATACAGAATGAAGTTTCAACAAAAATTAGAACAAACTGGTGTTACCAGCATTCAGGGGGAAGTTTATGAGCAGGTAGCTAGACTTTCAAATATTAGAAAAACAACTATTCTAAGTATTATTCAAAAATCATAAAGCCCAGTTGTATTAACTTTGCTGCGTTTTTGGTGTTTTGGTGCATTTGAAAAACTCATAACTATTTTTTCTTTTAGTTTTCGTCAAAGAATAATGATGTATCTGCCTTAAACAATCGTGTCGCGGAGTTAGTGATCGAAAACGAAGAACTACAGTCAAAACTGCAATCGTTACATGAAATTAAAACTCAAAATGGTAAAAAAAATCTTTCTTTTGCTGACGATTCAAAATAAAGAGGGAAAGATAAATTTCTAATTTTCGTTTTCAAAATGTATCTTTTTTTAAAAACAGATTCTAAAGTAACTTCGTGCAACTCTGAATAATAACAGGCGGTACTTAACTCAAGAGTTGCAGCTCAGTTTTTCCTCCCATAAATATGTTGGGCTGACAGTTGAACTCGATGATCTTAGAGGTCTTTTCCAACCTTGATCTGTGATTCCACCTGTGGATAATTCTTATTGCATTTAGGCTCAGGCAGATTATATATAAACTTTTCAAGAGGCATCTTGGGAGGAAATACGAGAGCAGTGAGTTTTGAATAAATTGTCTTCTGTAAGGATTTGAGAGAGAATTTTTGCTTACAACCTCAGATAGTTTAGGATTCTGGAAGAGATTTTTCTGTTTCACCTTGCGTTATTATCTCCAACATCCTTTCTATAAATGAAAAAAATGGGGAAAAATGTTCCCCAGTGTCAATGGTAACAGGTAACATTTAAAGTGCTCATCAATATTTAATAATCAAGAAGTCAGTTTCATGGGTACATGGGACAACACAGCCCAACAGAGTCTGCTAACTGAAATGAATCATCATCTGAATTTGCTTTTTGGATCTTTTAAATATGTATTGATCTTCCTATTAGTTATTTTCCCTAATGAACTGAATTTATTCTATTTTGTAGAAGAATTGCTGACTAAGCTGGAAGTGTATGAAGAGCAGCAAAGGAAGTTGCAAGCTGATCTTGACCAGGTTACAAAGAGGGCAGCTTCACAGGTTAACTTTCAACTTGTACAAATTACTGATTAACACAAACCGTACTAATTAGACTTTGAAAAATGTGTTGGCTGGATTTTGGAGCTGAAAATTAATTTAATAATATATTGAATTTTCTGTGTCAGTACCTGTTCAATTGGATAACAAAACTGACAGGTTTTGTCTTACTGAAAAGACTGATTTCTACTTATTTTTCCCTATGCCTTAAATTCTATATTTCCAAGCAGTTCACTATTTATTCAAGTTGCATTTAACATGAGTTGTGAAAGTGTGACTGTTATTTTATGTACAATATGAATAGCTTTCAGTATGTATGTCAGGAAACCTACATATATTTTTCAGTGTATATTTCAGGAAGTAATAACTGTAACCTTCATAGATCTGGATGAGAAAATGAGAAGACTGAGAAAATGTTGCTAAAGGGCTTTAAATGGATTAATGGTGTGTGTTAATCACCACAACATTGTGCAGCAGAGCCAGTTCGAAAGAGTTAATTATATTTTGCTAAAAAAGATTTGTCTTTTCTGAATTTTTTGGAGAAGATGAGTGTTTTTGGTAAAAGCTTAAAAACAGGTTTTATTTTGATGGGAAGACAGAAACATTTTTATCCTTTTCATGGGGAAAAAAGTTACTGGCGATTTGTTAACCCACTTAAAAAAATTGAATATTGTTGTACTTTGAAACATTGCTAAGATGAAAATGTGCAACAAAAATATTTTGGTTAAAAAAGCCATTTTTCATTTAAAAATATTTCAGCTTAGAAGTGCAATGGGTAGTATTTTTTATATTTTATGGATTACATATTTTGCTTTTTACATAATGTACAATAGCAATTATGAGCTCTTTCACGCATTTTAATTTATTCAAAGTGATGAATTATCATGGATTGTTTTCTCTGTGAATGATTTACCAATTTAAAACGTTATTTCCATTTGCAGTGGGATTTAGTAAATATATTTTCATGTGCAATTTCTCTCCTTAGGCCAGTGAATCAGGTAGTGCGGATGAATTGCAGAGTCATCTCTTGGAATGGCAAGAAAGTGTGCCAGAGACAGAGGAGTCCCGCGATCAAGTCAGAGAAGAGAAAAGTGCTATGGCCTTGAGAATGGCTCAGATTGAGGAGGAGAGAGAAGGTGAATTGTTTAATTTACGATACAATTATAATATTTTTTTTATATATGTATTTATGCGTGTGTGTGTCAGCTGTACTTCAGACTATACTGACAGCACACCACCATGGCTTATCCCTGTAGTCAGAAGGTTTGTATAGCTGGTGAAATTGCTTAAATTTGCAATTTCTACTTTTTCTTAACTTCCTTGAATCTATTTTTCATATGTTCATCTTTTTTTGTATCGTTTTTATGAGTAACATGCTTCTTTTCTTTGCCACCTGAGTTGCTGCTCTGTAAGACTGCTTGGAACTTGCTTATTGTCCGCATATGAGGGATCAGTGATAGAAAGTTCCCTGCTGAAACATTGAAGAACAACCGGTGAAGGTGTGGGCAACCATAGTGTTGGTTTGAATTTGATGAATGAAGGTGGTGCTTCAGTAAAATGTACCTGAGACAGTTTCTCTGTAATTAATGAGAAACCTTTCTTAGAAGATTACATAATCTGTACATGTCACTTGGATAGGACATTAACCGGCAATGCAGTGGAACTAGTTAAAAATAGCAATTTTCCAATAGGAAATAACATTTCAAGTAATCTCAGGTTTGTAGTTTTCTCAGTTTATATAAAACAGTTGATGAGAAAGTGCAGCAGATTCTGTTAAACTTATAAAAACTGGTTAAATTTCAATTTTCACAGCTTTTTTCCTTGCCATTTAATACATGGTTATAATTTTTGTCCTGTTAGTTAACTGTGTGTGGATTAATGGCACATTTTAATGTGCACAAGCTACCATCATAATCCAGTTAGTTAATTTGTAATCTTTTTAATCTGTGATTGAATTATTTTTCACTTGTGTGATCAATTTGGAAGTTCAGTGGGAGAACAGAGAAAGAAGAGATGTGATCGTTAAAAGCTTTTTGAGCGATTTATACGTGTAGTGCTTTGGGATTGAAAGAGAATAATACTATCTTCATTAAAACTACCCATTGTCTCATCTGTGGTAACTACAGATCCACGTGCAGTATTGATAACAATTGTACAATTTCATCTGCGTCAGTCCATGTTTAATTTTGCATTTTTGGGATAAGCATGACTTCTCTGTTTCTTTTTTCCTGCCGTTACACCCGATGAGCCCTCAGCGTCCCTTCCCCCTCCACTCCTACCCTACACTGCGATTTGGTCAGCCAGTGAGAACAGAGTTTCCCATCAGTTTTGTGCATGCAGGTTCCTGCAGCAATGGCAACTTGTAAAGTACTGCTGCCGATTCCTTCCGTTGTTGCGTCTCTTGAGGAAATCGCCAGCAGTGCCTTAGAAGCTTTGCCATTGATGGTGTGTGGTTTTTAGCAATTTGTGTAACAAGTGCTGGGTTTAACTTGATTTTTTTTCCTCCTTGCAATACCTGTCCCTTCATTGGTATTAACCAAATCATCTTCCTTAATTTGAATTTGTAGTAACAGCTGGCTCCATATTTATAGGGTAACCTTATCTAGAGGAAAATTTCATGGCTTGCTGCAAGTGACTAAGTAAGAATCAAATTGATTTCAATATTCTTAGAAGTATTTTAAACTCATTAGTATTTTTTATTCCATCCCATAAATCAGAGAACTTTGCATGCATTAATATTAGCTGCCAATATTTTAAGCTAAAGATAAACCCACCGCTCATTCCATATATGGATGGCAATTGTCACTTTTGGCTTGAATGTGTAGGAGCTGCAAAAGCGTAGAGGGCGATGGTATTGATTTCATTTATAGACTGGGCCCTGTTTTCTCTGCAAACCGTTGAAGAGTGTGATATTTAGTGTGAATAGGGACACAAGGAAATACCGACGGAGTTCTGGGAAGTGTTTCACTTTTTCTGTTAGTGATAGTTGCAAATGAAAAGCTCCCTAAGCTGCTGTAAAACTTTAGAAAATGTACTTATTACTAATGGTTGTTAAAGAAATACTGAATTTAACTGAAAGAGTTTTAACACTTGGCTAAATATTTTTAGTTATTCTAAACCTCTGATTTGTATACTTTTTATTTTTCATGTGGGAGTGGTAATTTCTTTTTTCCATTATCAAATACTTAGGAGCCTAAATATTTTGGATTTCTAAAGAGGCAGTTTGTTATTCGTTCTAATTATACTAAAGACCATATTACCTCAACTTCCACCTTGAAGAAATCGAATTTTTATGGGTTTTTTTCTCCAAAGAAAGGGTTAAGTTCTGGAATTTTGCTGCCTCCTTGAATCACTTGACTGACTTCAGTGACAGTTCTTGTAAACAGAGGTTTAACACACGTGATTTGGTGTTACCTTTGTGGCTTTGAAGAAGTATGTGTAGTGATTAAAAAGAAGTGTAGAAGGGGAGCAGTTTTGAGCTGAACAATGGGAGATTGAGATGAGATCTTAGGAAGAACTCTTCTCCTGTGAGGGTGGGGAGGCCCTGGCCCAGGTTACCCAGAGAAGCTGAGGCTGCCCCATCCCTGGAGGTGTTCAAGGCCGGGTTGGATGGGGCTTTGATCAACCTGATCTGGCAGGAGATGTCCCTGCCTGTGGCAGGGAAGTTGGAACTTGGATGATCATTAAGGTCCCTTCCAACTCAAACCATTTTATGATTCTATGAAAATAAATGCGAATAAGGTGACAGTGCCGGAAGCCAAAGCGAAATTAAAGCCAAAAGTAAAATCGAATCTATCATTCCTGCTTTAAAAGGATCCTTAATTTTTTTTCTTGACCTTTTTTTCCTCTAATAATTTCTGACATCATGTTAATTTCATAATTTTGAAGTATTAGAGGGAGAAAAATCTAGTCGGCATTACAGATTTGTGTGTTAATGAAATATGTGGTATAAATAATCCTTGGGCAGATCAGATGGAAGGTGAGCGTTCCCAGTAGGGCTGAATGTCTGAATAGTTTCTGCTGTTCCCCGTCACAGATGCATGGACATAAGTTCTCTGGATTTTGCATGCTGTGAGGACAAATGTGGATTGATGTGGTTACATTGAAAGCTGAATATGTAATTATCTAATTAATCTAATTTTCAATTAAAGTATGGAGCCAGCTTTATTTTCATTTCTTTTCACTGGCTGTTCTGTTTTGTCTGCTTTGCATGAATCATCTATTTCCTAATCTGTTACCCTGAATATGTTTTGTCGTATCACAAAACAGATGGGAATGTACTTTAAATGAAAAATAATTTCTAACAATGAATGAGATGCATACCTAAGCTTTCGTATTTTGAATTTATTCAGTGTGTTTATTTACGAATGATTCTGTATTTGTCTTCCAAAGAATGGTATTATTAATTACTGATAAGATGGTTTGATGCCAGTTTGCAGTGTAACACTTGCTTGTGACTTCCTCAAATTATCTGGCTTTGTACCTCATACTAAAATTAAAGTGGATAGGGACACGTCATTTCCGTAGAAATGGATGTGATTGTTCATATTATAAAAACTACAGCTGTCTCAGCTGATGCCTTTATCATACAAATTAAATATATTCTAACCTGGTAAACTGAAATGAGATGTGATTTGGCATTTTAATTGTCTGGCATTTTATTTTTAGTATCAGTGTAACCTCAGCTTTTCCGGTCTCCTATATAAAATCTTCATTTAGAGCTGATGAAGAAGTAAAGTTAGACTTCAGTTTGCTTCTTCTTATTGAAATATGCAGATTTTATTTTTATGTTCTACATAGTAATGTTGGAGGGAAATCACAAGGTGAACGGAATGAATTGCTTCTTTAATCTTATTCCTGTCAGTCATTCAGAGGGACTTCGCTCGTCCCTGGTCTCTTTTCATGTAGTAGTGTCTGATGTAAATGTAACTGCTTTCCTGTGGCACAAAACTGATTGAGGATGACTGGTTCTTTCCTGGCTGCTCCGATCCAGCCATAGTCTCAGGGCAACAGGAGCTGGAGGAGGAACTGACCACAGTTCAAGGAATGGGCAGGCTGCAGCAGGTCAGAAGAAAAAGCAATCAGACCAGCAGGAAGCTTCAGGTGGGTTAAAAGAGATCATTTATACCTATATTTTAACAAAAATATGGGAAGTACTGTTATTTATAATATGCTTTACAATTAAATATCTTAAGGGCTTAAGAACTTTGGTTGTGTAAGTGGTAACTTTGATAAATTTAATGACTACGTGCGTTGCTAGAAGATGAGAAATTCCAGTGGCATCGTGTCTTTCTGTTCCTTGAGTAACGAGTCTACTTAATCCAGCTTGTTATTTTTCAGTGTAAAATTAAGTCGCACGCTTGAAGCTATGTGTGTGCTTTGTACTTAAAGGCCTTTTTCGGTTTAGGTACAATCTTTACAGATCTCTTTGTTGGAGCTTTAAGTAGGGTCAGTTCATTCAGGGTGTCGTTCTAGGTAGCTGGTGCAGTAACTTGCATGGAAAGAAGAATTAGGAGATCGTTGTCACCTTATTCCATTGAAAGGATAATTTCATGTTTAGTTAACTCTGATAGTTTACCCTCGGATTCAGGGGACCCTACTGACTGTAGAAATTGGGGGACCGAGTAAGGTATCCAAACTTCGTTGTTCATTGGCGTTCCACATGCCTGAGGATGTCTTCAAAGGCTTGGCAGGTGCCATACAAACACTGTGGGGGGACTTGAGTTTTCTGCAAATAATTACTGGAAGGTTACTCAAGTGTCCACTACAATCCCACATGTTTATATTCAGGCACCTGAATTGCTTGCTGGGTTTTAGGAATGTGAATTCATAGAATCATAGGATGGTTTGGATTGGAAGGGACCCTAAAGCTCATCCAGTTTCAACTCCCCTGCCCTGGGCAGCGGCACCTTCCGCTGGATCAGGGTGCTCAAAGGCCCGTCCAGCCTGGTCTTGAACACCTCCAGGGATGGGGATCCATGACTTCTCTGGGCAGTTGAAACTTTAATAACAAAATATGCAGTTTACCCTTGCTTCCTTTCTTCTTTTAATTAAACTTCATTCTGGTATTTTGTGCGTAGGAAGAATACAACTTCGATAGAAAACAATTTCAAGAATTGAATGTCACCTTGGATAGCACTGATTCAGCTGAAGGAGAAAATATGGGAGGTTGGTGGCCAGAGTACACTTCACCTAATGCAGGTGTGATAGCGACTAGACAGTTTATTAAAGCATGCACAGCATCTGTATTTTGTGTCTATTTTTGTTTTCAAATTCAACTAACAACCCATTTGTGGAGTATTCTAATCTTTGTTGAATTTTTTTGGCTTGCGTTTTCTTCATTTTCTTTTCAAAGCATGTGCGTGCTGGATGAACTGCCTAGTTTTGATTCAGAAGTAGAATATAAATATGACTAAATGCTGGACTTGTTTCAGCCTTGGTGCCCATGAAATACCATGTGCAGCAAGATTATGTGTTTTTTAAGTTATGAGTCTGGTTCCTGTGGTTGTATTTCCAATCTGTGTAACTTATGTTGCAAACCAGAATTGCGTTCCATTGCTGTATGCTTTTAATTTGAAAATCAAAATCTTCTATTTTTAATTAAAATGTTTTGTAGCAATGGTGAAGGCTGCAAATATATATCTTATTGTTAAAATGGAATAGACTCACGAGTAAATTTTGACACAGACTGTTTTACTTTGTTTATGAATGGATGCTTAAGATCTGAGAATTAATGCTTAAGGTCTGATCCTTGATGATTAACTTGTGGTTAAAGTAACATGAGCCACAGTATTGATTGAGCCACTGTCTAGTTTAGGATATTTCTGCCATGTTCTCATAGTTCTTGAGCTATGCAGCTTTGTTTTGTTCATTTTGACGTTTAAGAGTACTCTTGCTGTCTGATTTTTAGAAGTGCAGGGCCTCAGGCATTTCCACTGGAAATGGTTGAGATCCGATTGTGCCCAGCCCTGGTGAGAACAGTGAATAAAAAGATGAAACCATTTCTAGACTTCAGGAATTTTAGTAGACCTTGCTTGAAATAATTTTTCTCCTTTGACTTAAGTAGGTTTACGGAGCGTGGTTGAAGAGTTGGAATTGGAAAGAAATCAACTGCAGGAGCAAATACTTTTCCTAGAAGAGCGTTGTCAGGATTTGGAAGATAGATTGCAGCTTCAAGGTAGAATGGAAGCTCTTCAGGTGAGCTTTTGCAGTTGTGTAAACCCTGATGATACAGGAGAATCATTTTATTCTCTGTTTATATTCTTACAATCATAGCCTACATCAAGACAAAAAAATCAATTTACAGCTAGCAAAGCTGTCTAAAGCCTGCTTTATACTCCATAATTAAGTTGGCAGAGGGTGTGCGCGTACTATATTTTGCTCTGAAGTGGAAGCTTTTCACTTCTGTTTAGCTAAAGTAAGTAATTGCACAGAGAAAATTGTTTGAAAACAAGCTTTCTACTTGTTTTAGAAGAATTGTAAATGGCAACATGATTTTCATTATTCTTTGTAGGGGCCTTTGTCAGAAGGCTTACAACCATCATTTCTTTCCTTTAAATGTGTGTGTTATTTTTTATATATTATATAGAAATCTTGTATATATTTACAGTTTCTTTTCTATAAAAATCTAATAATTTATAATTTATTGTTAAATATTTATGCACACAATGTAAACCTCATATATTTATATCTCTATAATTATATATAAATATATTTTAATGCAGTTATGCTTTTATAATAATATCACATATGAGTATAACATTATATCGTATCTATTAATATATTGTTATATTATGATTTTAAAGTCCATTTATATATTTATATTGTAAGATTATTCAATAAGGAATAGTAAAGTTAATATGTATCAGAAAAGTTATTTTTTAGTATTGCTGGACCGACAAGTTACTATATTTGATAATTTGTTAACCTTGTTGTCAATAAATGATACAATTAATCTCTTACTCAAACTCCTTCATGCTTGTTGCATTACTAATTGTTCTGTATCTTTTAAATTGCATATATATAAAAAGAATTAATGATTTAAGATGAAAAACAACCTTATATTGACTATTACTTGAGGATCTTGTAACAAAGCCTTTCAATACAGGTAACGTTTGATGTAGATGAAGAAGGGCAGCTATTGAGGGCGGTACAGGTGTGTTCTGCCTCCTCCAAAGTGGTAGCTTATTTTCATTAGAGGTGACAAGTTTGCCATGTTTGTCCTATTCGGTTTTGATTCTGGCAGTGTGTTTTTCTTTTGGTTTTTTGGGTGCTGTTGCCATATTTTTTTTTTGTTTTATTTTTGGATTGGTGCAGTGGATCTGGATAGAATAGGAGGTTTGTACTGTGGTTTGTTTGTTGTTTTTTTTTAAAAAAACAAAGCTGTGTGAATGAAGCTTGCTTCTGTTTTCTTTCCTCACCAATCCCCCGTATGCAGATTTTTGCATTCCTTCAACCTGAAAAAACAGGCAAAACAAATTTGCAAGTTTGCTACTGTCTTCAAAGCAATGAGGAAATAAGTTTTTCAAAGCAGTAGCTTCCCCTGTTAAGATAAGTAAGCTGCCTTAACACAGTATGAGTGTGTGTGTGTTGTTTTGGGTATACAGCCATCGTCCTTGAGTTCATGCTATCATAGCACTGCTGAAAGAGGCCTTTCTGAAAGGTGAGTTGCATCTATTTGAACTCGTATCACATCTGAACTTGTGTTATTAGTGTTGTATTTTGCACTAATATCAGCTAAAGTGCTAGAATAATAATCTGTGGCCATGTAGGGTGTAAATCTCCTGAAGAGTCAGATTTTCATGACTCCACTTATCTTGTGGTCTTCTGGGTGTTTGCATGTGATAATCCTGTTCGTTATGATTTTGTTGCAGAATGAAAATGAACGTTTGCAAACTCAACTCACCCAATTACGCAACCAGCAAGTGCGAGATGCGGAAAAGCATCAGATTCTCATCTCTGGCTTGAATGAGCAGCTTAAAGGGTAATGTAAAGGTTCTATATAACTCCTTACAGGATTAGCTTTTTTGGCTTTAAGCTTAAACTTCTAATGAGAAATAGAATCTCTTAAAACACTTGAAAAAGAGTTACTTGATTCCTGCTTGTGTTCGCAGTAATGTTATTTTTGTACTTGCAGGTTTCAATGGATGGTGTAAAATTAGTTACTCTTTTAAGAACATGGTTTGGAGCTAATGTGTCTAGAAAGCTTGAAACAAGCTTTGTTTCCAATCTAAGTATGTACTTTCTTCTTAGATTAAGTGACAGAAATACATTCCTTGAAACTTCACTTGGAGAAAAAGAACAAAAACTGTTAAGCACAATAGAAAAATTAGAACAAATAGAAAGTTTGAGGAAACTGCTTCAAGAAAAGGATCTTCTGAGCAAGGAGCTTAGTGAAAAGTTTGTGCATACTGAGCAAAAAGTAAGTTAAAGTTATCATTAAATAATGTTTAATTTCTTAAAACTGATGAGTATTAGCCATAACTTTCAGTTCGTTTTCCAGCAGCAATATTGCTGTTTCCCATATCTGAACATTTTTGCTTACATTTTTGTTCACTTTTAATTCACTTAATTGCTTTGCTTTATGTTGGATGTAAGGATTTCTTAGACCCAACCTAGAGCTTTGCATGAAAGTATTTGTATTGCAGAGATAAGTTATCCTCATTTGTTAATTTCAAAGTATAGATTCCACTGTTATATTAACTCAATATTGTAACTCTAACATCACAATTTTAATGTGATTCTATATATATTATCACAATGACTTTTGTTTTTAATACTAAGCTGAATGAAGCCTTAAAGAAATGCAGTGTTTATGAAGTGGAGAATGCTGAGCAGAAAACACTCATCGGTGACCTAACAGAAAAAGTTGCTACACTGAAGGAAAAGGTAACTCATCAAGATGAAGTAAGAGAAGAAATGTTCTTTTGCCATGGCCCATTTAAATGTCAGCAAAATAACAGTATTTGTTTTCTGTGTGCTAAAACAGTCTAAAGAATAAGATGGTTATCTTGTGACTATACAGTTGGGTACAGATTGATTACCTTAGATTCTCATTGTACTTGTGGAGTGTAACTTCCATTCTCCCTCTAACATATGTTTGAAGTATTCTTTTAACATTATTTTCTTGATATTTAGACTTTGAAGCAAGACGGCGTGGTAGAGTCGATGCAACTGGATCTGGACCAGACAAATGAAGAGCTCGACAAGTTGAATACAAGCCATTTAGAGGAAAGATCTCAGCTTATTCAAGATCTGCAGAAATGTGAAAGAGAAATGGATATTCTTAAAGAAGCACTGGCAGAAAAAGACAGGGAGATGTCTGTCCTGTCTTTGAATATGACAGAATATTCTGAACAGGTTATCATCCTGAAGCATCAAGTGCAATGCAAAGAGGAAGAAATACGAGGGATGGAAGAGGCTTTATCAAAGGCTGAAAGGGAAACTAGTTTATTGAAAGAAGTACAAACAGCTGATATAAGAGATGCAAGCGTGAAGATGTCTGTCCTTTCTGAGCAAACTAATACTATGAGACTAGAGCTAGAAAGAGTTAGAGCTGAGAATGAAGCTAAAACCAAAGAAAATGAGGAATTAATAAGACAAAGCAATGAGAACAGCATTACAATTAAGGATCTCCGTTCTGAAATCCAAGCCAACAGCGTCGCATACCATAACAAACTCACAGAGTGTGAGTCACAAATTACTTTGCTGAAAGAACAAATTAGTAAATCATCTCAAAAACTACAAGAAACGGAGGATAAACAAAGAAAAGAAACTGAATATTTGAAATCTCAGCTGGAGGAAAACAATACTCTAAAGGAAAAATGGAACAATTTGCTTAAAGAGAAAGAGAGTAAAGCACAAACACTTGAAAATGAGTTAAAATCAATTAAAGATTCATACAACATACTGATTTTGGAAAGCGCTAAAAAGGATGAAGAGCTGGCTGAGTTATCTAGGAAGCTTATAGAACATACTGAGCATCAGGAAAGAATTACAAAAGAATTACAGGAGAAACAAGAGTTCATTATTTCGTTACAGCAAAAGCTTGGGGTTTTGGAGCAGCAAAACGAAGAGACTAAACTTAAATTAACTGGAGATCTGAAAGCCAAAGAGACAAGTTGCAAAGAACTTAATAACCAATTAAATGAAATACATAAACAAATTAACAAGCTGGAAATAGAGACGCAGGAGAAAGCTTCAGCTAATAAGCAATTGCAGGCAGATCTTGAAAGGAAAGAAGAAAAATTGGCAGAGCAAATAAAAACAAATGAAAATCTGAAAAAAAGTATAGATATGCTGGAAAAAGAGAAGGAACAGCTAATCAGTGAAAATGAGAATTTGTCCAAACTCCTGGATGTAAAGGAGTCTGAATTGTTAAAGAAAATCCAAGCTGTAGCAGAAATGGAGAATAAGTTATCTATTAGCACTGCTGAGTACGAAAAATCTCTTTCAGTACTAAATTGTGATAAAAACACTCTGGCAAAAGAGATTGAACGACTTTCAGTTCTTGCTGAGCAAAAAGAAAATTCAGTTGCAGAACAGCTGCAGGAGAAGACAAAGGAATGCAGTATGCTAGCTGATCAGTTGTTTGAAAGCAAGGAACAGGCACAACAGTTGCATGAACAAATGCAATCACTTGTCATTCAGCTGAAGGATACTAGAGACAAAGAAATAAATAAAGAAGAAATGCTAAATAATAAGTTATCTGAATGCAGTAGCCTAATCCAAGAGCTCAGCCATATGAAGGAAAATAATGTACTACTGCAGGAACAAATTCAAAGCATAACTTTGGATTTTGAAACGGCAAAGAGGTCTCTAGAAGAGAAAGTCCTTCAAAATGATTCGTTACTTAAGGCAATGGAAGAGAGTAAGTTTTGTATTGTGGAGTTGCAGGATGAAATTAAAAGTCTTAAAGATGAAAAAGTAAAATTATCTCAGTTGGTAGAGGAGAGAGACCTAACTGTAAAAAGTCAGGGTTCAGAACTTGAGAAATTTCATAGGCAAGTTTCTGAAAAAATGGAAGAAAGCACAGTTTTAAATAATCAACTCCAGCTCTTGAGCGAAGAAATGGATGTGCTTAAGCGTGAAAAGGAGGACTTTTCAAGCTTATTGAGTGAGAAGTCCCGTGAATGCGAAGTTCTTCAGTCACAGTTGGCACAGCAACAGTCTGAAATTACTTCAGCCAGGCAGCAAGCACATACAGCAGCTTTAGAAAATGAAAAATTGAAAGCAGACATTGAAGCAGTTAATGTAATGGTAATGAAAAAATCTGATGAAGTAGCTGCTTTAACTTCACACTTGTCCCAACAAAGTCATAATATTTTAGCTTTGAAGGACCAGATTGATGGCCTCTTGATTGAAAAAGAAAACTTAAAAATTGTCTTTGAAGAAAAAGAAAGTCTCCTTTCTGAAAAGGAGGCTCTGATTCAGCAAATGAAAGATAGTAAAATGACAGGAGAAGGGCAATATATGCAAATCATTTCAGATCTGCAAAACCAAATACAAGCCCTAGGTTCTGAAACCAGCCAGCTTAGGCATTCAATGCAGGAAAAAGAGAATGAATTGAAGAGGCAAGCCCAAGAATTAAAGTTACTAAAAGATAAATCGGAAGAGTCTGATGTACTTAGGGTTCAACTGTCTGAGAATATGGAGGTTATTTCTGACCTTCAATATCAGCTTAAAAATGCGACAGAAAAATCATCCCAGTTGAATGATTCAATTATACAGAAGGATGAATTTTTAAAACAAAAATTAGATGAATACATCAGTTTAAAAGCACAGCTTTCTGAGGTACAGGAATCTTCTCTTTTGCAGCAGAAACACTTGGAGCTTGTAGCCTCTGAAGCAGAGCAATTAAAAGTACTTGTATCAGAAAAAGAATTTACCATCAACAATATTTCATTATCTAGTGAAAATTTAAAGGCACAGCTTCAAGAGAAGGAGAACGAATGTGAGATCTTGAAGAAACAGGTGGTAGAGCTGGAGGAAGTGAGAGTGAATTTACAAAAAGAAATACAACATCAGAAAAATGTAATAACTGAGATGGACCAGTCCTTATCAGAAAAGGATTCATCTCTTATGGAAAATAAAGGTCTCCTCGAAACTCTGGAGGAGAAAGCAAGGAAAGATGAAGAGAAGACAAATTTAATTTCTCAGCTCAGAGATCAGATACTTGAACTAACACAAGAACTACAGAAATCTAAAGAATTAGTCCATGAGAGAGATAATGCCTTTTTATCTCTTCAGGAGAAAATTGAAGCACAGTATAATCTAAAAACTGTATTGAATGTAGCTCTTGAAAAAAAAGAAGAAGTTATTGCTGGACTGCTTAATTCTTTAAAGGAGAAAGATACCAGTATACAGTTGGCAGATAGCAACGTTAATGTTCTTTCTAGTGAGATTGAAGTTCTTAGAGAAAAGTTGGAGAAAAGCGATACAGCCGTGAAAGACCTTACTAAGGAATTTCAGGAAAAAAACGAGAAGCTTGATAGTAATCAGAAGAAAATTGCTTCTTTGACAATTGAACTTGACTCTCTTAAAAATGAACACCAAAAAGCACTAGACCAAATAAACAGATGGGAAGAAGAACTGCAGCAAAAAGAATTGGCTGTGGAGTCTCTGCGTGTGAAGTGCGCTGAACAGGCAGAAAACATAGTGAGTTTGAAGTTAGAGTTGAACAATGTAAATTCCAAATCGTCTCAAGACTGCCACGACAATGCACTTTTAATAGATAGTCTGCGGTGCCGGGTAGAGTCTTTAGAGAAAGAAAAAAATCAATTGCAAGAAGATGCCAATAAACTGCTGGCTGAAAATGCACAACTTACTACATCTCAAAATAATTTACAAATGAAATTGGAAGAGCTCCAACAAATCAATGAAAAACTAGAAACCAGTGAGAATTATTCAAGGATGCAGATAGATGCTGTCAAACTGCAGATGAAGACTGAAAATGAGAAGTTACAGATGCAGGTTAGTGTGAAGGGTGAAGAACTGTCTAAACTAGAACTTAAATTTGAAACTCTAGAAAAAAGTCTGCTTGAGTCAGAAAACAAATGGGTGTCAGAACTTGATAGGGCAACTTCACAAAACAGTAATCTTACAGACCAACTGAGCAGTTTAGAAAGTGAAGTGATATCAAAGGATAACAAAATCCAGTCTTTGCAGCAAGAGCTGGATCTTATAAAAGAAAAATTAACTCAAAGCTTATCTCCATTACTTAGCAGTAGGCTTTTATGTGAAGAAAACAAAGCGCAGACTTCAGATTCTGAACTGCAGCTAACTGATATTAAAATTCAGTTGGAAAAATTCTCCACTCTAGTAAGCAATCTTTTGAACAAGGAAACAGAAGGAGAACAATTGCAACTGATGCTTTTAGAAAAACAGAAAGAAATAGATGCTATGAAAGATGAATTAAAAAGTCTGCAGTCACTTGAGAAGCAGAAGGAATTGCTTCAGAGTGATATTGAAAAGATGAAGGGCAAATATGAATCTGAAATTGAATGCCTGTCAAAAGAAATGGTCGCAGTCAAGGAAACATTATGTAAACAACAGTCTCTCTTGCAAGAAAGGGAAGAGTCTTTTGCAGAAATAAATAAGCAGGTTGAATTTCTTCAAGGCAAGATAAATAAATCAGAAGAAATAGTAAGAACCAGTCAAGAAAAACTACACTTTGAAGGTAAAAAAGTAGCAGGTCTCCTTGAAGAAATGGGAAAAAAAGATCAACTAATTGAAAACTTAACTACCCAGGTAAATCAGCAGAAGGATTTAATTTCTGCTCTAAGCCAGCAGCTGAAAGAAAAGGACTGTTCCGTTACCCAGGTCATGGAATCGTTGTCTAATGAAATGCTGAATTTTTCTGAAGAGAAAAGTAGATTAAATACCAAACTGCAGGACCTTGAAGCTGTTCATAATAGTTCTGTAGGAGAACTAAATAGAGTACTGCAGGAACTCGAGGATTGTAAGAAAGAACTGGAACAGAGTCAAGCTATATTAAGCAGTAGAGAAGCTGCGTTTAAAGATTTAATGAATGAAAAAGAAGAGACACAGTTTAATCTTGAGAAAATGGGCAAGGAAAAAGAGAATCTGAAAAAGAAACTTCAAGCAGCCTTGATAGTAAGAAGAGATCTCATGCAAAAAGTCGCTAAACTAGAAAAGAGCGGAGAGGAAGAAATAGGAAAAGAGCAAAAAAAAGGAGAGGAGTTATTGAAGAAAGTTAATGAGTTAACAGAGAAGCTGAAACTAGTTGAAATACAAAATAAAGATTTTGAGTCTCATCTTGGAACTTTGAAGCAACAACTTTTAGAAAAAGATGCCAAAATAAGTGATTTGACTGAAATTTTGTCTTCAAAAGCATCTTATTTAGAGGAGCTTCAAAACAATATTGCAGAACTAAATGCTGTTATTTCTGAAAAACAAAATATATGTGAGCAGAACCTAAAATCTTTAGAGGAAAAGGACTGCATGCTTGCTCATATGCAATCTGTACTTGATGAAAAAGCAAGCGCATATGAAGAGGAACGTTCTCAGCTGCTCTTAGCTCTTGAAAAGTTGGAGTCTAAAGTTAAGGAGAAGGAAGAATTTTTGAAAAATTCCAGTTCAGAAGAGTCTGATTTAAGTGCTGAGGATAGGAAGAAGTGTCTGGACCCCAACAGTGACATTAATATCATAAATCAATTAAAAAAAGAAGCCCTAGAGAGGGAGCTTTTGCTCAGAAAAGAAGATACTAAAAAAAATCAGAAAGAATGGGAAGACCACACTAAACTTGCAGCAGAGTTTGATGAACAAAAAAACCACCTGGAGAAACTCAAACAAGAATATAAAGCACTCTGGGAAGTTCCCCAAACAAATTGTAAAGAACTGGACTTGAATCAGTTAGAAAAGTACCCTCTAGGGAAAGAGCTGACTTCACCTAAGGCGGTGCTGGGAGAAGCAACTGACCTGAAGAGCTTGGAATCAGACAAACCAAGAAGCAAAGTTCAGGTTGCATCCTTAAAAGAGTCAGAAAACATCACTCCAGCGGCAAGTAAAGACACTGAGTTGAAAGAACTAAGAAGTACTTATGCAAAACTTCAGGAGGAAAGAGAAATGTTAAAGAAAGAGTTGAGAAAAATATTAGTCGAATTTGGTGATGAAAGAGAAGAAGCAGTTGACTTAAACACTTTGAGACGACAGGAGCAGTACCAGGAGCAATGTGATGGCAGCTTGCTGGAGGACATAAAACAGCTACAGAAAAAGCTAAAAGCATATGAGGCTGAAGCTGTAGACATTAAGACAGCGCTCGAACGTGTGAATAATGAGAAAGAAGCACTTATTAAAAAAAGTGAAGAGGATTACCAGGTGTGCCAAGAGAAACTACAGAGACTGAGAATTGAAGCTAAGAAGGAGGTTGCAGAAAAGAATGAGGAAATAGAAGCATTGCGATGTTCACTTACAGATTTCAAAGAGAAACTTGATCTGGAAAAGGCATTATTAAATAAAGCTATAAAGGAGGGCCAAGGAGAAGCCCACCATTATAAAACAACATTTGAAGAAATGAAGAGTGAAGAAGAGAAACTTGTCAGTTGTTTAGAAAAGTCCAATTTGAAACTAATTAGTATGAAAAAGGAGGTAAAACATTTAAGTGAAGAAAACAAAAAACTTGTGACAGAGCTGCGCGTGCTGTGTGAGAAGGCTGAGACGAGTAGACCAGTGGTGTCGTGCAAAGAGGTTAGGGAAGAACGTGGTACTGAAAAAGAGCTGGGAGAGTTCTATTTGGAAAGTAATTCCCTTCAAGGAAAGTTACAAGTTAAACACACGTCTTTTCAACCATCGGAGGCCAATTACTCTGGGAAGACTAAGCAGAGAGAAGCAGCAGAATGTCAAATCCAGAAACGAATGCAAATGGTTGAAGAGCCGCTGGCAAAAACTGCCGATGTAAATGATTCTAAACCACAAGAGCAAAGAACTGTAGCAGAAGAGAAGCCCAGAGAGCGCCTTCAGAGAAAATTACAGGCGGCTCTAATATCGCGTAAAGAAGCCCTGAGAGAAAATAAATGTTTAAAAGACCAAATTGATAAGCTGCTGTTGGAAAGAGAAGAATTGGTGAACAAAACAGGTATGCTTGAACACTTGTTAGAGCTTGGTAGAGAAAACCAAAGTTCAAATACTGTTTCTCCATTGTCTGAAGAGGAGAGCCTTGTTTCTGAAAATGCTAGACTGTTGACTGAAAATGAAAACCTCACTGCGGCGTGTGAAAGTCTTAAGTCCACCATGGAGAGTATAGTTCAGGAAAAAGAGGCCTTTTCTTTCCAACTAAATACCTTAAAAGATTCTCAGACAGTTGAATTAACAGGCTGGAAGGCTAAACATAGTGAATTAAAGCAGGAGTATGAATCACTTCTTCAGGCTTATGAGAATATCAGTAGTAAAATAGCAGATATGAGGCAAGTTATTGATCTCACTAGAAAAGAGAAGCAAGAGGCTATTCAAAGACTCAGGGAAGGAGAGTCGGAGAAGGAGGCTCTTGAGGAGCGTTTACAAAAACTCATTGATGAAAATGGGATTATTAAGAATCAACTGAAACAACTCAGTGAATCCAAGAAAACAGAAGTTGATGAATTACAAAGTAAAGCAGAAAGGCAGATCCATGAGCAAGAGGCAAGGATACAAGAACACCAGGATCGTCTTCATGAGCTCACTGATCAGAATCACCAACTTATGGAGGAAAATGAGCAGCTGAAACAAACTTCTGAAAATTTAAAGCAGGCTTTAGAGAAAATTCAGACTGAAAATGATACCCTTCATAATAACATCACCATAACTAAAGCAGCGTTGGGAGAGCTCCAAGTTCAAATGGAAGTGTACCAAAATGATATGCAATCTAAAATCAATGATGCATTATCTGAGAATGAGTCACTGTTGAATGACATTAATGTGTTAAAGGATAAATTCACTGAAAAAGAACAAGATGTGTTTGACTTGGAGCAGGAAAGAAAATTAATTTCAGAAAAAGCACAAGAAACTGAAAAATCTTTGGACCATAAAAATCGTTGTCTAACAAAGCTGGAGGTGGAATATGAAAGTCTTATGCAAGAAATTGTCAGTCTAAATGAAAAAGTTAAGATTTTAGAGGATGATAAATGTCTGTTACAGGAAGAATTAGAAAATGTACAAGAAAGTTCTTACAAAGTAAAGAATGAGAGAGAATTTCTTGAGACAGAATTGCTTAATCATGTTAAAAAAGTTGATCATCTTACTGATAGAATGAAATCAGCACAGGTACAGAATAACTTGCTCTTAGAGCAACTGGAAGAATTAAAGGCAGAGAAATGTAACGTGATTAGAGAAAAAGAAGAACAACAGTTACACCTTGTAAAAATGTTTGAGGAGAAGGTGAAAAGTGCTCAGAGGGATAATAGTGGAAGTAAAAACAAAACAAAAGAATTGCAAGAACTCTTAAAGGAGAAACAGCAGGAGATCAACCATTTGCAAAAGGATTCTATCAAGTTCCAGGAGCTGATCCTGGATTTGGAAAGATCTGTGAAACTGTCACAGTCAAAAAGTGAAAAATTTGAAAAGGAATTAAGTAATATGTCAGAAAAGCTTGCAAAGTCAAATGAGGAAATATATCATCTCAAGGGAAAGCTTTCTTCACAGATGAAATTGTTGGATCAGGCAAAGAATGAAGTGGACAGGCTTACAGATGAGAATATAAACTGGAGAAAAGAACTTAAGAAGAAGGAAGATGAGCTACAGTTTCAAAAGAAAGAATACGAGAGAGAATTGGAATTTCATCTTCAGCAATTAAAATCGGTTCACAAAGGAGAATTTTTGAACCTAGAGGAAAGACACGGTGCCCTTGAGAGAGAAAAAGATAGGGCAATTGGTGAGGTTCGTGGTTTGCAAGAGGAAGTAAGCGTTAAAGACTCTCAAAACAAGAAACTTCAGGCAGAGTTGAATGCGGCTTTGGCACGATTAGCTGCTTTTACCAAGTGTATGTCCTCTCTTCAGGATGACCGGGACAGGGTAATCACTGAAATGAAAACCTGGGAAATGCAGTTCAAAGAGGCCATCCAAAATAAAGAGAAACAGATAGAAGACAGTAATAAAAGAATAATGTCTTTGCAGAACGAATTGAAAGACAAAATGACTGAGATTCAAGAACTGAATATCAAATATTCTGTTGCAGAGGAAACAAAGAATGAACTGTACTTGAGGCAAAAATCTGTTGATACACAACGCTATGAAGAGCTCTGCAGAATAAAAGAACAAAATGCGCTCTTTTATAACAGGCAACAAGAATTGGAGAGTGTCCTTCAGTCAAAAGAAGAAGCTTTGCAAGCTCTTCTTAAAGAAAATAATTCTCTTAATCATCTCCTAGAGAACAGTAAAAGTGCAGGAAGAGAGATAAAAGCTTTGGAAAGTAGTTTTACAAGACAGGAACAAGAATTGCAACAGCTTGTAGCTGAGAAGGAAAAAATCAATGCTGAATTGCAAAAGCAGATTAACATTTCTGAGCAAATGAAGGTCATGCTAAATAATAAAGACAAAGAAATTTCCTTACTCATTTCTGCAAAAGGTGATGAAATTTCTGACTATCTGGTTCAGGTACAAACTCAACATAGAAATCAAATCAAAGAATATGAACTTCAGTTAAGGTCTTTGCAGACAGAGAAACAACAGTCTGAGGAGTCCTGTCAGAGGCTGGAAAATGAACTGAGAAATCTCCAGATGAAAGCAGAAAAAGCATTTCAAGATAAGGCTGCAATTGCCAGTGAAATAGATGCTTTTAAAAAATCAATGTCATCTCTTCAGAATGATCGGGATGATCTTTTTTCCAAAAACAAAGAGCTGGAACGTCTTTACCAAGATGTCTTAAATCAACGAGACAGTCTTATAGTTGGCAATGCAAGCGAGAGTAATGCTTTGAAACAAGAATTAAGGGTCCTTCGCAATCAGCTAGATGATCTTCATTCTGAAAATGCACTGCTAAGTGCACAGCTGATAAAGTATAGGGAAGACCTTAACCAAGTTTTATCTCTGAAAGACCATCAGCTGAAAGACTTACTTAAGCAGAAATTGGATTGTATTAAAAGCCTTGAACAAGAAAAATATGACCTTCAAAAACAAATAAAAGAAGTGCAACTTTCCAATCAACTGCAAAAGGATGCTGCTGTGTCTTTAGAACGTGAAAATAAAAAATTAGTATCTAAAGTAAGTGATTTAGAATCTTTAATTGCATCAATAAACAAAGAGAAACTTGTTTCTGAATCTGGAGAGAAACTTCTAAGTAGTGATAGTGTTCAGAAAAGAGAAAGCGTATCCAATGGACAGCATGGAGAAAATCTTCAGAAGAAGATTCAAGAACTCCTGAAATCAAGAGGCAGAAATACTAAGGATGCAGATGAGGTATACAGTAAGACCCTTGTGATGCTTGAGCATGGAGGCGAACCCGATGGTTTTGCAGAGAAAATGATATTAGAAGTTCAATCTCAAAATAGTGAGCTGAGGTCCCAAAATGAGGCCTTTGGGAAAGCGATGACTGCTCTGCAGAATGACAGAGATAGGCTAATAGAGGACCTAAAGCTGCTTCAGAGCAAATACACCTCTGAACTCAGGACTGAAAAAAGAGATGAACTTGAAGCTGAATTAAATGGCTTTAAATTGCATCTTATCAGTATGCTCAAAGAAAGTTCTTCTGCGAATCGGGTTATTTTTGATGCTGCAGATCAGGTTACGCTTGATCAGCTTGCTGCTGAAATTCAGAATCTCTGTAGGACGTTAGTCAGTCGTGAGATGGAGATTAGCAGGCTTTCCTCTGAGTGTGGGAATTATGTTCACCAGATCGAAGCGTTTTCCAAGGCTATGGCCAGTCTTCAGGATGACCGAGACAAATTGCTGCAGGAACTCAGCAATCAGAAGGTAACTTCTGAAACGAAACAGGGCGCAGCTTCATTTCCCATTGGTTGCAACAGCAGCAGTGAGATAAATTCTTTTAAAAATAATTTGGATGTGCCTCAGAACAATAGGGAAAGATTGGTAAGTTTAATTAGCTACATCTCTGTGTAAGTTTTTTTTGGTCAGAGAACACTTAGAAATTGCGGGTTCTGAAGTTTCGCTTTGTAAATTATATGAGGGCTAAGAAAACGTTATGTGAGTGGAGAAGGTGTGCCTACAGTTTGGGGAGTGTAGGTAATTATCCTGATAAACAGGGTGGAAAATCATTATTCTGTAATTGGAATTCTAGCACTAAAACCTCAATCGTACAGCTCTCATTCCAGTTCACTAACCATGTTTATTAAACATAGGCTAAAGAAGGAGCCAGCCTTGCAGCTGTTGAAATATCAAAACTGAAGACCAAGGTTGATGATTTGGAGAAGGCATTGAATCAGACAAAAGCCTTCCAAGCAGAAGCTGAGAGAGAGATTGCATCATACCAGAATGAGCTTGCTGGATTAAGGTATAAAGTAACAAATAATACATGTAGCTCTTCTTAGAATTCTTTGATGACTGGACAACATGACATAAATCCAAATTATGTATAGTTTAGTAGGAAGTAGATTTCGCATTTTACAGAAATATTCTTATTCAACTTCCATAGGGTTGCCTTTGTTTGTGGTTATCCTTTTATCTTGATGTAACAGTCTCTTTGTGTAAAGTTTCAAACAGTCTTAATTGAATGTTTTCTGTTGATGACTTGGATATATGGAACTACGATTTAGTGCTTGGTATCGTAGTCTCTTAGAGTAATGGTTGCTATGGCTGAACATATTCCCAAAAATACGTATTTTAAAAGAGGTAACTGAGGTGTTGCGCATTTGGCCCTACTGCATATTGAAAATTAAATTAATTTCATATTTGAGCATTATTTTTGTAGATTCAAGAGTCCATTTCAATGCTGTTAGCATCTTCCATCATGTGTGACGAATGAATAATGTTACACTTTGGGCCTCATGAGGTCTGCGTCAGAGATAACAGTAGCTGTTTTAAAGAGGCACTCACGGGAGGCGGGTCAGGTTTTGATCATCTTGGACTGCTGTTCTTGGTCAAGCTTTTAAACTTGTGCAGATGAGTTCTGCCCGGGGCAGTGGTAGAGTCATCGTCCCTGGAGGTGTTCAAAACACACGTGGCCGTGGCACTTTGGGACACGGTTTAGCAGGCTCGGTGGGGTTGGGCTGACAGCTGGACTGAATGACCTTAGAAATCTTTTCCAACCTTACTGATTCTGTGATCTATAAATGCAAAAGTGTGCTAGAATCAGTTCAGGGGAGATAATTTTGTTTGAATTCAAGGCCAGTAGGCAGCATTCTAGTGCCTTACTGCATTTTATTGCCCATAGCACAATTTCTAGGCCTCTAATTAAAGTTTGTGAAAGATAATATATGTTTTTGGGGAGGGGATGTAGACCAAAAGGTCAGCCCACATATATCTTTGTAAATGTGAACAAGTTAGCATGAAGTATTCAAACCTCATTCTAACTTGTAGCCTCAACTGATGAACACCATGAATAGCCCTTTTCTGTTTCTTTCTCCTCAAACTTTATGAATTCAAAAGGACTTAAATAACTTTTATGCCCTTAGTGATATTTCCTGTGTATGACAGTGGTTTCTGGAGATGTGGTGTCTTTGTTTTCAGCCTTCTGAGTTTTCAGTATTCCTTTTCAAACTTGTCGGCTTGCAATAGGGTGGACTGGCCGTCTTGAGCGTGCTCTATACAACTTCAACTTGGATTTGCTTTCCTGTGCAACCTTGTTCTTTAGGTAGCTGAAGCATCTATTGCATTAACAGATGTTTGTGTCTTTATAACTAGTGAACTTCTCTCATCTCCAAGCCAATGAAGATGATGTCATATTGGCACTTTCCAGGCTTTATTTTCTGATTTTCTTTTTAGCAGATGTCTTTAAAATGAAATGTGTATTGGGAATGTTCATAAAGTGCTCCGTATTTCTGTTCAAAAAAGACCATTATGTATTTCAGAAATAACAGTAAGTATGGTTTCATCCTTTTCATTGACTTCTGTATAGTATATTATCTAACTTCTAGTCTGATATTTTATGTTCAGAATGGAAAAAAACCTACTCCTCTCAGAGTCGCAGGCACTGCGAAATCAGTGTCAAATCGCAGTTGCTGAGAAAGACAGACAGATTGCAGAACTACAGAAGCTGCAACAAGACACGATTGTGAAGAAATCGGTCTCCCCTGGCAGCAATTACCCAGTCAAGGTAAACAAATGAAATGTAGCAGGAGGCATGAATCTACTTTAATCAGTTTATTGTATTAAATTTACAGCCTGCTTCCCAAATGAGGACTGTATGGCACATGATGGTGAAGTATAGAAGACTGACGAATACATTATGTGTATGTCGGTGTTGCTTGGGGTCAAATCAGCAAGTTGCAACTACTCCAAGCAAATGAGTTGCAATTATTAAAACTGCTTTTTTAATGGATATTGATCGATTTCTTTTAAACAAATCAAAATAATGAGGTTCTCATATGTTGATAAAATAACAGAGAAGATTCAAAGGTGTGATGTGTTTTAATGGTTAAAAACATGGAAAGCACCTTCATAGAGCAGTCATAGAATCCCAGAATGGTTTGTGTTGGAAGGGACCTTAAAGGTCATCCATTTCCAACCTCCTTGCCATGGGCAAGGACACCTCCCACTTGAATGTAAAATAGTTGTGAAGCGAAAACTGAAGATCGTGAACCAGTGACGGTTACTGATTCTTAGTTTAAAAGGAGTAACAGTTTGCTGTGATTACATTGCCAGGTAATAGTATTTACTTGTTGTTGAGTGGCTGATTGTAGCAGATTTTGCAAGTAATCTTGTAAGAAACTATTTTAGGTTAGCTAAATCCAGAATATAATCTGAAGAATTTAAAAGAAATTGTAAAAAAACGTGGTTCAGCAGCAGAGCGAACGCTGATGAATCCAGACACTGGAAAGGGAAAAAAGAACTCATGCAGTTTACAGATTTCTCAGTTAATTCTTTCAAATCAAGAGGAGGATAGGGAAATTCCAGGCACCTCAAGGAGGATTTCTTCTTACGTTGTGGCTGAAACATGTTACATCCACAAGTGGGAATATAATTCTGGCTTCTTGGACCGGTTTCTTGTCTCTCATGCACCCTCTTACTGTTCACCCTGTTATAACATCGGTGGTGTTATGTGTTCTTACAACACACTTGCTGCAAAGAGAATAGGATGCTGTACTGTTGCTTGTAGGATGCCAACAATGTATTTATTGCCACCAATAATGCTTCATCACCTACCAGACAGCCTGTGCTGCAACTGTGTTCTACCTACTTTTTTTTTTTTCTCAATGGGTAATACCAGGTTGGATCTGTCTTCACCAGTTCAGTGATTATTACACTAATTATAGAAGCATCATGATTTTTTGAGACGTGAAACTCCTTTTAAAATCCAGGTTTAGAACTGATGCCGATATTATTAGGGGAACAGAGAGAGAAACAAAATGACTTGCATGTATCTTACTTCTAGAAAACCAGTCTAAATCAAATAAGTTATTTGGATGTTGAAGAAATGGGAAGAAAAGTGGCCCAGAAAACATAAATCTTGAGAGTAAATAATTTGTAGTACACTTCACCTCAGCTTCACTAAAGGTGCTTCAAAGGAGGGAAGTGGAAAGCGTGATATAGAAAACCTTCTAGGAAGAAAAATTAGAAAATATTTGGATTGTTTACACTAAGAAAGAAATAAATGGGAGGGGAGAAAAATGCATCCTAGTAGTTGTGTGGGATGTAAGTGAAATGAGAATCTGCAGTCTCACTTATAAATCTAGAATAGGGGACATGCAGTGACATAGATACAGAACTATTAAAAGGATGGGCTCTTTCAGATAATATGAACATGTTTACGCAAATATTATAGTTACAACATGTTTCCAGGCACACAGTTTTAAAGAGGATCAAAAAAATTGGTAGTTTACGTTGATAAGAACAGTTTTTGTATACCTGATGCTAATAAATTTTAAAGATCTTATGAAGTTCATTCATCAGAGCCTAAATCAATCTCTAATTACTGCAGATTTAAATAGGACCTTATCGGAGGGTGAGGGGAGAGATGTGCCTTATGGAAGTATTCTTGCCCTTCCCCTGAAGCAGCTGGGCTTGGCTTCTGCCAGGAACAAAACACGGGATTTAGAAAGGCAGCAGCTGAGACCCAGTCTGGCTATCGCTGTCTGGTTTTTCAGGCTATCATTAAAGATTCAAAGAAAGTGTTATTTTAGAATAAGATTCTTATTTGTCTTTTCTGTGCTAAAGGACTGTATTCCTTTAAGTTTTGTTAAAACCATTTTAGTTGATCAGGTTTGTGTTTTGTATGCTGTTCATTTTCTCTGATCAAAATCGTGAATGAAAGCATTGAACGGTAATGTCTGTTGGATTATGGAGTATTTTATGTGGTAGAAGTCTTTATTTCATGATTTCATAGGAAAATAGATTCTATACAGCATCAGAGGTGGCAGTCTTACTGGAGATGAGCATCAAGAATGTTGAACTGCCAGAGGTAAAGGTGGCCAAAGCTGTGAATCTGCGATAAAGTTGGGTTGTTTGGGTTTTCAAAATGGACTTTCAGCTTTCCATTCATATATACGAAATAGCTGTCCTTTTACAAGTAATGAAATAACGTAAATTATTAGTTTGAAAATAATTTGGAAAGGTGTTTTATATTCACCTGGCTTTTAATATTTTTTTTTCTTTTTTTGTGCCTGTGCTTCGCATGATTTGCAAATAAAAAATTAGGATGGGTTGCCTTTTCATGATAGCTTTTTATTGTTTTAATTGAAGTATTTAGGTTGAAAACACTAAGTAGAAGATTTCTTTAATATAAATTCTCTTGCAAATGTGCTATTAGCTTATGAGAAGGAAATGGTCTCATGAAAAGGAAATTATTGTGTAGTCCATGTGTATATTTAGTGTTGGAGTTGTAGGTTATTTAGGAAACTTCTATACCATTTACCGTGACTATGCCAATATTTTTTTAGGTTTTAGAAACTGTCACCCTTGCTGGAAGTGCCGACATGCAAGAGAATATCAAACATGTCTTAGCTGAGAAGAATCAGCTTCAAAACGAACTGCAGCGCTGTCTTCAGGAGATGCACCAGAAGGATCTGCATTTTCAGCAGGTTAATTCAAAGGTAAGTTAGAACAGCAGCTGTGATCCTGAATAGCCCATGTGAATCTGAGCTGGTAGCAGTGTGGAAGCGTTGCTAAATTGATGGTAATTTGTATAATTGAATGTTAGAGCGCCTTAATTTAGATTCTTCAAAGCAACCCTGTTGGCTCAGACTAGGAAAGGCAAGTAAATATTGGTGTGATCTTTCTGACAAGTTTCTTGAGTTATTATTTGGTAGAGAGAGGTTTATTTGAATCTGCATTCTGAAGCCATTGATGGGGCACTGCTGACTTACTCAAAGTAAAATATTTTTCCTTATAGACAGACACAGATGTCTGTCTTAGCTGGAACAAGAATTTGGCTATCTCGTACCAGATTTTAAGTGCCTATAAATATTTCCTCACCATTTCTCGTTGAACCCTTTTGTGGCTGTTAAGATGGTCAATGTGTGTGTGTGTGTGTTCAGTTGTGGTCACAAAAGTTTATAAATGTTCTTGGAAATTCCCTTAACACGTGTCTCTCTGCGTGGCCTGGTGTCGGAACCAAATTAGGTTTACGGTTACCTTTCATCTATCACTGTGTCTCTTTTCAGTCTTTCGCCAAATATTTTATAAAGCTAAACCGATTTGAACCAAACTTCAAAACAGGCATAGAAACCTCAAGCTCCTACACATGGAGATGAGTGTTTGGGTGGCAGGTGGAGACCTAAAATATGATCTGTTTTTCTTGAAAAGATGAAAACTCTACTGCTGAGCATTCCTGGACTGCCTGGTGAACAGATCTGTGCTTTCGAGCAGTCGGATCCAGTGGGAGGTGTCCCTGCCTGTGGCAGTGGGGGGGTTGCGATGGATGATCTTTAAGGTCCCTTCCAACCCAAACCATTCTGTGATTCCATATTATCGGGCTTCTTGGGCTGTATGCATTGTCCTGAAGTGGCAGCTATGTAAACTGACTTTTGCCAGGTGGTGCTGTCATAGCAAACACGAGGAGGAAGGCACTGGGATTTGAAACCCTGGGTTTCTGGTTTGGTCATGTTGGTGATGGGGGAAATCCATCTTCAGGTTTCATTATTTATGCTGCTCATAAAACAACTGGTTAAATCTTAACAAAGCGAGCTTGCCAAATGGTCTGAAACTGGTACTCAGTTGATTTCATCAGCAGGTCTCAAGTCTGAACTAATTTCCTGGAGGAGCCAATTCCTAATCTGTATTTACTTAAATGTTTATTTCCTTCAGGTTGTGCAGTCAGCGGAAGAGAACGCTGTCTTGTCCGCCCAGTTGAAGGCTCTTTCGCAGACTCTAAGGGATAACCAGCTTCGTTACACTGACTTACAAAATCGTTATTTAAGACTGGAGAGGGAATATCAAACCATGCAAGTGACGTCTTTCCAAGGCACTGTTCAGGTACACAAGGATATGGAAACCTTTTCAGAAATTTTTTTTTCTTCTGTTTTCATTCTAAAAAATGAAGTAAATGCTTTTCATTATGCTCACTCAGTACCTTTCCTAGCCCGTGGTGGGCTGAAGATAGCTGGCTTCGTTGTTGTAAAGCTGGTTTTGTTTGACTTTTCCTTTAAGGAAGCTGTTTATACTTGCTTTTTTTGTTTAAATATCATCTTGAGTTGGTCTACAGCTGGCAGAAATAATTGGATGGTCACTAATCATTGGATCAGCGTAGTGATCATTTCACAGCAGACATGAATCATTTTGCAAGGTATCTGAGTAATATTTTCAGGAGTGAGATCTAAATAACCAGTTAAGCAATTCAGTACCCTTTGCCAACCCCTCACATACATCAGTAATCTTATTGCGATCTCTTAATTCTTAAAAAGTTTTCCTGTGTTATCTTGGTTATTCAATAATGACCAAATAATAGACGACTCTGAATTATCACGTGGAGACATACATAAGACAACCTTTACTTTTCCATAAACAGAAATAAACAGCAACAAGGAGAACTGTAAACTAAAAAATAAATTAATCCCCCCACTTGTTACCTCACAGGCCATTTGGATTGTGCCTCTTTCGGGTATCGATTGCAGAGCATGGGGCGGCTCAACCAGAGTTCCCAGTGCTTTTGCACTGCTTAGAGCTGAATTTAAACGTTGATAACGGGGCTGCTTTAAGCGTTATGTTAGGCATAGATCATCTGAGAGGGGATCAAAGGGAAACTTCAGACTCTCAGCATCATCTTGTCTTCACTCACACACAGCCATTGCGCTGGCACCGTTTGAGCTGGCAGACTGCGCTTGCAGCCCAGAAAGCCAGACATAGCTTCGACTGCATCCAAAGCAGTGGGACCAGCAGGTCAACGGGGGTGATTCTGCCCCTCTGCTTCGCTCTTGTGAGACCCCACATGGAACCCTGTGCCCAGTTCTGGAGTCCTCAGCACAGGAGAACATGGAGCTGCTGGAGCAAATCCAGAGGAGGCCACAGAGATGATCCAAGGGCTGGAGCTCCTCTGCTGTGAGGACAGGCTGTGAGAGAGTTGGGGTTGTTCAGCCTGGAAGAAGAGGCTTTGAGGAGACCTTAAGAGCAGCTCCCAGTACTGAAAGGGAGCCTACGGTAAAGCTGGGGAGGAGCTTTTTATCAGGGAATGCAGGGATAGGACAAGGGGTAATGGTTTTAAACTGAAAGAGAGGGGATTTAGGTGAGGTCTTAGGAAGGAATGTTTTCCCGTGAGGGTCGTGAGGTACTGGCACAGGTTACCAGAGAAGTCATGGATGCCCCATCCTTGGAGGTGTTCAAGGCCAGGTTGGTTGGGGCTTTGATCATTCTGATCCATTGGAATGTGTCCCTGCCCGTGGCAGGGGGTTTGGAACTCTATAATGTTTAAGGTCCCTTCCAACCCAAACCATTCTATAACTCTGTGATTCCTTCCAAACAGTTCAGTCAATCAGTGCCACCCTAACCGGTGATCCCTCCTTGCTCATGGTGTGTCCTGGTCCTACTACACGTCCAGGACTTTCTGCATGCATGTTATTCTGTCACAGTGACCATGGCAGCTTGAGCTGCAGGAAATAAATCAGAGGCTGTTGTGAGACCTTCAAATATAATGTAGAAATTGTGTGCTTGGAACAAAGTCCACAAATGTGAGAAAAAGAGTGCAACCCTGTACTTGAACTGGCGTGTCTGTATGATTGCACGGTGCAATATTGCTCAGGTATTTTGCCTCAGATTCTGTTGGTGGAATAACTGCATGACTTAAGAGGCTGTGGCCAGCACTGTGTGGATGTGTAGGTACATTTCTTCCACTTCAGGCATTGTTCATTGCTGTTTTATGTAGCGTACATGTACCCTTCAAGTCCTCCAGCACACCCAGGTCATATTCTTCAGCAGCTTTTCTGTTAAAAAAAACAGGTTTGCAATATAGTAGCTCCGAAAATTAGAAGATTAAATGGCACAAAGAATCCTTTGTTCCATTGCTTTGTGGTGCTTATGGCTCCTTTATTGAAATAAAGATTTTTAGTAACTAGAAAAACAGATTTTTCCCCTTTTAATGTTTTCTAGGATGAAACCAGAGCAGAAGTTCCACCTGGAGCACCACAGGAAAGATCTGCGGTTATTGTTGAAATGGACAATATGGAGCTAAATGAGCTCAGGAAAAGGTCAGGACTCAGAACATGTATTAGCAATATTGTTTTCATGGACAGCTGTGTTGTAAGTGTGAAAGTAAGGCTTTTCTATCCCTCTGAGGTATTTTTGGGAGAAGAGGGGAAGAAATGGATTTACAGTGTATTCAATGAATCGTAGTCTTGAATTATTATTATCTGATAAAAGTTGTTTGGTTTTGTAAAGATATTCTTAGTAGTGACTTTATTTCAATAACTATTCTGAAGCATCTCCTTATTAAGTCTTCATCACAAAAAAGCGTAGTCCTTATTAAAAAAGAACAAGAAATTAACTCTTTAAGTTCATAAAATATTGATTTCAGATTTCATTTTGTCCTAGGCTTGCAGAGACTGAGCTCCAATATGATTCAGTGCAGCAGGCTCTCGCACAGCTGACCGAAACGCTATCGGAAGAGAAGAGGAGGAGAGAAGCTGCAGAAGAGGCTCTTGGACTCTCTGAGGAGCGAAGTAACAGGTAAAATACTCCTATCTAAACCAGGGTTTTTTCTATTTCAAAAGAAAAGTGTCTGTAAAAGGTATTTCTTTATTTTTTCTTATACTTTTGAAGTGACAGTTAGATTGCTGCTTTAAACCCTTATGTGGGTATGAAATAACTTGGCTGTTCAGAGAGCCAAAGTCGTCTTTCGCTTCTGCTTCCCCGTGGGCAAAGCAGGGTGAGGTTTCCATTTACACCGTGCCTGGAGTAAATGCAAAGTGTACAACAGAACGGAAAAATAGTGTCAGATTTTTTGTTTGCATTTTATTTGCAGGGATTTTAGCGGCAGCTTTTCCTATGGGTGTTAGATTTCTGAGCAAATAATAGAACAAACAAATAACAGAACATGCTTGTGGGTCCGCATTACCCGAAGCAATGAAAATGCGTGTGTAACTGTGTTAAAAAGCTAGATATAACTCTGTGGATCAAGAAAATGTTATAGGCTTTGGGATTTCTTTTTCTTTCAAGTTAGAAAAAAAATCTCACATAAACCAGCTTCAGTATAGCCCCTGTTTAGATTTAAAATGTCATTATCCATCTGCCTACATAAAGTGTCCATCACTACCATCATCTGGCAGTCACTGTTCCATCCAATAGTGATGATGGGGGTTATTCTGAGTAATTGAAACACCTTGACAGTGGATTATAAATAGAGACTGAAAAAGACCTGGCAACATAAGCTGAGTCGTACGGCTTTTTGTGGGGAGCTTCCTCCAGTAATATGAGTTTACAAAACAATGTTTCTGTTGCCAATTTGGTGCTTTAAATGAGCAGATAATTCAGTACTCATCGTCTTCCACTACTTTTTCTCTAGATTTGAAGTAAGCGGTTACAGGTCTGTACCTAGCGAATACACTGTTCAGATGGAAACTGAGGAGGAAAGGGAAGCCTTAATCATCAATCCTAGCGAACATGTTGTTGTGCGAAAGGTAAGTAAATGAAAGCTTATAAAACCCCTTAATTAGAAGCAACTTAAAATCAGGTGCATATTGTATACTGCTACTGGCAGGCTGGATTGACGATGGCACAGCTCATTATCTCCTTCGTGCTACTCCTTTCTTTTCCTTGTCTTCCCTCTGCTGTACCTTTCTTTCAACCTTCATTCATTCTTGGAGGATGGATTTCCCTTCTGGGTGACTGGGAGCCAATAATATTGGGCTGTCCTTTCTATATATAAATGCTGGCATGGAGCAGCTGCTTGCCTAAGGTGCCTCGTCTCTGGAAGGCCGACTGTGAAGAAGTCCTTTTTATTGTGTTAGATATCATGGGCATGGGTGGGCTGTAGAGGCGCCCATTCCAAGTAGCAAGCTGCTACTGAAACTGCATTTTACTGAAAAAATGTTCTTCGTTTCTTACTGTTTGGGTTGTGGATGGTGAGTCAAACACAGGCAGCTGTGTAAACCATGCCATGGAACACATTACATATGTCTCATCGGAAGTATGAGTAATCGAATTTATGTTGCACATGTGGCCATTAAATAAGACGTGTGTGCATCTAACGGTGCGTTTTGATGTCTGCTGTGCATATGTAATTTCCTAGTGCACAAATCTCTCGTATCCGTTCCTCTCTCCTTTCATTAATGCTGTTTCCTTTGCCCTTTAAATCATTTATGCTGTGGCATCCGTTGCTGCATCAGAGGCAAAAGAAAGGTTTACAGTGCTTCAGAAATCTCAAGTTACAGTGGAGTTTCTTTTTGTCGTGATAACTTGATGTTTTTTATTTCTTAACCAGATGAAAGGAGGAGCCCTTTCCTTCAGAAGATGGCTTCGAGGGCGAAGTCTTTACTGTTCTAAGCTGCTGACCTCCAGAGCAAAATCCCGCTATTTATTCCTCACATATTTAGTCACGCTGCATCTTGTTGTTTTGCTGTGCCTCACTGGTGTTCTCTGAGTACACTGTATTTTCTGAGTGAATTATTTCCCTATAGGTAATGGTGTGCCAATTCCAAACAGACTTTTCACATGCTGCTGTTAAGCTATGCACTGGACACGGTTGTACGTATTCTTGTTACCCTACATGAATCTTGAGGTTCTGGGAAGAAATTTGTGTATATCACAGTCGCTCCAAAGTTGACTTGAATTGCTCTTTGACAGTGGAATATTATATTTGCTAAGGAGAAGAATATTCCCCTCGGTTTGCCCTATAAAGAAACTGCTGCATACAAGTTATTTAATATTGTTTGTGGGTACATAATGATTCATTACTACTGAATGGGTTGTAAATGATATCTTTTCTATATAAATTTTATTTTAAGAGTTAAACTATAAATTTTAAAGGAATATTCAACTATTACTGTTTATTGGCTTCTTGATTATAACAAGAAGTTTTATAGAGTGCAATAAAGGAAGAACTACTGGCGGTTTGGGTTGTTTGGGGGTTTTTTTTCCCTTTTTGACTGAAAATGAAAGATTTAAGAAGGTTCAGCCATACAGTCGGTAATGGCTCTGGCAGGGTGCACAGATATGTATGTGGTGATGAGGGAAGCTGTTGATTAAAGATTCAGAACTGAAATGACACGAAGAAATGTCTTCAACCTCTTATTTCTTTACTGTTGTCTAAAGGCTCAATTTCTGTAACTTGAGGCTTTTTTTAATCCACTTGCACGTCATGGTGAGTTTAATTACCGCACATCTTTGGGGTGAAGTCTTACTCAGCTGCTCAACATGTTAAATTCAGGCTTACAAAACCACAACTTTACCTATGTTACTTGCTTGAACTTCAAGAAACAAATAAAGAAAGGGTACATTTTCAACTAAGAGACTGTTAAGAAACAGAGGATTTGCATTCACTTTCTGTGGGCACACCATAGTCTACATTTTGTACACCCATGTCTTGTTACAGTGTTCTCTGAATCTGCACGAGTGTTTCTTCTCAGCCCAGAGAAGAGAAGGCTCCGAGGAGACCTTCCAGTACTGAAAGGGGCTCCAGGGAAGCTGGGCAGGAGCTTTTTATCAGGGAGCACAGGGATAGGATGAGGGGGAGCGGTTTTAAGTTATAAGAGGGGAGATTTAGGTAGGATTTTAGGAAGAAATGTTTTCCTGAGAGGGGGGGAAGGCCCTGTCCCAGGTTGCCCAGAGCAGTGGTGGCTGCCCCATCCCTGGAGGTGTCAGGGCCAGGTTGGATGGGGCTTGGAGCCCACTGATCCAGTGGGAGGTGTCGCTGCCCATGGCAGGCGGTGGCAGTGGCTGGGCTTTAGAGTCTCTTCCAACCCCAGCCTTTCTATGATTCTATGATTCTGGCTGGAAACACATGCTCTTTCTTTTTTCTTTTTCTGCTGGCTCTGCAAATCACCGTATACGTGCTCTGAGAGGAAGAGCTCAGATGAGCCTCACCTTTCATGCCTTTGCTGCTGTACCTTCACCACTAAACTGGTGTTGCTGCTTTTAATGACTGTGAGCAATGAGGTTTATAAGGCTTGGAGCCCCCTGACCCAGTGGGAGGTGTCCCTGCCCACGGCAGGGGTTGGAACTGTGGATGAGCTTTGAAGGTCCTTCCAACCCAAACCATTCTATTATTCTGTGATAACTCTCTGATTCAAAAAAATAAAAAAATTTATTTGTGAAGACTGTGCCCACTGGAAACTGGAAGGTTGTTTTTACACCCTGTATTTTTGGTTGTTGGTGTTTCTCTCTGCATTTCTGCTCACATCTGTATAAAGTGGAGGTACAATCAAAACAAGCCCAGTCTAAAGGAGTAAACATACAGTCACAAAAAATGGTTGCCGTTTGGTTTCCTGTTTGCTAGACTAAAATCTTAAAAAACCTGTGGGAAAAGGAAAATCTAATGAGCGTGGAAAGGGAAGGATTCCATCAGTTTTATTGATGGGCAGATACAAGGTTGACTCTGATGTTGAAGTGAATTATCTGCTCAAGGTCCAAGGATTTTGGTACGTGAGATCTGCTGCACAGTTGCATGATGGGTGAGAAGGGGATTGATGGGCATTTATGTTTTTTAACATTTACCACATGGTATCTTGACGTTCTGCATCACTTGGTTTTGTCATGTGGAACAGGAAACGCTGCCAGCGGTAGTTACCATCGTAGGTAAATCCTGTAGACTTTCTTTTGATGGTTCTTCAGTATTTCTTAGTCTAGTAAAGGTCTGGATTTCTATATAAATCCAATATATTCCCGTATAATTGATGTCTATTTTGTAAAATGGTAATGACTCATCTCTTTCAAATGACATTGCTGATTCAGTACCCATTGTCAGCCATAGCATCCCCCAAATACTGAGGTAAGTCGAGTATTTTCAGTCTTTGTGCCACAGAAACAAGTACGGTTGAAACGTGAGCATTGGGGTAAGACTTCTCCCTTTCCAGCTTGAAGATGGCTGTTAGCATAGTGATAACGAGCTATTCTTAGCTAATTGTTACAATGAATGCTTTCCAATGACAACAGTGGACCTACAAATCCTTCCAGTCTTACTCATCTTACATGAGGGATTTCTGTCCTTGGTGGAGAAAACAACCCCCTGTCATGAGGCAGAGCAAGTTACTGAGTGGGAAAGGATCCAGAGGTGTTGGAAATTCTGCCCTAATTTATCAAGGCCTTTGTGCTGTCACTGTGATTGGCATAAATTGAAAAAAAGTGGCTTGACACGTGTAGATGTCCTGTGAACTCCATTCCAGAAGCTGATATAAATGTAACGGAAGGTGAGATCGTGTCGTTTACATTTAACAACTCGTCACGATTTCCTGGGTAAGTATCGCCCGAAGGGTTTTTCGTGTTGCAGTTTGTGAACTTAATGCTTTGCTTCACTTGGTTTGAGATCTTTCAGGGATTTCCGCACTTACTGGTCTTGGATGCTGTTTGCCTCAAGCTTTGAAGGAATTCCAGAGGGGTCTCCTGGCGTGAGGTAATTCAGGTTTGACTGCACGGTTGCAGGGAAATGTGCAGACTTTCCTCATCATCGAAAGGATCAGTAGAGCGTGGTGAAACCTTAGTCCGTCTGAAACCTGCAAGAGCAGCCTTTGTGCCGAAACCAAGAAGGGGGTTCTCTGTTAATTATATTTAATTTTGCCCCGGGAATTAGAAAAATAGAAATTGAAAGTAAAAAAATTAAAATAAAGCACATTTAGGATATTTATTTAGGAACTTCATCTGGTGACAGGATTTCAAAATAGCTGCTTTGTAAAAATGATTATTAAACCTATAAATTCAGCAGCTATAAAGCAATAACATGACAATCCATGAAAATTTCGAGTAGTACTCTATCAGTTTATTCACCTTGTAATTAAGTAATGATAAGCAAAGCAAGATTTTTTTTTTTAAGTGGGAAATGAACAAATTCAGCCACTGATTTGATTAGGAAGTGTCAGTGGCTTTGCTGCAGTGTAATCAACAGTGAGTAAAGGTGTAAACAATTGCTGCCAGCATTCAGAAGTGGAACTTGTAGAGATCAGCTTTGGCTTCCCTGTGGACTTTATTTCTCTTCGTATGGTTGTACTGGCCTTAGTTTTGCATGTGAAGCTCCAGATGGAATGCTGTGTGTATGAATGAATGGGAATATCATTTCTCACCATGGATGATTAAACATCTTGGTCCAATCCAGCCTTTTTCAGTGCCAGGGAGCAATGCTAAGCTCTCAAAGTTTCATAGCAGTTCTCTGCTTTAAAGTTCTCTACCCTTAAGTTCTAGCATCTCCTGACATTTCTGATGTATTTAAGAACTGTATTTATATGTATTTATTTCCTTCTGTTATACATTGATGGAATCAGATCTGGGCGCAGTTCTGGAATGTTGGGTACTGCTGGTAAATGGGTCATTGCACTCAAAAAGCCTTTTCATGAGGGTTTTAGGAGAAAATAACCAATTCAGGGCAACGTGAATGAATGTTTCAAAATAATGGCTACTAGTTAAACATTCCTATATTAAAGCTGTTAACAAACTTATATGATAAAATCATTCTACTTCCTTCAGTGAAAAAGGATCTTCCAGTCACAGGCACATCAATAAGAATTAAAATTATTTTTCTTATTTAAAATAATGTTGTATTTTTGAATTATGCTTTCATTTCATCTACGAGCATTAGGATCAGTCGTGTCACAGTCTTGCTTTTGTAAAACACACCAGAGGAGGACGTGAAGATGATCCAAAGGCTGGAGCAGCTCTGCTGTGAGGCCAGGCTGGGAGAGCTGGGGTTGTTCAGCCTGGAGAGGAGAAGGCTCTGGGGAGACCTCAGAGCAGCTGCAGTGCTGGAAGGGGCTCCAGGAAAGCTGGGGAGGGGCTCTGGATCAGGGAGTGCAGGATGGGGGGGAAGAGCTTTAAGCTGCAAGAGGGGAGATTGAGATGAGATCTTGGGGAGAAATGTTTTGCTGTGAGGGTGGGGAGGCCCTGGCCCAGGTTGCCCAAAGAGGCTGGGGCTGCCCCATCCCTGGAGGTGTTCCAGGCCAGGTTGGATGGGGCTTGGAGCCCCCTGATCCAGTGGGAGGTGTTCCTGCCCATGGCAGAAGCTTTGGAACTGGATGGGCTTTGAGGTCTATTCCAACCCAAGCCCAAGATTCTATGATTCCAACTTCATGCATCTCTAACTTTAAAAACTGAAACTACTCCTGATTGTATTTCTCCAGGAATTTGGTATTCTCGCAGGGATCCTCTGAAGAACATGAGATATTTTAAACTCCATAAATAGGACAGCGTGAATTGGTTGCAGGGCAGTCCCTGATGCTGGTGGCTGTTCCACCACCTCTCCTGCCCTGCCTTTGCACGTAGCGCTGAGGTGGCACTGTAACGCCATCAAAAGCCAAGGACATTTTTGCAATAACTGCTAAAATGATGTTAAATACATTTTTTGCATTGTTAGGGAGAGGCCTTTGCTGTACAAGTGCTGTTTTTCATTCCTTTCCTCTTCCTGAAGTACCCTTCCTTACCGAATGAAGTTGCCAGAGAAGGGAAAACAAAATCCTTCCCTCTCCTTGACTGCCTAAAGAGGCAATCGTACAGTCCTAAAAATAACCAAGGAATCCAAAACAGAAGTCTTGGTGAAATTCAGGCCCCTCGGTGGGAATGTTGCCATGAATTTCAAGAAGTGCAGGACTTTGTTTAGTGTGTTGGCCAACTGCTCAAGTCGAGCTGTTCCTGGGTGGTTGCCTCAGCTGCCTCGCGTTCTGTTTCCCAGAATAACCACTTTGCTAAGGTATTTGCCACTTAGAAATATGGACTTGGTCTCGTAGTGAGCACTTCACATTACAGGAGAGCTGTCATTTAAAAACAAACAGCAAATGCTTCCCTGGAACTTTTGGTGAGGTTTATTTTTAGTTGTTTAAGGTTGATGATGATTCTCTAAGCAAAAGGCAAATTTAAACACTAGGGAGAAATTGCAGTCTTTGAAGTAATAAATGTTTGGTGATTCTTATTTACCATGTAAATACTGACATTACAGCTGGTAGGTGCATGTGATCAATTAGTTTTTAACAAATGAAATTTCTAGAAGATAATTCAGCCTTGGAAGAGATGGGGTTATGCTTGCGTAAGTCCAAGCAGAGCTGAATGTGTATCCTCTAGCTGAACTTGTCCCATGGTCATAAAGCCAGCGAACAGAATATCACAGGACCCTTTGAGGCTGCAGAAGAGATGTCCTTTTTGGAAACAAAGACTGAATATCCTGATTAATTTGGTTTGGTAAAACCCGTTCAAGCTGAAATTTATGTGGATACTTAAGATACTTTGCAACATCAAGGCTTTAGCATAGACTCTGCTATTTAAGTTTCCTCTTTGCCAAAATCATTCTTTTGCCCATAGTTTGTCTATGATGGAAAGTTGCTTCTGTCCCACTCCCTTCCATCTGCTCCCCCTCTCCCCCAAATTACTGTTTTGCAGCCAAAATTGTGAGACATTATGTGTGATGACGATGAAACCACTGCCTTTGTAGGTAACAATAGTTCTGGGCTTTGGAAAGCTGGGCTTGCGGGAGATGATGGCCCGAGAGCCGTCTTTCTATCCAGCATGGGATGCCCTTGACATCAGGTGAGTTGGTACCAAAGTGGAAGAGACTTTGGACGTGACAGTGATTAAGCATCAGATTTATTCAGGCAAAGCTCCCATCAGCCTTGCTAAGAGTTTGGTTTGTTAACTGGAAGAGTGAGCTACCTGTCTCTAAGGTAAAGTCCTTGATCCTTTGGAAAAGGTGTTCCTCAGCCATAATATATTGACTAAGAGGAACATGAGTGTTTTAATGATGTGAAGGTGTCTTATAGAAAGAAAACCCACACCAGCTTGTTGGAATAATTAGTATTTGCTGTACCAATACAAAGAAAACACATAGGCAGGACATTGCAAACATGAGAAACCAAATAAACTATGTTGATACATTTCTTTCCTTGTTCCATTAGTGTGGGCCAATAAACTTCCAGAAAGGGTCTCTGGCACATCACTTTGTCAGTTCAACAAGGACTGGATGTGTGGTTTCTCTTGACCTTGAAAAGGGTCTTTCTGCTTAATTAGTCTCCCAGCAGTTTATTTATCAATAGAATATGCAGATTTCTGTTCATTTTATTAATATCTGAACTAGATTTTAGCTTTCTGAGCCATAAAAACCCTTCCCAGAAATTCCATATGTTCTTTTGTTGAGCTAAGCAAGCCTGGTTTGACAACCGTAAAGTACTAAGCATTTGAAGGAATGGGTTTCGAACACCTCCATGAACTGTTGACTATCAGTGGTTGAAAACATGTCTATTCTTTAACCTTTGTTCATCAGCTTTTATTAGTGATTAGCTGGCATGTAATTTTGCACAGATGAGCAGTAGCTGTATTACTGAATCCATGGAAATAAAGCATACCTGTTTGAAAAATTAAATAGTTTTATGCTAGTTGGTGAAATAATATTGTACCTTGTATGTTGTTATATTATTGGGGCAATCATGTTAGGCTTCCTGATGCAAACATGATAAATTTAGCAAAATTATAATTTAACAAGTGAGTTTTCTTTTAGAAAAACTGCCTCTGTTTTATATAAATCAATGCATTTTTTTGCAAAATAGGTATAGTGGTAGGGTGAGGCATGATGGTTTTATTGTGAAAGAGGGGAGTTTTAAATTAGATATTAGGAAGACATTCTTCACAATGAGGGTGGGGAGGCCCTGGCACAGGTTGCTCATAGAATTCATGGATGCCCCATCCCTGGAGGTGTTCAAGGCCAGGTTGGATGGGACTTTGATCAACCTGACCCAGTGGGAGGTGTCCCTGCCCATGGCAGGGGGGTTGGAACTGGATGATCTTTAGGGTCCTTTCCAACCCAAACCATTCTACAATTCAATAAAAATGAATATTTTTCAAAACCATTTCACTTCAAGCAAGGGGGAATAATGTCACTGTATAAAGGCAATCCGTAGCGGAACTGCCTAGATGCAAAGTGCAACCAAATACACAAAGTAGATCTAGGGAATCAGAAAGAAATTATATCTTTTTTCACCCATAATTCCTTTCCTTTATTGCTTTCTGCAATGACAAAAGATCATCTCTTGTGGAGAACCATGAGCTTATTCATGCCTTCTCCTGAATGGGCATTAATTGCTCCAAGCGTGCAATACCTTCCTTCCTTTTTTGAAGCTGCCTCGCTCTTGGTTGGTTGATGGGAGATGTTGGTACAGAGTAGGTGGTTGTTGATAAATTCACCTTTTATTTTCCTGCACATTTTGGAGGTACGTTCTGGAAAGGCAGCAGCAGGTATAAGATTTCACATGAAGTTTTAAGTTAAAAATTACGTTCTATCTCTATTGTGCATGATACGCTGCCCTAATATTAGAACAAATGTACCCCACAGGGTGTTATGGTTGGAATGGGTCAAAAAGACAGCTACGTAAGGGCTCAAGCGCAAAGTAAACGCGGGATCTTGACCCTGAAGTATCCTATTGAGCATGGAATCATCATTAACTGGGATGACACGGAAAAGGTGGGTATTTATTTTTAATGTAATTTTATTGAGGCATCATCTTATCCAAGACCTACGATTTGCAGTTAAACTTCTTGCAAACCAAAGGGGAACTCCTTGAAGAATTTTTGCCCTCAGTGCAGACGAAGGGATAGTGCAGTATGCTAGTACAGGAGTTGAGCAGGTGTTGGTACTTCTAGATTTACTGTTCTTTTAAAAAGTAAATGCATATTACTCATAGCTTTGGCAGTGCTTTATGAAAGGATTTTATGCTTTACCTGTACTGTTTTCACTCTTAAAGTTCATACTGAGTCAGAACGTTTGACAAGGATAGAAATTAGCTACTGTAAAAAACCATTCATTGGAGGTGAAACAGAGAAATATTAGAGGTACGTTTTTGAAGTTGGGAACAAAAGCTGTGAGGTCGGGGGGTGGTTTTGCCTCCTCAGTAGTTGTCGACGAGAACAAGATGATGGGCAATGCCCACATCTCATATTGCATATGAGATTTTTGCTGTCAATTAAAGAGGAAAAGTCAGATTGGGGCTTTTTGTCCCTATTCTCATTCTTTGAGAGTGGGATTTTTTTTCCCCCAAAGCATGTTTTCCTGTTGCCTATTCCAGTTAGATTTTAACGTCTGGATGGCAAGAAGATATCTTAATTCCCTATCAAGCATGAATTTCTTGGTATGTGGCCAGTGCGATGACCTCTCTGTGAAATGCCCGCTTCAGGATATCCCAGACCAGGTGCAGGCGATGAGGTGTGCTCATGGCAGGTGCTGGAGAGGCATCCTAAGGACACTCACTCTGATGTCCCCAAAATCCCATTGTCTTCAGGAAGCACCCAAGTCTGTATGTTGAAATATCATAGAATCCTAAGGTTGGAAGAGACTTCTGAGATGATTGAGTCCAACCGTGCCCGTCTCCCTGCTAAACCACGTCCTTAAGAAACTCATCTACACGACTCCACCCCTTCCCTGGGCAGCTGTGCCAATCCCTGACCACTCTCTCAGTGAAGAAATGTTTCCTAATGTCCAGTCTAAACCTGCCCTGGGGCAACTTGCGGCCATTTCCTCTCATCCCATCGCTGTCACTTGTGAGCAGAGCCCGGCACCCACCCCATCACAGCCTCCTTTCAGGCAGTTGCAGACAGGGATGAGGTCTCCCCTCAGCCTCCTCTTCTCCAGGCTAAACAAGCCCAGTTCCCTCAGCCGCATCTCACAGGGCTTGTTCTCCAGCCCCTCCCCAGCCTCGTTCCCTTCTCTGGATGCGTTCCAGCCCCTCAGTGTCCTTCTTGGAGTGAGGGGCCCAAAACTGACCCCAGCACTCGAGGTGTGGCCTCACCAGTGCTGAGCACACGGGCACATATCCTACCGCTTTAGAGCCAGGACTGCATTTCGATCCCTTGGCATCTGCAGGTGGAAGGGTGTGGGAAGGGAACTCCACAAGCAAATGCTTCTAGGAATGTTTTCCTGTGGAGAACGCCGCTGGAAAGGCTGGTTCTCACGTGCTGAACGAGGTGTACACAGTCATAATACCTATAGCTCAAGTCAGTTATTGTGTCATATTCATGAACCCCAGTTGACACGTGCAGAGGTCCCCGGTGAACAGACCAAAGCCGATACAGGAGCATCAGGAGTTCCTCAGTTCATATTTGGAAATAAATTGCCCACCTACTCCTCTAGATGGAAGCATAGTATTTGCATTTCATTATTCCACTGTTTCCTGGGAAGACACCTTACTTGTTTATGCAATCGAAAGTCTACCTTATGCATCCCATTATGTTTTTCTTTCTGATAATATTCCTGCTGCTGGCATTCGGTGAGGAATTATACTACAGGCTAGGAAAAAAAGTTATAATAAAACTGGAGGACACTATTTATGTTCTTTCCTCAGTGATTGGTCCGTGCACCTGGAGTTTTCCTGTTTATAACACATGTATGTGTTCTTTCTCTGGGTAATACGGGATAGAGACTATCTAAAATCCAGTTAAGAAAAGGAAATAAAGAAGGTAAAAAAGGTGGCCTCTGCTTAACTGTTGTGTAACCTTACAGCAAGATTGATTGCTTTTAGGGTGTAACGTGGTGGTGGCTTCAGGCAGAGCTATAATTCAAATAGAGCTCAGATACTATATGGCTTCTTGTATTGGAATTTTCTTCTCTTTGTTACATAAATGGATGTAGGAATCGCTTATGAAAGTGAGTCCCTACACCAAACACACCTTATTCTGAAATACAGCTTGTAATATGGCTGGCAAAGATGCCCCAATACTGAGTTTCACTCGGATTTCTCTGAGCCAAGGAGCAGAGTGAGACAGAAAGCAGAAGCTGCTTTCAAGTGAAGAACAACCAGCAACAAATAGGAAAATGAAGCATGGGAGAAAGGCAGTGGTAGAGAGGATGCAGGAAACAACATTGCTACTTTTGTGATTATGGCTAAAAACAAAAAAATTGTGTTTTGGGTTTTTTTTGATATATAGGCTTCCTTGATTTAGCTGTGGTATATTTTCTTTTTTCAGGGCTTATTATTTTCCTAATGAATAATTCCCCTTCTTGGCTACTGTTGGCTTTATAGGTGCTTCAAATTCAGAGAAGACCTTTCTACTGCTTAAGTTCATTTTGGAGCATAATAATGCTTGTTTCTAGGATATTAATCAAATAAACAGGCTGGGAGAGCTGGGGCTGTTCAGCCTGGAGAAGAGAAGGCTCCGGGGAGACCTTAGAGCAGCTCCCAGTGCTGAAAGGGGCTCCAGGAAAGCTGGGGAGGGATCAGGGAGTGCAGGGACAGGATGAGGGGGAATGGTTTTGAGCTGCAAGAGGGGAGATTGAGATGAGATCTTGGGGAGAAATGTTCTCCTGTGAGGGTGGGGAGGCCCTGGCCCAGGTTGCCCAGAGCAGCGGTGGCTGCCCCATCCCTGGAGGTGTTGAAGGCCAGGTTGGATGGGGCTTGGAGCCCCCGATCGAGTGGGAGGTGTCTCTGCTCGTGGCAGGGGGTGGCACTGGGTGATCTTTAAGGTCCCTTCCAACCCAAACCATTCCACAATTCAACCCTATGATTACATGCGTATCTCAGCTTCCCCTGAAGCTTTGTAACACACACCCAGAGACACGTGCACACGCTTCTCTGGCTGAAAGAAGGTCTGAAATGCAATTCCCAAATTTCTGATTCCAAAGGAATATCTTTTGAATATGTATGTATGATTTTTTTCCTCTCCAAGATTTTTTAAAGCAGTCGCATGATTTTGATCTAAATGACAAATTTCTTCCCGGTGGTTGAAAATCATACTACTTAAAGCATCACAATGTAGAAGAAACAACAGAATGACTGGGTAACCTGCCAAAAACGTGACGAAGACATAATAGCGCAGCGCCAAACCATCCTCAAGTTACAAAAAGAGGGAGAGTTGTCACCAAAAATTAGGCTGAACGTGCATATGTGTGAGGGAAAGCAAGAGCAAGGGTGCTGCAGGACGTGCAGATGCTTGTGTGAATGGAGGAGGAGAACGCATAGGCGATGAAATGAAGCATTCTTCTTCTCATGTGCTTCAATTCACAATATTCAAATTGGGTCTGCTGTGCTTTCCGCTGGATAATAATATAGGGCATTGTACATCACTTAATTTGTTCCCAGCAACTGAGCTGACGACATATGGGAGGGAAAATGTTGGGATGGAGTGTTTTCCGACTCTGGTGCCTGCGTAAATGTTTGATATAAGTGTGGGAATTGTTTTTCCTCAGTAATTTCTCTTTGCTATTTTGCCTGCTGCTTACATTTAATTCTTATGACCTATAAAATCCAACCCAGAACTGCTTTAGTTTCTTGTAGAATATCATTGTCAATTAACATTAAGGTATTCATTAGGTTGAATCTAACGGGTAGTACAGTGCCTAAACCTGCCTAGTTTAGAGGAAAAAATCCTGTCTAAGGTTTAGGTTTATTCCTCACTGCTGAAATCACCAGTACTTTGTTAATTATGTAAGCACTGAGGTTGCCTTCTCTTCCCTTACCTCTTTCCTGTCTGAAATGGCAGTCTTTTCCTTCTTATATCTGATTTCTGTATATATTATTTAAACTTCGACATGATTACTTTCAGGTTTATTCAACTCCTCCCTTTATTTGTATTCTAAACCTGCAAATGGAAGGCTTTTTCCTGTGAGGGTGGGGAGGCCCTGACCCAGGTTTCCCAGAGCAGTGGTGGCTGCCCCATCCCTGGAGGTGTTCCAGGCCAGGTTGGATGGGGCTTGGAGCCCCCTGATCCAGTGGGAGGTGTCCCTGCCCATGGCAGGGGGTGGAACTGGATGGACTTTCATGTCTTTTCTGAACCATACCATTCTATGATTTTATGATATTCTGTTGTTGGGTACAGTAGGAACTCAATGGATTGTAGTTGAGTTTGGCAGATTTACTCCACTGTGCTTTCTGTCTATTTTAATAGGTCTTTAAAAAAATACCCAACAAACTATTTGCAAAGCTTTCTCTGGAGTTCTGTGGACAGAAGCAATGATTTTCAGAACACTTTTCTAAAGTGATTGTTTGTTTTTAGATTTGGCATCGTTCCTTCTATAATGAGCTCCAGGTTGCACCAGAGGAAGAGCCCGTCCTGCTGACCAAGGCTCCCTTGAATCCCAAGGCCAACCATGAAAAAAATGACTCAGGTAATCATCTGAATGTTGTGCTGCAGATCATTTCTGCATGGAAACAGCCAAAAATATAAACAGTCCCGGGTGTTCAACTTCTTAATCTAGGAGATAATCCCTTAGGGTTAGTGTGGGTTAGCATGCTGGCTAAACCATGGTGAGAGAGCAAACGTTTCTGCTGCTCGTGCAGTATCATTTCTCCAGGTGACCCTAAAATGTTTCATACTTGTGTGTGGTGGTGAGATATATGAACCAGCCTCTTAAACCCTGAAGTAATTTTCTTTCCTCACAAGACTCTGTGTGTCCTCAGTTTTGGGAGCAGAAAAGTTGGAGCCTAAGGTGGCTCCTGACGCTGCGTTTCAGTGCGCACATAATGTCAACCCAAGATTCGTGTAATTTTTTGGATGAAACTATGAGCCATTGATATATTTTATTCTGAGGTTTGCAAGTGCTGTATCATGGTCATGTACCAGCTGAATCACACTTCTGTGTGACTTTTGGAGCAATGTTTCATGTGCCTATCTCTGGCCAGCAAATTGCTCAACTTGCAGTAGCGCAACTCCTCAACTTCTGCTGTACCCCATCTTGCTTTCTAACATGAAGACTGTCTATCAGCACTTTTACATCAGCAAAAATGCTACTTATCATATCAGAAATGCATTTCTTGGGAAGATTTGAATAAAGACAGAAGGACATGGAGCTGTTGGAGCGAGCCCAGAGGAGGCCACGAAGATGATCTGAGGGCTGGAGCACCTCCCATACGAGGACAGGCTGAGAGAATTGGGGTTGTTCTGCCTGGAGAGGAGAAGGCTCTGGAGAGACCTTAGAGCAGCCTCCTAGGACTGAAAGGGGCTCCAGGAAAGCTGGAGGGGGGCTCTGGATCAGGGGGTGCAGGGACAGGATCAGGGGAAATACTTTTGAGATTGAGATGAGATCTTAGGTAGAATTTTTTTCCTGTGAGGATGGGAAGGCACTGACCCAGGTTGCCCAGAGCAGCGGTGGCTGTCCCATCCCTGGAGGTGTTGAAGGCCAGGTTGGATGGGGCTTGGAGCCCCCTGACCCAGTGGGAGGTGTTCCTGCCCGTGGCAGAAGCTTTGGAACTGGATGATCTTTAAGGTCCCTTCCATTGTAAACCATTCCATGATTCTATGTTTAGGGGCCATCATGCAGACAGTTTTGGGGAAGTGCCAACTGGAGCGCCTCTTCAGGGATCAGGGGAATGATGTTCAAATGCCGAAGTCTTTGTGCTGGCTTGGAAAATGGAGTTGTCTGAAGCATTAAAACTTAAATGTTGCTTTACTAAAGATTTTTGCCTGTGAAGTACCCAGTCTGACTTCGCAAACTCGGATAAGAACCAAAAGTCGACCCCTGAAGTTCATGTATTTTAGAGCAGCCTTCTGGCCAAAAGTCCATGTTACAAATGTAGCTGAGGATGTAACCAGAAATGTGATTTAAATATAGATACAGGTATAAAAATCACCTGGGAAAATGACATGTGTCTCTGCACTTCCCTTTGTGCCCGCTTTTGGCATATATTTGATAGGAAGATTATGCATCAGTTTAGCAACAGTGTAAATAAATTAATTAAGTAGGGAGCTTGACAGCACGCGTTACTGGGAGATAATACAACTGGGAGATAATAAACGACAACAAACTATAAGAAAAGCCTAGTTTATAACAACCAGGAGGTGTGGTTCATACAGTAGACATGTCTAGGACTTTTCCTCTGTCATTATACGGTGATGATAAATCCCGTTTTGAGATTGTTTAAAGGCTTGTTTTTTATTACGGATCGCATTAAATTCATCACATCAATTAACTATGAAATATCAGTAATGTGTGTATTCTTTAATGGAAAGCATACTTTTCATTAAGAGTAGGCTTCATTTGGCTTATGAAATCCAAAGTTTAAGTTTAACCCCCTAATGTCAGCAGCTGTGATGGGTACAATGGTGACAGTTGAGTCACCATCCCTGAAGATATTTAAAAGGTGTAAATGCAGCGCTTCTGGGCATGGTTTAGTGATGGGCTTGGCACTGTTGGTTTATGGTTGAACTCAATTATCTTAACGGTCTTTTCCAGCCTAAATGAGTCTATGAAACATGGTCACAGCAGCATTGCCTAGGGTAGGTGGCATTGGCTTGAGACAGGATGTAGCACGTAGGGTTGTCCAGAGCGTGTTGATTCACTCAGTGGGTTTCCTTAGCAGAACTCCAGAGGAAGTCCAGCTGCAAACAAGTGTTATTGCATCTGCATGGATAAAATTGCAGTGTATCTGAGACAGAAAATGGAACGAACGGGAACTTTGCAGAGTAGAGGAGTGGGAGTGGTTCAAGAGAACATGGTTAAAGTCACTGTGAAGACAAAAGATGAACTGTTGTGTTTTCCGAGGAGGCAGAATGAGATGTAATGAGTTTAAATTAGACCAAGTGACGTTTTAGCTGAACGCCAAGAAAACCCTGGTAATAGTAAGTATAGTTGTCACTAGAGTTTTTTTTGCTGAAGGAATCTGTGGATACTCCAGCAGAGGAACTTCAGAAACAGAACAAAAGCTGTGTCAAGAATGGCTGACTCTTCCTTAAGGTGGGAATAGACTGTTCCTCATGGCTTCTTCCAGCTGTCTTCTATAAATCCTCAATTTATATATTTATATATTTTCTATTGATATATTTATGTAGTTTTATATTGGTATATTTTATATTTATATATTTATATATCTATACATTTATATATTTTATATTTATATATCTATATACATTTATATATCTATATATTTATATATTTTATATTTATGTATCTATATATATTTATATATCTATATATTTATATATTTCATAGCTATATACTTATATATTTTGATATTTAATTTTTTTTAAATATATGGATATATATAAAAAAAATCAGATTGCATTGTTGCAGTCCTGCCATCAGGATAAAAAAGTTACGCCCAAGTGTCATCTTCAATTAACATTATCAGTAAAAATCTGTCCTAGTCTGAGGTTAACAAGAAGATATCCACTGACTTCAGTGATTTTTTTTCATGAAGTCCTAACAGAAAATATAGTGTGATGTTCACAGAAGAACCACAGTTCAGGAGGGGACTTGGGAGCAGCAACTGGCAGTATTTAGAAAACAAACAAACCTCTCCAGATCGTCTTGAGTGTAGATCTTAAGCACTTTCAAATTCTTAATTCCAGATTATGTTTGAGCTGTTCGATGTGCCGGCCACGTACGTAGCAATTCAGGCAGTGCTGTCTTTGTACCCATCTGGAAGAACCACTGGTGAGGCTTTCTGGGAGTCACGTTTTCCACCTGCCCTTCTCTTGTGGGTGTGCATGCACAGGTATATGATTTGGTTATGATGCACCGACTGTGTATTAAGAAGAACTGATGGAGGCTGAACACTTCCCACCATGCCGCGCAAGTACTTGGTTATTTTCAGCTTCATGGAGCTATGGGTGTAGATTAAGGACTTCCTGTTTCAAAAGTTCAAGTGCCTACGACTCAATTACGTGAACAGATGAAAGATGACACAGTTTGATACTGCCCTTAATTGCACAGCGTAGAGGAGAGGCTAGATGGTTCCAAACCCACATTTCCTTCTTACCGACCTCTATTGTTAAGCTCCATTCCCAGTAGAAAAACAAAATAATATTCAGTATCTAAATGAAAATATTTCATTTGAATGTTGAATTTCAACCACCTAATGATATCTGCTGTTAAGTGATCATTAGAATTAGCATGGATGTCTCCTTTTATTACCATTTGGGGTCTGATCAAACATTGAGACAATAAATGACTTCTTAGCAGTCCTTGAGTCTTCGTATACTTTGAAAATAATTAAAATAGCATCTGTCTTTGTAGCCTGATGCAGCAATATAATTTTGTATAAACAGATTTACAGCTTATAGGAGTTAACAATTGTCATAAACACTTGGTTTATGTTTAAAATTCAATTCTACGAATGCATGTTTGGTATCAGGAAAGCCTGATTCATTTTGGGTGGAGAACAACTATTTCAGCACAGGAAGGACATGGAATTTATAGAGCAAGTCCAGAAGAGGCCATGAAGATGATCCAAGGGCTGGAGCCCCTCTGCTGTGAGGCCAGGCTGGCAGAGCTGGGGTTGTTCAGCCTGGAGAGGAGAAGGCTCTGGGGAAACCATAGGGCAGCTTCCAGTGCTGAAAGGGGCTCCAGGAAAGCTGGGGAGGGCTCTGAATCAGGGAGTGCAGGGATAGGACAAGGGGGAACAGTTTTAAGCTGAAAGAGGGGAGCTTTAATTGAGACATTAGGAAGAAATGTTTTGCTGTGAGGGTGGGGAGGTCCTGGCCCAGGTTGCCCAGAGCAGTGGTGGCTGCCCCATCCCTGGAGGTGTTCAAGGCCAGGTTGGATGGGGCTTGGAGCCCCCTGATCCAGTGGGAGGTGTCCCTGCCCATGGGGGTGGGACTGGATGATCTTCAAGGTCCCTTCCAACCCAAACTGTTCTATGATTCATTTACTATTCAAGAATATAAACAACATGGCTGTGCACAGATGAACTGTTGTTGTATTTTCCCTCATGAAGTCATTTATTTTAATGGCAGATCCAAATTTTTAATTTTCTAGATAGATTTTTAGGCACAGGTTGTACATCATCTCATGTCTTTCAAGTGCTTGGGGTCATCTGAAATGAAATCCTCCATGTACATGTAAGATCGTCATTGCTACCATCCATTCAGCAAGATCCATACAGTCAGATTGCTGAATTTTCCAGTGTCTTTTTCCCAAATGCAGTTGCTTTTTTGTTTGTGCTAAAAATTCCCTCTCGCGTGAGCAGCTCTTTAGTCATAGACACGACAGAAGGGATCATCATGGGAGCAGCTCTATTCGCGGTTGCATGTTTCAGTTGAGAATATGGACTATGTGGGGACCCTTTATCAGTGAGAAATAACCCGCTTCTCCTTTTCTTCCGCTTCCCAGGAATAGTTTTGGATTCTGGGGATGGTGTCACACAGAGCGTGCCTATCTATGAGGGCTATGCCTTGCCTCATGCCATCATGAGACTTGATGTGGCAGGCAGAGACCTGACTATCTCATGAAGATTCTTACAGAGAGGGGCTACTCTTCTGTTACCGTTGGTAACAAGCTGTGCTTTGGATGCACTCTGCGTATGTTTGCTCTGTTGGTTGTCTTATTATGCAGGAAACATGGACCTGGTGAGATGCCTCAAAATCCCTATCGCTAGGTTGGCCTGGGAAAAACGGTTCATGTCAGCTGATAGGATTCTCCTGGTTTTGGCTTTCAGCAAGCGGAGCACGAAGGATGGGGATGGCATCTCATTAGGAAATCCTAAGTCACTGGCAAATATAACTGGTTGTTGTGTTTGATCATACCTGTTCCATTGATAAAGGAATAAATTCAATATCTGGCAGTGGATGAACCTCTGGAGATTTGGTGAAGGTTTTGGGACATAGACAGGTAAACTTTAATTTTTACTGTATTCTGTAGGACAATATATATTTTATTTTCCAGTGAGCAGAATTTGATAATGTAAACCCCGAAATATGGGTGGCATTTTCTGTCTCCTGTGTTTTTAGTGGTGGATGTCAGCGTAGAGGGGATTTGGCTCTGGGAGTTCCTCAGTGGCATCATTGTCTGGGCTGGGGCTGATGCTACCAGGATCCATCATGCAAGGTAGTCTGGGATTGGAACAGGCGCCCAGGGAGGTGGTAGAGTCGCCCTCCCTGGAGGGTTTGAAAGATGGGTAGATGAGTTTCTTAGGGACACGGTTTAGTAAGGGGACAGGTACGGCTGGACTCGATGATGTCAGAGGTCTTTTCCAACCAGATGACTCTATGATTCTAAAGGGAAAGTAACATTCTTGAGACAACAGAAAGGTCAGAATACAGTGAACCAACCATACAACTGTAACGAACCCAGGGAAATCTAGGTGAGGAAAACCTGTGTCCTGCTTGTTACACTGCGTGTTAATTAAAAACTTGATTGCTGTCTGCAGCAGAACGGGACATTGTGAGAGACATCAAGGAGAAGCTTTGTTACGTGGCTTTGGATTTTGAAAATGAGATGGCAACTGCTGCTTCCTCCTCCTCTCTAGAAAAGAGCTGCAAGTTTCCTGATGGACAAGTCATCGCTGTTGGGAATGAACAGTTCCAATGCCCAGGAACTCTCTTCCAGCCATCCTTTACAGGTGAGTCAGGACTTCTTTTCTAGGGACTTGACAAAGAATGAAAAGGAGAATTTCTTGGATAGTATAGACAACCTTCAACTGTAGGAACTGAAGTATTTATCCTCAAATGTCCTTAAAAACATGCAGCTTCTATTGACTGAATCAGGTCTTTAGAAGGTGTGAAAACGGCTGCTACAGCTGCTGGACAAGAAGACCTATCAGTTTAGAAATACCTGAGTCCTAAGATGGTTTTAACTTCTTGCAAATTCAGTAGAGTGTCTGAGATGATTTTTTAGAGTAATGTCAGAAGACCATGCTCTTTATCTTGACTAGCTGGTACATAACTGTGTGGTGCTATTTATGTAGGTTTTTATCTAGATGCTGCTTCCATTTATTGTTTTATTATAATTACCTATAATTTAATCATATAACAGCAAACTGTGCATTATTTTCCCGTAGTTTTATCTGCAGTGTTAAAATTCCCATTATATCCAGTGAATGACTGACACTTTAAGTGGTAACTCATGCTGCCCTCACAGATTTCCCACTTCCCACTTAAATTCCGCTCTCGAGGACTGAGCAAAAATGGCTGCAGGCAATTTGGCACCATTTCCATTAAACTAAATGGTGAATTTAGCTGCTTTTGTAAGGAGAAAGAAAACTATTCAAGCATTAAAATAGCTCCAGTGAGCGATGCTCAAATATTCTGTATTTGAACATCAGCAAGAGAAACTCTCCCTGGTAGACAGAGGGATTTGGCTTCCAGAGGTGTACCAGGGATCACGGTTGGTGTTGAGCAGTGGTCGGTATCAGAAATGTCGTGCTGGAAATCAGCATTTCCTGGATCACAGCTCTTTGTCAAAATGTGCAATGACAGGATGAGGAGTAGTGGTTTTAAGCCGAAAGAGGGGAGATTGAGATTAGATATTAGGAAGTATTTTTTCGTGTGAGGGTGGGGAGGCCCTGGCCCAGGTTGCCCAGAGCAGTGGTGGCTGCCCCATCCCTGGAGGTGTTCCAGGCCAGGTTGGATGGGGCTTGGAGCCCCCTGATCCAGTGGGAGGTGTCCCTGCCCACGGCAGGGGTGTTGGAACTGGATGATCTTTAAGGTCCTTTCCAACCCAAACCATTCTATGATTAGGTGTAGTGTTGTCCCAGGAGTCTTTATTTACAACCAATCTAGGTTAATATTTCAAAACTCTAATTTTCTTTCATATACATTTATATTTTTTTGGTCACTGAGTTGTGAGATAGCATGGGTTGCTGTATTTGCCTGCATCATAACATCATAGCATCTCTATCACCTTGAGGTGGAAGAGTATGGCATCATTTCTACTTCTATGTGCTTTACTTCATCAGAGCGGTGTTTCTATGGCGAAGAGGCTTTCTCCTGGTTATTTCATTCAGGATGTATTTGCTGTCTTATCTGCTTGTCATTTTAATTACAACAGATTGCACTTCTCTTCTAGATGATCGCACCACCAGAACGTAAATACTGTCTGGATTGGGGGTTCAATTCTGGCATCTCTATCCACTTTTCAGCAAATGCGGATCAGTAAAGATGGATATGAGGAAGCTGGACCCTCTATGGTCCATCGCAAGTGCTTTGGAATACTTTCATCATGTACTGTCAGTGATGAGCAGCGCTGTTTCTCTACACATCACATTTATCTGTGAGGGTGGTTTGGCTTTCTTCCACGTGTTCAGACTACACTGCATGGATGTCTTATGAATTAGCAAATTACTTCTAATTTTTGATACTAGAATGAACTAAAATTTCAGTGATGGGTGTTTTCCAAGATTAATAACAGTAGCTATACTACATGTTTTTATAGTCGTCCCTTGCCCCCACGTTTGTAAGTGTCGTGCTGGCTCCCAGCAGGTGACACACGAGGCTGCTGTGTGTCACTCTCTGCTAATGAGTGCTAATTCTGAAGTATGCATGTGATTCTTTCAAACTCAAACATAACGGAAGATTTAGGTACCAGAGACGTCATATTTTATGCAGTTAAGTGATACATAGGATTCTTCTAAGGGGGTTTATTTTACAGAGGATACAGTGGATTTCTGTAGCTACTACTGCGCACGTGGGTACCGGTTCTTGCAGTAAAGCTTGTATGGTTGTCTTTCCCGAAATTGATTGGCAGGAGACCTTTACCTCCCTGTGACCACCACTCCCCATCAGTAAGGAGCTGTACCACAGTACTTCTGAATTCATGTGTTTCAGGCTAATTTACTGAATGTGTTGTTGCTGTCTTCATCCCTCTTCCTAAGCGGTTAACGGATATTTCATTTATTTTTGCTGTGTATGTGCTATGCTAAGCTAAGCTAATGATTGCAGAGTAAATAATAACCTTTTGAATATGTTATTGAAGTTCTCTGGGTTTAATGGATTGATGGAAGTGTTATTCTCTGTGTAAAACTGCTGTGGCTTACATTAATTTAATAGTGACTAGTTTATCTGTTATAGATAAAACAATAATTGCTAATTTATATTTTAATTTTATTATGGAAAAGGTTTCATTCCCTCTGAGTTTTCAAGCTAAGCAATTTTAAAATGAATACAGAATTATTTCACAGTATCTCTTTAAAAAAAAATTAAAAAAAAAGGTCTTCCTGGATGACAAATTCTCATAATGTTCTTTCTGCAGGAAGAATAGCATCTGCTACGAAGAATTTACTGTTTCAGATACGAGGCAAGTGTGTTCTAGATGATTCTGGATGCTGTAGATTTTGAATGGTTGTGATGTCAGGCTTGATGTGCATTTCATAAGTTAAACCAAATCAGTCAAGTTCTTGCCAATAAACACAATACTCTCTTTCCAAAAATGGGGAAAAGCTAAAAGTTGGATTTACAGACTTCCGAAAAGGCAGAGTCTTCTTGCTACTGTGAGTTCCAGCTCAGGGTGATCTCATTTCCTTACCTAAATGATTTGTTCATGGTAAAAGCTGGAAGACCTACAAGGGAAGTTTTTCAGAGCTCTGCTGTAGCCGGCACTACCTAGGAAGTCAAAGAGATTGATTTTGCCTTCAATTCCCACTTTTGAACAGCAGTCATTTCAAATTGCCAGTATCGGTGTCTTCTCAAGCAAATGTAAATCATTGCAAATTTCTCAGCCTCAGAACGAATTTTATTTGAAGTTTATTATCTTGGTCTCAGCTTATATGGTTGCTCGCTGCTTAGGTTGATAATGAATCACCTTACATGTAGGAATAGCACCGTTAACTGGATTTATCTCCTGCCTAAGAAACATAACTTATATTTTAATCTTGACCTTTTCTAGGTGTGACGTTCAAGAGCATAAACCTGGGTACTCAGATCTCCGGGACTGAGTTACGTTGACAGTTCTCTATAGTAGCAAAGCAAAATTCCATAATTCCTTCAGTTTGCTAATAATCTACTTGTCCTTTTTTCAATATTAAAAATGAAGGGTCTTATTTAGATTTTCTTTTAATTTTTTTTAAAAATATATTGCTTCAGTATGTGCTTACGGCTTGTTTAATAAGGGGGGGGGGAAGGAAAATATTTAAAGTATGGGTTTTGGTTTTTTTTGTAAGTGGCAGGAGAGGTACACATTTACGGCATTTGCATACACCTGAAAGAATTCTTTGGGCTTTTCTTCTTACCTCCCTTCCCCAGGTCTCCTTCTCTCATTCTCCACAACGAAATTCTCTTCAGTCCTTAGCTGGCACCTCCAGCTCCTGGCACAGCTGGGGCTGGGATGCACGCTCTCAATGTTTAGAATACTAATCCTCATCCCACAGCTGACTCCCTTTTCAGTGTGGAAGAGCATGATTATGTTCTGAATACCTCCCTAACAATCCGCATGCGGAATCTTCTTCAAAATTAATGTGCTTTTTGAAAATAGAATTAATTATGTGCTAAGAGCAAATACAGATAAAAATAAGTAAAACTATTAAGCTGTTTGTGTGATCTGGCAAAAAATATTTCTCTGAGAGGAAACTGCCTTAGCCACCATGCAAGTCCTGCTTTTCTAAACGTGGTTGGAATCGAGAGAAGGGAATACCCATAGCTAAGAAAATAGTTTTCTCCCAACACCTTGTGTTCCCAACTACACTTTGGTTACCATTTCACTTTAAGATTATCTTTAAACCCGTGGAGGTGTTCACATTTATACTGGGTCACACCTGTGCACGCCTTACTCTGTAATCTTATACGGAAAACTAGTGACAGTGAGTATCCTAAATTTGAAATAGCTTCTATGGATCATGTCCGTGTAATATTAACAGTGCCACCAGTGCCAAATATTCAGAAGTCATCTGGTTCTGGATAACGGCTTTACATTTCAGTTTTCTAATTTAGTAGGATTTGTGTGCTTAATATTCACTCATGTCTTCTTCTCTACAGCCATGTGTGGTATAAACTCTTTTTTTAAAACCAACCAGATTTCTTTCAGCTTTAGCCGTTAGCACTCAGAAGACACCTCGCTACTGACCTGATGTATCTTGAAGTTCATGACAAATCATGGCTTTACGACATCGTATCAAATAGATCTTGTGGGCTAAGGTAGTCTGGAAATTTTTAGTCTTAAGAGCTGATGAACTGGACAGAGAAAGAAGAAAGATAATCTTCTACAATGAGACTTTTAGGTAAGAGATATTTGAATTTTGAATGGGTTCTGTAGTTTCTCAGACAGGTAAGACAGCAAATCGAAGGATGTAAATAACTCTTTTTATGGCTGAGGGCTACATTTTTCAGTCCATCATGGTGGTTTAATCACATTTTTCTAAAGAGAGGGTAGAATATTACCAAGTAAATTTGCATCACTATTTTACTTCAAGGTAAATGTATCAAGGCGATCTAACTAGAAGTGAACTAGTGAAAACGTGCCTTCAGAGCAGAAAGTGACTGTTATAAACTGTCAAGGTGGAAGGAAACTCAACAGCTTGCTCTCTACAGACTGATAGCTTGTCATATCCTCACTACCCACAAATCGATACGATGCAAAGGAAGTGTTGCACTGGTCAGAGCTTGTGGCTGTCTTGGAAATAGCATCTCCCGACAGGAATACTAATGGCAATGACTGTTCTTCACCTCCTTTTTCTAGTTATGAAGACGTAAAGTGCTTTGCAGCAAGACCGTGCCTTTTCCTGCTGCCCAAACCATCCAGTGGGGAACATAAGGCAAAGTCAGGGCCCTACTCCTCTTCCCAAAGAAAAATCCTCATCTACATCTGGATGACTTCGGCAAACACTCTTCTCTAGCTTCAGCAGCGAGCGGTGTTCAGTCATGGATGCTATATCTTTGTTTTTTGAAGGTACAATTTTTTCTCAGTATATTTACAAGGTTAAATTCTTAAAATCCTCAACTTATGTTTTGCTTAATGCCGCATCCTTTTCTTTGCCCTTTACCAATGCAGTCTTGTATCTTTTCAAAATATGTTCTATAAGATCATTTTCCCAGCCTGTGTCCCTGATGGTTTTACCTCCTTCCTTTACCAAAAAAAAAAGTATGTCTTCACGTTTCAAGACACTTTCATAGCTTTAATCTATTTCCTCTCTTTTCCTAGCAAATGGTTGATTTATGCTCCGAGCAGCTTCTTTTTCAAATCAAGCCTGCTGTTGCTATTTTTCTTTACCCCCTGCAGAGCAGCTCCATATAAACATCCTCACAACTTCAGTCCTTCTAAACACTTCTATAAAATTCATAAGACTTTGATGCCTTTGAACCCTAACCAGGAAGAGAAAATCAGATGGTTTTCTATAAAACATTGCCCTGCCTTTTCCCCCCTCCTGGTTTTATCCCTTTTCTCCTTATAAATAGGAACCAAGTTTGGGTTTGTCTCTGTACAGCGCCTTTCGTAATCTGATTTTTGGTCTTAGTTGGGCAGCTGTGGTGTAGGTGTACCAGAGTTACTATGCACTTCGAGGCTGTCCTTTCTGTGCTCCTTAACCTTATTGAAGTGGCCTGCTTTCACCTGCTCAGTTTCTTTACCTGGTAGCTCTAGGTGCATGAAGCATTACATTTGAATACAATTCTCTTAAATGAGAATAAGAGTATTTTTCGCACCAATATGTTTTTGGGCTGATGTTGTACTAGATCTGCAGAGTGTCCTCACGTAGCATATGAGCCTCTCCTTGGAACCTTGCTGCTTTCAGGGCTTATTACCTGACTGTTCAAGAAGTTCTCACCTATGTAATTTTAATTTCCCTTTTTTTTTTAACTTCACAATTGCTTCTTTTTAATTCAGTAATAGCTGTATAATAATAAGCTTTCACTAATGCCCTCAAGATTGCTTTCCTGACAACGTGTAAAACCCTGTGTCACTTCAAAGCGACCCTTTCTCCTGTATTTCCTTTAACAACGAAAACTTTGTCAACATAATTTTCATGTTTTGTTCTAAAGTAAAGAAAACCTACCCAGTGCAAAAGTAAACAGATATTCCCCCTCACTCATTTTCCAAGGGGAAATACCTTCCTTTCCTAGGAATAACTTGTAGGGGAAAATATTAATTCATATGGAGGTTATCAACTTCTGTACATATAAGCTAGCATAGCTGGAATTGATTCTGTGGACATAATTTATTAAATCCCTTGGATATTTGACATCTAGCTTTTTAATGTGAGTGTTATTTGCAAGTGAGTTCTGAGACTGCAGCCTCCTGTAACACTTCCTCTCGATTCTGCATCTCATATCTGTGATGCTTCCCTGTTAAATGACGTGGGATCCAAGGTGAAACACTTCTCGTTGGTTACGTCACAGATCTTGATGTTCAGTCATAAAATACAATCGGCATTTTGAAGGTTTATTTGGGAGGCTTTTCCCTCCAATTTTGCTTCAAAGTTAGATGTATTTTTGGTGAAATAGTGTTTTCTTGGAACTATCACGTAGGAAATAGGCAAACTTGGAATTAGGGCTTTGCTGACTTTTTAAAAAATCTCTAAAGTCTTTGAGAGCTAAGAATCGAAGGCACATTCTTTTAAAACAAAGGGAATGTCTTTTGAAAAGCAGTAGCATTTTGGAGGCACAAAATATGTGAGCACTTGAGTAGCTCCAAATGTCAAGGCAATACAAGGGAAGTGAGAAATACTGAAACTGGTCATTAACCTTTGGTCAAGATGCTTGTTGGTCATTTTCCTTGGGTATAGTGGGCTTCAAAAAGCAAATGGCATCTGCTTTACCTCATCACGTAAAATGGGGAGAGAAATATATGTACTGATGAAGGCAAATCACCTTTGTAGAAAGCTTCTTGAAATCATTGAGGCACCACTCTTGGGATGAACTGACCCTTTTTTGCACCTGAAAGGGTTTTAATGAAAGAGGAAAAGGACCTGATGCTCTTTTACTGTGAAGATTATTAACATAAAATACTGATGAACATTTTATGTAAGAAGCAAAGCCTACAGATCTCATTACCTGGACCTCCTGATTGTGCCTTCACATCCAACAAGAGAAGTGAAACATACTTTTGACACATTTCAAGAGTTATAGTGGACAGTGTTCACATTTGATTCCATTCCCAGTGCACTTTTCTTAATAATAGAAATATAAAAGACCATTGAGGTCACCTGGGCTGTCTTCCAGCCCAGACAAGCTTGTTCACTCATGAGACACCGACAGCTAAGAGACGTGTCTGGCAGCAATGAGCATCAAGTTCAGGGCAAGAGTTTAGTCCCAATTCATCGATTAGCAATTTTTGTGACTCATCTTCTGTTTTACTCACATCAGTTTTAGGTAAAAATCTTGATTTCTGGTGCAAAACTACAGCTAGAGAATCTGGGGGGAGGTGCCAAGTCATTGAAAGTCTGATAGAGTGGCCAAATTTTCATTGCATCATGGGTAGGGACCAGTTCCCAAAGCGCTGTATAGTGAAAACCACCCTAATTACATCCTGCTCTTTAACTGGGGATTTCAGAAAACAGCAGTCCTAAGAGAAAGAGGACAAGAATTGTAATGTAGTGACAGCAAACAATGAAAATTCAAGCTTTGACATGAATTAAATTTGCAAAGGCAGAAGCCACGCCAAGACAAGATAATACGGAGGGAGAACGAGATTAATGAGTTGAAATATCTCTTTCCTGTCTAAGGTTAACCTCGGGCAAGAATTTGTCTGTTGGTGTAATGTCTTGTTGAATTTTAATATGGAAATATCTCCTGGCACGTATTCCAAACACCCTACAAATACTAATATTGATCTGACCTTCAGTTAATGTGTGAGGCTGTTTGCAAAAATCAGATCTGGGTCTGAATGGCGAATAGCTTTAATATTCTGAGGAGAGTGCATCAGTTTGAGACTATAAATCACAAGGATTATGGCTTTTTTTATTATTATCATATTAATACAGGCTTGTTTGCCCTGGAGCAAAGGACCAAAATTGTGGTGCATCATTAAAAAATCACAGAGATTGTGTCACTCTGTACAGACAACAAATAACACGTTTGTACAAAATAGAGTTATTTGAAATCTATTCCTGCTCTCTGGTGCCATATTTTTCAGGAGTCTTCTTTCTTTTTTGGCAATGAGTTAGGACAAACACTCCCCATCTTTAGCTTTTACACAATCCATGGCTGCCTTTCCCCTATCAGTTCCCACAGCGCATCCTTTCTATTGGCCAGCCTGTGCCTCCCTTTCTCCTGGAGGCACTATCCCTTATCTCATCCCACAATAAGGGATCACGAGGCATTTGTGCTCACAACTCATTGCTACCGAGACTACAGGATTACAGAATCGTTTAGGTTGGAAAAGACCTTTAAGATCACCAAGTCCAACCGTAAACCTAACACTGCCCTACTTCTAGGCATTTCCTTCTTGCCCTTTAGTTTGACCATCAGGTCTCGACCATAGCAAGCTGAGCGCTCTTGATACAGCTGCATGGTTTCTAATTAAAAAAAGGCAATATGTATTTTTTTTTGCATACCTTTCTATCTCACCCATTCTTGAAGTCTTTATATCATCTTTATACCACCAGTCTCAATTCTCATACAGCTTCTTAATACAGCAACGGCTGGGAGTACTTCTGTGGCTGCCCACCTGTGTTTTAGGGAACACCTGAACTCAAGTAGGCATCAGTCCATTTTTCTTACAGATATTTTTTTTAAATAGCAATCTCTTTCCATATAGGATGCTAGCAACTAACCTTTCTTAGCCATGAATTAATATTTCACTGATGCTGATATTGAACAGTTTTCTATAGAACTGTTCATGATTCAGGTGTGAATTTTGCAGGTTTACTCTTTTAACTGAGTTCCCTACTACTTATAGAGCTGGAAGTGAGCTTAGGCCTTAAGAACCATCCTTCCCTGGCAGTTCGACCTTAGAAGCATCATTTATATTTAATTAAAAGAAGAAAAATGAAGATGGGCTCCAGTCTGCCTCAGCTTGCCCGGTTGGGTGGTGCCGCTCAAGCTTCAGATGATGATCCTGTCTGCCCACTTTATGCTGTTGCTTAGTATTACATGTGCTATTGAGTGCATCTACCTACTCCGCTGCTCAAAGGTGAAGATGGATGAATTGGTTAGAGCTTTACCGTACTTTGAAGGTGAAAAAGCAATAATTGAGTGGTGAGAGCTAGGCTTGGATTTTTTTTTTTTCTTTGTAAGATTTTTCTTACACAACAAAACATCAAAAATCCTTTTCTTATTTCTTATATAGATTTACTGTGCAAAGCAGTCTGAAGGGGATGTATGGAGTTTGTCTTGAGAAGATATCACTGTTATGGGCCTTTTCCTACTCCCATTCCAGTTGCTGAATATTTTGCAGTTGTCTTTGGTAAGTACAAGAAAATGTGATTCTCTGAATATGTGTGATTTTCTGAATCAGTGCAATTCCCTGTATAGCTCACCGCTGTTAGGGCTTGTAAGGAAGGTTTCCTTACGGTGGCTCTTTCATTCTGGTAGTCTAGTAAAGACCATTTTGCGTTGCAGGTTGCACACTAAATCAGTTGCTTGGCTCTCACATAGAGTTGCTGAATTAACATGATGTGACCCAGATGATGCAAAGGGATTTCTTTCATTAATGGTGCTGGGATGCTTGGGAGAACACAAGATGCGTTTCCTAGACAACAGCTGATGTTATTGTATAACTGGAATAAAGTACAGAGGCTGAAATGGGAGTTCAGGATCAATTTAAGAAAAAAATCTGAATAGCAAAATTAAAGTTCTTTTACACAATGTAAAATACATCAAACATAGAAACCTGCTTATAGAGTCTGTGAAACAGCTGTGGTAGTCTCAGAAATAAAAAGTCCCACAAGAAAACCCATCCAAAAAATGCAGCTTAAAACACAAGTACATCACCTCCTTAAGTCTCTACATGCTACAACCTTAAAGTCCTTTTCCGACTTTTTTCCCCAAATAAAAGAATGAAGAATGATAATCCTGACGGAATAAACGCAGCCGGCAGCTGGCACACGATCTCGTTCTGTTGAAGTTTTACTTCAAATTCTGTGTAGGATAAATACACATCAGCTGAAGTACCATCTCTCCTCTGTTCTGGATGCTCACAGAGGGAACACTGAGGCAGACGTTTGGTTAATATTTAAGTGGCATTCCTGGCAGCGGAATACTGTGCGTCAGCTTGAGAAAGCAGTTAGTATCTAGCCCTGTGGTTCATGTTTGAAAAATAGGTTAGAAGCTTGGATGCATCATTCATCTGCTTCAGTACTTAGAAAAGTATGACTTAAAATCCCCTCATCTGACCATTTCTAAATGATTAAAAAGATTATTTTTCTGTGCTTACAGCTACTTTGGCTCACCATTGCTCTAGAGAATAATTTTAGGATCCTAAAAGTACACATTTTTTAGATTGCAGTTTCACAGACATCCAGGCTGATCTGTTGGCTTGCTGCCATCAGGAAGGCACGAGCTTTTTCCTCATCTCTTCTCCTCCCTTTCCTTTTGCCTAGTCTGCGGTGATGTTTTTACCACCTGATTCACTAACCTGGCAAAAAAAGGGGCCTCTTTTATCTTGCTTAGACCAGTTAGCTTTCGAAAGTCTCTTGGATAGTCCTGGCAACCGTCAAGGCTGATGCAAAGCTCAGCGATGCAGGGGGAGCTGGCTGCCCCTTCCTTTGGCAGGATGCTATTGCGTTGCCCTCCTGTTCCATGAAGCTGCAGCATCAGGGGAGAGAATTTAGTGTTTGCTGAGAAGCGGGAGTTCTCTTCTATGTTCAAAATTCCCTAATGCCTAATCTTGGACCAAGACCCTTGCGTATTATCACTATCTGAGGACTTTATAACCTTTTACAATTAACTCTTGGGAATTACTGAATATGACAGGAAAAAAGAAATGATACACCTTCTTTAGGGTAGGCAAGGAGGAAAGGAGCTACAATTTACTCACCTGGGTCCTTAGGAAGATTATGGAGCAGTTGCTCATGAAAACTCTGTACCTGTACATGAACAAAAATCTGAACAGCCAGTGTGGATCAACCAAGAGCAAACCATGCTTGACCACCCTAACTGAATTCTACCATAAAAGGAAAGGTTTTGCCGATGAAGGGAGAGGAACAGGTGATGTTCACTTGGACTTCAGAAAGGTGTAGTCTCGTGTATTATGTTAGTAGCCAAATTAAAGAGATGTGAACTGCATGCGTGGATTACAAAGTAAGGAAAAGCTGGTTGAAGGGCAGTGGTCCATGGTTCGAAGTCTGACTGCAGTCTGCTTACTGGTGATGTTTCTCAAGGATCAGTACTGAGGTTAATCTCGTTTAACATTTTTTATAATGACCCGATTACAGACTTACACAGTGGTTTGGGTTGGAATGGCTTTAAAGGTTGTTTAGTCCAGCTCTCCTGCTAGATCAGGTTGCTCAGAGCCTTGTCCAACTGTATCTTGAATGTTGTTAGTGATGAGGAATCTACCGCCTCCCTGGACAACCTGTGCCAGTGTATCGCCACCCTCACCTGGATGATGGGCCTTAACACACCCCTCAGCAAATTTCCAAATGATGCCAAATGAGAGGTGTGAGTTGATGCACTGGAAGGCAAGCTTAACATTCAGAAGGGACTACAGATGTGGAGAGGCTGAGGGAACTGCATTTGTTTAATGTGAAGAGGAAGGAGTTTTGCTCTTTTCCACTGCCAAAAAGGCAGAGACGAGTGGGTAAAAGAGAAGGAGTAAACCCTCCTCAGAAGTGCATAATTGAAGGATGAGAAGCAATGGTAGCAACTTCTAATTGGACTTCACGAGAAAATTGTTCGTGTTGAGCGTGGTGAAGCATTGGAATAGGCTGCCTGGAGTGGTAAGGAAACCTTCATCCTTGGAGATTTTTAAAGCTTGACTGGACAATGCCATAAGCAACCTGATTTTATTTACAAGTTATCTCTGCTTCAAGCAGGAGTTTGGACTAGGGACTGGGGTAATTTGTTCAGTTGCCCAAGCTCTCAGAAAATAAATCAGCAAATCTGAAACCAGACATCAAAACAACTAACGAGTTCTGTGTTTCAACCATGGAACTGTTTCTGCCATACCTGTGTGTGCCTTTCTTTTTCTGCACCAGCATCTGGTAGGCAGTTGTTAAGCCACTATTATTGCGGCAAAACTTTATTAAACCAGCTATGCTCTCATTTCTGTTTATTAAAAAGGAGAATTATTGGAGAAAGAGTAGTAAACACCTCTGACTTTATTGCTTGCTTTTAATTAATATCTTTGTCTCTCTCAAAGGTGTTTACTAAGCAAATATCACACTATGAGGCTCACACTGAGGAAAGAGGTTGGTAAAGTTTGTTGGAATAGAGGTTACATAAACACAGAGCTCTGGGACACTGCAGTTTATTGAGCCTGATGGGTTTTACTCTTCCCTACCTGTCAGTGGACGTCACGCTTACACAAAAATGGTGTAACTAATGAGCCAAATTTCTACTGCTTCCATTAAAAAACATGTTCTTGCACTGAATCTTCTTTAAGAAAGCTTTGACTACAGCAGGACTGTAGCCTGAAGAAAGACAACCAAATTCAAGATCGACTATATGTTCAATGAGGATTTATTTTCTGTTTTATGAAACTAGACTGATAACTTGCTAACAGATGTAAGCAATTGTACCGTAAAGAATGACCAAATTTCTCTGTAAGAAAAGCTTTCTCCCCAGTTTTATCAGTGAGCTGTATCTATCCAAGGGAATTCTGTTACAAATAGAGCAAAACACCTATCATTAAAAAACAGTAACCCTTTTTTTCATAATTTCATTATCAGAGCAATGTGGTCCCAGCATTTATTTCTAATTCTTCCGATTGTGACTTCAGGTTTTCCATCTTAGAAAAACACCATGGCACAGGTATTGTGAAGTAATAAGGTACTGTTGCTGTTAGGCTTCTGCATCGTGAAAAAATAAGTGTCAAGATCATTCTGTGAGTTTGTATTTAAATTGTGAAGCATTTAAAAAAGAGCCCTAGTTCAAATGATGCTCAACTCAGAAATTGAAGTGTACAAAGTGTCTTTTAAAGACAGTTCTAGCTACTAAAGAGATTATTCCCATTCCCCAAGGCAAAGGAAACTTAAGAGGCTTTACCAAAAGCTGTGCAGGAGCTCATTGTCAGGATCCGGGTCTCCTGGTCCAGTGCCAGAAATACTGAGTCATTTTTATTTTTATATTTCGTTGCTGAAATCTCAGGGACTAAAAAAACACCTCGATAAAATTAGTGGCTAAATGTTTTCTATCGAGTTCACTGTCCAAGACATTCGCCTTGAAACTGATTCTTACAAGCTAAAATTAGATTGTCGTAACATTTAATGCCCTTGGGTTTGTCTTGGTCAGTAGAACTGAAATAAGTAAACGGTTGGCAGCAACCTTTCTTCCTTACAGTGGTATCCTGTTAAGGTCTACTCAATTATAGACCATGTATCCATCATAATGGCATCACAGTTATACTAATTACTGTGTTTAGTTAAACTAAACCTTTTAGATTCGCCATATTTTAGATTGTTTAAAATACCTAGAAATATTTTTACGAAGTTTGAATCGGTGTAAAAAAGTCTTACAACCGAATCTTACTTGGCACTGCAAGCACAGTCTTTTGCTTTGTAGCTGTGCTTGGGAATCACCCACAGAGAAGCCAGGTTGAAAGGAGAGTCATAATTCAGAGATGTCGTAACTTGTTTACGCCTAATCTCCAAAGTCACCAGTTGCCTTTGAAATACTGTGAAGTGTTTCAGAGCAAACTATCAGCAGGGGTGTAACTTTTACTCTATTTCTTACCTGTTTAGCTCAAAAAGGAGAGTTGGAAAGTGCCCTTTACCTTTATATATTCCTTACATTTATACTGCAAAAGTTTGGCTTTGATTTTCTCATTTTAGGAGAATAGGATAGAGACAAATGTGATTCCTGCTCCCTGATCTTTTATCTTGCCAAAGATAGACCAGAAGCGACACAATTTCTGTGTAATGACAGTGTAGTCATTTAAATTGTGGTTCCGTTATTGGTGCCATATTGGTGAGAAAAAGATCTCGGCTACAAAACCAGCGGTCTATACGTAGAAGATGCGTGCAGTTGAGATACGTTGTAACTCAGTTTGCTGTGCATAACGTACAAGTTATGAGCTCTCACTCCGTCTGTTAGCTCTAACCGTACCTGTTCCTTGAGGTAGGGATCCTTGCATTACAGAGCAGAAGGCTGGATCCAGTCCCTTTGAGCTGAGGGTTGTTACATGTCCACGTGTCCTTCACGTTACTACTGTGCAAAACCATGCCATAAAGCTTTTTGGCTGCCTGTGTGCTGACATGATTGTCACTGTGATGAAAAGGAGGGGCCTTGGGTGCAACCTGAAGGGAACCTTCTCGGTTAGGCAAGAGGTAAGACCAAGAAATACCTTTGTGTCCCGTGCTGTCTGCTCTCATAGTTCAGTATTTCATAGAGTTATAGCATGGTTTGAGGTGGAAGGGACTTCAAAGATCACCCAGTTCCAACCCCCCTGCCACGGGCAGGGACACCTCCCACTGGATCAGGTTGCTCATAGCCTCATCCAACCTGGCCTTGAACACCTCCAGGGATGGGGCATCCATGACTTCCCTGGGCAATCTGTGCCAGTGCCTCACCCACCCTCACAGTAAAAAATTTCTTCCTAATATCTGATCTAAATCTCCCCTCTTTGAGCTAAAAACCGTTACCCCTTGTCCTATCCCTGCACTCCCTGATAAAAAGCCCCTCCCCAGTTTTCCTGTAGGCTAAAGGAATTCCATTCTTAGTGGTCACAGTGGTGTCTCCAGGCAAGGACCTCCTCCACGCACTGCACTGGCAGAGGCTTTAACAGAAAGGAATATGGATTATATTCCTGGAACGTCCTGCTTTGGCAATGCAGATATGGCCTCCACAGAGTGATTAATATAAAATAATAATAAAGATTTCTGACATTTAGCAGGAGAAAGGATGCTAGTTTGTATAGCTGTGCACAGCCAGACTATGCTGCTTCCTGAGGAGAGTTCTGACCTACTGACATAATCCTTTATCAGAAGATGCCAGAAAAACTGTATTACCAGCTGATACAATGGTGGCTGAGGGGAAAAAACCTTCTCGATCTTGATAATTATGTGGGAACTTGTCTGGCAGTACAGACCTACAAAGAGAGACAAGTTGAGTTTGACTGTAGGAGGGAGAGAGCAGGACTGTTAGCAACGCAAGTTCAACATGAATTTAAATGAAACACTGGCCGTGATGATGAAAGTGGCATTTCCTAGTGCTGGCAACTGCATTGTAACATAAATAGCTTTTCAATTTCTTTCCTTTGCATGATTTTTAAGGGATTTGAATGTACTCATATTGGTGATCCCAGAGGAAGAAGTTTCGTATTTAGATCAAAATCTGTTCATCCCAGGTACAGGTGGTTAAAAAACTATGGATTAGTTGGGCAGGGAGGGGCTATTTGGACCCTATATTTTTGTTGGGTGTATGTGTAATATAACATTTTCTCTCTAAACGCAAGCGGGCAGCAGTTTGAATTTGTATCAAACGGGGACACATGCAGCAGGTTGTAGATATTGTGACATTACAAAGCATCCAATGTCATATAAATATAATATTTAAAACAATAAATTTACAATATATATGGGGGCCTACAGGAAAGCTGGGGAAGGATTCTTTATCAGCGAATGCAGGGGTAGGGTCAGGGAGAACGGTTTTAAGCTGAAAAAGGGAAGATTTAGAGGAGATATTACGACAAAGTGTTTTCCTGAGAGGGTGGAGAGGCCCTGGCCCAGGTTGCCCAGAGCAGTGGTGGCTGCCCCATCCCTGGAAGTGCTCAGGTTGGATGAGGCTTTGATCAACCTGATCCAGTGGGAGGTGTCCCTGCCTATGGCAGGGAGGTGGAACTGGGTGATTTTTAATGTCCCTTCCAACCCAAATCATTCTATGATTCTACTATATAAAGCAATGGGTTCTGGCTATTAATCATGAAAAATGGTTAGCAAAAATGTTTTTTGTAAGTAATACGCTCAGTTTCAGTGACTGAAAGAAAACCTCTTCTTTGCAGCTGTTTATTTCACAAAGGAGAAAGAAAAGTAAGTTCCAAGTATTTCTTTTAAGCTGCAATTCATTTAAAAACAGTCTTCACCTCTCCAAATCAAACAGGCAGACTGTAAGGAGATTATAACTTCTGCTTGATATAAATCAGCCTCTTACTTGAAAAATACATCTGCATCAATAAGATTTATGACAGCTATCAAGGCCTACTAAAACACCTCAGAGGCTGGAACGTGTGAAATCACTCCAGGCAAAAAAAAATGCGAAATTAATTGGTGAATGGTTTTTAGTATTTAAATAACTCATATTTTAGTAAATTATGTTACTATTTCCTTAGCAATATATCCTCTCTGTTATTTAAGTTATAAAAGCTTCCTTTATATCATGGCATCAGAGATTTGTTCATGCTGGAAGGGGTTTGGGGAGGTCTCCAGTCCAAACTGCCACTGCGAGGTCAAGCCTGACTTCACAAACTCAATTCAGGGCTTTGTCTAACCAGGTCTTCAAAACCTCCAAAGACAGAAATAACACAACTTTGTGTTTAATCTGTTCCAATACATATTTATCCTCAGAGGGTTTTTTCTGTTATAGAGTTGGAATAGTGAATATTTCCTTAGGACCAGTCAGAAGTTAACTCCCTTTTTTGATGGCTCTTGAAACCGAGTTAACTAAAAGTCGGTTGTGCTGGTTTTGAAGGCAGATACAGCAGAAATGAGCTCTTCAAACAAAGAGCTCTTGTGTCAAGGATTTCCCCTGACCCCTTTCTCTCCTCCACTGCCCTACCTATGTTATGTCAAGCCAGATACTTTCACAGCCTGGTAATACCTGCCTACTAATTTTGTTAAACTCCTGTGTTAAAAACTATAAAGTTGTCTGCTGCATTTATTTTCCTCATAATACAGCTCAGCAAAAATATACAGGTTTTAATTGTCATTAAGTAATACAGATGTTAATTAATTAATCATACTTGCATATCCCTCTATTAAATTGCTTGTCTACTAAAATCTGTCCTTTCTATTCCCTAAAGGTATTTTACATATCAGTGAGGTCTTCTCTTAATCTTTTCCACAGCACGTTTAACCTTCTTTTGCACATCATTTAGGGTCATTAAGGCTTATTATCTCAGCTATCCTCTCTTGAACCTTCCGTGTTGTCCATTTTTTTTATCAGTTCCTCTAATCAGAACTGTGTGGTTGCCCCAGATTCTCTTCTGATTAAGTGTAAAGAATCAGGAAAAACTGAATCGGGGTTAACTCTATCAGAAGCCAGATTGTAGAGTCATTCTCAGGAATTCAGACCTGATTTTCTGGTCCATACCAAGATGCAGTGCTACCTGCAATTGCTTGGATTGGTTTTGTTTGTTGTTTTTTTTTTAAAAACAAGATCTATCTCTGTGTGCTGATTAGGTATTTCCCAGTAAATTGCATACCTGATATACACATCTTAGAGAGAAAATTGGAAAGAATGGAAAAAAAGATTCCAAGAATGATTTGGAGTCTCAAAAATCATGATCAATAATGAGAAACTAAAGAAGATCAACTGCTTCCAAGAGAAAGTATTTTGGAGTAAATGTGCCGAACCTCCAGGGAGAGGATCGGAGAGAGCACTGAAATCAAACAAAGGTACAGTAAAAACCCAGAGTCTGAAAACTGGAGACCGATTAATTCAGAGTACACTTAAGATTTACTGAGAGTAATTAACAATCAGAACAATTAACCTATGGACAGAGTGAATTTGTTGAAGTATCTAAATTGAGTCTTTTTCCTGCATTTACGGTTGCCCAGCCAAAAATCACTGGGTAAGATTCTTTGCATTTCGATCTATATGAGGTCAGAATAACTCATCACAGCCTTAAAATTTAAGATTCTAAACCTCACATGCCCACAGAAATCACATTGGCCCATTACTTGATAAGCATGGACACCTCATAGATAGCGATATAGACAAAGCAGAGATGTTTAATGCTTTTTTCACCTCTGTCTTCAATACTAGTGGTGGGCTTGGGCCTCCTCGGAGCCCTGAGCTAGGGGATCAAGACTGTCCAAATGATAATCTCACAATCAACCCCGTGCTTGAGCGGGATTTGCTGCTCCAGCTGGACCCTTACAAGTTGATGGGGCCTGATGGGATTCATCCAAGAACTGGCTGATGTCATAGTGAGACCTTTCTGAATGATTCTTTAATGCTCTTGGGAATGTGGAGCTGACTGGAAGCTGGCACATCCTGTCCCAGTCTTCAAGAAGGGCCGCAGGGATGACCCCAGTAACTCCAGGCCTGTCAGTCTCCCTTCAGTGCCTGGCGAGATTATGGAGAGGATTATTCTGGGAGCTACCAAAAACTACCTGAAAGACAACACAATCATTGGTCCCAGCCAGAATGGATTTGTGAAGGGAGGGTCCTGCCTGACAAACTTGATTTCCTTCTGTGATAAGGTTGCCCACCTTGTTGACCAAGGAAAAACAGTTGAAGTAATGTCTCTGGATTTCAGCAGGGCCTTTGGTGCTGTCTCTCATAGTATCCTCCTGAACAAACCTTCCAGTGTACAGCTTCCATGTGACACCCACACAATGCAGTGGGTGAAAAATTGGCTGAGGGGTCGGGCTCAAAGGGTCACAGTGAATGGGGTTACATGGGGCTGGTGACCAGTCACTAGTGGGGTTCCGTGAGGATCCACCCTGCAACCAGTGCTCTTTAGTATCTTCACAAATGACCTGGATGAAGGACTCAAAGTTTTATTAATGAAGTTTGCCGATGACACAAAACTGGGAGGAGATGTTGACACTCTTGAGGGCAAAGAGGCCCTGCAGAGGGATCTGGATAGATTGGAGAGCTGGGCAATCACCAACCACGTGAAGTTTAACAAGGGCGAGTGCCGGGTTCTGCACGTGGGACACGGCAACCCTGGACACACGGACAGACTGGGGTGTGAGAGGCTGGAGAGCAGCCCTGCCGAGAGGGACCTGGGGGTTTTGGTTGATGACAAGTTGAACATAAACCAACAGTGAGCCCTGGCAGCTGAGAGGGCCAACCGTGTCCTGGGGTACATCCAGTATGGTATTGCCAGCTGGTTGAGGGAGGGGATTGTCCCGCTCTGCTCTGCACCAGTGTGGCCCCAGCTTGAGTACTGTGTGCAGTTTTGGGTGCCACAGGATAAAAAAACCATCAAATTACTGGAGAGTGTGCAGAGGAGGTCACAAAGCTGGGGAAAGGTCTAAAGAGGAAATCCTATGAGGAACAGCTGAAGTGACTTGGTCTGTTCGGCCTGGAGAAGAGGAGACTGAGTGAGGGCCTCATAGCCATTTGCTGCTTCCTCACAAGGGAAGGAGGAGAAGCAGGTGCTGAGCTCTTCTCTCTGGTTACCAATGACAGGACTTGAGGGAATGGCAGGAAGATGGGCCAGGGGACATTTCGGTTAGATATTAGGCAAAGGTTCTTCCCCCAGAAGGTGGTGGAGCACTGGAACAGCTCCCCAGGGCAGCAGTCATGGTGCCAAAGCTGATAATATTCAAGAAGCACTTGGAAAATACCCTCAGCCACATGGTGTGAATGTTGGGATTTTCCTATGCAGCTACAGGAGTTGGTCTTGGTGATCCTTGTGGGTCCCTTCCAACGCAGGACATTTTGTGATTCTATGCTTCAAACCTTTTTGGGAGGATGTGGCTTATTCCTGGTTGAACACAAAACATCACTTCTCGTGGGATTTTGCCCACACATATTCCCAAATGTTTTCTTGGAAATAGTGAAGAATTATGTCTTGCCATCCAAACCCCTTTATTCCCTTGGTGTCCTGTAACATAAGAGCTTTATGTAGTTTATCCTCATTCCTTACTTTTTCTCTTCCATCGTAACATTGCATTGACTGAAGTTTGATCGTTGTGGTTGCTCCCCTATTCACATTTAACTTCCAGCTGGTTATTTTGTCAGAAGTGATTCCTGCAGGCCGTGTAATTATACCCACAGATTCCCTCCCTGTAAAATCTTATCTGTTATTGCTGCTTCTTCAATGAAGCAGTGCGAGATTTGTTAGGCAAGCTCTCTATGGGTAAATGCATGCTGACTGTCTGCATTTTAGGTATAATTTGCTAAATGTTCCGTGCCAACTATTTTCTGCTATTCTTATTATTCAAGTCATGCTTGTAGAGTCTTCTAGTTAATATTTTTCTTTTTCTTGATATCCATAATAAATGTAATGTGGACTTCATCCTACTACTGCTGCCAGTATTGTCAATCCCAATGAATCTGCTATTGCTGTTAAAGCTATACAGTAGCATCTGGCTGATTTCTGTCTATCAGTGACTTGAATTGTCATTTATTTGACTCTCTTCCCTTTTGTTTTGTGTGCAGTCCCTTCTCACTCTCTTCATGAAAACCAAGTGAAGGATAATGAGGTTTTATCATAGAATCATAGAATATTGATTGAATGGTTTGTGTTAGAAGAGACTTTAAAGACCATCCAGTTCCAAACCCCTGCCATGGGCAGGGACACCTTCCACCAAATCAGGGTGCTCAAAACCTTATCCAACCTGACCTGGAACATCTCCAGGGATGGGGCATCCGTGACTTCCTTGAGCAACCTGTGCCTGTGCCTTCTCCTCTTCCTAATGCCTCATCTAAATTTCTCCTCTTTCAGCTCAAAATTATTCCCCTCTGTCCTATCCCTGCAGTCCCTGATAAAAAGCCACTTTCCATCTTTCCTGGAGCCCCTTTCAGTACTGGGAGGCTGCTCTAAGGTCTCCCTGGATCCTTCTCTTCTCCTGGCTGAAAAAAGCCAATTCTCTCTGTCTGTCCTTGTATGGGAGGTGCTCCAGCATCATCTTTGTGGCCTCCTCTGGATGCATTCCAACAGCTCCATGCCCTTCCTGTACTAAGGACTCCAGAACTGAATGCAGGACTCCAGGTGAGGTCTCTTGAGAGCAGAGCAGAGGGGCAGAGTCACCTTCCATTTATGCCTCTTATGTCAACTTTCTTCTGATTCCACCTCTTTTTTTTTTAATCACCCATTTTTCCTGCTGCTTTTTCTCCTCCATAAATATTCCCCTGTTGCTCCTAGCCAGTAAGCACACCTCATGTCACAGGCATTTGGCCTTCACCTTTATTACCCAAATCCCTGTATTTTTTCTAGCTTTTAATGACAGTGGGCATCTTTGGTGAAGAGTGAGTTAATCTGTGCTTCAGTGCTGTGTGTTTCAACTCTCTCTTTTCACTCAGGATTTACAGAGTCGAAAGCTATCGATATCCTTGGTATAAAAAAGTATTTTAGTGATGCCTGTAAAAAGCGACGAAACAAACAATAGCCACCCACAGATGATATGCTTTTGCACTGAGTAGATGACTGTTTTTCCTTGTATTTCATGTCTACAACTGCAAATACAACATCTCTTCAAGAACAGGATATCATAGTCTCTTGCTAATGCATTGATGACCCATTTTTATTTTGTATCGTGCTGTTCAAAGACAAAAGAAGGTGAGACAATCTGAGGGAGTTTTCATGATTAATTGGTCTGTGCTACCTGTCCCAGAATGCAGATTGAAACTGGAACGCTCCGGCTCCCAAAGCTAAATTCAAAGAAAGCAGCTGTCTTTTTTAATAATAAGCAGCAGAAGCACACACCTGCCACTTAATATGTGAATGATCTTTAAAATACTGGGTTATTTCAACCAGATCAAAGCAACAATGGCTTTAGATACAGTCATTTAAACCCATTTGCATACTCTTCCCTGTTGTCTACAAGCACCATAGAAAGGCACTTTTAAGAATGATGCATTCCCGTGCATTATGTTTGAATTTCAGCTTAAAGCCACCATCGGCAGCTAATTTCCATCCTTTTGACTGTATGAGAACATCTCTGATAAACTGTTCATTTGGCACATTAATAATAATGGAAAATCAAGCTGGCTGCAGCACTTGTACCATCCTTGCGGTACCTGAGCAACTTGCTGTCATGTGTGAAAGTGTTTTCCAATGCTCGCACAGTAAGACAAGCAATATCCCTTTTACATAAGCAGGGAACAGAAACATACAGATAGGCAAATGATTCTGTGTCTGCAGACATTGCAATCAGCAAGCCTCCTCACAGGAGTCAAGTTAAGCATTCAGAGAAGTATTTGAAAAAATCAGGGTAGAACAACTAATCTTTCAGCCCAGGAGCATAAAAATGCCTTGAACAGACGGAAAAGGGGTCTCCAGAGCAACATGACTTATAAAGCTCTGTGGCTGAATGGAAGAATATCTCGCTTAAAATAATACTTGAGGGGAGAAGAGACAGTAGGAGATAGAGCCACCACTAGGGGACAATTCATAGAATCGTAGAATGGCCTGAGCTGGAAGGGATCCACAAGGATCATCGAGTCCAACTCCTAAATTAACTGAGCCCTTTGAAATCTTTAAAAACATAGTTAGTAATTTGGTTGAAAAATACTTTGCTATGACTTCATCTGCTCTGAAAAACAGACTGTTTATTGATCTTTGTTTATGTGTTTTGTTTTGAGGAGGGCGGGTAACGTAGGAATCTTGTTGGCACTTTTAAGATGTACAAGACATTTTTTACTCTAGTTTTTGTTCCCTTTAGAAACCTTAAAGCATGCGACTTCTGGTCATGCTCCGCAGGTGTCACGAGCTTAGTAGGGGTAGGCATTTTGAGATCATTGATTCAAGATGTTATAGGAAATAACCGCATTACGTGTTCTCTCAGAGCACGTGACTTTCTCCTGCTGCTCTTCCTCTTATGCCTGGGGAAAACTTCCACCTTAAGTCTTGGTCATGTTTGGCTATCAAAAACGCTGGGGAGTCAGGCTTCACGTCCTTCTAAAGCTGTGATTTGTATAAGGCAGTAGTGCCTGGCTGAGCAGGCTTTCACTTTGGGTCAGATTGCTCAGCTTTGCTCAGTTCTTGCCTGGCCAAGGGTGGTTGTGTCGACCCTGTCTCAGAGCTACGCTATTTCCACTAGTTGAGTTTCACGGTGCAGTGGAGCAACTGATATCCATCTACAACCGCGCTCACCGAGGATGTGAAAGTGGAGAACCTTAATTATTTAATATTGTAGAGTGTTCCAGGGTTCCAACCTGGCAGTACAAAGCCTTTTCTTGTTTTTTTTTTCAAATGGCTGGAGTCTACAGGAGAGCGTAAGGCCTTTACTAATTATTGACAGCTCAAAATAATTCTATTCATGGGCAAACACGTTCTTTCCATACGCTGCCCAGGCACCCAATATCGATGGCAATGTCGTTATGAATAGGATGTCTGCTTCTATAAGGATCTTACAGGGAAGCACAGGTGAAAACCAGCCAGGTGATGGCTTGTTTCTATTTAGCAGCTGTCAGAGGTAGACTCGGGTATCCCTATTAGCTGTCAGCTGTTGGATGGGCAGGAAATTTGTTTTCTAAGAAGCACAGAGGTTTTGTTATTCTCTGAGATCTATTAATCATTCTGAACATCAAATGTGGCATCTTATATTTCATATTAATGCCCAAGCAGCTTTATGAAGGGGAGGATGCCATGGCTGCCTGCTCGGCTCGTGGCAGCCCAGGAAGGAAGGTATTTTAGTCATGGGGGAGGAGAGATTTTATAAAGGTTGGATGTATGATATGATATATAATATATAAATATTATAAAAATTATAAAAATATATAAATAGTATATTTACATTAAATATATAAATATACAAACTTATATATTGTTTATATATATGACATTAAAGTTACTTGCAGGTTGTTGGAAAGTCTGGTGTACGGCAGAGAGACACTTCAAATAGTGAAAAGGCTAGAGCCTAATTTATGATTAAAACACTAAGAAGCAATAACTACAGTGAACGCTGTCATGAACATAGATAATACGTAATGATGTACTTGTACATGGGCTTCGGCTGTTGTCAGACCCTGAGGAAATTCAATCTGTTACAAGCCTTCCAGAGACTTCCGTGCCAGTTCACACAAATTCACTTTATCTTCAGTACTGATGGTTGAGATTTAGCACTCTTGGGGCACTACAAATATCAAAGGTACAGCAAATATTTTACATATTTTCTTACGGAGCCAATCCAACCCAAACTCTACGTTCTGCCACAGTACTGTGACCCAGCTGATACTTGTAGCATGGGTATTACAATCAAGAATAGCATATAGTTCCTTATTTCTGGGTTACCATAAAATGATCTATTATGGCCTGCAATATACCGACAGACAATCTGGGACAATAGGCACATAACATCATTTTGATATTTTGAGAAATGGGGACAAAAGAATTAGAACATTCTTGTTGGCTGCCTTAAAAATTTCTTCATGAGAGCTAGTAAGAATTTTACAGTAGGGAAAAAAATCCTAACCCTTTCAATGGCAGGATTTTTAAAGAAAGAAAAGGACTTCATCAACATCTTTAAGAGTAAATGCAGCTATTTAAAAGAATAAACAGATAAAAGGTATTCTGAGCCTTCTAGCAATAAAACCGTATGATTGCATTTCCCTCACCAATACAATTTAATACAAAGACAATGTTGATGAAATTTAGATAAGACTTTAAACTGTATATAGTAATAAAAGGATTTTAGTGTCTGTTTTAATGGTAGTATGTATCCCAGCTGTCTAACATAAATTTAATCATACAACTTGAAATTTCTGTTGCTGGGTCTAACACATTTGTAAAACTGTATAAACAAATACAATTCAGCTTGACTTGATAAATGACTTGGTGTCCTGTGCATCAAATTTTAAATTATAGAAACAAACAATACTCTTTGGGAAATATTTTTATTCAGCTGATTTTGGATTTAATCCACTTTTCTGTTATTAACTTTTACCAAATGTAAAACCTCATAAGCAATGTGCAAACAAAATATTCCATGCAGACCTAAGTCATCTTTAAAGTACCATTTAAAGATAAACCATTGCTTAAAAATATCCATAAAACTGGATTCAAAGAGCTGAAGACACATTAAGACAAAAATTGTACTGTAATTACATCAGAGGAGTGGACAGAGCAGGTTCAAATGGAGCAGGTTCAAATGGTGTTTGTTTACCTAATTGACATAGAAACTTGGAGTAAAGGATTGTTTCATGCTATGTAGTTGATTTAGACAAGTCCCACACGGAACCCAAATTTCCTTTGTTCGTTCCTACGCTGTAGCATAAGTTTGATGTTGAATTTATTGCATAAACCCTTGGCCAATGGGCACTGCCTACGGTGAAACATGTACCATTCTGTGTTGATGAGGGAGGAAAAGTCTGAGATGGAGATTAAAACTAAGATGAAGTTTTATTATAACTGAAAGTGAAGCAACCTCCATGATAAAGGAGGATGGATGTGTGTCCTGTTCTTATCAGGCTACTAACAGTGACCCAATAAACCACACCTGGTACGAACCAGACTCTTTTAGACCCTTAAAGGACCTGTCACCTGTACAAAATGTGTGCCATAGCAAAGAAAAATGCTGTTATATTGCAATTACCTTTCCTCCCATGAACACATGCATCCTTTTTATCCTGGGATTTTATGTAGAGATTTCCACAGAAAAACTCAACTCATTTGCTTTTCACTATGGGATTAAGATAACGATGACCTACTTTATTGCTGCCTTATTATTTGAGATCCCCATAAATTCTCTCAATTAAAAGCAATACCTGCAACTTGGGATAAAAGAGGTTTACGATATGTTAGCGACACAATTTATAAAGGAATACCTGTCACTAAGGAAAATTGTCAAGAAAGCCAGATTAAATTGGCTAAAATGTGCCATGGAATATTTCACATGTCTGAATGTTGTCAGATTTTACTTGGGCAAGTACAGCAGATAACAGACTGAAAACCATTCTGAAACCCCAACAATGAGTATTTCTGTATCTTTATCTATGTAAATATAGAAATATTTATTTTTAGCATGATTTTTAATGTCAACTGCAATTTGTCTTTGAAATATGTTTTTAGACAGACTTTTAAAGGAATACAAACAAGAAACTTCACTGGCTTTAACAGAGGAATATATGGTTGATTTAGCTGATGATCCAGAGATATTTGTTGGGACAAAAAATTCAAGCAGGGAAATAGTATAGAAGTTCCATAGTGGGATGCAGCATGACATTAAATACCCTGAGCGTGTCACGGTGGGGCCAGCGTAATTTCTGATAGAGTATGAATATCTTGGATTTTGCTAATTGAGACAGACTCTCTAACGGTATGGGCATGCTTAGTGTGGTCGTGTTCTTTACTCCACAAGTGTGCATCACACTTCATAGAAAGTTCAAGAAGACATCAATCTTCAAATAGAAGAGATATGCAAAGATGGAAGTGATGAGAAGGAAATCTTCTTTCTTCTTGTGCTCTTCGGAAATTCATGGTCCCACGTCATTGAACACGGTGCGCTGTCTGGATGACTGAGCGCTTCTTCTTGACTAAGACTTGTGAGTAAAGTTGGCTTCATGTTTCCTTTCTTTGCTACTTCCCTAACAGATTTCTGCTGCAGAGCTCAGGGGTCAGTCATTAAAATCCTTAGGCTCAATCTCTAAAGTACCAGTGAATTAGTTTGTTGTTTTTTTTTTTTTAAATGGTTAAATTAGTTTTATCTTCCATATCCCTGGAATAAGTTAAAACACATTTTCCAGCTGTTCACAGCTATCTACAATGGGTAACAACACAAAAAGTGATTAAGAGTGAAAAAACCCACAATCAGAACAAAAAAGAACATTTTCAGTCTGAAACTCAGAAAATTAGAGTTAAATGCATACATTTAGCTTAATTAAGTGATCCAGCAAAATTATGCACTTTCAAAGAACTTTTTTTTTCCGAACCCATCAAAATCCAAACCTTTAATGCAGAGACATCAGATATCTACACTTGTCTCTAAGTGAGGATTGTCAGGAGAATTCATTCTTTCCCTTGTGACCTACTCACTATTAAAACAGATCTACTCCTCTAGGATGTTGTCTTATAAACTATCTTTTATGTAGCTCCTATATCTGTTCTGGTTGTGCTGCACTTTTATTGTTAAAAGAGAATGTTTCTTTGTAAATGTCCTCCACTCCCAACCTTATTTTATATCCAGTAAATGCTTCCTCAGCTCCGCGAGGTGATGGATTCCGTTCTAGTTTCAGAGCATATAATGTTTGTATATTTGTCCTTCCTACAGTTTTGTCTTTAAGTAGAAAGACAGTATTGTCTTACAACTCCATCTTAATTTTATTCATTCTCATATGAAATATTGACAAATTTGTGCATAGATACAAGAGTGGATGCTAAAGAGTTGATGGGAAAACCCATCATATAGGAAAGCCATGGAAATACATAGAAGTAATTTTTTGAATTCTTGTTTGTGATTTTGTACTGTACTGTAAGTTAGTTACAATTAAGGTAGTGATCCCAAGGGGAGGGGGCAGGGAATGAGGGAAACTTTGCTTGCTCGGAAACCTGAAGTACAGAAAATGGCAGTTAGTTGTTAAATTATATTGCAAATACCAAATGAGAGCGATGCTACAGTATAGAAACCTGTAATTCTGACACAGTGATAGTTACAGCAGGGCATATAATTTCTCCCTGGTGATTTTCTTGCTCTTTTACTTTACAGAACTGCTCTGAAGTAGATTCATTTTTTTTTTTTCAATGTGAAGATTATTCATATTATGACTAGCCATGAATATTCAAAGTTTGAGCTATTATTTGAATGTATTTGGCCAGATAGACTGTATGTAACTTCTTGATTGGAGAAAACTAGAGGAATTCTTTGTTCAAATATTTGCATTGACACATTTGCCATTTGTTTTTAAACAATAGTCATGCATTTGACTTTCAAATGATTTTTCATGAACATTGGCTTGTGAAGTGGATTGCTCAGATCTTTCCACAAGACGCAGTCAATAATGACAGGACTGCGACCAGATTGTCTTAATTTGAAAACAAATAATAATATTCAGCATAGATTTTTCTATACTTTATGCCTAACTTTTATGAAATGTATTTTTTATGCACACATGGTTGTGAACCATTTGCCTATAAAGGCTGCTCAGCAAAATGGTTGTGCTGGTATCTCGGTTCTATTGCTTCTCGAGGCAGTTTGTTACAACGCTTACTGGTAATGGCATGACTCATTATTAAATATTCAGTAAATTCTTACTGAAGCACTGCTTTTCAGTTGTGATCATGACACAGTTTGATACCCAGTTAGAAATAACGTTCCCTTGAAGGATAACTGAGTGTTGAACTTAAAGAAAGCAGGTTTGCAAATCACAAAAATCTGGTGGATAGATAAGTTTATTGTATCTCATCTGTCTTTAAACTCATAATTCATTCAATTATTTAGGTTGGAAAAGACCCTTAAGATCATCAAGTCCAACCATAAACCTAACACTATCAAGTCCACCACTAAACCATGTCCCTAGATGCCACATCTACAAGTCTTACCTCCAGGGATGCTGACTCACCACTTCCCTGGGCAGCCCCTTCTTGTTGTCAACAACACATTCGGAGAAGACATTTGTAACACCATGCAAGAAGGTAGCTGATGCGTGCCTAGGTGAACGGGAAGAAGGGAAGAAAGAACACCAGTGCCCTACAGACAGTCTGGCAGAGAATTTCTGCTCACTTTAGGACTCCTGAGGAAAGGTAAGCACAACTCTAAAAATGAATCTTGGGCTCCGTGTGTCTATGTGCACGTGCCTAGTGCTGGCTTTGCAGAGGTGGGGGCTACTTGTTTATTTTTAATTTTTTTTCCTTAAATACTGAGGATTCACAGCAGCTTTTTATTGCAGTAGCTGTTTGGGGGCTTCATTTTGTTTTTCCCAAAATCAGGCTGCTCCTTGTAATACATGTCTTACTACCACTAAGTCAGCTTTCATGCCAAGGATGGGAAAAACCTGGTGATGGTGACAGCCTATTTGCTGCAGCTAGGGACAAGGCTGCAGCTTCAGCTTGGATAAGATGATAAAGAGGAATGTGTGGACTTCAAAGGTGAAATAGCACTGGAAATCGTGTCATTTAATTTCACAGAATAATAGAGTTGCTTTGCTGGAAAAGACTTTTGAGATCATTGAGTCCAACGATACCTGTCCTCTACTAAACCAGATCTCTGACCACCTCATCTACTTGTCTTTTAAATCCTTGCAGGGATGGGAACTCCACCACTGCCCTGGGCAGCCTCTGCCAGGGCCTGAGAACCCTTTTAGTGAAGACATTTTTCCTGATATCTAACCTGAACCTGCCCTGGGGCAACTCGAGCCCATTCCCTCCCGTCCTTTGTCATACTTCATACCCGTGCCAACTGAATTTCCCATCCTCTCTTCAGGCAGGTGCTTGTTTTCCTTTCCTAAATGACCATTGCCTTCAGCAGGAGGGAAGGCCTTTTCTGCTACCCCCCAAAATCTCCTTGGGAGCTGATTTACCTCTGCGTCTCCTGACACTGGCAGAGAAGAACTTGTACTTCAGCACATTTTGGTAGTGACTGCCTGTTTTCGGCCTCCTGCATTCAATACCAGTGGGCGCTGGGAAATACCAGTTCCATTTTCCCTATCCTACCAGCAAATAATAAGGCATCCAAATATCATGCAGACAGAATCACCTCAGAGCTCCAGCAATTCAGGTGTGTTCACAGCAGAGGGCAATTTATAGCATGGCTACATTTTTAGGTACCATAAGTTGCTTTGCGTTGCACCAAGGAATGCCCTAATCCATCTTGGGCCCTGGAGAGCAGAACAGGGTGGGATGCACAGCCACTCCAGCTGGTATTTTTCCAGTTGCTTGCTCACCATCCACCAGGAAGATCCAGATATGGAGCTGGTGGTCTTGTCTGCACTCAAGGGAAGCTTTCTCTACAGCACTTCCCTTGGCTGTCTTGCTACAACAGGTCTAGCAGGGGACCGAGCACCCTAAAATTAAACTGAGCTATTGGACTTGCAAGGTTAAGAGAAGACAGAATATTACTGTAAGTAGCATATGATCACTGGTGAAATTCAAAAGGTTGAGAGGATTGCAATGTCGTTAAATGCTGAAGGACACCCAACACTGACACGACTTGTGCAATTTGTTCCAAGCCAAGTAAAGACGTTGATCTCAAGCAGCACGATGTAAAATGATCCCGTGTCCAAGTCAGGACCATTTCCTTCCTTAGCTGGGCTTTCTTAGGTGATCATGTTCATTACTAAAGAGAAAGCAACCGGCCTGCTCCATCCATTGTCAGTTCTATTATAGTATAGCAAATATATATATATATAATGGAATGATTTTTTTTTTTAAAGGGCAATAAAAACTGTATGACCTGTATGAGATCGCCAAAGGTTTATGTATGTTTTATAGCAGGAGCAACCATTAGAGTAAAACTACATTGTTTTCCTCTTTCCTGCATCCTTTCTGCTTTCAGACCACATTCCCTGTGAAGTCAAGCAGGAGGTTCTTTAGTTTTTGGCAAATGTCTCAGTGAAAAAAATCAACAGTACAATTATGTATTTATGTGATGGCATTAAGCAGATCATAAATTTTACAAAAGAAGCAATGCTGCCAAACAGGAGTTTATACGTGTTTGCCATTCATGTCTCCTATTCAAGTAAGAACGTCAGGGTCCAATATTTTTGATGTAACTCACTTAAGCCAAAGGCTGGGGTTTCCCATATCTTACTCCACTGGGTGTGTTCCACCACCGATTCGCTCCAGCTTATTTCCAGTACAATGGGATTTTCAGCAATGTAAAATTATGTTCTAAAAATGCTCAGTGATGATATAAAATGATTTAAATGATGTTAAGTTAGTTACAAGTAATTGCCATTGCGAACGAGTGGTAGAAAAGCAAAAAGTTTAGTCCCTGTGAACAAGCCGGTTGTGTATGTGTGTTTGGGTTTGGTTTTTATTAAAAATATTGCTAGGGAGAACTGGTATTTTTTTTAAAAGGAATAGTAAAAGGATTTGCAAAACGTTGGGGCCTGACTATCCTTTGTGCATGTGTTTTTCTGAAAGCAGATGTTGGACTGAAATGGATCTCTCAGATTAGAAAATTCAGACGTATTTTGAGAGTAGGTATTTTTCCAGTTGTCAATACTTTTGCAAGACTGGTGCATAAAAATCTTCTTTCAACAGACATCGTTCTGTTTCCTAAAGCACAGATTGACCCCTGCCCTCCTTGAAATTAGGGTCAATTTATTGCCTTTCAAAGTAACAGGAAACGAGAACCATTTTGAATTAGAGAAGAGTCAGAAGTGGAGGAATATGTGACCACGTAAGACAGAGTAGTTGAGGGCAAGCTGCCTTCTGACTAAAAAAAAAATAAATGAAATTTTTGATAAAACAAACAAAAAACCCACAAAGAATTGGCTGCATCATTGACTCAAAGGATTTCTGTTATGTAAATCAATTCCCCTGAGAAGCTATAAATGTTATGGTGTTCTAAATTAGCTGAGGATGATGACATCCTCTAAATTCGGTGAGGATCAATTTGTCCTCAGACAGCCTTGTGGCTGAAGGAATATATTATTTGCTATCATTACAGCAATCTGCTACAGAAAATTAAAAACTAAACTAAACTTGAGGCCTTTCCCTATCTGTGAAAGAAACACTGAAATTATTTACCTTGTCTCTGACATTCAGGTAGTTACAATTCAGTTTAAATACTAATTTAGTATTTTCTATCAAAGATTTAAAGTGAAAAAATCTAAAACCATCATAATGGAAAAATGTGTTCATGAAGGAAGAGTCTATTGCATCACTTTAAGAATGCAACTTCCACCAATTTTAGCTAAGGAAAAGTTATCTTTTTTTATATCCAGAAATACTGTTTTCACCAGTCTAGTTAGAAAAATGCACACTGAAAAAAATGCTTGATGTGTTTATTTTGATTTTACTTTCAACATCTGAAAATATTTTACAAATAAGGTTCCAGTTCAGTTGGTTATTTTAGACATAGCTTAGATTTGTTTTCAGATGAGTAAAGCATTTAAAGACATATTTATCTTCAAGAAATTGCCTAAATGCAGTTGTTATTAGGTAAGTACATAAACGTTTCGCTGAATAGGGATAGATTGCTGCAGCCGGCTCGAAATGAACTAAGAATCAAACTGATAAAGGGATCCTTTGGGTAAACTGTGCTCGATTTTAGAAAAGTTGAGATCCCCATGACAGTGAGCACCGTGCATCCATCTTCATCATGGAAGCTAGAATTACAATCTCCATTTTTCTTATCTGGACCTTATAATGCAGGTGGAGGCAGCAATTCGCTCATGGCTTCTGTGGGAAGTGGGATGTGATTTTGAGAGCGCAGCCAAATGTGAATTCCATTCTCATAGGGGAATATTTTCTTTCTGAATTGAGATTTTCAACTGATATTAATGAAAGCTACATATGGGCCTTGAAGAAAGAGTACGAGCCAGCACAGTCTAGTTCTGCAAAATGACTACTCCATAATGAAACTTCCTATATTTTCTGAGTTAATGGGCCAAACACCCTCCCGCTGACTTCAGTGATGAACCTGGCCCATTATTCCTAAGTGTTACTGTCGGCACATGTTCTTACTTGACTGTTATATGGCTGAAAGAGGCTGGTGAGCACAATTATGTGGAGTGTATGCACAGAGGACCATGACAAAGACCAGTGTGGCTCATTATGACCGACTGAGGGTGAAAATGAAAAAGTCTGGCTGTGTAATGGGCTGTTCCGATTGAGATCTTGTTCAAAAAATATGACAAAAAAGACAAAGTCTTCAAAACAGCTTTCCAAAGCCAAAGTCATGTTGTGGTTTGAGTTGTTTTATTAATTTTAGTTAAATTCAGCTGAGCTGTAGAATGAATCATTTTCTATAATTGATGCGTAATCCTAAGAAGGCAGGGAAATACTCTACGAACGTGTTCCAAAAACATTTATGGCTTTCACATTTCCATAACATTAAACTGAAGAGCTGCAAAGGGAAACTGCTAAAACATAACGTTTTTCTGCAGTTCAGTGCTGAATTCTATGAAAAACTCAGATATTGTAGCGGTTCAATCACTGAATTAATAGGCTGATAGCGATCATCTTCTGTGAGAAAACTGAGTAAAAAAAAGAAAGCCATAAAATAATAGCATGCCAATGTTTCTTATACTAATTCCAAGGAGCTGGATGGTACTTGGAATATGTGTAGTACTGAATAGGTGTTTGGATGTTTTGGTAATTTCAGGTTTGTCTTACACTGGCCAATTCATGGGTGGAAATTGTTTACTCTTTTCTTTCTCGATAACTTCTCACTCTTCAAAACATTCTCTCTTTTCATGGGCGTTTTCTAGTAGCTCTAACGGAATCCAGCACTCAGGGAACTAACCCTAATTCATCCCTATCAAGCAAACCCAAAGTGGGGCACAGAAAATGGGTCACCGATGACCTGCCTTGTTATCTTCTGTCAGACAACATCTAAGGACAAGACCCTAATCCAGGCACATCATCTACCAAAATGGATTGTGAACTATGATTTTGAAGTATTTTGCATTTTTTGGTTATTTATTTTTATAAGCTTTATGACAATAAGACAGATTACTAAAACATCCTTAATTATGCTGAAAGAGTATATAGCCAAGAAAAAAACTCAGTATATCCAAATGTATCCAAATATCTATCTGTCATCATTGAAAAAGTCGTAAGAAACCTGGGACCAAACAGCTTTTTATTGTTTTTTTAATAAAGTTATGACAGTAGCAAATCACTCTTTAGATCTATAACATAAACATTAAGAAGTCAGTTCATTTATATTTTGTCCTTCTGTAAATTTTCTTACACATCTCCATTTCTTCACTGTATTATGGAATAGTACCTAGAGCACCCTCCACCATAACCTTAGTTTTAGAGTCATCTATCCTTCCAGCTTCCTCTATGTTTTCCCCCTTGAAAACAAGTACCTAGTGTTTAAAACTGTACAAAGATGAAGTGCTTTTCTTTATGAGTTTGTTTTTAATTTTAATTTTTGAAGAAATGAGCAACAATAATATAATTTTATTGAAATAACATAAAACTTCCACGGACTTCACAAGAACCAGTATGCGATCCAATGCATGTGTGTATAGAAATATAACACTGCCTGCTGGGCTCTGCTTCAGTCAGCAGACTTAAAAATATGGATAGGAGAAGAGGAAAGAGCTGTAAGAGCCGAGAAATCTAGCAGAAAATCATCCATTCCCTGTTTTGGAAATATTACTTTTAACAAGTCCTATGGAAACTATGACTTCTTTCAGGCTGCTGCCTTCTCTTTACCAAAATCCAGATTCTTCTATAAACAGTGAATGGATTTAGGCACTGGTGTTGCAGTAAAAACTGCTGCTGTGAATCATTATACTCAAAACTACTAGAACTTTGTGCTGGCTCCAAAGATTCATTCACATATAACACCGTCCAGAATAAACCGGAGGCAAAGGTATCCTAGAAAGAGCCTTGGGAGGATGCCTCCATAAATATTGTGATCGGTTTTCAAAATGCATTTGGTTTGCATCCTTGTTGGTGCTTTACAGTACAGGGAATTGTACTTTGAAGTGTAAAAGATGAATGCTCTACACAGAGAACTAAACAAAACCATAAAGACCGTGTAGGATGATCTTGATACAAATCCACGCTACACCTGGTCACAGCACCAACCTTGTGCTTGCTACGACTGACGCTTTCATCCTCTGTTAAACTTGGAGAACTACTTGTCACGTTCACAGACGCTTGTGATGTCTGGGTCTGCATTTCATGGCTCTGAAACCCAGCTGATATTACCAGAAGCAGCATTCTGTATGGTGTCTGAAAATTTGTACTTGGGTTTGCTTGTTCCAGGTGTAAACCACTTGTAAATAATAAATAAAATAATTCATTTCACTTTGGTATTTCTACTGTCGAACCTATAGAAATAATTGACAAAGCTGGCCTTGTATGTATTTCAGATCTGTCATTTTAATCCATTTGGGGTGGTCATAGCAGCCTAAGTGTCACAGAAAAGACAGTAGCACTTTTTTGCTCTGCCTTCTTGAATTACTAAATCTTTTAGTTTCACACTGTTTACAATTCAGGATTTGTTTTTCTGCTGCATTGTCTGGGATGCGTTCCTGGAAAAATGAATCCAGCTGAAACTGTAATGTAGACCTCTGGTTCTCTTCTGATAGCTCATTATTATGTGACAGCATTTATATGACTGTTCACATTATGTACAATTAACTGCACTTGCAGGAGATGCATAAACCACCAGTGAAATAGTAATCTTTTTGGTTTTCAGTTGTTTCATACACAGAGATATATTTCGACACCAAGTCATTTTTCTCTTTCTTTACATTACTTTGTTCAAAAGGTTATTACGCATTCAGTTTTCTCAAACCGCTGCTCGAGCCAAGAGCTGGAAGAGGTTGTCAAGGTGTTTCCAGGAGATGGTTAGTGACATTTTGAAGTTGGCACTTGTGGGAGCTGGACTTCAGAGAGCAGTGAGCTTTGTGAACAGCTGCAACTTTGTGCTTTTTAACTGCCTTTTAATTGCTTGGATAACTGTACTTTCTATGAAACCAAGGAAAGCAATGGTGAAGGAAATTAGATATAATGACTATAATAATAAGTGAAGGAGAAAGAGGACATACATGACTTCAGTGTAACTTATCTTTGACACGCTGATCTGTTATTTTTCACTGATGTAAAGGTTAAAACCATTAAGTGGTGGTCTTCCAGTGAGGCCAGAGAGCTGACAAGGCATGAAGGGCTCGGGCCAGTAAACCCACAAAGAACTTGATCTTTGAATGCATGACTTTTATTGTCAGCAGCAGAAATGACTTGACTTTCATACGTTCCCTCTACGTGTGAGGAAATGAACATAAATTAATAGCTACAGTAATTTCCTCTGGGTAAATCTAACTAAACGATCTAAAATATTAGAATGCCGAAAGGCTAATGGCTTGAATATCTGACATGAGGAACATTTACAGCTGTTTGTGAAGCCAAAGGGAGGTCTGGGTGCTCACTGTCTTTTAAAATCAGGCCACAACACCAACAATGACTTTATACAGAGCATCTCCTTGACTTCAGTAAAATTTACATAACTTGCAGCAGAATAACAGCCTGATGAACCAACGGAAGGGGAGTCACCATCCCCGGAGGTGTTCAAAAACTGTGTAGAGGTGGCACTTTAGGACATGGATTAGTAGGCACGGTGGTGTTGGGCTGCGATTGGACCGGGTGATCTTAGAGGTCTTTTCCAACCTTCTATGAATGTTATATCTGAGTTTCTAAAAATTACAAGGCTTGGAAATGATCGCCTTGTTTGCCTTCTAAGAGATGTTAGACTGTAGGTAGAGTGTTTTTATCCCCAACTGTTGAATGCATGAGTGGTTGGCATTTATTCTGAAGAGTGAAATAATATGTAGACCTGAAGAGTCAAGTGTAGGAAACGAACAGCCAGTTCATGGTCGGTGATAAAACAAACTAAACTGTTCATGTCAAAGCGATTAAAATTTTTCTGTGACAAAAGGTGTTTGTAAATCTATTACACAGGATGGCTATGTATTTATTGTATTTTTTTGTCTGCGAGGAAATGATTTCTTGTCAATATTGTCGTGTTGTTGAATAATTTTACCAGAATATGCAGGAAAGGGAAATAATTTTTTTTATAAGAATTTAAGATTTGTCTGCACTATATTTGTCCATTAGGACCCTGTGCTTGTGTGTTGCAATGGTTCAGGCCTGAATCAAAATACAGCTCTAATGTATTTTCTCAGCTTCTCACAGATGGACTGTATCAATGATTCACTCAAGCTACAGTCAGATAGTCCAAGCGACCAAGTTAGTAAATTTTGGGGAACTACTGCCCAGTAATGGTTATGTACCCACATCCCGTCTTTCCTAAAAACAAATGAAACAGATTAGCCATAAAAATTTAATTAACTTATTTTAATACGCGGCTATTTAAATTTGAGTGTACCTGCCCCCTCAGCTGAGATGTGTAACCATGTGCAAATTCCTCCACCGCTGCAATGAGAAGCAAAACGGGTTCATTTGAATTACTGCCTCTTGCAATCAGCAGACAGCACTCTTGCTCGATGACTTGCTACCAGCTACTGTGTTCTGCGCTGTCGATTCAGAGGAAGAAGTGATTGTGCAAAGCAACAAAACAAGACAGAAAAACCAGGTATATTTTCTCTCCTTTCTGTTTGCCCTGGTTCTCTAATGTGGCAGCCAGCAGCCAGTACGCACATATATTTCAGCTTTTAAAATTGATTTACAGTTTGAGAGAGGCTGAGAAGCAATAAAATCTAAGCTTACCTAATACCTGGTAGCACTAAATACAGTTCAGAAACTTCAGACTAATATAAGAGGGAACATAATATGGATTTAATATGGATGAGTTCTCCATCCGCTGTGACTAGCTCATGCCTTTGGGAAAGTTTCTTAATCTCTATTTTTACCTTAACAGATCCACATGGAAAATGAACTTCCACGGGAATGCATTGAAGGTATTTATGAACTTTGAAAGCTCTATGTAAATAAAAACAAGTAGTCAATGATTAGTAAAGACAATTAAATATTAACTCTAAAGAAAATAATTAATCTGCCTTTCTTTATAAAAGGTTGCTCAGTTCTCCCTGAGGTGCTGGTTAGTGAATGTTGAATAGAAAAGAGAATTGCTTTGCTTTCTTTACAAATTGGAGATTATAGACGTGCAAAATCAAAGACTGCTTTACCAGCATCCATCTCTTCTTTTTGTTGAGCAACCACCTCATTTGGTGGAGACAACGTGGGCAGAGTGCCTATTTAGCCTGACAGCAGAAAACCTTCCCAGTTTTGATGAGCTCCATCTTTTAACAGCAAACTTCAGTGAAACCTTATTTTTAAAGACCTGTGGTCTATGTAATCCCTAATTTGAACAATTAAACTCTGCAAAAATCTCATTGTGTAACTGAAGCAAGCAGTAACCTTAGTAAATGGATAATTACGCCTCTAAGCGGTGGCATATTCCTCATCCTGAGGAGCACAGTTTGAGACAGAAAACCATAACATGAAAAAGTGTTAGTAAATATTCCTATTGGCATGAGAAAATGTTAGTAAATATTCCTATTGGCATGAAAAGGAGAACATCTGCTAAAGCCACGAGTGGTTTGTTGCCTGAGTTAGCAGCAGGGCAGCCTACAGCTGATTAGCGATGGCTTGATAAGAGAACAGGAGTGCAGCGGATACAAATGTTTGCCATTTGAAGTTGCTGGAAATCACTCTAAAATTGTTAAAATCATGATATTCCACATTTTTTTCTTTTTAATTCTTTCCTTGGTATCTTTGGAAGCTGCTGTAATGATGGCTTGTCTATTGGTATATAGCCAAACTGGAATGTCCTGATATGATTTTGTCTTCACTGAAGTATTTAAGCAAACATTTGCTCATTCCTACCAAGAAATAAACATAAGCGCATGCAAAACACCAAGCACAACACCCAAAATCAGTTTTAGGGTTTCCTACATGTGCTGAGGCAACATTGAGATTAAGTAGCATATAGAATTTACATTCTTTTAAGACTGTGTTGTGGGTCTGCTCTTGAGATCTGCGGTGCCAGCCTGAACTTTGGACCACAGGCTCCAAACAGTTCTTGCCTAGTTTTTTCCTAAACTCACTTTTTGATCAGATATCTCTGATTTTAAACAAATCCAGCAATCTGAATCTCAAATATCCTACAGTTAGCTTTGATGTAAGGGTGAGGTAACTATGGATGCTGACATAATTAACCATGGGTGTCTGTTATGTTAATTCTTAAAGATGGATGTGTCGATACATGGAAATTGAAAAAAACCTCCAGTGTTTCACTGTATTTCTGCAGTCTAATTGAGAGGAGGAGTTTCATTTGTTAGAGCTACTGTGATAAGTTGACCATTGACTTAAGGAAGAAACGTTGGTGAGGATGGTGAAACATCGGAACAAGGGTGCCCAAAGAGGTGGCAGTTGCCCCATCCCTGGAAACACTCAAGGTCAGGTTGGATGGGACTCTGAGCAACCCGAGTTGTCCTGCTCACTGCAGGTGGGTTGGACTAGATGACCTTTAAAGCTCCTTTCCAACCCAAACCATTCTATGATTCTGTGACTACAGTTGTTCCTGTGAGGGCTGAACATGTCAAGTTCATAATGTCTACCTATAGGCCTCTCATACAGGGTATAATTGTAAGGTGATTTGTTATGATGCCAAACGGCACATCCATTGACACTGCCTTTCTGAACATTTCTGGACTATGGAAAGGAGAGGATCTTCTATCCTTTATTTAAAAATGACATTTGCAGCTGGAAGAAGCTGTGGTGACGTGGAGGGATGGCTGTGTATTTGTGCAGCTGCTCTGACACGTGCTCAGGAGCAAGAACAGCTTCAGGGAGGAGGGTGACCACCTGTACCTCAGCTCTGGACTAAACCACAGCCTTCCCTCAGGGTTGCAGATCAGATTAAGCAAGATGTCTTTGGTACTAACCTATAAATATTCTTGGGTTGCTTTACACACATCATGAAGCCAATTCTATTTCTGTTACTTGTTGTCTTTGCTAAATGAGTGCCAGTGGGGCAATACAACCAACCAATGTGGTAACTGCAAAGGTACCAATGAACGATGCTATCTGGAAGGTCATGATTACGTATAATACTCATGACAGGCCAAGTACAGTGAAATTCTTAAAATAAACTATTTTGTAACTGTGTCATTATGCATGTAATCCGAGGAGAAAAGGAATTAGCCATTGAAACCAGAACATGCATATTACAAACCATATGTCTCAGATGAAAAAAGAAAGATGCTCCAACTTTTCATACAGGAAAATGAGATAATTTATTGTTTGATGTTTGCTAGATAATCATAATAATTTTTGCTTGTATATTAATTTATAGACAAATTATTTTCTTGAACAAGTTAAGGAGGGCAAGTTAGGGAAGACTACTCTTCTCTCTTGAAACTTGCAATGAATGACTCCATGAGAATTTAGTTATAATCAGAAAGGAACAGATTTATTTCCTTATCAGTCATTAATTTTAAAAAAGTGCAAGGAACCTAATAAAAATAAGTATTTATATTGAAATGGCTCAGTATTTTAAAAGGCACAATAATCTTACATCAGGAGATACTAATGTATTTTACACCTCTTTTGAACCAGTGCTTTTAATGACTGTTCTAATTCTTGAAGGATGTAAAGAACTGCCGGAGAAATCTGTCCACAGTCATGGGCAAAGAAAAAATCTGCACTAATTTAACTTTATATTGCTTTAAGCTTAATAAGATGGCTTATTAAGACCAGCTGAAAAACTGTTTCTGAATAGAAGGGAGAAAAAGAGTTTCTGAAAAAGTATAGAAGCAAAGTACAAAAAGTGATAAAGATGTCGAAACATCCTACCCAAAAAGAGTTTAGGGAGTCCAACAGAGTATTGAAGTGGAAAAGGATTGGGAATCCAGTGGTGAAGATCTTAAGGGCAGGACCATTTAAGAGACTGAGGAGTTTGAGATCTTATCTGTAAGAAAATACGTTCTCCATAATTATATAAAAGATTTGAATTGACTATGGGTTTAATAACTATGCAAAAGAAAATCTAAATAAGCCCCCTAATTTATACAACTTGATCTTTTTGGAAACTTATAAAAATCCTAAGGACTATGTAGGGTTTTTTTAACAAAAATATTTCGCTTTTTACCTCTTGTACAAGAAATCTGAATTTGGAGTCTGCTCCATTATTGCTTTAGTCTTATCTTCATTTCTGTAATTGAAGTACATGCAGGTTCTGCTTCACTGGAGTCTAAAAAATCTTGTAATAAGCCTAATAATAAGTCCGATGCTGAACTTGCATTCAGAATGATCAGAATGCACTAAAATCAGGTCATTAATCTAAAACAAGGAGAGGTTAAAAAGTCCTTGAAGCTTCCTTTGCTGCTACTGGGTTTCATCCCACTTAACCCTCTCAGCCTACAAAGGGTTAGTTCTCCAGCCTAGCACAGTGAATAGTCAAGCTTACCCACCAAATAAAGTTCCCAAGGCTGCAAAGTTGTTTAATTTCTATCAAATATGAAGATTTGATCTTCCTGTACTTATATTTGTGTGCTTGTCCAAAGGTAAAATCTTACAGATAAATTTCCTAATATTATGACTCAATTTACAAGGGTTAATGGTGAGGTCCTGGCCCAGGTTGCCCAGAGCGGTGGTGGCTGCCCCATCCCTGGAGGTGTTCAAGGCCAGGCTGGATGAGGCTTGGAGCCCCTTTATCCAGTGGGAGGTGTCCCTATCTGTGGGGTTGGAACTGGATGATCATTAAGGCCCCTTCTAACCCAAACCATGCTACGATTCTGTGATTCTATGAACTTAATCGTGTTTTTCAGGCAACTGGTTGTAGTCGGGAGTACCTGCTTTGTCCCAGTTTTCTTAGCCCTCACTCAGCTGAAGCTCCTGAAGGTGAACTTAATATTATTCTGAAGCAATAAACCTAAAGATATAGAAACTGAAAATGTATTTAATTATAGATAAAGGTTTGGTAGGACTTAACGAATCAGGGTAAAGTTTCAGACATCAGAGTTAAAAAAAATCAATGGACTTACAAATTGGTGCTTTCTTGTTGTCTCCATCAGTATTTATAAAATACTCAAAGGATGCCAAATTTTTCTTGCACTTTAGGCTTGATGAAGAATTTTAAACAATTCAATTCCATCATACCTTGAGACTTCATTTGAAATTTGATGAAGATATATTAATCAGATGCCATTAAAAATATGGATGCCAAATTATGCAACTTCATGCAGAGTAACTGTCAGACATTGCCACTGAGGTAAGTAATTTTCCTTTGCGCTTTTTATATACTGGTCACCGGCTACAATATCGAGGTTTGAATTACAGCCTAAAAAGGAATTAAATAGTTGTCACTGTTTTTTCTTGCTGCTGCTGTTGTTCAGTGTTTGCAAGTTTTTAATTGTAAAAGATGCTGTAGATGGAGTTTTCCTTCTTAGCACTGCTGTCCTATTTTCCCGTGATATCCCCAGGGGATCTAACATGAGTTTAAGTAAGTCCATTTTTTCTCGACTGACAGAACAAATGTTCAGATGCTTTAAAATTTAAAGAGCAAAATGTAGGGATGGGTAAAACAGTTTAGAAGAGGTACAAAATTTCCCATTCAAATCAAATTGCCTTCTTTTTTGTTTGTTTGCTTGCTTGCTTCTGGGTTGTTTTTTGTTTGCTTTTAATTTCCTATAACGATGTTACATTCTAGGAGCTAGGGATTCCAAAATCATCCTTCATTTATACCTAAAAGACCTCCATGTATCACCAAGGACTTGCAACCAGGAGGGAGAATTAATGTGTGAACTTTGCCTATGTGCATAAGAAGTTTTGCATGAAAATTATTTTCACTGCACACGGTTTAATATTCATTAATATTTACAAGTTGCTCTGTGTATTTTAAAGAATATTTGCCTTTTCAAGGATATTTATTTTTTAAAAAGAGCCATTTGAGAGCTACCGTAGTAAAACAATTTTGCAGCTTCACAAAGGTGTTCACAAAGTCTATAAATGAGTTGCTAAATATATTTACATGTGTTTTCTCTTCTATTTACTTTGAAATGGCTTATATAGAAAAAATACAGCAAGAGTTGTTGTTATAGTGCTGTTGTGCCTAAGGGTTGGCTCCTTCAAGTGGTCTAAAATCCATATGCTGCGTGGAGTGACTCAAAATTTGCACTAAGTGGCATTATTGATTTGAAATTGGTGTTGTTTGGGGTTGAAGATAAAGAGCCTTTTTATTACAGAATGGTGTTTTACCAAGTCCCATTCCTAACTTTGTTGCAATTCAAAGTGTGGTTCTCATGTCTCCAAATGCTTTCCGTGGCTTGGCAGTGACCCTTGTTGGAAATGAGTGTTTACCAATGTAAGCTATCAGAGATTCAGCCCATGCCATAATAAACTGTGTTGCATTTGGGATTACCGGTTGAGCTGTAGCTGTCCCTCGAATGCAGGTGCATCCCAGGTGATGTCTGGGATGATGTGGAGAAATGGCGGCAGCGCACACAGCTGTGAGATGAGCAAGTCCTACACATGGCCTGTGTGCTCCTCACTGTGTCTGGGTGCACACCTCCACCCAGGATCTCCCTCTTAGTTTGAGATTTGTGGTCCTTGCACCCACCTCATGGCTCTAGGAAATCAGTCGGACTGTTGAAGTTTCTGACTTCTTGTGTTGGATGCGATATTCATCCCTAGTAGCTGTGATATTTGTCCCTACTTGCTGTGATACTCGTCTTGAGTAGCTTCGATACTCATCCTGAGTAGGTGCGATTTCCATTCCTACTCGCCCCTACTTGCTGCGATATTCATCCCTACTAGCTGTGATACTTATCCTTGCCAGTCGCGATACTCATCCCTACTAGGTGTGATACTCATCCCAAGCAGCTGTGATATTCATCTCTAGTAGCTGCAGACCTGGCTGTCAGCCTGATGCTCCTACCAGGTAGTTGCCCTCTGTCAATCCTTCTGCCTGCACGCAGCCCACCGCCTCATTCCTCCAGTGTGTGGGAAGCACCGATCCCGTTGACAGCGCTGGGAGCCATCCCTGTATCCTCTCTGTGCTCATCAGGGTCACATGCAGACAGGAGAGGGAGGTTGGGGGAAGGAGCAAGATCACAAATTAAAAGCAAAACCCAAGAAAATTGAGTGTGCAGACCCCAAGAAAACTGAGTATGCAGGGTTGAGCTGCTGGAGCCAAGCCACCGGGACTGACCCAGCCTTGTTGACAAAGCAAGTACCCTCACACCTTGAATCCTGTGTTCAGGTTTGGGCCCCTCACTACAAGAAGGACCTTGAGGGGCTGGAGGGTGTGCAAGAAGGGGAACGGAGCTGGTGAAGGGGCTGGAGAACAAGCCTTATGAGAAGCAGCAGAGGGAACTGGGGTTGTTTAGCCTGGAGAAGGGGAGGCTGAGGGGAGACCTCATCACTGCCTACACCTGCCTGAAAGGGGGTTGTAGCGAGGTGGGTGCTGGGCTCTTCTCCCAAGTGACAGCGATGGGACAAGAGGAAATGGCCTCAAGTTGCACCAGGGGAGTTTCAGAGTAGACATTAGGAAGAATTTCTTCACTGAAAGGGTGGTCAGGGATTGGCACAGCTGCCCAGGGAGGTGGTGGAGTCGCCATCCCTGGAGGGGTTTAACAGACGGGTAGACGAAGTGCTGAGGGAGCTGGTTTAGCAGTGGGCAGGTACGGTTGGACTCGATGATTTCGAAGGTCTTTTCCAACCAAGCGATCCTATGATATCCCCGCCCTGTCGCTTCCGCGGTAGCGGTAACCGGGCCGGGGGGGTGGGGAAAAGCGAGCAGCCGGTAAGCGCGGCGGCGGCGCTGCCTGTGGGAGCGCGGGGGGGCGGCTCCCGGGCCCGGCCCCCCCCGCCTCCCGCCCCGGGATACGCGGCCCCGCCGAGCCCGGGCTGCAGCGGCTGCCGGGAGTGAGGGGAGCGCTGTACCCGCCGCCCCCCTCGCAGCTTCCCCCCGCGACAGGTAGGGACAGGCCGGGGGGAGTCTCGCCACAGGGAGTGGGGGGTCCTCGCCCCGGGGAGTGTGGGGGGGCTCTCGTCCCGTGGAGTGAGAGTTCGTGCCCCGCGGAGCAGGGGAGGTTTCGCCCCACAGAGTTGGGGGTTCGTGCCCCGAGGAGTTTGGGGAGTCTCGCCCCCCGGAGCGTTGGGGGATCTCGCCCCACAGAGCTGGGGGTTCCTGCCCCGCGGAGTTGGGGAGGTCTCACCCCCCGGAATGCGGGGGGTCTCGCCCCGCGGAGAGGTGGAGGTGGGCTCGCCTAAATAGCACCAGTTTGAGACTCCGTCTGGGGGTCGGGGGCTGGCACCCAGGTGGTGATTTGGGGGATGGGGGGGTGCAACCCCGTGCAGGCGGACTCCCCATCACCCCCTTGACTTTGGCAGCGGAGTTTGCTTATCCCGGCGGGGTGAGCGGTACCCGGGATCGATGGAGGCAGCAGATGCCGCGTGGCTGGAAGGCGCCTTCCTACCCTCGCTGCCAACTGGAGATGCGAGCGATGGAGCCGCCCGTTTGGGGCTGGTGGGGGTCGAAATAAGAGGGGTGCGTGGCTGTGAGGAGGTGGCAAAGGGGAAGGCGCGGGGTGGGCTGGGCAGGGCAGGGCAGGGAATGAGGGTGGACCCAGCTCTCAGACAGTGGGGGCTGGTGGGTTGTGGGGGTAACAGCCCATCCCGACCTTTTGGCACAGAAGGAAGAAAGGCAGGAAGGGTAAAAGAAAGCAAAGAAGTAGGGAATGCTAAATACTCTCTCAAAGAGGAGCAACCTTGCCTTACGCTGTTTGTGTGTCTGCGAGCGGCGGGATGAGGTAGGAGAGGGGAACGGGATTGGAGTATGAATAGCAGGAAGGCGCTTCCCGGGGGCCCCACGGAGGAGTAAAAGCAGTGGGAATTTCAGCCAGCTGCTGGCAGGCTTTGTCCGAAACACCTGCGTAAGGAGGCCTCTTTAACACAGGAGAAGTCACAAAACCTCCCTGCAAGTAACTAAACGTGCCGGTGAATTTTTTCTTCTCCTTAAAAGTTTTTACATCCTTTCCTTTTTTCTTTTTTTTTTTTTTCTTTTTTGAGATGTTCCTTTTCTCCTTTCCTGTGGTCTTGGCTCTGTTTTACTCCTCTCAGAATAACCTGCCTTTTTGAAGGGAGTCTCTGTCGGGGGATGGGGGAATAAAAGTCCTCAGAAACAAATGCTATCTTTGTTTAAAGCTGTTTGTGGATCAAGGTTGTGACTTTGCTGTGAAATAGCAGGGCTCTTGTTTGGTTATGTTAAAAACACAATAACACATTAAAATTATTTTAATAATTGAGGTAACTGAAGGTAACTAGACTGAGAGGTAACTAGACTGAAATGCAATTCAGCGGTGTAAGACTTTAATGTAGGTTTTGCAGTACCTCATGTCTCTTGTGAATAAATATATAATTAGTGGTGGGCCTTCTCACTTTTTTTGTGTTCTATTTGAAGAAGTACTTCAGGGCAGAGATAATAATTGATAATACTTTTAATCTTTCTCATTTTCCTGCTGAGATCTGTAGCCATTTATTTAGCTGTTTCTGTTTGTTTTGGTACGTTATTACTTTATTGGTACTGAATGTTATTTTAAAACCTGTTGTGTGTTGGTGAGCAGATTAGATTTCCTGAGGACTTGTTTGAATGAAACTTGTGATTGCCTAATTGCCCGTGGCTGTGAAGAATGAGAATCAATAAACAGCGTCACTCTTCTGGTCTCATGTTCCTCTTATATTGCATTTGTATCACCTAGCACAGCATGGCCTTAATCTGCTTGTGATTGTGGATAAATAATAGAGAATAGCACATAGCAGTGTTACACCTGAGGGACTGAGAGAGATGAAGCAGCAGTGGCTGTTGCCTGGTCCACGTGGAGGCAAAGGCTGTCTTGAGGCTGAGTAAGATGCACCCCCTGTCTGCAGCAGGAAATGGGGAGCATTTCCATGAACACTGGCTTAAATGCGGTAGAAGACAGCTAGAAAACGGGTTAAAGTATGGATCCACTCTTTCCAGGTGTTCTGTTTAAAATTTTCAGATTGCAATTAGTGAGCTGGAGTACCTGCTGTTAATTTTTTGCATCTGTTGCTGAATGCCACTGGAAGAGTTTTCAGGCTTGGATATGGGTGTGAGTGGAAGCTAACAGGTCCTCAGCATCTCTGAAAAGCAGTAAGTTTTGAACATACCTATATGCATTTTATAGCCTCAAGACACTGAAGTCCCACTTGTTGTCCTGGATATCACAGGACATTAACTTCACCCATATCTTCTATCTTAAAAATGCAGGAACTACAGTTATGCCAAAACTATTAATACCTCAGAGATCAAATGAGAGCACAAACCACAGAGCACAGAGAAGTCATCAGTGCTCAGTTCCTTGCAGTGGTAGGAAGGGGTGAGCAGGTTGGGTGGATCCCAGATAGGAGAAGCACTCCCAGTCTTGTAGAAGGAGGCAAAATGGCCTGAAAAAGCCCTTGCTGAATAGGGGCAACACTTTTCACAGTCCCAGATTTGATGGCCTATATGATCTTAAATATATTAGATATCATCACCACCCAGCATTTGCAATGATTTTCTGCAGCATCTCCAAACTACAGTGCAGCTTTGGTATTTCTTCTCCAGTTGGCCTGATGGTTTAGAAGAATTAAGTTGAAAAAAGTAGCAGCTGAATTTAGGTAGCCAGGCTTGAAAATGGGCCAGAGGCAGCATTATTCCTGTCTACCTTTTCCAGGTGTTTTGCTGTAAACTAGAATTAAAGGTCCATAAAGATCCAGCTGAGAGGGCCATCTGACAAATTCTTTGTATTGATGCCGACCAGCTGTTTTGATAGCTCTTGTTTTACCCTCATGCTTTCTCCTGCTGTTAGGTCCAGAAAAAATAGTTTTTCATTTCTTCAGGTTGATTTCCCCCTGCCTCCATCCCAGCTTTTCTCATTTTCCCCACATTTGTGCTTCTCCGTCTCTCAGCTGAGGTTATTCCAGCTTTCTGTCTCATTTTAGCTTACAAATTTCTAGCATGTTCTGACTCCTGGGTTACTTCTTAGACCTCCCCACAGAAACAGCCCTGGCGCTTTCCCACTGCAGGCTGCTCGCAGCTGGTGGCCACAGCACTCTCTGAGTAGTTTGCATCTTGGAAATAGTACTTCTCTGCCTTGTTCTGTGCTCCTTCCAGGGCTGTCCTGCAGCTTTAGCTGTTTAGGATGTGCCTCAGGTGAGGTGTCTGTAGGTATCTGGAATGTGAGGAAGGTCAGGGGCTGGGAGGTGTGATGCTCCTTCTCCAGACCAGCTAAGGCAGTCCAGAGAAGAGAAGGTAAATTATGCAAGAGACTCCAATAGCTCGATCACATTTCTTTCTTAAGTTTCATCGGCGGACTTCAATTTCATTGCTTCCGAGGTCAGACTGTTATGTTGGGGAGTTTGATGATTGTTTGCCGTGTAACTAAACTGTGAGTTAGTAGAGAAGCCCCTTTAGAGACCCAGTGTGGCACAGGTCTTCCCATCAATCTGATTTTGCATTAATTTATGCACCCTAGATTGTGTGAATTCTTTAATAAGGATAGCAGAGACAAGTTATTTATCGTCAGCGTTTTAAGACTCTCTTCTTTTTTGACCTTTGCTTATTCCTTCTGTGTTCATTATTCATGGCTCTTGCATATCTGAAACATCTTTGCTGAAACCTACAGGAGGATCATTGCTCTATTTTGCAACTTCTCAATCTTGTCCTAATCAAAAATGTAAATACATGCATAATGATTTGCATGTCATTAGCTTCAGAACAACACCGTCATGCTAAAATCAATGGTTTTTGGAATCTAATTTTCCTGCCTGCCTGAGAAGTAGCACCTGGAATTCACAAACCAAGAATTCAGGAAATATAAATGACTTTCAGCACTGTTGTTTACTTTCTACATTTTTTCAGTTCAGCCAGGGAAGAATAATAATTTAAAAATGTGGTGATGGTGATTTTTCTAACCAGTTTCTCTCTTAATTTTTTATACTTTAATAAAAAGCTTCATTGTGTTTTTATTTATACATGAACAAACTTAGCATGGTATATACTTGCAGTCAACTTGCCAGCACTGATCTTGCTGTGATCATTTATGAACAAGAACATCTAACACATTCCAGAAATTTCAGTGCAAGTCCCAACATCTTAGACAGGAACTTGCAGATTTATAGGAATAGAGGGAAACCAGGGAAAAACAATGTCGTCGTAGCTAGGGTAGCAGTGTAGCTGACCCTGGGCTTCAGTTTCCCCAGCACAGAGCTTTGTGTATGAACAGAAAGATCAGGCTGTGAGTCTCTGTGTGAAGCAATCAGTAGACAAGGATACGACACAGGCGCTTTGCCAGCAGTTTACACAAGTGTTTTTGCTTGATGTCAGAGATGCTGAGAATAAAAATACTCGGGTTCTCGCTTGGTTGTGGAGATGCTGAGTATGTGCGTTAGACGCAGTCATTCTATCTTTAAGCAGATGAGATTTAATGCATGTTAAAAACCTGGGGTCTGAAACGAGCCCTTGATATGCATCGTTTGTCCAGAATTCATGGCTGCCTTCGGGGAGTCTTTAAGCCAGCACAGGGTTACTTTGGATCAGATGCCATAGCGTATAAGGGCTCTCCCTATCTGAAAGCGCTCACAGTCTTTGAAAACAGGATTAGCAGCAGTGCTGCAGATACTGTGTGCTCCTGGAGTGCGTTACACTGTTGGTTAGAAATGCACATTCTAGACCCCTCAGGAGCAAACAGAAAGTGCCACTGGTAGTGATGGTTCAATATAGCAGCTTTAACACGTCCTTTCTTTCAGGAAGGAGGGGAGAACAGTGTGCAGCGTTTCTGTTGATAGATGTAGGGACCTACTTCTAAATGGTGACATAAAACATAAAGGCAAACTATGCTCTGATTTAAGTTCAAATTATATTTGAAAAGGCATTTTGATTTTCTTCGCTGTGACACATCTAATGTATGGTTTTGTCTGACATCTCAGGTACAGTAGCTGTATTTCATGCTTAACACTCCCTACTAAATTTATTTCTTCTATTAAAATTAAACAGTATATAATTTCTCTCAAAAAAAACCCCAACCAACCCACCAACAACCTCCCCTTTTTTGGAAACCAGCTAAGTTTTTAGAAACCAGCTAGGCTACTCTGTATTTTTGATGGTAAAAAGTGCAGGAGAGCAGTGCACCCATCTTCACTCTTGCACATTTATTCCTCTTTTATGTCGGGGCTTGTTGTAGCATATGGAGAAATGTGCATTGTGCTCTGCAGTGTGAGTGTGCTGCGAGCATCTTGGTAGCTATGCATGGCCGAGCAATAGGATGCTTAATGAGGGAGATGTGGAATGATGCAATAAGTGTTGTGCCAACACCTTCTTGGAGACGCCAGACACCATGCCTTTACAATTAAATAAAATAGGCCAGTGGCTGTTCTTCATCCCTGAGGCCAAATGGCACAGCACAGCTCCTTCCCACACACCTGAACTTGCTTCCTTTCCATAAGGGAGTGGCAGGACCAGACTGTTGAGGATGGAGCAGGAGTTGTGCCAGTGCATTTGTTCTCTGGGATCCTGGGATGAGTGGGCAAAACCCATGCTAGCAAGAACGGAAACAATTAAGCAGCATAAACAATCTCTGGCCTCTCTTGTTCGGTAGTAAAGCTGCAGCTGTAATGTTCAGGACTTACAGCACCATAGTTCTGAAATGTTCATTTATAGAAGGGGTCATTGTATATAAATGATTCAAACCACTCCTACTTTTGGATTCTAAATGTCTGTGATGGAGGTTTTGGTTAACTCTCTTGTACTTAGCCATGTACACCAGTTCATTGTTGTAATTTCAGATTCATAGTGCACACGTGCGTTTTGTTTAATTAAACTTTCCTGACAAAATAGGAGAGCGAGTACTTGACAAAATGTGAGAATTATAATGAGGATGCCGTAGTTATGGAAATACAGTGCTGGGACTAACATCCTTTCAATTACAAACAGAGGATATTTACTCTGAGTAAATTTTGAAAGCAAACTTTAGAAAAAGTTATTTAAATGGTATTTTTATATTCAACATTGAGACCGTGAAGCCACAAACCCAGAAGTTTAAGCTTTAAATCTGAAGTTTAATCACCAGAGTATAACAGAGCCTATGTTTACCAACCCTTATTCTGATTGTCAAATACTCCTCCTTTAATTTTTGTTAACACTGCAATGTAAGTATTTTAAATCACCCAGCCATTCCACTGTCATGGTTTTTACCTGGGGATGCAAGAAGAGGCTGTGTATTTTGAATAGTTTGTGACTTTCGCAGATCATCCTTTCCCATTGTGTGGGTCGTTTACAACAGCCGCTGGTCACTGATGGGCCTCTTCCTAGCAGGTACAACCCAACTACAGCACTGAGGGGGGGGGAAAAAGCAATAGGTGAGAAAAAGGTGACATATTAAAGAAGTAGAGATGAAGATAAATGGCCACGAGAGAAGGCTATCACAGTTAAGTTGTTGCATTATGTTAATCATAACCGGCGAGAAAACGTTCACTGACCTTAATGTGGGGATGTATGTTTAAAAATAATCAGTGGAAAAGGCAATAAGAGAATGGTTAGAAAAAGTTCTTAAAATGCCATGTGTTTAATCCTGCTGGTGAAGGAATCTCTTTAGCTGGTGAAAACCGGTATCCATTTCCCACCTTGTAAGAAATGTAAAATTCTGTTCCAAATTTACCTTTACTTCTTATACAACCTCTGGCTCTCTCCATTTCTAGCTGAACTGCTGTTCAGTTTCTTCGTTAGCTGTAAAAGTTACAGTTAGCCAGTTCTGCAGCTGGGAAGTCTATGATGTTAACTTCAGTGTGAAAGACTCGCCCCTTCTTGGGATGTATCTCCTCTCAGAATTTTTTTAATAAGAAATCTGGACCAGTCATCTTGGTAGCTTAAGGTATCACTGACAGTGTGTTATACACTGACTTCAGTCTAATTTTTAACCAAAAATGTAGGCTAGAATTAAACGAGGCATATAATTAAAGCTTTCAAATAAGACTTTTCTGGGTACAAAAAGCTTTTGTAATGAGAAAAGCCTGTGCTCAGATCCTATCAACCTATTTTAAAAGGAGGGCTGATGGAAAACCCTGTGATGTGCAGAAGGTTGTTAGTGAGTTACATTGATGTTCCTCGTGGATATTTTGAAAGCAGCTTTTCCAAGAAAGAGCATGTTGGGAATAGGATGTGTCATTGGAAACTGTTACATTTTGATTAACAGTCACATTCTGCTTAAAATTGTTGAGTACTGACATTTTCCCATTTCCCCATTATTTTCAAATGTTTTACTTGACCACAACATATGGAGATTATTTTTTTCCGTCAATTAAAAAGAATACCCTGATTTCCTCCATCACATAAATTAGGCAACTGGAGGGATTCACACCCAAGTTGTGCCCCACTGCCACACCACAGGTGAAGAGGAGGAATTGGGCGCCCGTTTCTGCCACTCACCTCCTCTCCGGAGAGGGACTTTCAAAAGACCTGATCTGATGAATATATGGAATGTAATAAAACTTGTGCCATTTGCCAGCTTTTGGGTTACTCCCAGGACATGTCCTTACAGCTTTGATGTTAGCAATAAGAGTAAGTTTTAAACTGGCAGGTAACTGACCTGTGGAAACCAACTTTTAGATCAGCTGCTTTCCAATCAGGTTCCCCTTACAGCGAGCTGTCAGTGTAGCAAGCTTTGTAATTTGGCCCATTAATTTAGTTAAGTTTGTACACATACCTGCAGCCATTATTTCTGAAAATAGATTTTTAAGTACACTATAAAAGATTGTAGCTGTATAAAACATTATGCCTCTCTTAAATGATATCTATCCAATTAGACAACATTCTTCCAGGACATGACTTTGGTGTAGAATATTATTATCAGGTTTGTTATTATACATTACTATATTAAGACTTCAAAATGATCAATGCAGTGGACTGTACAATTTCTGTCTTCTCCAGGAAATATCAAGATAGGATTTTTTGAGGCATATTATGGTCTGAAAAGCTGAAGTAGGAAGATGATACCCTTTCCTACTACTGATAGTCACATATCCTTTGTTTTACCCATTGTCTCTTCCTAGGAATACTAAAAAGAAATGTGACTACTGGCCAATTAATTTTCTTAAACTTTATCTTTGGTTATATATTTTCCAGTAAGAATGTTTTGTATTAACTCCCAGAAACTGGAATTGCTGTGGGAGCTACAAAAGTTGCTGTGAATCCAGAGAGATTAATTCGGCTCAGTCATTGCCCCTCACCTGTCACGTACTGATACGCTGTTCTGATGAGACCTGAAAAAGTTGACGTCCAAAATGAAATGCAGCGGGGTTTTTTTTGGTAGACAAGTCTTGTCTTTCTGCCTGCTGCAGGCAATTGTGGTTTATAAGCATGTAATTCATAATAGGATCAAGAGGATGTGTCAGCTCTGGGCTCTTGAGAGGAGGGATCTAGATGAGGACTCAAGCAAAGTGACACTTTTTCAGTTTTTTTTTCACCGCCTGCTGTCACAAGAGCCAGGAACCGAGGCAAAATTGTGGCCAGCACTGGGTGCCTTACAGGGCCTTCCTTCTTTAAAATCCATTTAATTAGGATTAGGCTTCGTTTCACTTTAGTGCCTTCAGTGGTTGAATAGAGAATGGTCCCTCTGTAAGGTCTTTCTTTCCATGTGGCTCCTCCCAAGTAACAAGTGATAGGATGAGAGGAAATGGCCCCAGGTTGTGACAGTGGTGGTTCAGATTGGATATTAGTAAAAAATTATTTACTGAAAGAGTGGTGAAGCATTGGCAGAGGTTGCCTGAGGAAGTGGTGAAGTTTCCTTCCCTGAAGGTGTTCAAAAAACATAGATGTGGCACTTTGGGATGTGGTTTAGTAGGCATAGTGACGTTGGGCTCATGGTTGGACTGGATGACCTTCAAGGTCTTTTCCAGCTTTAATGATTCTGTGATTCAGCCGTCTCTGCAAGGAGGAGTTTCTCTTTCCCACCTAAACTCACAGAGTGGTGGCTGCTCAGCAGGACTGGCAGAACTGGCTGCTCTATAACATAAAAGTCTGCATTTGCCCTCCGGTGACTCTCTGGCTTGAGAGAGGAGGGTCTGAGGAGCTTTCAGGTGGAAGGCTGACTGCTCCACTCACATCATCTTCTCTTTAAAGAGGGCCTGAAACCTGCTTAGGAAGTCAACAGCCCACAGAAATTTAACGTTTTCCTGTTTTTCAGTTCCAGCCCTGTTACATCCACTTTGATCTACCCCACTCCCCATCGGAAAGCAGAAGCCCAGCAGGACGGACAGACGGTCTCCATGCTCATCTTTGTGGGTGCCAGCCACCGTACGAATGACTCCACACTCGGACGTGAGGTAAGGTCATACAGGTGGGTGAGGCCTCTCACATGAGGGAAGAGCTATCTCAAGGTCAGCATGGAATATCCCTCACAGTATCGCAAGGTTGGACCTTTGAGATCATTGAGTCCAACCTATGACCCAACACCCTCGTGGTCTTTTACCCCACAGAAGTTGCCTTGCACTTGTGGGTGCCGTTTTTAGTTTGTTTTCTCTCCCTTGGCTGTAACTCTGAGGTGCCCCCAGCGTTGTCCTTTGTGCAGTTACAACTGTGTGAGGCATGGGAGCTGTGACAGAGAGGCAGCCGTCCCTCTCCTCCTGCAGTCTGACCCGAGTTTTGAGGTTTGCTACAACTCCCACTGCTGTTGGTAGTCTCTGCGTACCATCTTCACGGTTTGTCCTCTGACGACTGTCATCTCACCAGCCTGTAGCTGAGGTGTTATCTCTGCTTAGTAAATACCACAGGCACCACCTGCAAAACTGAACTGAGGGTACAATTTTTCCATCTGATGAAAAAGCCTCACAGAAGCAAAACATGCTTTTTTTTTTTAAATTTTTTCCCTTTAAATGCTCCTGCTATGTGAACCAGAAAAGTGTACTTCACCTTGCCATCAACATAATGTTTACCTGATAGCAAAGATTACCTCTAAACAAATATTTGAAAGAATATCATGAAAGAACTTAGTGTTTAACAATTTCTGCTTTTTACAGGGTTGTTCAGCATGGAGAAGGGAAGGTTGCGGGGGGCCTACAGGAAAACTGGGGAGGGGCTCTTTATCAGTGAGTGCAAGGGCAGGATGAGGGGGAATGGTTTTAAGCTGAAAGAAGGGAGATTGAGATGAGATCTTAGGAAGAAATGTTTTGCTGTGAGGGTGGGGAGGCCCTGGCCCAGGTTGCCCAGAGCAGTGGTGGCTGCCCCATCCCTGGAGGTGTTCAAGGCCAGGTTGGATGGGGCTTGGAGCCCCCTGATCCAGTGGGAGGTGTCCCTGCCCATGGCAGGGGGTTTGGAACTGAGTGGGCTTTAAGGTCCCTTTCAAGCCAAACCATTCTATGGTTTTGCTCTGGCCTTTCCATTTTTACAGTCAGGTTTGAACAGTTATGTTTTTGTATCGCTGTGAATGCCACTTAGCTTGTCGGTCATCTGAAAAATGAATGTGCAGAATAAAGCAATGCAAAATTTTTAGACTTCAAAACCCATGAAAAAAACATTTGAGGAACAGAAGTGTTTGTTTAATGTACTTTGAGGTCCTCAGCTGGTGTCAACAACTCCACTGAGGTCAATTACTTGTGCCACCTCAGAGCCAACTTCAAAATCATGAGCATTAATGCAAAGACCAGCCGCTGTGAAGCAGCCTTTCAGTGTCACATGGAAAAAAATATGTCAAGGTCCCTAAAAGAGCCATACTACAAAACATAGTCCAAGGTAGTACTTCGCTTTTTTACACTTCTCTTTTCTCCTGTTCGCCTTTCTGTGGTACCCCAGTAAGACCCTATTCTTTGTTTTTTCTCCAGAGGAGACTGATACCTCCCACACAGCTGTGCGATGGCAGCACAGTGGTTTCTGCCCCACGGATTTGGATCATAGTGTGTCACTGTTTTTCATTTCCAGTGGATTATATTTCTAATTCCAAATGTCTGTGCGCAACAGCGACTTTTTCACCTTCTATTGAGGACATGATCTTGATTTTTAATGAGTTCCTGAAATAAAAGCTTTCTGTATATTTTGAAGGCAGAAAAGAGAAAGAGGGGCCTTTTTTGAAGTTTGACTGAGAACTTAAATTTCCTTGAAATTTTCTCTCATGAGGTAATCCACCTGTTTGCTAGGACTTTCTCATCTGTCAACAAACATGAACTAAAACTTTGAGGTTTACTGCAAAACTTTCCTGATGCGAGAGTTTGCATTGACAGAGAAGGTAGAAAACTCCATGAAATTAAACTCATCAAACTACTTTTTGATTCCCTTTTTGCAAGTTCCCTAACTTGCCAAACCAGATGGGACAAAAATACAGTGCCAGTTACACTGAATGTGGTGTCTGAAAGAGTTAACAAGATTACTTGTTTTCTAGACCTTTATTTACATGCCAGTTGGTTAAGAAATAGAGACTTCAGATTTCTATGCAAATATTACCTTGTTCTTTGATGAAGAATAAAGAACTTCTCTGATTGTAGAATCAGATTCACAGATGTAAACCAACAAGAAAATAAAGCTCAATGTGAAAATGAACAAAACCGAATATAACTCCTGTTTCCACTGAGCCTGTGGAACCATATCAGCTTGGAACCCCTTGGGCACTTCTGGCTGATGTGCAAGTTCCTGATTTCCTAAGCATCTTGTGTTTCATTGTGCTCAGTCCTTATTCTTCATCCTCAGATTAATTTTCTCACTTTCTAACAAACTGTATACAAATGTTGTATCCGTTGTTGCAGATATATACAAAAATGTAGGCACTTCAGTAGCACCTAGAGGTGTTAAACAGGTAGTTTCTCATCCTGCCATGTACCACAGAGGACATTGGTTTTGCCTTGAAAGCTGTCTAGCTTAAATGTGATGTAAAAATAAAATGTAAAAAAAGTTTAGATTGGATATTAGAAAAAATTATTTACTGAAAGAGTGGTGAAGCACCGGCAGAAGCTGCCCAGGGCAGTGGTGGAATCTCCATCCCTGGAGTGGTTTAAAAGAACCCACGTAGGCGTGGCACTGTGGGACATGGCTTAGTGGGCAGGGTCGTGTTGGGCTGATGTTTGGACTGGGTGAGCTTAGAGGTCTTTTCAAACCTTAGTGAGTCTATGCTTCATGTGAAATACAGGAATCCTATCACACATTTAGAAAAACAATCGTGTAAGCATTGAATTGATTTTATTAGGTAATGATGAAGTTTTTGCTGCAGGAAGAATACCCAAACATTTTGTACCTTTTTACTTCATGGCTGTCCTGTGTACTTGATATTTCTGCCATGTGAAACTCTGAGAGGCTGGTACAGTGATATCGTGCGTTGTACTCTACCTGTGTCTTTAAGGGTTATTTAGTTAATGCTTATTTTACTTTTGGGCTTCTTTGGGAGCTTAGTGAAGTCACTGAACACTTGTAAGAACAAGTAAGAGATACCTGCTGGAGTATACCTAGGTCTATTTTATCTTCCTTAGGGGCACAGAATGCACTAAACATGACCTTGATGTCTATTTGGCCCTAATTTGCCTGGTATTCAATCTGCCTGAAGTGGTCTGCTAAAAGATTGCTGGAAAATGGTTTATGAAACTGAGAAAGTGTAATTGATTTTATTATTTCCTGAAGAAATTTATTCACTGACTGCTACACACTATTTCTTTTCTGCTGATGGTAATCAGTTAATTGTTTCTCCAGAATGTCTGCATTAATTTACCTGTGTGTGTGAGGAAGACCCAAATCAGTTGTTCATTAGTGTAAAGTGTTTCGCTAAAAGAACGTGTAGCCCCGGTGTCCTTTCTGGAGTCAGGCTGTACCCAATGGATACTGGCTCCAAAGCCAAGGAGAACTGGTGGTCTGGAACACAGGGGTGTGAAATCCTGCTCTAGTTTCTGAATGTGGATCACTTTATTAATGGACTGGCTATAATGAGGACACACCTTTAATTCAGGCTTTCTTAAAAAGGACAGAGTTTGGCAAATTCCTGGCAGCCTCGTAGAATTCTAATGCATTCAAAAGATCTGCTAACCTAGTTAAAGAATATTCTAGGTGCACCCATCAGTTGTTCAGTCAGGTGAATACCAACAGGTTGTTTGCTCAAAGAGAGAGACTGGTTTTATGTCACTTCTGGCAATATATAAAACTCATTGGAATACTTGAAATTACCTTTCTGTGTACTTCTCTTCCATTGCAAAGGGGTTGTTGCGATTTCTCAGGTCATGGAGTTTGTTGCCCAAGGACTTATTCAGTGAGGCCTCCTGAATAACATCATTAAGATGCTCAGTCCTTTGTAAAACGCTGAGGTTTCTGCAAAGAGAAGAGAGTGCAGTGGCCTAAGAACGGTAGTTTTCAGTTTCTTGGAAATGCGTTTCAAAACCAGTGAAAACAAAATTGTATGTAAGCGATTGAAAGTTATGTGCCTTTTTTAATAACTATTTAATCCTCAGCCATGGTAATGGCAACATCTCCAAATCAGGCATTAGTAAGGTACGAAGTTTTTGTATAGTACATTTAAACTCAGGCTCAGAGAAGCACGCAGAGGAAGAGCTGCTGCTGACTTTTAGTTCTACCAGTGTAAATGTTATTTTAGTTCTACTGTCATACTCCTGAAAAGGAGCTACAGTCAAAGTTAGGTTGGTTCAATAGGATTTTAGAAATTTTATTATGGCAAATATGTAAGATAGATTTTAGTTTGTCTTATCCAGAGCGGTTTTGTCCACTTTATTCGTTGCCAAGGAAAAAAACCTTTAACTGCTCTGTCTTTTATTTCTTGTTTACTGGCTTGCGCTCCAGAGCTGCTGTGAGATTGTTGTTGTAAATGTCACTGGTGGCCAGGTGATAAGGGAAGCGTTACCTTCCAAAGTCTTTGGTATAATTAAATTCCTCTCCCTTTCTCAACAGAAATTTAACAGGCAGTTAAAAAGTAGCGGGTGTAAAAACTTTCAGGCCAGGCAAGTGTGGAAAAGAGAAAGACAGGGCAGCTATTGGTCAAGGCTAGACGTGAGTGGAAGGAGTAGGACTGATGCCCTTGCAGAACAGTCCTGGAGCAAGAGGAGCCAGAGAACGGTGAAGCTGGAAGTCAAATATTATAATATTTTGACCTTTCTGGATTTATTCTGACTTAAACTGTGCAAGGAGAAAGGATAATGAGTAGCTTTAGGATACTTGCATTAGTTATAGGGTTTGTCAGGAATGCTGGGTGTACTGCAATAAGCAACAGTTCAAATGTGTTGTAACTGTATCCTTTATTTTAAGGTGAATCAAAGTGATCAGAGTTGTAATAGAGGATTAGGGTGTATAGATTTAAGATGATCAAGAAAATTATATACTTGAGGTTTGAGAAGGCTATAGACAAAACCTTGGAAGTCTCAGTTGAATAACTGAATTATATCATTCACGTACAACTGTGTGGTCCTTCAACAGCAAAAGGCCTCACAAGGATGCTGGTGACATTGTTTAAAGCAGTTTGTGTAGAGTAGTTAATAGGCATAAAAGGATTTTTTGTGTTTTAAAAAAGTCTATATTGGATGGGTATCTGATGCTTAGGGAAAGACTTGAAGAATAGGGCAGATATATTGCAATATGTCCCATTCTGGCCTCTGAGTGTTTGTTTCAGGGGGGTTGTTTGAAGCTCAGTAACGTAGCCTGTGTGCAGTACAGTTACTCACTGAACTCGAGTTGATAAAGGATTTGTTTTCTTGGGGTCTCAGATGTGTCAGCTATGCCATGGAGGGAAGAATTGCATACCAATACCTGCTGTATATACAAGTTCTAATTTTAAAGAATGCTGGGTTTAATTTTCAGAGATCTACATTGTGTTAGGCATGAACAGGAAAGTCTGAGGACATCGTTTTTCTGCTATGTAAACACTTAGTGTGACATAATTATTTAATAATATATATCTCTGCATTTCATGAAGGATGTAGTGGAGTTGGATGAGATACAAAGAGAAGATAAAGAAGCCGTGACTTGAGTTTGAAGAGGAGAAGGCTGAGCTTGAAAGAAGTGAGGGTTTCAAAATCATGAGGGTGCTGGATTAAGCATTCGTGGAAGTGGTGTTCATGGAGTTCTGCAACATGAGAGCTGAAAATTGAAATTGCTAGCTGAAATTGGTAATTAGTTTAAAACAGATAAAGTACATCTTGGTGCAGCAGATATTGCACTGTATGGGCTTTGTAGCATGTGGCCATCTACCAAAGACAAAGCTTCTAATAAGGATAAGAGTCTTTTTGGAATAGTGCAAAAAGATTTTCATTACTGCTCCCTGAGTAGGACAGGGTTAAACTGAGATCGCTGAACACTATTTAGACTGGAGAGTGTGTTGACCTCAGCAGTGGAGTTTTCTGCTCTGTGAAGTGAGGAAACCTGGTCAGCGTTGGCAACAAAGCATTGCCAGCATGATGGTTGTTGGAAGATACTTCAGAATTGCGATTTATTTAGGGAGAAAGGAGTATGTCTGTTTTTTTTTCCTCTCTCTATGAAACAATGTCTCGCTGGATGTCATGTTTTCAAACCATCTAGGAGCTCCAAAAGTAAACCCAAGTGCACTATGGGGAAACCCAGTAGCCTCTTAATTGAAAATGTTATATTTCAGGTGGGACTTTTAGGATGATGTTGTGCTTTAAGCTATTCAAAAGATTGTTTGCAAATTGAGTGATAGATAATGAGCATAAATATCCAGTTTGCTAATCATGATGCTAATAGGCCATTAACAACTGATTCTGTTGGCACTTAGCGATGACACTTAATTTGGGTTGCTTACTATTGTGTTTGCATTTGTTGGTAATAACGAGGCATGCCAGATACTCATGTGATTTGTCCTCTGAAGATTTATCTGAAAAATACTATGATAAACATAGTCCTTGTTTTCTCCTTGATACTGTTTACTCACTTTTCTGTTTCCTGCTAATAATCAATTAATTATAATTTTCATGCCCATGATTTCCACACAAATGTTCTGCAAAATTTATGTTCAGAGAACAGCTTTTCAGTGCCATATTGGCTTCTTCTGATTTGTCTGTGATTGATAATGTTATGATGTTCATCATACCAATAAGAAGGTGTAGCGACTCGTTGGAGTTGAGACGCCATGTAGATGGCATCCACTCATGTCATGGTGAGGGAGGTGATGTGGAGGTGGGAGGCAGAGAAGACTTGAAATGTAAAGTACAGCCAAACGGGACCATAGCAGGTGGGCTTGTAAGTACAGTACAAAAGTAGATTTTGACTAGATAAGATTGGATAGGTTAGATTCATGGCTTTGCCATAGTGCGCATGGTGTCTCCCCCAGCTGAAGCTGTGGCCAGTATTCCCACTGAGGCAGCGATGCAGTATCTTCAGAGCCCTTGAAGGGCTTTTCTCTAGGAACATATTTTCCAGTTGCTCTTGGAACCTATGCTGAACTTCAGTGATCGACGGCATCCTGCAGCTTCACGGTGTGTTTTAAGCTTGTGAGATTTGCTTGTTATTTCTTATTTCTTTTATTAGAGAAGGTAGAAAGTGCTCTGTTCACTCTCTCCAGGCACTCGTAATGGCACGTACCTCTCAGTAAACTTTTCTCAAGCTTAAAAAGATGTAATACATTTTTTTCTTGTTTGCATCCTAGCTGTTTTATATATTTATTTCCTTGGCCGATTTTCTGTATCTTTTCTAGTTCCACCCTAGCCATTTCAGGATTGAGGGGAAGCAGAGGAATACAGGAAAAAACAGGGCCAGGACCTTCTTTTCACGTATTTATAATGTGGCTTAATATCTTTTATTTTGTTCATTTCTTCCCTAATATTCTAGTTATTCTTGTGAATGCAGTGCTCAAAACTGACATTTGCAAACCGCTGCCTGTTTTGAATGGCAGTAATTAGCTCTATTTCTATTGCTGTACATATAAAACTGTTTTCACCCATGTCACTTCATGTTTATCAGCTTCGTATTCAATCATCTATTTTCTTACTCAGTCATTACTTTTTGCTGCTCTCCCTGCAGCCAGCTTCTTTCCTCCCTTCAGATCTCTCCTAGACCTTGTTGAACGTTGAGCTGGAGTGATAAAAGTTTTGCTATTTGATGTAGCTCTGTGGAGAGATAGCGATTCCTTTGCTGTAGGAACTAGGACCAAGAGCAGTTCTTTGGAGGAAGAGCTCTCTTGGGAATCCCCCAGGATAGCTCAGAGGGCTCAGACTCCTCAGATCTTACTCTGTGGATTGCTGCCAATAGTGGCTTTTGCAGCTCTTTTGTGCTCTTTGCTTTTATTTATTTCTTCCACATAGCCAGGCAAGTGTACTTGGTCACCTAGAGATTAAAGGATTGCTTAATGGAACCTCAATACACCTTTCAGCAAATGAGCATTTTTGTATTTCACAAGCTCAAATGCACCCTTCACTGTTCCAAGTACTTTTTTTCTCTTTTTTGAAGTCTGTAGTGCAGCTTGGAATTGTAGCTTAGGTCAAGGTGACACCGTGCAGTGTTAGCTTTGCTTCATTCCTGACAGACACATACCTTTTATATTCTGGGGGAGGAAGGGAAGGATTGTTTCTATCTGAGATTGCATCTGAATCAAAATATGCTGTTTATTGGGGTAAAGATCATTCAGAGGTTACAACTACCCTGTGTATACGAATATTTGAATTCAGTTAAGAGGCTACACGACTACGTACTGCTTTGGGGCACATTAACATTTATTCTTTCTGCATGGAAGGGCAGTTCCCTGTATAGTGACCTACGTATTGATAGAGCTGGTTTAGTGATCTCTACTAGCTGAGGTATGTATGACTTTCTCAATACCTTATTTTTGGGTATAGATTTCCTTAGTCTTATATTATTTCACAGTATTTATGAGATTAAACAAAAAAATTTGTGGATAGCAAAACTGGGTCACGTGGGCAAGACTAATTAACTTGTATACAGGCACATAAAGCCAGGCAAGGGAACAAGTTGCGAACAGAAGAAACTTAACAAAAGACAGGGCGACCTGCACTTGAAAGTTAGGGGAAATTGTATGTGCTTTCTCTAATTGTATTTACACTTTCTATATTCTAGGCAGATCCAAATTTGCAAAAATCGAGGACCATAAATTACATTCATACAGTAGATCCTTACTGGAAAATCCAGACCAATAAGCAAATTGATGCCTGGTGTAACTCTGCTTACTGCAGTGTGTTACATGAACAAGGATTTTACATCCATGACTCGGCTGCTTTGTTGGCATTAATAAATGAAGTACTACTAATGTGGAACAATATGGACGATATTTTTTGACTTTTCCATGGACCCCAAATCAGCAGACCCTAAATTCAATACTTGGATAACAAATGGGCCAAGTCATCGTATTTGGTGTACACGACTGTGTCTGGCTAGGCAGGTAACTAGCAAAAAGCCAAACAACTCAATGGGGTAGGAACCACACTACCCACATGAAGGGGTGCACTTGTGCAACGCGGAGATGATGGGTGCAAAGCTACCTGCCAAAACTCAGCACCAGTGCAACAGCTTTGGTGCAGAGTAAAACCAGTGCGTTGCTGATGCACCAGCCCAAAGCTCATGTCTGATTATCAGTAATGCGATGTAAATATGGGTAACACAATCACTGAGATGTTGTGTTTTATGAGGGGTGTCAGCACGGCACAGCTGTGTCTTACTGGCACTTGAGTTAAATGTGCTTTACATAAAGTGTCCGAGACTGCCTTCTTAGGGGTTTTGCTTCCTGCTGTAATTCTTTCATTGTGAAAATTTCAGTGTATTTTCAGCAAAAGTAAGTAAGCATTGCATAATTTGGTTGATCTGCAATGCGTTTTGTTCATCTAACTTGAGATCTCCACTGAGACTTGTGTACATCTGTCAGTTTTATTCTCTTCTCTCCCATCCCTTTGTAAGAGAAGATGTGTTTGGGTACAATGACTTCCCTGGAGGTGGGGGGTTGTGGATGAGACTCAGAAATGATACCTGATTGTGGTTACTGCACGGCTTGCATGTGGCTATCCAAAATGTGCAAAGATTTATGAATCTGTAAGTTGTGGAAGGCTTTTTTTATTCTTCCGTTTGTTTCGCTTTCAGTTTCATTGAACCTTATTTGTTTGCTATCTGTATTCATAAGGGAAAGAAGAGAATCCTATCCTAGAGTAAAACTATTCATTTGAAAGCCAATGTGTTGTCAGTACAGCTGCCTAAGATCTGCTTCTGCTCTACATATCTGCTGTGTTAAAGCACATAAACGTGTGTTGTAATATAAATAAGTCTAATCTTGTTGGACAGTCTCCAGCATATATGGAGATAATCCCATTTAAGCAGCTCTGAAAATTCACGGGAATGTTTTGTTACTTGCTATACCTACTTACGCTGTTGAGACTCATTCGTTGTTGACTGTGCTTATAGCATGTTGTGAGGCTGGTATTTTCTTGTGGTTTTATTTCCTCTTCTGGTTCCCTTCCAGCTCATCACATTTCGCAAGTAAATCCAGGGCTGTGTTAAGAATCATAGAATTGTTAAGGTTGGAAAAGACTTGGAAGATCATCCAGTCCAACCAGCAACACAACGCCACCGTGCCTGCTAAACCATGTCCCAAATCTACACATTTTTTGAACACGTCCAGGGATGGTGACTCCACCACTTCCCCAGGAAGCTACATTCCAGATTCTGCTGAATCGAGTGATTGTATTGGGGAGACAGACTCTCTCCAGGAGTCTGCCTGAAATTTGCTACAAGGAAAGGCTTGCATGCTGCTCATTTGAAGGGCATCTTTTCCTGCACCATATTAATGGAATGAGAAAAATGTATCCCTGGTCATCTGGGATGAGCTGAACAGCTTGTATTTTGCCAAGCAAAATACATAATTTTTAAGCTGTGTATGGCTTTCTCAGTTTTGATTGTTTTGCTTGTAATTTTCTCCACCAAGAGACTATCAGATTAATTAGGGCTGATGAATTTTCTGACTTCATGCTGCAGCAGCTCTTGACCTTTGTAGCTTGTTATAAGCATGGTGATTTACATGCTAAACCTTAACAAAATTTTAAATTACCACAAATGCTTTCTTTATTATTGACATGGCTGTCATAGTATTTTTAGTAAGAACAGTGTCATCTTCCACGACAGGTTGATCAAAGTATTTAAAATTTATTACTGCATTTTATCTTGCATTTCTATTTCCTTTAAATACTGGTAGTTTATTTCTTCTGATAATGGCAAATGTTTTTCTTAACCAAATTTTTAACTTGGTGTCCCCCTCCCCCCAATATCAATAATCCTGTCCTCTCCCATCAGCCTCAGTGTGCTGCAAATATACCAAACTGATGGGAATGGGTTGGCCTATGTGTTCACACCACTGGACCTGGCAGGTGAATTTACTTCCGAGCAGGTTACCTGGCCTTGCACAGGTCAGCCGCAACTCTGGTTTCTCTCCTTTTCATTACTCCGTCTTTCATCTCTCTTCACGTAGCTCAGCCAGGAAAGTTGATACTTTCCCATCTTGAACTAAAATGCCTGTCTTTGAGAATGATAAAGAAACAGAGGCTGCCGCTGCCCTCAGTGATTTGTGATTTATAACTGGGGGGAATAATCTCCCTCCTGTTGCCAAAACGGTAACAAGTGTTTCCATAACGCGGCAATGATTGTTTAGATGGTACATGTAAATAAATTGGGACCGTATGGACTGCTCAAAGTGTGGCAAAACCAGTACTCAACTAATTTGAGTAGGTTAAGGCTGTTTCTTCCTTTTTAGGTAATCATTATCTGTGGATTTCTTTAATTTCTTGAAAATATTTTGTGCTTTTTAGCCAACGGCTGGTGACTCTCACAACCCTTTGAATGTGCTGAAAACAAGCAGTATGTTTCTGTGTGGCAAACGCAATTCATAGGTTCTCCTTTGAGTCTAGGCTCAAAATCCAGTTGCAGGTATAGGTAGAAAATAGGTACAAATCTTTCTGTGAATCTCAAGTTTCAAACTTGTCCACCTTCTGATAGAACGAAAGAGCAGAAGTTTTGAGGTGCAAAATTTAAGATTGAATTCATTGACTTGGACAGATCTGATGGTTTACATAAAAACTTACAGCCAAGGTGAACACCTTCTGGCTTTTTGAAAAGTTTTTGTAATTTATTAGTTATGATTTTTGCAGTATTCGGGAAATGAAATAATTATGAGCAATGAACTGAGGATGACAGAATTTTCTTTCATCACTGATTGCTTATAATATGCTGTGATACTTATTGCTTTAATTATATTGCCATTTTATGTTTAGATAAGCATAGGAAGGAGATTTTTCTTTCCATAACTGAGTATTTTTCTTAACCTACTACGAACAGGCAGCAAAAATGCAACATCTGATGCTAGTCTTTGTTTCATTAGCATAATTTAAGTTATTTGGAATTATATTATTTGTGGCATCGTGGCTTTCCTAGTAATATGAGTTTCTATAATCTTACATTTTGGAGTGGAAGTGTTTCATTTTAGAAATATTGAGCATGCACATTAAATAGGTTGAACATAAACTATTAGCAAGACATCCAGATATGGGTACAGATACTCTGCTCTTGTGAGACCTCGCCTGGAGTCCTGTGTTCATTTCTGGAGTCCTCAGCAGAGGAAGGACGTGGATCTGTTGGAGCGAGTTCAGAGGAGGCCACGAAGATGATCTGAGGGCTGGAGCCCCTCTGCTGCGAGAGAGTTGGGGTGGTTCAGCCTGGAGAAGAGAAGGCTCTGGGGAGACCTTAGAGCAGCTTCTAGTGCTGAAAGGGGCTCCAGGAAAGCTGGGGAGGGGCTCTCGGTCAGGGAGTGTGGGGATAAGAATGAGGGGTAATGGTTTTAATCTGCAAGAGAGGAGATTGAGATGAGATTTTGGGAATTTTTTCCTGTGAGGGTGGTGACGCACTGGCCCAGGTTGCGTGGAGAAGCTGTGGCTGCCCCATCCCTGGAAGTGTTCAAGGCCAGGCTGGATGGGGCTTTGAGTCCCCGATTCAGTGGGAGGTGTCCCTGCCCATGACAGGGAGGTTGGAAATGGATGATCTTTAAGGTTCCTTCCAACTCAAACCATTCTATGATTCTGTCTTTTTGAGGGCTGGAAAAGGATTGTTGGTAGTGTACGTTTTATTCTTGAGCTTGCCTTTAATGCTTAGCTAGAGTCTTGCGTCTGCTGTAGTTGTTTTAGTAGCTAAGGACCTTAAGTTAATGAAGTGCCAGGCAAACAAATTGCTTCCTGTCGTCTCTTCCTATTTGAATTCTCCTTATTTGATGATGCGCTCGGAGATCTCGAGAATCCTCATCGTACAAGTTAAACCATGCTCAGCTTCAGGTGATTGTCAGTGCAACTGTTTAACACAACTGCTATTTAAATATCTTAAAAGCTCTTCTGATCCTGCCTCTTCAGTGTTTTCCCTAAAGCGACCTTTTCAATGAAGGTTATCCTACACTAAGTAGTCTGTTAGAGAAGCCAGGAGCTGTGAGTGGTGTGCTCTGATTTTGTGACTGTCCCACTTTATGAGAGGAGGAGGGAAATCTAGAAAGCTGTTGCCCCAAGGATTCGTACTACGGCTCCTGTACTTGGGAAATCTCTGGTGTAAAGCAGCACGATGACACGTAGGATTAAATGTTATGCAAGACCGTTTGGGCAGCAGTACTGCCCAGCAGCATTTTGAGTTTGGGAAGGACTTTTACATCTTACTGTGCTGCTTGTATTTAAAGCCCCGGACTATTTGTTTTCTACTTAAAAGTGGGGAATATTTGTATGGTAGACCTGAATTCTGCCTCAATCAGATCAGCTAGTTACGTTCAGTTTATTTTGAGACTGAAGTTTGGGTCTTCTCAGATCTTGATAGAATTGTGTTTATATCAACTCATTTACTTGTGAGTTTACTTATGAGTTATTATACTCCAGATCTACTCAGCCTGATCAAGCTTGATGCATCAAATATGTAGATTCCTGCCTCTTGCTATTACAAAAAGGTTTTGCTTCATATGCTCTTGCTATAGCACCATGCACCCCTTTTGGCTTCCAAGTGCAAGCAAGCAGTTGTCTCCCGGCCAGCAGTGCTCCATTTGTGTGTCCATGGAGTAGAGGCAAAGTGTGTCAGTGGGCTTCAGCAAGGGAGTTGCATATACTTCATCCATGCGTTATTCCTTCTGCATTATGCATGGCCAAGGTGCTAAGAGATCTGCGGTTTGCATGCAAACCAAACTGAGGTCTAACAACTATATAAGTATTTTGGAAACAGGTTTAATCAGGGTTGGTAAAATCAGATCAGCTGTAGCACAGGTCCAAGCAGGGTTGTGAACATTGCGCAAATCTTTAGGGAAAGTGAAACTAGCCCTTGTTTGGTCCTCTACTGTTGCATGGTCCAGGCAGAGTCTGTCATGGGAATGTTTTGAGTCTGCTGAACTGACCAGTGAGGTGACCCTGAGCGTGGCCCAGATAGGTGGGATAATGCCTTGCTCACGACTACACATTGTCTTCCCTTCTCCTCCAAGTCCAGGGGTCTGGAAGAAACTGTCTAATGCCTAGGTGGGAAGGGGCTGCTTCTGTACATCTGCTTTGCACTTACATGGAACATCTCTGGTTTTGTGTTAATGTCTCATTTGAAGGTAGTCTATTGCTCAGATTCTTGTGCTGCCTTTTCCTCGTGTCTATTAAGTGTCTTCGAAGAAGCACCGTGTGGGACCGTGGAGGTTCTCTGTGTCTTTAGTGTATATGAAATTAACAGTGCATATTTGTATTGTCTGTATTTGGTTTTCACTGCTGTAAGTAGTGAATAATCTGAAACCACAAAGCATCTGGTGTTTTTGAAGACCATTCTTTGCTACCACACAATACATAAACATTTAAGCTGTTATGTTTAGACTGCTGTGGAAAAATGATTACAGTAGTCGAGCATGGCAAAAAACCGAGAGTCACAAATATGTGAATTCATTTCAGTAAGCATTCAAGCAGCTGTAGACTTCATATTTAGTTCACTGAAAAGTCCACGTGGAGTTCTTTCTGTTCTGAATTTTAAAAATATTTTTCAAAATAGGGTCTTTCCCGATGAATGAAAGAACTGCTTTTACACTTCCTTGAACTGTTTTCCTGATTCTGTTCGCATTTCAACCTTGTGAACAGACTTTCTTTGTTTGCTCTGGCTTTATATAATGGCAGAATTAGATGATAGCAGACTCTGAAAATCTCACATAGCTGTTCCCTTGCTAAGTTGATTTTTCAGCTTGTCTGTTTTGTTCTTTGCTGAGCTGGAATCAAATCAGCTTTTCTTATTAAGTCTCTCTCAAGGAACATTTGAATCCATCATGTACAGATGTGCCAGAGACACAACCTTGGTTCTAGTACTTACCTTGGCATTTGAGCTCTCAATGGGAAAAAAGTGCAGAATTCAGTGTGCGTGTTTGGGGTCTGTTATTATGAAGGATGTCTAGGAGTTTCTGAGTATTACTGAACTGATGGACTGCCTGGAGCCTTACAGAGCAAAGTGCCTTCAGCTCTCCATAAATTATCTGAGTGTACTGTTAAAGCAGCAGTGTTACTACTTTCATGTAGCAGAACTGAACTGCTTTAGCGGTTGTGTATTCTATAGTCGCGTGAACTATTCTGGTATTCATGGTCTGTGTATAAATTTTCTTTGATAAGCTGCTAGTAATGTGAGCTTATGAGGACCTTCAAGGCTGATGACGTGTTTTTGTGTACGTGGAAACAGAGAAAACACTCAGGATACTATGGGAGCATTAAGATGTAAGGGCTGTGTTTGGAAAAGTTAAGGATCAATTATTGAGATGTGTTGTTTTAAATTGTATTAATTAACACATGCTAATCCTTTAGTTGCCTGGTCCCAAATGCTTCATTTTTGAGTGTTTCAGTACACCCATTTTCTGTGCCACCCTCATAAATTGACGGAGGTGGGTATTTCTGTGCAGAAAAGCTGGGAACCAGTTCAGAACCAGAAACTGGTGTTGCTCTGGCATTGAGCACCCTGATCCAGTGGAAGATGTCCATGCCCATGGCAGGCAGGTTGGAACTGGATGATCTTTGAAGTCCCTTCTAAGCCAAACTGTTCTATTATTCTATGATTCTATGATTGAAATAGTGTTAAGAAATATTTTCTTGAGTTTGCCAATACGGTTGTATGTTTTTCATGGACTTGTGTTTGTGTGGGTTAGACTACTCACAGAATAAATGTGTGTTTGTCTGCAGAGAAGCTTATAGATGTGTCTTATCTGCACAGCAGTTGAATTTACTTCAGCTTTGCTTTTATTAGTTAGTAAGTTTTTACTTTCCTAGGTGTGCATGTAGACATAGAGAAATGCCCACAAACAGGATTGACTTCATTACAGAAGATTTATTAAACCATGTTACCGTGAAAAAAAGGAATGTGAAAATTCTGACATTTTCATTCCACTTGTTAAAATTTGTACAAATATTGGAACATTTCTGCTTTTGAGACTTGCTAAATCTGGGGGAAGATTTGACCTGTGTCCTTTTGGGAGTGTTTATTCTACAGCATGCTGATAAAGTGAAGTCTTTCCTCCAGCAGTGGAAGCAGCTGCAGCGCTCAGTGTTTGGGAGGCAGCGTCCCGGCTAATTCGCCGGGAGGGGAAAGGAGCAGCACTAAGAAAGCTGAGGAGAGAGAACTATAAATACTGCATAGCTGCAGCTATACTGCTCCCTGAACCAAGTTACTGTTGCTACATTGCACACTGCAAAAATGTCAGATCTCTTCACTGTACAGCACCGAATCACGTGGAGATAACTAACTGTACTGTTCTTCTCTGTTTTGGCTTGGAGTTATAGTTTGTCATTTTTGGATTGATTTGATAAGGAAAATGACTTGTGTGACCGTGCTGACAGACTTTTCTCTCCTCTTTTTACCTCTCCTTCTACTTTCCAATGGCTTTTGAATTTACTGCTCAACTGCAGCGAGAATTTTTTTAAGGGAACAGAAATCCCAAAGGTTTTATGTTCCTGCACACGTTACAAAAATGAGTGATTAGGAACAGGAGAGATCCACACGAGAGCTCCCAGTGAGGGAGAGGCATGTTGGCTGTCGCCTTTGTTGTGTCACCTGAGGGATGTGTCCGCGTGTGGCCGTGCTCTTGCTCAGCCTCACGTGAAAGCAAGAAGAGAGAAACCTTTTGCTGTAGGAAGTGCTGCAGATGTGCGAGTAACCTGGGATTTCACAGCACAGATTTATTTAGGGATGCATGGGAGGCTCTGAAGTGAAGGAGAGCTTCTGTGCTATTGACCCTGGACTTGAGGAGGGGGAAAAAACAGGATCTGAGGGAACTTAGGAACTTTTGTATGTGTATGAGTGTTAAGAGGATCCTTTTGTAGAAAAAAAGATAGGACAGTTTCTTGCTTTTCCAATGATGATGTCATTCTTCACTGTGTAACCTCACCCAGCCTCATAAGAAGCCAGTGTTGGCAGCATCTAATTTGTTTCCTGTGAATTTGCATTGTAAAAATACCCTAATTTGGAGAGCTTTTCCTAGCGCTTGGCAAATCACTGTTTTTCACATTGATTTTCTTATCCTTAGGGTTAGCTCTGGAAGAGTGCAGTGAAAAATATTTTAGTATCCGAAATACAAAATGAAGTCATGCTGCTGGGTAGTTTGTGTAAACAGAAGAATTTGGGCTCCATGCAGAACAAACGGCTGGCATTCTCCTCTCTCTCGCATGAAGTGCAAAAACTCCTCACAATGAGTTTTTCTTTATTTGTGAGGGGTATTTAGTAGCTGAATATTTCACATTTATGTTGCTTTTATTTGTGATGTTCACCATCAAAATTCCAAAATATTTAGGCACTGGCCCAGGTTGCCCAGAGAAGCTGTGGCTGCCCCATCCCTGGAGGTGTTCAAGGCCAGGTTGGATGGGGCTTGGAGCCCCCTGATCCAGTGGGAGGTGTCCCTGCCCATGGCAGGGGGGTTGGAACTGGATGAGCTTTAGGGTCCCTTCCAACCCAAAACATTCTGTGATTTTATGATTTGCTTAACGTTCAGACTGTTGCTGTGGACATACTTTCAGTAAAGCACAGCAAGATCTACCTGAAACTTACCAAATCATAAATCGTTCTTAACCCTAACGAAGCTTGTTTTTGGAATATGTTGAACTGATACATCGGCATTTGAGAAAAATTTTAGAAAGTTTCCTCTGTGATGGAGGTTTCCCATGCTAGGTAATTCTCCATATAAAAACTGAAGGCTGATGTGTGTAAAATACATGATTTGAAAGTAGAAGCAGTTTATCCTGTCCCTCAGAGATTAAGGAACCTGCTGGTTTAGTTAGTTGATTTTTGCTTTGCTTTAATCTTGGAATCATTCAATGGTTTAGGTTTGAAAGGACCTTAAAGATTATCCACTGCCACCCCCTGCCATGGGCAGGGACACCTCCCACGGGATCAGGGGGCTCCAAGCCCCATCCAAACTGGCCTGGAACACCTCCAGGGATGGGGCAGCCACCACTGCTCTGGGCAACCTGGGCCAAGGCCTCCCCACCCTCACAGCAAAACATTTCTTCCTAAGTTCTCATCTCAGTCTCTACTCCTTCAGCTTAAAGTTGTTCCCTAGTCCTGTCCCTGCACTCCCTGATCAAGAGCCCCTTAGCTGCTCTAAGGTCTCCCCAGAGCCTTTTCTTCCCCAGGCTGAACAACCCCAGCTCTCTCAGCCTGGCCTCATATGGGAGGTGCTCCAGCCCTCAGATATCTTCGTGGCTTTCTCTGGAGTAACTCCAACAGCTCCATGCCCTTCCTATGTGGAGCATCCCAGAACTGGACACAGTACTCCAGGTGGGGTCTCATGAGGGCAGAGCAGAGGAGGAAAATCCCGTCCCTTGCCCTGCTGGACAGACTTCTTTTGATGCAGCCTGGGATATGATTGGTTTTCTGGGCTGCAAGTGCAAATTGCTGGCTCATGTCAAGCTTCTTATCCACTTCTAGCTTCTTCCCTTTTATGGATTCTGTTTTTTGGTTTGTGAGAAACAACTGGTCTTCCCTTACCTTTTCTCTAACATTCACGATCATGGAGCTCACGTTTATATCACCCACTTTGAAAATGCAAGACCTAGGTTTAATTTCAAATGCAGCTTACGTTTATGTGGTACCAAATACAGTTCTTCAGTGTGGGAAATGCCCTTCAATAGCATTTTGCGATTGATAATTGTGCAGAATTATGCAGATGCTGCAGACAGATTTGTAAGTATTTTCTTCCTACTCAAAACTTTTTTGATAGGTTTGTTTATTTTTAGTAAAATATGTCAAAGTCTATCTTCATTTAGAATAAAGAATGGGCTTAAATACACCTTCTTTCAGGTCTGACCTGAAATGATGTCTATCTTGATAACCAAATACACTGAAAATGTATTTAATTGTTTAAGTATACATGTACATATTAGCATAACTCTCACTTGAATGTGCATGGCAGAAAGGGTGTAATAAAGCACAAAATAAGGAGGGGTGAATTTGAGGTGAAGCCAGTTTTTTATATTGGAGTAAATGGTGCGGTGCCAATGCTGCTCACACAATTATCCTTGAGTAATTCCAGTGTCACTTATGGTCTTGTTCTGTATTTTTCTGGAGCTTCATGACCGCTTTACGCTTCTCTTGTGTCTAACAGAGAGTGCCTCTTAATGTGGTTAGAAGTAACAGATGTAACATAATCTGGTATTATTTTTTTGATGGAGTTCTGCGCACTGAAAGGCAAAAAAAGTTCATCAAACTTGCTTTCTCAATGGAAATCTCTGGATTTTACCTTCCGTTTGTATGTATAAAAGGAAGAAATATATGCTAGACAAGACTTTCTTCAGCTTTAGCTTGTACTCATCAGTGAAAGCAATACAGTTTGAAGCTTGTTGTGCACACTTCAGAGCTTATCAGTTAGGTAGCTGTAGGCTATCCCTTATTGTGCTGAGAGCTGGATGGGCCTGCTTAGCGCACACCTGCTGATTTGGGGAGTCTCTCTTGGGGAGGGCTGAAAACAGCAAACCCCAGTTTCTGGATCTCAGGTGCACTCGGAGAAAAACCAAGCACCTTGCTGCTCAATTTTGGGTTGTTCGGCGAATTCATGCGTGCAGGATGTTCAGTGCTTTGGCAAGAGTTAAATCAAGGAAGATGTCTGTGGGAAACAGCAGAGCAGCATCTTTCACCTTCTGTCAGTTCTGGCCTGAAATGATGTCTGTCTTGATGACCAAAAGAGCCTATTTTTGAATTGTACTGACTTCATGCTGCCAGAAGCACTCTGAAGTGAGTGGCGTTAAATCAGGCTCTGCCCTTGCAAAGCTCTGCATAATATTGATGTTACAGCACGATGAGTATGTTGGAAATGTGCAAGGTGATAAACTGTCTTCCAGACTAACGTATCAAAATCCCCTTTGTGCTGTGAGTGTTCCTTCTTTACAGATCTTAAATAGCTCCACGTGTCAATCTTCTTCACGTCTTTCTGTATTTTTACAGGAATCTGAGATGAGGGAGAGCTAGAGTCTACTGATCATCTCGACACCATTGCGCTCTTCTGGATCTTGACAGGTAAGTGTGCCAAGGTAATTTTGTAGAGAAAGGATTTCAGTTACTCATGTCAAACCTACAGGTACAGCCCAGGACTTCAGTTGTGTGTCCTGGATTCCACCAAGGGGAATTTCAATACACAGATAGTCAACAAGGAAAATGTTCCTCATCCTGGTTTACAGTGTTGGGTGGATTAGAAGAATGACCTCGGAACAGAGGAATTTGCAACTTAACGTAGCCTGTAGTAAAAGTTGTTGGCAGATCTTGTTAACTTTTATCTTCATGTGCAACAGCTCTCTTCCTCCTCCTACAGAACATACTTGAAATATGAACTAGCAGGTAGACTAATGTTATAGTATTTCTTGTATAGGACATGTTTAAAACCCTATTTTTTTTTTTGCTGGAAGCAATTACTCAGTTCACTTCAAATTTGCAACTGATACGAGATTAGGATAAAGAATTTCTGGGCTTTTGCACTGTAATACCTTTGTCATACAGTTAAATGGGAACTATGGACTACTGAGTCAGTGTAGAGACTATTGCTGTCTTTTTTTACGTTAGCTGTATGCTGCATTTTCAGCATTCTCTATTCAAAAAGAATGCTTTTCCTTTTTTCTTTCTTTGATTCCTTCTTTCTTCTGGTCTTCTGTTTTTGTTTTTTTTTTTTTTTTTTTTTTTTTGTTTTTGTTTTGTTTTGTTTTTTAAAGATTTTCTGTAATTGTTTTAAAACACAATTTTAAAAGTTTGCGTACTATTCTGGAGATGGCTTAACTTCTTATGCAAAACAGTTTCCTAACTGGAACTATTTTATTGGCTTCCAGTCCAATCATTACAAAATAAATAGAAATTTTAAAATCAGAAAATTAGAACAATAAGAGTAGTGATTTAGAATTAGGTTTCCTTTGGTAAAGCTTAATACTTTTGCATGATCTGAAAACTGAAAACCTCATTTCTCTGTGATAAGGGAAACTGAAGGTGCCTTTTTTTGCAGTGCTGCTGCAAGTGACTGTGTTAGTGCACATTATGAACATAGAGCAGAGATAAGGTGGTGAGTCCTGACAGTATCTTTGGATGAGCACTGAAAGGACAGTGAAAATGCAAAAGTGATGTCAACGTGTGAAAAGGATTGCCGTGAAGTGTGTGGTGGCATGAAGCAGTTTAATTTAGAGCAGTAGTCTGTCGAAATGGAAAAAGGAGAGAAAATTTAAAAACAGATGTGTACCTGAAAGGCCAGTACAACGCCAATTTCTGTCTTATCAGGCATTTAAATATTGACTGTTTGGTTATGTGGTATTGCCTCTATCAAAGATGAATACTTACAGCCATCAGAAGAGAAAGGTAATGGTACAGAAACAGGTGCACAGATTTTGATTTTCGGTATTGTATTATAACAGTGTGTTGACTGATGTGAATAATTATGCCATATTGGCTGAAATGGGTAAGTGAGTTTGAAGTTGTGGTTAGGAGTTTGCAGAGTCAGCCTGGTTTTTTGTCTGTGGCGTGACCAAAATAATCCATCGCAGCCCCTGCTGTCGTTCCCTGATAAGGGATGTGTATATTTGAATTGGATACAGGACTGAGAAAACGTAGTTCGTGGAAGGAAATATGTGAAATAATTGTAACAACAGGAAAATGAACTTATGCCACTCAATTTTACATTGTTTGCTCAGTGCTACTAAACTGCTTGTGGGAAATACAAAAGCCTCATCGGCGTATGGCTGAACTACCGTTCAAATAAGTTTGAAGAATAAGTAAAAACAGTTACTCATAGCTAGCTTTCATTACGTATAAATGCAGAAATACAGTTTAAAATACAGACATGATTGTTTAAGGCCTTTGCTTAGCTTTTCATTCTTGATTTTCTTTCTTTTTAATGTCATTCTTACCCATTTACATTCGTAGCCGTCACAGTCACTGCAGGTGTGGAAAGCAGACGTTCATGACTGAGCATGCTGTGTTGTTTTATGGCGAGAGTCAGCAGCGACAGTGATGCTTGATATGGGCTGTAAACACTCCTCTGTGCTTTCTGTGCTTTGAGTAGTTAATGAAATGGAACTTTAGTCCCAATTCTGTGCTTTTGTTAAAAATATTATCAAAAAAGTGTGACCAGCAGATCGAGGGAGGTGATTCTGCCCCTCTGCTCTAGCGAGACCAAGCCTGGAGCTGCGTTCAGTTCTGGAGTGCTCAGCACAGGAAGGACATGGAGCTGTTGGAGTGAGTCCAGAGGAGGCCACGGAGATGAGACGAGGGCTGGAGCCCCTCTGCTGTGAGGCCAGGCTGGGAGAGCTGGGGTTGTTCAGCCTGGAGAGGAGAAGGCTCTGGGGAGACCTCAGAGCAGCTCCCAGTGCTGAAAGGGGCTCCAGGGAAGCAGGGGAGGGGCTCTTGGTCAGGGAGTGCAGGGACAGGATGAGGGGGAATGGCTTTAAGCTGAAGGAGGGGAGATTGAGATGGGGTATTGGGAATTAATTTTTGTCTGTGGGGCTGGTGAGGCCCTGTCCCAGGTTGCCCAGAGCAGTGGTGGCTGCCCCATCCCTGGAGGTGTTCAAGACCAAGCTGGATGAGGCTTTGAGCAACGTGATCCAGTGGAACGTGTTGGAAATGGATGATTTTTAAAGTCCCTTCCAAACTAAAGCATTCCATGATTCTATGATGCTATAATTATTATAGGACTTCGTTGCACCTATCAATCTCTGGTTTTGAGTCTTTAGGTTAGGTTGGGGTTTTGTTATTTTTTTTACATATATATGTATTTAACAGCCTTTATTACAATATACAAAGTACTGTTATTATATATTTGATTCTTTTCAATAGAGTAAACCATAATTTTTTATGTAGTCCTTCTGATTTGCTATGATCTAATGAGTCTTCCTTGGGTCAGAAAATAGGGGATCCTATGGTCACTGTCTACATGTGTCTGAAAAACCGTGTGAGGAAGAGGAGTTTAGATTTATTAAGGCCTGGGAAAAACTTTTGAGGTGAGGCAAGTTTAAAAAAAGAGTGAGGCAGACTAAAGAAAATCTATGGGAGAACGTGAATCAGATGTAAAACCTAATGGCAAAGCTCTTTATTTAATGCTTCTTTCCTTTAAAAGTGTGAATTGAACAAAATACATTCCTAGTTTTATATTAATGCTGAAAAGGAGGGCTTTTTTCTGTCTCTGCCTCCTTCATTCTTGCAAGCAGCAAAGCAGAGAGTGGGTTCAGTAAATCTCATTAATGGGTATGTCCTGAAGGATTTGGTTCACATGATGGGCTTAATTATTTCCTTTCCTGCACAGCTGCTTTACACGGTAAGTGGAGCTGCCTTGACGTTGCTCTTCTCTTATAATGAGATGCAGGGATAGGTAGCTCTGACAGCATCCACAACACTGTTAGGAAATGAGCTTTGCATAGAAATTGTTCAGATTATGGTACAACATGGAATTATTTGAGCAGCAAAATAGGAAGAAGTTAAGCAAAGTGAAGGGTGCATCTCCCAGGGTCACCCCAACCCCCAGTTCAAGCGTGGTACTCCTGGGTGTCGCTGCTCTTTGTTCCTAGGGGAGTACGGTCCCATGTCGGTGTTGATCACAAAGGTTTCTGATTGCAAAATCCTGTATCAGCACGTGCTTAATAACTAGGAAACATTTACTAAGAACTCTTACTAAATAGTTTCTTAATGGCAGAAACTTTGGAATTCAAGAGATGCGTTTTTTTATGAGGAATATTTTATAGTGTGATTCAACCAAGATTTTTTTCTTTTTCAAAGAGCTTTTATATTCAGTTTGCATATCTTGATTAGACTGTGATAATTTCCATGGCTGGAATCTCCAAATTATGCTGTCATAAAATTATAAATGGTAATGAATTCACTTAATCAGGTTTTACAGGAGTACAATCAACATGAAATCTAGTCAATTAGTACTAAATCCGTTTAACGTATTTCTGGTTCTCCAAAAGTCTCCTTTTAGGACTTAGAGTACCTATGACTGAGTTGGAGACCTACATAAACAGGTAGAAATTATACTTTGTTAAAAAATCACTGTAAGTGATGTAAACAAATCCACAGCTTCTGGTGATGTTGAAATGTACACAGATCTCTGTTGTAAACTATTGATTGGACTGTTCATTGGTCATAGAATCATCTGGTTGGAAAAGACCTCTGAGATTGAGTCCCACTGTACCTGTCCACTTACTAAACCGTATCCCTGAGAAACTCATCTAGCTGTTTTTGAACCCCTCCAGGGATGGTGACTCTACCACCTCCCTGGGCAGCTGTGCCAGTGTCTGACCACCCTCTCAGTGAAGAAATTTTCCCTAATGTCTAGTGTGAAACTCCCCTGGGGGCAAAAGTATAGATTCGATCAATGATAATTTTCAATGTGATGTCCCCTGGAAAAGCACAAGCAAGGAATATTTTATCCATGGTAGATTTGACAGCCAGCATGCATTTGTATGGTTGAAAAAACTTTATACGTATGAGTGTATTTTGTAGTGTGTAAATATGTGAGACCATATTGCATGCAAAATGTGGGTTTGCTTATACGCTAACTTTCAAGAAACTTTGGGGTTACAGAACTAAGCCGTAGCTGTAGGTTAATGTTTTAATTTAACCTTTACAACTGTATTTAAAGACAAAATACAGATACAAGTGCTGCATTTTGCTGTTGGCCTCTGTAAGACCAAGCCGTCCATACATCCAGTGCGGTTGCCAGTGGTTTTTCTAAACTCGATCCTCTCCTTGCCCTTCTTTGTAGGGTCAAGTTTTTGTAAATGGTTTGGTCGTGGCTTTGTGATGAGGGCTTTGTGATTTCTGTCTCTGATCTGGAGGAGGTGATGGATTGTGCTTTCTTCAAGCTTGTAGATGACTCCAAACTTGGGGAAAAATGGCTGCCATGCTCAGGGACCAAGGCAGGCTGGAAGAATAGCCTGACGGCAGCTATGTCAGGTTCAACAAAGCCAAATACAAAGTCCAGCAGTGCAGGGGAGCAGCTCTGAGGAGAGGTCTGGTGGGCAGCAAGCTGGGCGTAGGCCAGCGATGAACCTGGTACCAACAGCATCTAACAGCAACTTGGACCGATCCTGCAAGCTGCCACTAGGTCAAGAAGGGTGATTATACCACTTGACGTGGCACTTGATAGACCACATCTTGAAGCATGGCAGAAGGATGAGATGTGTAAGTTGAAATAAGAGAAGTTCAGACTGGGACTGAGGAGAACCTTTTTCCCCAAGAGGACAGTCAGATGCAAGTTGCTCGGAGAGGTGATGTGTTCTCTGCCCTTGGAGGTTTTCAAGGCAGACCGGGATACAGGCGTGAGCAGCCCAAGCAGATCTCGTTGGACCTGCTTTGAGCAGGAGTTTGGACAAAAGACCTTTGGAGATCCTTCTGGCTCCAACAACTTGATGATTCTGTGACTCCAAGGCACAGTAAAGAATCCATGTCATTGAGTTCATGGAAGTTGATATTTGTCTGGATTCTGCATTGAGAGAGGGGTGCTGCAGAAAAACAGTACTGTTGGTACTCTAAACTCTGGCTCTAAATCAAAAGTACTGTTAGCAGTTATCCCAGGGTGATTTAGCATGCTATTTATTTTTAATATTAAATTCCAAACTACACCTGGCTTTTAAATAACGAAAGCTCAAGGAGTTTGTTATGAATATTTCTGTATTTTTAAATATTAGTATGCTTTATATTTTTTGTTTCCCTACTTTTGCATAATAGTCATAAAACTTCTTGCTTAAGAAGTGATCTTTTATTTCTCAAGCTGTTTAGTGAAAGCAACAATTAAGTGCTGGTAGTTGGTGGGGAAAACTAGTTCTTTTCATCAGTTCTGTTGTGTCTTGATTGCCTAAATTTTGGCTAGGTACTATTTGGGAAAAATGAGCTTATTGTCTTTACGATGAGTTGAATCAAAAGCTCAAAGGTCAAGAGAATAATTTATTTCTTGGTTCTTCTGCAGTATTTCTGTACTGCCTGGGTCATCTTGGCAAATCACTTAACTTTTGTAAGCCGGCCCGTATTTCTCCCCAGTCTGCCACCACCATCATCATTCATGTTCACAGTCCTAAAGAATGTCCTTAATTGTGCAATGAGCTCAGGCTTGCTTGGACAGGCTAGAGTATAAATTTAAGTCCAAGATAAGCTTACCTTGGGTTGGAAAATAAACAAGGAAGGTGCAGGTAAGATCAGCATATTTCCTTTTTTGAAATTTCCTCAAAAAAAATGAGATAAGTTTTCCTCTAATTAGAAAAAGAGAAGCCCAGAGACCATCTGTCACTGGGAAGCAGGGATATTTGCTGTAGACAGACACAGATGGATGCAGAGATAGTGAGGACAAGGCACGTGGCTTTGCTTACTCTGGAGTTCGGCTAAACCAAGGGCTTGTCACCTGCTCTAGTTATTCTACAGTGTGTGCATCCTTTTTGGGTCACCATTTGTTTCTTGTTTCCCTCTTGACTGAGAAAATAATTGAAGTGTATAAAGGCCAGGTAGTTCTTCTGCCTTTTTTCTCTCTTCTCTGTGTAAGTTGGCCAGGGCTTGTTCCTGCTTAGCTATTCAGGAGTTAAGACAGAGGTTGAATCAGATGTTTTACTCTGTTGCCTCATGTATTGCCAATGCTTGCAGATGCTGGTGAGAATTTATGGTCACAACTTGACCTGTGTTTGTACAAGTGTTCCTGATCTGAGATTTCTGGACTCCCATATTAGTAATTCAAATGAAACCTAATTAGAAATGAAGCTAATCAATGAATCTTGTCTCTGCATTTGGCAGCTTGCAAACTGCTGGAGTTAAGGAGATCTATATAGAGAAAAAATTCTGTTTTCATAGATTCATACAAAGTTTTGGATTGGAAGAGACCTTAAAGACTGTCCAGTTCCACCCCCCTGCCATGGGCAGGGACACCTCCCTCTGGATCAGGGTTCTCCAAGCCCCATCCAAACTGGCCTAGAACATCTCCAGAGATGGGGCAGCCACAGCTTCTCTGGGCAAGCTGGACCAGGACCTCCCCACCCTCACACTAACAAATTTCTTTGTAATATCTCATCTGGGTGCTGTAAGCGACCTGATCCAGTGGGAGGTGTCCCTGCCAGTAACAAGGGGGTTGGAACTGGATGGGCTTTAAACGCCTCTTCTGACCCAAACTGTTCTACGATTCTATGATGATTCTATGACACAGTAGCTCCAATCAGGACTCTATCTGAAGAGAATTCAGGTTAAATTTTATAGCAAGCTCTAAATGCTAACCCATGTGTAAGGAGAAGAGGGAATCTGCTTTATCTACTCTCAGGACCTGATGTAATCTACAAGACTAGACATCAACGTGCTTATCTGTTAACATTTAATTACATTTGAATTTGAATCACAAAAATATTTTCCTTATGGATAAAGAGGAAAAAGGTTGATAAGCGTAAAATGCAAATTAACAAGCAACTAAGCTGCTTTGCCTGCCTGGGAGATGAACCTGAGGTAAATGTGTTCAATTTTTTCAAATTCCTGTTGTAAGTCTTTTTAAATTATCTTCTGTCCTTTCCCTTCTAACGTATTTTAATCTTTTTGATATTTACGTAGTCAAGGGCAAGCAGAGGCTGGAAACAGAAAGGCTAGAAGGTAAAATCGCTTTCCCTACATGCTTCTGTTTTGTAAGGAAAACTTCTGGGAAACCAAACCGAGCGTTATATCCATCTTTTATAAATAGGTAATGAGTTTTTAAAACTTAAGTGATGTAGTACTTCCACATTAGTTAGAGAACAACTCATAGCTGCTTGCTCACATTGTGTCATTCTTGTGTTTGATAACTTTGAAATCTCCAGTATGCAAGTATGCTTCATGGCAGTAAATATTTAGAAGTGGTACTTTGGACTGGGGACAGAATTAGTGTAAGAGCTGAATCTGTAACATATTTTCCTGGTTTGATAACTGAAAAGCTGTCATTTTATGAAGAAATGCGTTACTGGATCCAGAACTGGAGAAGCTTTTCAATGTTTCATGTTGGCTTTTTTTGCAGTTGTTTTGCTCGTGAATACAAAATGCAGGGGTCAAGTCTTGCTGGAGTTGTTACTGAAGTAATTCTATTGATTACAGTAGGATTATATACACAATTGATTCCCTGTGCAAGATATGAAATTGCTTAAACAGGATCTCAGAATGTTAATCTTTATATAGTTTTGCTCCTAGCACGATCAGCAATATAAAGGTTATATGACAGACCCAACCCTAATTGCTTAGAAGGGGTATTTATTTGAATTTATGAGTTCAAGTAGACACATTTTAGATCTGGGACGTTGGTAAACTTTGGTATCTGGGATAATACGTTTGATTCACTATCTTGAAAAGTTTTGTTATTTTTCATTATATTTTAGTTATTTACTTGCTACTTATTTAGCTCTTTTGACTAAACATCTGTCTAAAGTATTTTAGAATTTTGGATTAATACATCCTGAACAGGTGACTTTTCAAATGGAAAGATTTTTTTTTTTTACAAGTACATGTATGCAATTGCTTTGGGATAGAGTCTTTAATAATTCAAAATACATTATGACTTTGTCCTAGTGTCCACATCTGTATAACTATAGTGTGCATTGCAAGAATGATGTATGAGCATTGTTGTTTGTCATTCTATCTAATGGAAAATGGAAGTTCTAATAAATGTAGAAAACTAGAGGCCATATTAAAAACTACTATAGAAATGAACAGAGCGTAGAAGCTGCCTGTCTTGGGACTTGCAGGGCTGGCCATAATTCCTTGTCTGGAAAAATGACCTTTAAGTAAAGGTCATACAGAATTGCACTGGAAACCTTGCAGGTGGTTAAAAGAAGGCACTTAAGATATTACATCGCCAGTAGGAATTGGCCTTTACTGCAGACTTCACTGTGGTTAACATTTATAAATACTTGCTATGTTTCCCCTAGTAAAATGTTTGAATATATATTTTTTAAGATTTTTAACCATTTTAACCAACCTGACTGTGCTTCTCTGTGCTAAATCTTTATACCTAGTTGCTCTTCTACCATGTTCGGTTTTCAAATGTCGAACTCCTACTTCAAACATTTTTCTGTTTTCTCATGTTGAACTTCAAATGTTTTTAAGCTTTTTCTGCATCTGCTTCTCCTCCTGTCTCCTAGTCTTGCTCATCCAGTACAATAAGTTGCTTGTCTCTTGTATTCTTTTTATCTATCCTTCACCAAGATCTCTCTTTGCATCTGCCTGGTTGAACTTCAGCCTTTCTGTGAAGATACCGTGAGCGGCTGAATAGTTTACAAGGGAAATAAATGCTAAGTAGAAGAGACAGAGGACAAAGGAGAATTTTAGCATCCAAAGCTACTTGGAAACTGAAGAAACTTTTGGAAAACTACCCTGTATTTGCAGAAACAGGTTGCATGTGGAGATTTTGTATGTGCACACAAGTGCCAATGCTGAAGTACATCTGTTAAAAAAAAATTACATTCTTACGGTCTGATCTCAAGACCCACTTTAATCATGTGATGTTGGTATTTAAGACTCTAAATACCAGAAGTTAATGGGGCTTAGCTTCTTCTTGGGAAGTCTGTGCTGTGCAAATATACGTGAACACAGAGTAAAAAGTTGCTTTAGAAATAAGGAGTGGGTTCAGCAATTGATTCACTCAGTTTTCTTCTTTTTTTTTCCCTTAAAAAAAGGGAAAACCTGTCACTCTTCTGTCCTTTTGCAGTTTGTCAGCTGTGTGGGTCACCTAGCAAAGAAATAAAGGACTGCATAAATCTGCCCTTACGCAGGGCAATAAGAAGGATCTCCTGGGGTGGTGGTGAGAACAATGGATACGATCGTTGATTTTTCAGTACTGATTTGAAACTAACTTTTGAAATCAGAGATGTCACGCTGAGAAACAACAGTAGAGAAAAGTAAAGATGGAATTTTGCTTGACATTCAGTACATTAATACTTATGCCTCAGTACATCTTCTAAAATATTTATTTGGGTTTTTCAGTTATTTAACAGAGAGATCAAAAATGCATTAACAGACAGTGTAACCAAAGTGAATTTAAGTGAAGGACTGGTGGAGAGGGAATAGAACTATAATTATGGGGGTTATGAATAGCAAAATATTGTATGATTAAATTTGTTTAGGTAATTATCATGGAGGGGGATTTTTTTCGATTAATATGCAAGTCATTTGGTTTTCCAGCATTTTCTTTCACCGAGTGCAAGTGCCTTAGAGAAGATGCAAGAATCAGTTGTCTTGTTTTACAGACGCAGATCAAAGGAACTGCAAGATAACTTTCTAAAATCCTTCATATATGTCACGGTTCTTTATTTTTTCAGTCTTCGAAACTGTATCTATGTTTCTAAATAAAATTGGGCCAGGATGCGTTCCTTGGCCCCGAGGATGTGTGGCATGAAGTAGACCTTGTAGACCCTCAGATGTTGTAGAATCATAGAATCCTAAGGTTGGAAGAGACCTCTGAGATCATCGAGTCCAGCCGTACCTGTCTCCCTACTAAACCCTGTCCCTAAGGAACTCATCCACCCGTCTTTCAAACCCCTCCAGGGATGGCGACTCCACCACCCCCCTGAGCAGCTGTGCCAATCCCTGACCACCCTTTCAGTGAAGAAATTCTTCCCGATGTCTAGTTTTATGGGCTGGTTAGCGCTCCTTATACGCATTCTTTTTATCTTCTTGTAGGTGTATTCCTTTAGGTTTTGCATTTGCCTGGCTGAATTTTTTATCAATGGGTTTCTGTAAGCTGTCCTGGTTGGAGTTGTAGTATTTTGGTACTAAAAATCAAGAGATTTTCATCTGAGTTAGTCAGATGGCCATATTTATGTAGATTTATTTCTTATCATTTTTGCAGTGCTGTCTCGGATTCACTTCATGCTGGCAAGCTTTAATACTGCCTTTGGAAGTAAGTTTTTTTTGCCCTTTTCATGCCCTGGCTGTTTGCTTTTGGCCCTCTGCCATCTTCCTGCTGCTGCTTATGCAAACATTTGCATAGTGATCCAGTTCAGAGACATACTGGATGCTGAAACATAGCTCCCAAACAAAAAAACCCCTGTTTTTTAAACTTGGATTGGTGCTTTGTTCTGCTTCACTTTTCATGTTAGCGCAGAGATTAAAGCAGTCTGGGGGCAAGAGTACAGCGGTCTGGGGAGGGAGGGAGAGGGATCGCTTCTTTGGGAGGCAATTCTGATTATTGCCAGCTCTGAAGTAAGAGTGGAGTAAAGTGCAAAGTGGAGATTGAACCCATCAAATTGCAAATTGTCCATTGGAGTTGGTCTTCAATTCAGATTTTCTTCTACGCAACATTTTCCACAGACCTGTGGAGAGGTGTGAAATGCATGTTGCGTTGGGATTGCACCCTCCTATCTTCAGTTCTGTCTGAAATGCGTTTTTGTTTTAATATTAATATAATTAGAAAAGGCAATGCTTGATCTTCTCTGATTTTGTAACTTGGTGAGCTGGTTTTTGAGCTGATAAATATAATCCCAAATGAAGCCACAGAATCCAAGTGTTTGGAGCTCTGACAGGTTTTACACAGACAGAAATCCTTTTCTTGAATAGTTTTTCTTTAGAGTTAATTATTGAATACCTCTTTCTAGCAGTTGCTGTTATTCTAACAGCAAACTTTTCTCACAGTCTGGTTAATGACATTACTCAACCCGTAACAATGCCGCCTCTGTGTCTCAGATATTCCCACAGGTACTTTTTTAACTCATCTGACAATAGCAGTGTAGAGGACTTCTCCCCACAGGCAACAGGACTGTTATTGTGCAAATGAATGTTTATATAAAAATAGATTGTTCTTACCATGAGTAGACGCCAGTGGCCCTTGAATTTGAAACCTTGCTCCGATATCTAGCCTTGTTGGCCTTGGACAAGGCATTTGATGCATGTGCCTCAGGTGTATTGTACAGAGAGGAGAGCTAATAACCATTGCGATTAGTCCGAAAAGGCCGTTTGTGTGAGACCTTAGCCTGTATTCACATAGCAACAAACCCCAAATCTCACAGGTTGATGAAAGAACCGTTGAGTCCCTTTAATATCCTTTATTGTGATTCCCCTACCAAAAACTATTCTCGGTGTTAGGATTGCATTTCCTTCTGTCTCACCGTACTCTTGCCCAGTGCAGAAGCCCAGGGGGGAACCTTCGCCACAGCTGCAGTGTTGTTGTGCAGGATCTCTGTGACCATAGCTGTTTGCTTTTGGTGGTTGTCAAGTATATATTGACTGTTGGGTTTGCTCCAGACAAACTGGACAATCACACCTGCACTCCCTGTATTTGCTGATGCTGGTGTAGGACACAAAAGGCAGTGGACTTTATGTGCGACAGATCTTTTAAAATAGGTTTTTTTGTCTGCACTTATTATGTTTCATATTTACCACTATGAAACTAGATAGAAGGGTTTGTTACTTCACAGGATAAACAAAATTGCACATGGTCATAATTAAGTTGAAGCTTTTAAAATATGATTTTTGTAGCAGGCAAGTGGGTTGTATATCTCATACTGCACCTATGTTTAATGAAGATACCCTATGCAAACACAGAATCATGGAATGGTTTGTGTTGGAAGGGACCTTCAAGACTTTGAGTGGCCTGGGGTCGTTTTGGCAGTGTTTTTGAGCCACTCAGGGCTTCTCCATAGAATCATAGAGTGATTTAGGGTGTAAGGGAACTTAAAGTTCATCCAGTTCCAACACCCCTGCCATGGGCAGGGATACCTCTCAATGAATCAGTTTGCTCAAAGCCCTATCCAAGCTGGCCTTGAACGCTTATAGAAGATCACCAGACTTCCCAGGCATGATTTGCCCTTAGTGGCGCATGTTGGCTGTTCACCAGTCATCTCCTTATTTTCCACGTACCTTACTATAGTTTCCAGGAGGATCTGCTCCATGATCTTGCTGTACACAGAGGTGAGACTGACTAGCCTGGAGTTCCCTGAATATTCTTTTTAGACATTTTTAAAAATGAGGGAAACCCTGTTCCACTCACTAGGAACCTCACCAAACTGCCATGATTTCTCAGATATGATGGATGTTCCCTCAGGACCTGTGGATGCTTCTCATCAGGTCCCACGGAGTTGTGCACTTTCAGGTTCTTTAGATGGTCTTGTCTGGACCTGATCTTCTCCTACAGTGGGCGGTTCTCTCCCAGTCACTGCCTTTGCCTTCTGTGACTTGGATGATATGGATAGAGTGCTTGCCGGTGAAGACTAAGGCAAAAAAGTCATTGACTACCACAGCGTGCTCCATATACTGAGTAACCTGTTCCTTTTCCTTCTGGAGCTCCTTGTTTATCCATGCAGACCTCCTGGAGTTTTTCCTGGCTTTCTCTTTGTTGGCATGCATCGTTCCTGAGCTTGGAGGAGGTAATCTTTGAATATTAACCAGTTTTCTTGGGCCTCTCTTCCTTCCAGGGCTTTATCCCATGGTACTCTACAAAGCAGATCCCTGAAGAGGCTGAAGTTGGCTCCCCTCCAGTCCAGGGTAGTGAGCTTGCTGTGCACCCTCCTCACTGCTCTAAGGATCTTGAACTCCAATATTTCATGATTCCTGCAACCAAGACGTCCCTTGAGCTTCACATTCCCCTCCACCCCTTTCTTGTTGGTGAGAACAAGGTCCAACACAGCACCTCTCCTGGCTGGCTTCTCTATCGCTTGCAGAAGGAAGTTAACATCAGTGGATTCCAGGAACCTCCTGGATTGCTTATGCCCTGCAGTGTTGTCCCTGCAACAGATATCGGGGTGGCTGAAGTTCCCCATTAATTCCCTTTTGTTGCTTATTAGGTGCTCTTCTGCTGACCTGTGTTCCTTCTCCAGACTCTGAGTATCTTCTGCTGGTATTGGCATCAAACTCGGATAGATTTAGGTTCCCCTCCCCTGACAACTTTAGTTTAAAGCCCTTGTCACCGGCGTGGCAAGCCTATGACTGAAGATGCTCTTCCGCTTCTCTGACAGATGGACCTCATTAGCCCCCAGCAGTCCAGGTTTCTCCAAGCAAGTCCCATGGTCTAAGTAGCTGAACCCCTGGCTGTGACACCAGTCCTGTAACCCTTTGTTGATTTGCCAGATCCAACTGGCCCTTTCAAACTCCTTTCCTTTGGCTGGAAAGATTGATGAAAAAAACTGCCTGCATCCCATAGTCCCTTACCACCGCTTTCCAGAGCTCTGTCATTCTTCTTGATACTCCTCAGACTGTCCTTGAGACTCTTCAGACTGTGACCGTATAAATGATATTTTAAACATTGTTTATAACATTTAAAATAGTTAAAAGTGAATTTAAACATCTATATTAAATAATTATTTTCATGTGATGCTGAACAACTACAAGGCTCCAAATAATGGATCAGTCTCTCCGTGCTCTTGCCTTTTTACTCTCCTGTGTTGGTTTGTGCTTGCTGGAGTGCGCCCATCAGCCAGAGAACAAGCAGGCTCTGGGAGCTGAATTTCGTGCCTTTTGATAATCTGTGCACTGTTTTAATTCCAGTCTTTTATAGTGCACTCTTAGTCTTTTTTCTCGTAAAGAAAAAGGCAGTTAGAATGTCACGCTTCTTGCCCATGGTGTTTTAAAATTTATTCATAAGATGTTTTCAACTCTTCGTAATTGTGAGGTGGTAACAAGTGACAGGATAAGAAATTCTTGGGGATTTTGTGAAAGTTGCTGGATGGATACAAAAAAACCCCCCGTCTAAAAATAGCATTTGCGAGGGGAGCGTAGCAACCTGAACTCAGCTTCTTTCATCTGGCCTGACGGCCTGAGAAATGTAAGCCGGCAATAGCCATAGAGGCAGAGTAAACATCCCTGCGCTCCCGCAGAGCTAAAGGGCAAGGTGCTCAGGGAAAAGTACAATAATAGAGATCGGCATTTGGCCATCCTTTTATTCTTTCATCTGTTTTATGGCCTTCCTGTGTCAGAAGTGGTGTTTGACCAGCCGGCGCTTAGAGGATGTGCACGGGCCAGGGAAGGAGAGCGCCTGGGTTCTGCTCTTTTTGCTACTGTAGATACAATCATAGCATCATAGAATCACAGAATGGTTTGGGTTGGAAGAGACCTTAAAGATCATTCAGTTCCAACCCCCCTGCTATGGGCAGGGACACCTCCCACTAAATCCGATTGCTCAAAGCCCCGTCCAACCTGGCCTTGAACACCTGCAGGGGTGAGACGCCCATGACTTCTGGGCAATATTTCATTATCCTTTCTATGGTTACATGTGAATTTCTTTTTTTGTCTTTATTCAAGAAAATTATGTGGCTTTTGCCTTGTTGCTGCATCTCCAAGGAGTTCTTTGTCCCACTGTTTGTTAAACTTAAGCACTTGAGATCGGGGAGCTGGTTCTTCAGCTAGTAATTTACCTTTGCTGTTCCGTAATTAGATACTTGTGGGTAGTTTTTGCCAAACCTTGGGAAGTTTTTTCCTAATTCAACTCTACGCTATATAATTGCAGTTTACTGCTCTCTGTCAGAGGAGTTGAATCCGTTACCCTGGAATATATTGTGCTCTCAAATGGCTTTAGGGAGAGATAAACCATGTGATAGTGTTAATGTCTTTTTCCTTGCACTCACTGACCTATACTTCTTAAGCTCTTAAATACTGTGTATCGACCTATTATATTTTGACTCCATATGATTTAGCATTGGTAGATAAATAAGGAAGCCATTGAAATATTTATGCTTTTTATTGACTTTAAGGTGCTTTGGAGACCAGCATTAATCTACAGTTCAGTGAAGCAATAACAAAATGAAATACTCCCTCAAGAGTTTTGTTTTGTAAATAGAACCTTACATTAAGCTGCTCTGAACTGGCGTACTTTCAGATTTTAGAATGCACTGGTTTTGTCTTCATTAGCAATTATAGCTGGGGATAATAACACTGAAATTGTCCTTCATCAGAAATAACAATAAGACTTGATGATACGGGTATGTGATATGTTTTGGAAATGCTTGCCCTTGACCTCAAGCTTTAAGCTTGCCTTGCCACTGCCTGTTCTCTGGTATAAATGCTGGCTCCAACATATGCTTGCCTTAAAATGCTGAAGTAGAGTCGTAGACTTTTATGTGCTGTCATCGTTGCGGTATAAATGACCAGACTGTAAAGAGGAATGACTAATCCGGTTGTGATATTTAGTTGGCTCAAACTAAATCGTGAAACACAGTGCTAGAAATGTTCGCTTAGTCCCTGCTGTTGTTTGACTGTGTTTACTTTGGGGGATCTGACTCTGAGACCATTACATAAAACATACATTTAGACCTTATCACCCTTTACGACTATCTGAAAGGAGATTGTAGGGAGGTGGGTGTTGGTCTCTTCTCCCAAGTAGGGTGAGAAGATATGGCTTCAAGTTGCACCAGAGGAGGTTTAGATTGAATATTAGGAAAAATCTCTTTGCCAAAAGAGTGGTGAAACATTGAAAGAGGCTGCCCAGGGCAGTGGTGGAGTCCCCATTCTTGGAGATACTGAAGAAGTGTGTTGATACGGCACTTCAGGACATGGTGTAGTAGGTACAGTGTTATGGAGTTGACAGTGGAATTAGTTGGGTGGTTTGTTTCTTGTTTTCTTATTTTTGTAACTGAGTTGGGTTTTTTTATTAAAAAGCAAAGAATTTGTTTTGGGAGGTTTCTTATAGAAAATATGAAAAATAATGTTTTTCTGATATCTGAAAACTGAAAAAGCATATGATTGCCAGACATTGCGAAGCTTGTACATTTTTTCCCCATTTTTCCATAGAATAATAATTTTCATTTCCTGGTGAAGCTTTTAGATTTTGGGACAAAAAAAAAAGTCTTTTCCTACTGTGGTTGGAAAAAACCAGAAGGAAAGCGTTCTGTTGCTCTTAATGTTAGACCACTGAATACAATTGTCCTTACTTTGGAATAAACATAACTGTCATTTTAGCCTAATCTATGCCGCAGATTAAAAATGTTTCTAAAATCTGTATTTGCATATGTATAATAAACAGATTTTGGTAGTGTTGATATGAAAGGATGTTGTATGAGCCACAAACCACAAAGCAGAATCTGCATCTCTTTGGCTCCGTGTAGTATTTAATTTTTTCATTGATTCTGCTGTTTGAAAACACTGGCGTACTTTCAGATTTTAGAATGCTGTTGAAGCCTAACCTTTCGTGAGTACAGGATGATGTTATTTTAACACCTGTATTAATCTCCTCAAGTATCCTTTTGCACTGGGGGAAGTGGGCTTCAAAGCCAGATCTGGCTCTAAATACAGTTTACAACAGTGCTGTTCAGCAGAGGAAAGACACGGACCTGTTGGAGTGGGTCCAGAGGAAGGTCACAAATGAGGCTGGAACACCAGGGAGGTTGAGAGAATTGGGGTTGTTCAGCTTGAAGAGAAAACTCCAAGGAGACCTTAGTACAGCCTTTCAGTATTTAGAGGGCTTGTAAGAAACGGGACGTGTAGCAATAGATTTTAAACTAAAAGAGAAGAGGTTTAGACTGGATATTAGGAAGAAATTTTTTATGCTGCGGGTGGTGAAACACTGGCACAGGTTGCCCAGGGAGGTGGTAGATGCCTCATCCCTGGAAACATTCAAAATTAAGTCGGATGGGTCTCGAAGAAACCTGATTTAGCTGAAGATGTCCCTGTTCACTTTAGGGGGATTGGACTAGATGACCTTCCTGGTCCCTTCCAACCCAAACCATTCTATGATTCTATGATAAATATGCTGGATTTTTCTAGATCCTTTGGTCATCTTCTATTTTATTACTCTTCTCCTCCTCGTGTCTGTCTTCCTCTCCTGTAGTAAATTGGGTAGCCAGATTTATTTCCATTACACTCTGCCTGCCCATAGAAATCACAGGAGGAAATAAAAGGAGGATAAGACATTTAACTTTACTGTTAAATGCATGTTAATTCCAAGAAAACAAAACTTGTAGCTGATTCATTTTCAAGACTTCAACTATAAATTACCTGATCTCTTTCTGCTTTGTTTTGGCAGGATAAAAATCTTGAACATGCCTCGTAGCCCAACATCAAGTGAAGATGAAATGGCACAAAGCTTTTCCGACTATTCTGTTGAATCTGAATCCGACAGCTCCAAAGAAGAAACTATTTATGACACTATTAGAGCAACTGCAGAAAAGCCAAGCAGCAGAATGGAAGATAGTCAGAGCAACACGTTAGTGATTCGAATTATAATACCTGATCTGCAGCAAACGGTAAGGGGCATTGCGTTACAATTTAAAAAAACCCAACCAATTAAATTATTATCTTTGCTAGCTTCAGTCTGCAGTAGATCTATTCTATTTTCGTACATTTTTTTAGCAAATTACAGGCAAAATTTATTCGCTGTTTTCTTTAGATATCTAAATTTTTTATCCCAATGGTGTACCTGACTGATCACCTAAATTAAAGACACCATCCCATCCAAGAGAGCTTATTTAGTTTAACTTGATGAAAGCTTGCATTTAGTGTGTTAACTTGATCATAAAGCAAAAAGCCTTTCTGATTGGCATTCAGAGGTGTAGAAGAAAAAGAGTTAGGCATCTAGAATCTCATCAGAAGATGAGGGTTAAACTTCAAAATCATGTTATCTCTACAAAAGCCTGGTACATAGATAACCCCATTGCCTCCTGTAGTTTCTCTTTTCATGAGGCAGTTTATGATTGATGCTAGACTGGGGTCTAGCAGGAAGTCATTGCGTTCTTTTTCTCTCTTTACCTCATTAGCTGTTTTTCTCTGTCATTCTCCCAAGAAAATACATCCTTATTAGGTAACTGGTGGCTTTTGGAGCATAAAGATGAGGAAAGAGAAGCACAAATAAATTTCCCCTTCCTCCTTCACTGCTATGCCCTTACTATACAGCGTTGTTTCTCATACACCCACCTGGAGAAATCAATACACTGAGTTTGGAGGAGCAATAAAACGTAACCTCATACTGTTCCACAGTTTTTACAATGACATGAAATTGCTCTCGTGCCTCCTCACAAATTATACTGGAAATGTACCAGAGAGGATAGAGCGGAACCTTTTCTGATTTGCAAGCTAACTCGTGGACCTATTGCTGTATCTAAACATCACTAAATGTATTGGATGAAAACAGAGGCTTTTTGACAAAAGATTTAATCTCTCACATGAATCATAGAATCATTGAGGTTGGAAAAGACCTCTAAGGTCATCGAGTCCTACCATCAGCCCAGCATCACTGTGCCTACTAAACCATGTCCCGAAGTGCCACGTCTGCACATTCCTGGAATACCTCTGGGACTGGAGACTCCACCACTTACTGGGCAGCCTGTGCCAATGCTTTACTACTCTTTTGATAAAGAAATGGAACAGACTATTCATTTGGCAAAAGATGCTCCAGATATTTACTCAGTCAGTCATAAAGTTAGAAAATTTTGCTGTGATAACTTTGTAAGTAAAAGAATTGTTGTCCTCCACCAGTGTTATGACAGGAATAACAGTCTCATCCCATAAGTCTTGGGAGTCACTTCCTGCTTCTATCCAGAACCACAACCTGTCCAACTATGTCATTAATTATCTAGATCACTCTGGGCCTCCTTGAATGCTGTTGTTAGGTTTTTCAGTTGGTGATAGGCACCTGCCTTCTGTAAGAACACATTCTTTTTATGGATGCGTGCTACGTACATCACTGTGCTGACATTTAAGATCTACATCATACTCTGCTGCCACTGCAGATCCATCTCAGATGAAATTATTCCTTTCTTCTTAATTAAGTTCATTTTTAGAATGATAGAGATGACCATCTGCAGGCTGACAGGGAAGAGCTGTTTTGACAGAGTGGCCTCAGGTGTGGTTGTAGAGCTTTTTTTAAAGCCCAACCTACATAGTGCTGCAGGAACTCAGAGAAATCTGAGTTGGAAGCATTAACTCTTAAATTCTTGTACTTAAAAATTCTTTTAGATGAGGATTGAGCTGGTTCCTGCTGAAATTACCACTCGATTACTTTTTATGGTATGAGCTTAACCCTTATGAAGAGGAAGTGGTGTGGGATGTGAGCTGGACAAGAAGACTTCTGAAGGAAGGGCAGGACTGAGCCTCCTGTGAGCCATACGCAGGTTTTTTATTAAATTTCAGCTGAAGCAGTCGTCACCTTGGGTTTTTCAGTATTGATTGAAATAGTGAAATTGAGTCTTGTACATCTTAAATTTAAAAGCATTTTGCCTGTAGTGAAGTCCTCTGTGAAGACAGGCTCTCACTTGACATGGATAGGATTTTTTTGGTGACCCTAACAGATTGCTGTATCTTTGACTGTGTTCAGTGCTCAATGAATAGATCCATTAAAATGGCAAGATTAGCTTTACTTGCTTGGTTTGGTTTACTCTGTTGTTAAAACCAGAGAAATGTTAGCCACCTGAAGCCCTCTTTTTTTTTTTTTCATTACTGTCCTTTTTTTAGATTAATAATAAGTTATTTATTGACAATATTTTGTGCAGGAAATGATATTATTTTAGATTTTGTTTCACTTGTTCATTTTTTATTGCATTACTTTGTTGCTTTTTTCCTTTTCATTAAACTCTTAATGAAAAATAACACAATTGTTTTTAACAGTTCTGTAGCAGATGATCTCCTTATTTAATTTATCAGCCCGCAAGCTATTGTACAGAAAAGTGAGATCCTGATGCAGTTTTGCAAACAAGAGGACTGATAGCTTAAATGTAGGGTAGCAAAGCTTGGAGAAGATCGTAGTTCATGAGCTGTATTATAGCTACCAGCCAAATCTGACATACACACCATTTGCTGTATGATTAAACACCTCTTACGTTAAATTTATTATAAAATTAGTCTGCTTAATGAAAGGAACATGAAATGGCATAATTTAGTTTTATGTTTTTATTCATCATTTTTAAAAAGTATGATCAAGAATATATTTGTTTAAAAGAAGACACGTTTGAGGGTTTAGATAAAATTCAAGCCACTGAGCTGAACTCACTAGCAATAAAAGTTTGCTCATCTGCAGTGATTGGTATAAATCACCTGTATTTCATCGCACATGTGAGATAAGTACTGAGCATTATAATTAGGATGTGCTGCTTAGAAAAATTTATTGTCACCTATTGTAGGAAATTTGTCTTGTTGCTCTTTTATTCTCTTTTGAAACTTAAAGATACTGTAATCCTTGATGAGTTCGTATGAACACGTAGTTTTCTGTTCATATATCACTTCTTTTTTTCTCCTTTTTGGTTCAGATGATCATCTAATATATTGAAACAATACTTGAGAGAGAGAGTCGTTTCTTATTGCTTTTGTGCATCATTGTATTCAAGTAAGGGTCATTCCCAGCACACGATGGTGGGAAGTATTTAAATGAGGGACTGAAAGATTTCCCGAGCTCAATAAAATTGCTGAGGGAATGGAGAACATAGAAAGCCCTCCATATTCAGAAACATATGCGCATAGGAGAGTGAATAAAAAAAGCTATATTATCTGGTATTTAATTTCCTGATATAGTAAGCCAGGAGGCTGAGCTTTAACAGATCCTCAGTGGAGGCAGGACACAGGTGTAGTCTCTTTTCATCAGAAGCTTATTTGCAAGGCATCCAGCCCAGAGGATTCTGGCTTGACATGTCCCCTACTACTTGCTATTGAGATGGAAAGGACAGTAACTTGACTTGTTCCTCCTCCATTTTCAATAGTGATGCAGAGTTTCTTGGCAGCTTAGGCAATATTTAATTACCTTTGCCCTTAAATGAGGGTGCTTCATGCCCAGGGCAGCAAAGTTCAGTGTCACTCTGTTTAGCAGCACGGATTGGTGACAGATCTGCATCTTTTCTCCTTGGTGAGCGGAGCTGGTGGTCAGCGGTTTCCTGCCCAAAGCAACTGCCTGACTCGTGTCTTTTGGACGTGGAAAAATGGGTGAACTAACATGTTTGCACTTTGTTGCCTGGCATATCTGACCTCCCCCTGGACCTTTTTGGCCTTAATCCAGGGTTAGTCTTCTTGTACCCATTTCCTTTATCAGCCCATGTATAAGTGATACACACATATACAAGTGATTCTGCCTGTAACTGGAAGCCGTCTGGCTCTTCTCTAGTAGCTCTTGTCAACAAAATCTTTATGTGGTCTGACAGTTCTGTCCAATGTTTTGTGCGTAGAATTGTTCTTTTTCCCAGACTTCAAGAACAGATTTGTCAACCAATTGTTTTAAGGAATGTTTTAATATTTTTATTATCAGCACATGATGGTTGTTCTGCTCTTTTGTTCTATCCTACACCTATGTGCTCCCTCTGGATTATATTTAAAATCATAATGTTCAGATTCATACGTTCAATTAAATTGTGATGCTGAGATGGGATTGGGTCTGATGAAGACTTCGTTGAAAGGCTTTCTGCCCATCTGTTTTGTTGTTCCACTGCAGTAACAAGCATTTCCTGGCTCCCCCTCCCCTATTCTTATATATTAGACTTTCCATGCCAAATGTTGTTTGGTAACTGGCAGTTTGGTAAAACAGCAGCTTAAGTCGTAGCTACTTTTTGGTTTTCCACTTCTGCATTGCTTTTTATACATTTGTATCCTTTCTTTTTCCTGTATTCATTGGCCTTTATGGTTAAGGATCTTTAGTTCCCTTCTTTCTCAGATAAAACACTTGTTTAGTTTGTGCGACTTTTACCTTATGAAGGTAGGAACCCAGTTGTCACAACAGCAGATTGAGTCCCATTTTTTCTTAAGATGCCTCCATTTTTCTTTCTTTCCAGTCTGTACTGGCATCTCCTGCCTCAGATATATTCTAGGTTTTCCTTTGAAACTTTTCACAAATATTCTTCTCGATCCCATTTTGTGACTGTTCATTGCTGCTTGTAGTTTGTGGTTGATCTTTGTTCTTTTATCCTCAGTTTGACAATGGAGACTTTGTGGGTGCTGCTGACCTCCTTTCTTATGCCCTTGATCTGGGCAGGTGATATGACTTGCCAGCTGATGACAGTGTGGCCATACTGGGTTTTTGACCTTTCGTCTCATGAATTCTGTGTTTTCTGAATGCGTGAAGGAAAGCAGTGCCTCAACGAGTTAAGTTGAACACTGAGCACAACTCAAAATAAGTGATTTGCTCCCCTCCCTTTTTTTTTTTCATGATACCCAACTCTCATTTGAATTTTTCACTTTTTGTTTGTCACGTCTTTAATGTCGGCGTCTTCTATTGAAAGGAATAACTTGTATTTTGATATCCTGACAATCACATTTTGGAGACAGCTGTACAAATCGTTTGTCATGGTGCCTCTGTCGCAGCGCAGTTATGTGTGATTGACAGCTTCATGAGTCTCGTGAAGAAGATGTGTTGATTGATAGATTCTGAGTGGATAAATGTTATTCTTCAGAGACTCTGTATCATGAACATTATTCCCATTGATTTAATATCTTCCCCGCAGTTGGAGCGGATGAGCTGTGTTTTCCCCTTGTTACCAGTTCTGTTGTTGTGCTTAGTGACACCAGTGTGCAGGAATGCAAGATTATAATTGACCGTGTCTCTCATGATCCAAAGAGCATCACAAGTGCAGGTCTCAGATTTCAGCAACCAGTGTTAACAGGTCATCTTGCTGCTAGACTTGGATTTTGAGTGGCCTAGTGTGGTTTTGACAGTGATTTTGAGCACTTGGGGCTTCTTCATAGAATGCTTTAGGTTGGAAGGGACCTTAAAGATCATCCAGTTCCATCCCTTGCCATGGGCAGGGACACCTCCCACTGGATCAGGTTTCTCAAAGCCCCTTCTAACCTGGCCTTGAACACCTCCAGGGATGGGACAGTCACGACTTTTCGAGCGAGCTGTGCCAGTGCCTCATCACCCTTGCAGGCAAACATTTCTTCATAAGATCTAATCTAAATCTCTCCTGTTCCATCTTAAAACCATTCCCCCTTGTCCTATCACTGCATTGCTTGATAAAGAGCCCCTCCCCAGCCCCTTTCAGTACTGGAAGACTGCTCTAAGGTCTCCCCTGAGCCTTCTCTAGGATGAACAACCCCAACTTTCTCAGCCTGACCTCTTTTTTGGTTCTTATTTGAAAGAACTGTTGCAAATTTTGTAGTCTATGTAGCTAACTTTTAAGACAAACAATCACAATTTATTTGATCTTGGAATGCAACAAGAAGGGTGGAAAGAATAGAACCCACATCTGTCAATGAAAAATATCTTTGTTTCATATCTGTTTCTATAGTTCTTTGTCACTAAACTATCCTATTTTTATTATGTTTTTTTTTATTATAAGAATAGACTGACAAAATTGAATATGTTGAATTTTCTAGGTGCATTGAAAAAGCAGACTTAGTTAAACTGCGATCAGAGTTAGAGGTTTGTATTGTTAAAATCAAAGCAGTGTTGTACAAGACCAAAATTAATTTGTTTAACGTAAGAATTTAATGTAAGAAAGACCTTCCTGAAGATAAAGTACATGTAATTTCATAATTATCTTTGTTTCTTTCCATTTTAATAGCTCTTCTTGTAATCTTTCAGGATGTGTGGATAATGGCAAATCACTGCATACTCACATGGCTTGTAGAAGTTAAGCTCATAATGTACATCGTAGCTGACAGTTTTCAGAGTTGATGAAACTGCAGATGTTTGAATCTGAACTTTGTAGTGAAGTTTGAGTCCACCTAAGAGTCAAGTGAGGTTCAGAGCTGAAGGAACACAGTGGTTTTAAACAGATTGCCCTTGCTGCTAAGTCAGTATCTTAACTACTGGGCTGTTTGGGAATGAAAGTAGTGTTTATGATGTTTCTGTCTAGCTCTCTCCTTCCCTCCACCATTTAAGAATCCCAACTTTTCACAAATACCTTGGAAATGTAAAATATATGTAGGGAATGAAAACCGCTTCCTAGCCAACCTTATTTGTGACAGAATCTTAATATCTCATTTGATTACACTTTTGTATTTAAGACTGTAAAAGATTAAAGGTATCTGCTGTTTCCTAGGCCAAAGCATCCCCTGAGCACATTGCAATGAACGTCTTCCTTTGCATATCCTGAAACACGTTAACGTCAGTACTTGAGCTGTGTCCGAAAGAGTGCTATTTGTGCAGGAACTGGTGAAAGACAAACCAAGTGGTAATTTTTACTAATTCATGGCCAGGAGCAGTGGAGCTGGGCAAAGCCCAACATTTACAAGCCTGCTTTGCTTCCTCAGACAAAACCCTGTGAGATGCTATCATGGCATAGCACTGTAGTCAGCAACGATGAATAGAGGGCTTCTTGGTATCAGTGTTTGGTGATAGTCCTCATATCAGATGATAAATTAGCAGAAACAGAGCCAAACTCCAACTTCAGTATGTCGCGATATTAAAAACCAGCTAGTCATCTCTGCTGTGATGAAGTGAATATGTTTGGAGGACTGGTTGTCTGTAGTGTTTGCTCAGTTAAAACCAGATGGAAATTGGAAGTCCTTCGTGTCCTGGTTGTGTTTTTTGCTGTTGAAAATATTGGAACAGTCAAGAAGACACTGTGAACATCTAAAAACATTGTGACTTGTGCCTTTGAATTTGCCTGTCAAAATTCAGAATTGAAATAGTCAAATGAATTTGTTATTTGATTTGAGTATGTGGGATCAGAGATTATTGCAGGTATATGCAGACCTTGCCAGGATAAATGTGTTTAGCTCTGAAGGACAAACTGCAGCCCTTTCCTTATGGGTGCCTTTGGAACCTTAAAAAGATGCCAACAGATACTGCAGAGGTGAGCACTTGCAGAAGCAGCTGAGGGTAAATTTAAAGGAAACACTTCAGTACCTCCGTAAAACATCAGTCTTTATTTTTGCTTGCTCTCCTGTTCTTTTATCTGCCAACAGGAATCTCTTGTTTGCCTGTAGAAAAGCTGGGAGGGGCTCTTGATCAGGGAGCGCAGGAATAGATTGAGGATTATCAGTTTTAAGCTGAAAGAGGGGAGATTCAGATTAGATTTTAGGAAGAAGAGTTTTCCTCTGAGGATGGGGAGACCCTGGCCCAGGTTACCTACAGAAGTGGTAGCTGCCCCATCCCTGAAGGTGTTCAAGGCCAGGCTGGGTGAGGCTTTGAGCCCCCTGACCCAGTGGGAGGTGTCCCTGCCCATGGCAGAGGAGTTGGAACTGGATGATCTTTAAAGTTCATTCCAACCCAAACCATTCTATAATTCTGTGCTCTCTATGTGCAATCATAATATGAAGAGTAGAAGTGGTCTTCAGAAAAGGCCTGAAGAGTGGATACTGACATTATTACTAGTGGTTATTGACATTATTACTGTAGCCAGAATTACAGCTACAGTCATGGCATGGGGTGAGTCAGCAGCATCATATGTTTGTGGTGTGCATCAGAGGCATCAAACTGGTTTCTAGGTATTGCCGTCTGCCATTCCCAAATTTCTTAAAATCCTGAATTCTAAATTGGCAAGAAGCAGAGAACTGGAAAGGATTTTCAAGGTTTTTAGGTCCTCTGCTTCTTCACATCATAAACTTACCCTAAAGTAACCTTAAAATGAATTAGAATTCTTGCCTGAATACCATTTTGTTTGTAAAATTGTTGTGGAACAGATTGTCAGAACAGCCTAGAATCAAGTAAGTCGTTAAACAACTTGTTTCATCCCTTTCACTTGGCTTTTCAAGCAGGTTTGCCATGAAGGTATTCTTTCTTTGAAGAAGGATGCGATCTCTGATGTTTGTGAAAGGACTTAAAACATCCTATGTTTTCACAGCACTTATGCATTAGTTACTGAAGAGGAATGTGTGTCTGAAATGCAATTCTGTTGATGTATGGTTTGCTGTGGATGTTGTAGGTTTGTTGTGTATGCTTGTATGTGTTTATGACCTTTGTAAATTTTAGAATGTAAGATACTGTTTAAATTTTTTGTCATTAATTAGATTTTTTTAATAATCTCTCTTCGCAGAAATGCATTAGATTTAACCCAGAAGCTTCAGTGTGGGTTGCAAAGCAACGAATTTTGTGCACTTTGAATCAGAGTTTGAAAGATGTTCTGAACTATGGACTGTTCCAGCCTGCAAGCAATGGGAGAGATGGGAAGTTTTTGGATGAGGAACGACTTCTGAGGGAATACCCACAGCCAGTGAACAAAGGAGTTCCTTCCCTTGAGGTATTTAGAGATCTAATATCTGACGTGTTTGCATTCCGATACAAACAATTCGGTAAACTGTATTTGAGGTTTCTACATGCACCTAAATTGCATTCAGGAAGAGCGATCAGCAAGTCTGACCTTGAACCCTTGCTCACAGAAGTGGTGGCTTTTACTTAGCTCGATGGGGCCGTTCCATGTGTTATCCCTAAAAGGCTGCAAAGAATCAGCCTCTCTGGGAAAACTGCTTTTGGAGTTTTCCTTTGCTGAGGACACGGGAGATGTATCTTATTCTGTGATTTAGTAAAGAATTGTAAGGTTCTACATTTAAGCTTTTGAGTCTCGGGTTAGGTTTGTGATAGTAGGGTAGCAGTTACTGAATAATCAGCCTTTGCTTTCTCCCAAAGAGAGGGTTTTTCTGTCTCAATGAAGCCTCTCTTTCTCTAATTTCCCCATCCAGTTCCCTTTGTGTCTTCCTCCAGAGTGCACAGATTTCCTCTGTTTGTCTCCTGGGAAAGCAGTAAGGGAAGAGAGGGGGAGTGTGTGTGAAGCACTCACACGTAGATGTTGGAATTCCCTCCCTCTTTGTTGCTCAAACAGAGGCTCTGCAGCTGGGAGATAAACGGGGAGAAACTATTACGGCACTGGGCGAACATGGAGCAGAGCCAGATCACACCGAAACACAGTACAGCAAGAAACTGGGGCATGAAACTAGTACGTAATTAATTTTGGTGTTGCTCGTATGGTGGTACATGAACCACTACTGATCTGCGGTTGGTAGACTTACACCACTGTAACACAAATCCAAGAAAAAAGAAGCAGGGAGCAGAAAACATTTCAAGTCCTTGCTTTTCCAGCAGTTTATTTCAGAGATTTAATCACTAATGTCCATATTATAGCCACAAGGAAATTAAATAACAACTTAATTTTTTTCTATCGTGTTGTTTCGTAAGTGTTTGCTTCTCACTGTGGCTGGATTGCAATTCAGGGGTTAAAAATGGTCTTGTGAAAAGCTGGTACTAAAGCCTTGTTCAATACATTCTCCTTGTGCAACAGACATTCTGCATTCTTGGAATTCTGCATAGCATGATTACATAGTAGTAAATTATAACTATGTAAATCCCATGATTTTTGCCATAGATCTGGCTGCTCTGGCCGTGAGGTAAACTGTTCAGGGCAAAATGTGGGTGAGTTTCAGCCAAAAAATAGAGGCAATCCTGTGAATCTCATTCGCAGGGCCAATCCCGTTAAACATCAGAACTATTCCCGTGTGTAAGTTCTGCGTATGTTGATGAAGAGATTTTTCAGGAATCCCTTTTCTTTTGTTCATTTTAAATTTCAGAAATGGTAAGCTGGTATATTGAAATATGCATTATTTTTTTTTTATTTAATATGCCTTCACGGTTCTTCTTTCTGCCTGAGACTATAAATGAAAGTGCACAGATACCCTTAGGGAAAAGCTCTTTTCCCTCTAATTCTTGCTTATTTATGTAGATTCTAGGGGTCAATCTCATTTCCCATACACTCCACTGCTTTCACTATATTTATACACGATATAAGTTTTACTTACATGAACTGTAAAACTGTGATGCCATATGTTGAGTGCTGATTTTTGGTGAATATTCAAAATAAAATACTAAGCCTTTTGTTTAATTTTGCTAAAATCTACATCATCATGGATGATATTTTCTGGTAAGGTCAGAAAATCACCTTACAGGTTTCTGAGCGAAATAGGAAATTTAAAATGTATTCTTTTTTTTTTTTTTTTTTTTTCTCAGTTTCGATACAAGAAGAGAGTGTACAAACAGTTCAATCTCGATGAAAAGCAGCTGGCCAAGCTTCATACGAAGGTATGCCCTGTTTACTGGAGAAGTCCACAATTGTCTGCTTAGCAAAGCAACGTGTCTGAGAAACTAGGAATTGCTGAAAAACAGACAGTACGTACTGCCAGCACCCACAGGGGGGTGTGAATTGTGATCTGGGAATTCCTCTCATAGAATTCCCATGTTTGACTCTTCCATATATATTCTAGTAATTTTAAAGGATCCTTACTTCATAAACACAACGTGCTTTCAGCACGTTCTTTAGACTCATTTGCAGGTCATATTAATAATAATGATGATCACCATTCACCATCGTAATTTTTTACAGAATGAGTCTTTCACTATTTTTTTCCTTAAATTCGTAATAAAGAATCTTCTGGTGTTTAACTTCTGAACGTTATAAACCGTAGGGTTTGTGCTCTCAGTATAACATCAGGTTCTCCAGGAAGGTGAATTAGCCACTCTTCAATGGTGTCATTGACATCAATTGACAGAATGTTTCACTTTTAGTCAAAATATTCTTGTAAGACTAGAGGATGATTTGTTTGTCACTCTTTGTTTCAGGCTAATTTGAGAAAATTTATGGATCACGTCCACCATCTCTCAGTGGAAAAAATCACAAAGATGTTGGACCGAGGCCTGGACCCAAACTATCATGACCTAGAAACTGGAGGTCAGAGCTAGCAGCGTAAAGTAGTACCGTGGGTTTGTTGAACCTAAACTGATTAATGGGATGAATGTCACACGTTCTTATTGTTGTCTTCGTACCTCTAGGATAATGGAACCTGTATGGTTTTGCTGTACAAAGGAGAAAACTGATAATTTATGATTTTCTTTGAGCAGCTCTTTAAATAAACATTCTAAAGCAAAGTTTCTTTATTTTATGAATTTGCTCATCTTTTTTGAAGTACTTGCTATTGTCTTCTTTAGAAACGCCCCTAACTTTGGCAGCTCAACTTGACAATACTGTGGAGGTGCTAAAAGCTTTGAAAAATGGAGGAGCACACTTAGACTTCAGAGCCAAAGATGGAATGACAGCTCTGCACAAAGCGGCCAGAGCCAAGAACCAAGTAACCCTCAAGGTAACCACTGTCAGTAGCAAATTGTACGTTATTTTATAGAAAAAAAAACATATAAAGGAGAATGTTTTGGGTTAATTACTGTATTGTCCTCAACGGATCCCTTAAAATATGTTTGTTCTGGTGCTTTCTTAGGGCTTTCAAATCTCAGGATTTGCTTTCAATAAAGGGTTTTTCGTTTCTGATTTTTTTTTTTGGTAGGAAGAAAAAGTGGTAAAATTTCACCTTATTCATTGATACATTGGGAAAGATCTGTCTGAGGAAATAGGAGTAGTGTTATTGTTGCTTATCTCTTTGGAAGCAAATGCCGGTGACATGGATTACACTTTATATCTTAACACAGTCTTTTCTTTTTTCGTTTGTATTTTAACATGTATTCTTAAACCACCTTGATAGTCTAGATAAAATTTTACATTTCTGGCTTTTGCTTATTTCCTTCTGACAGATACTCAAATTGCATGACATTTTTGATAAAGCATCGTGTAACTGAAGAGGTGACTGCGTTGCAAAGGCAATGCGGCATTGTCAGAACTGAGATTTCTGAACTTTGAGAGGAAGGAAATTGGACATTGCCACTCATCCTTTCTTTGCCATTCCTATAGGTTCCTTTAGATCCTAATTCTTCCCAGGTCATTTCTTGCTGAAGTTAGTCTGTGCCATGCCCCATTCTATCAGCTTATAGATAATAAGTGAGCAAAAAATATAGATTATGGTAAGTATCAACCTGATAACTTTTTCAGATAAAGACCCTTTATAGATCAAAGTCCCTCAAAAATATATTTTTCACAGTTTGTGATTGCTTTCAGACTCTTCTAGAGCTTGGAGCATCTCCTAACTACAAAGACAGCTGTGGCCTCACACCGCTGTACCACACTGCTATTGTGGGAGGGGATCCCTACTGCTGCGAACTGTTACTTCATGAACATGCTACAGTCAGTTGCAAAGATGAAAATGGATGGCAAGAGATTCATCAGGTAGGAGAGATTACTTGTTGTTTGAAGATACGTGAGGAAATATGGCGTGCATGTTACATGGTTAAAGCACTCTTTTGAAGGCTGTTGGGATGTCGTAGAATCATTAAGGCTGGAAAAGATCTCTAAGGTCATCCAGTCCAACCATCAGCCCAATGCCACCGTGCCTACAAAGCCCTGTCCCAAAATACCATATCTACGTGCCTTTTGAACACTTCCAGGGAAGGAGACTCCGCCACTCTTCTGAGCAGCCTCTTCCAATGCTTCACCACTCTTTCAGTAAAGAAATTTTTTCTAATATCCAATGTAAAACTCCACTGTCACAACTTCAGATCATTTCCTCTCATTCTCTGACTGTGTTTAGTCCATGCACATACAAGTATGTTATTTCTTTCTTTTTCTATTTGCTAATTACTTTGCACCCTGCTGTAGTGAATTAGGAGTGGAAACTGTTCCAGTGGAGTTCTGTGGCTTTGAAACCCTAGGGTTACTGTGGATTTTGCTGCAGAAATTGCACTAGTCACGTTTTTGTAAGGGACTCTTGGAGGTTTAGCATCCTGTTAGTGGCACTTCAGTAAAAAGTGTAACTCGATCTTTTTTGTTAGATGCCAGTAATGCTTCTTGTGTCTTTGTCAGAGGTATTCTCTGGTAAACTTTACAGGAAGATTTGGGTTCAGGATCCCACTGAATGATGTTAAACACTTAAAGACTCACAGTTCGAATCTGTTTTCATTCCCTGTGTATGTGGGAATTGGGATTTTAATGATTTTTTCCTTTGCTGTTTGTCCATGGGTTTTCCTTTCCTCTCTTACATATTTCAAGGGTGGATAAAGGTGGTAGTGTGCTCAATCAAAAAAAAAAAAGAGATTTTAAAAAAAGTAGTGTTTTGAGGTTTGTAGTGCTGATGATGCCTTGAGCCATCTATGGTACCAGAATTCATCATGTGCTGGCCCATCTTGGTCAACTTCACCTTAGCTATGGGAAAGGTAGACATCCTTTCTTATCAAGGATCTAAACTGTGTTTCTTTAAAAAACCGATAATGTTTGATAAGGCATTTTCTGAAGAAAAAAAACCAAAAAAACAACTCCTTTTTTCTTGGAACTCTTTTATCTTGTCTTCTGCAGAAACATCTGAATATTCTACAGCAGTTGTGTAAGAATGGTTTATTAATTCCTCTCTCCATAGCAATAAACACAGTAATTTGCAGAGTTTAAAATTCTAGCAGTCCTAATGCCGTTGTGGATATTTTATACCTTTTCTTTGCGTGTATAAGTTTGAGCAATCATCAAAAATAGAACTGATGTAGTATGAACAGATAAATAAAGATATGAATGATCAACCTTACGCAGGCCCGCTTAGGTTATCTAGGCTCACTTTCTTTTAGTACACAACTTCTTCTCTTCTTTACTTTGAAAGAAATGGGAGGTAGATTTGGCACTCTGGTTTGGGCAGAGATCTGTTTTTCACTGTTCAGGTTGAGGTTGCTTAGATCCATGTCTAGTAGGGAAGACAAAGAATTGATTCAGTACCTTCATTTCTGAGGATGTGGAGGAAGTGGATTGTGTAGATCAAAGCATTAGCCCATCTGGACCCTCTGAAAATATAGAGAAAAATTTCCCTGTTTTGAAAGCCAGCCTTATGCACATATGGTTATTATTTTTTGTAATGAAACAGATCTTTCCAAACCCATTGTTTTGGTTATAATCCTAAATAAATCAGTGTTTACATCTGGATTATGGGCAATCTGTTTTCAGTAATCGATAACTCAGGCATTCCTCAGTGAATTAAGATGGCAATATGATGCAGTCCCATATGTTGTTGTCTGTGTGAATAAGGCAAAGTTATTTTTCACAGCAAGGAAATAATCAGTAGTAAGTATATTTTTCATTTTACTAACACAATCTTTAACTATAGAAGTGTCTCAGTTTAGCCCCGGTCCAGCCATAAGCAAGCAGTTGGGCTCCTAATTCCCTTCCCCACACTCCTAGGGAAAGAGGAAAGGGAAATGAGAGCTAAACCACTTGTGGGTTGGAAGCTAAAACTAAAACAGCTTTAATGAAATAAGAATTATAATAAGGAAAATGATATTAATAAGAAAATAGTAAAATAGATACAAATATAAGAAATTGCATCCCCACCCCTCGATCACTATGTATCACCAGAAATGCTGCAGAGTAGACACAGCAGAAAGGTCAGTGGCAGGAGGGAGCTGGATTCAGGAACACATGGAAAGGGGGCAAAAAGACAGGCGAGGTCCTCATTGGACGTCAGCCATCAAAGAAGAGAGTGATACCCTTGTGGTCCCTCTCTTTTATACCTAGTGTGACATGTATGAGATGGAATAATCTGTTGGTCAGTTTGGGATCACCTGTCCTGTCTGCCCCTCCCAGCAGGTGCGACCCTTTTTGACCTCTTTGACTTATGGCTCCACCAGCTCAAAGGTGACCTTGATTGCTGTAGGAATCAGTATAAGCAATGGACTTGTGTTAGGTGGCTTTAGGAGACTAAACAGAATTGGTAATTTATAGTTAATTCTGTATTTGATCTATTCTCCTACACGGTCAGAAACACAGCTGCTGTTTCTCCCTTTGCTTGTTGTGGGACGCTTGCTTTCTGTTGCCTAGTGTTAAAATGTTCCTGTTCTAATAACAGGCAGCATCATGTCTTTGTTATTTTGGTAGTTAGTTTATAAATGAATAAACTACTTAGTAAACCCTGTTTTTTCCCTTTCTGTGTCTTGGAAGTGGAAAATGAAGGAAGAAAATACGTAATGGTTAGGATTTTGGACTGGGATTTAGGATGTGTCACAGATCTAACTCGTGTGTTGAGCAGTGCACTTAATTTTGCAAGATGTGTAGGTTTGTAATTCCCACTGAAGTCAATAGTAATAAGATACCTAAGACAGAGTGAATGGCTTTGTATACCTGTATCTCTCAGCTTAATTTCCATATTATTATATAGGAATGATAGTGATCGGAGGTGATACGAAGTGAAAACCATTACAAATTGGGTGATATTCAGTAGATGTGCTATAGAGAAGAAGGTAGTCCGGTAAATGATACTGGAAATATTGTGATTGCTCTCAAAGTTCTTTACTGATCAGGAAAATGTCTAATTTCAATGGGTCTGGTTCCTAGAGGTTTTATTCCAAGTATTCAGGGTCTAACATTTTATTTATGTGACTGATAAAGCAACTCTTGAAGACTTTCCATCTTCTGGATCGGTGCCTCGTGTATATGGTGCATCTTCTTGACATGACAGAATCAAGAAGATTATTACTTGAATTTTGGCCAGATTTTCCAAGTTGTTTTCACACCTTAAAAGCAAACTTTAGAAATCTGATCATCTTTAGTGCCATCTAGTGGGTAATTTTACGAAGTTTAGCAGGACATAGGAGACCTACCTTCTGTTAGTCTGCTTATCACGTTTCACAGTTATGAATATTAGTGGATAAGAAGCATCAAACATTGTGGTTTTTTTATGCCTTAAACTATCATTCCTCAAATAAGCAGGTGGTTAAACTTGTGCACTGACTTTCTGTACCTGAAGTTGTTGTTGACAGATAGGTATGTGCATAGAATCATAGAATGGTTTGAGTTGGAAGGGACCTTAAAGATCATTCTATTCCACCCCCCTGCTGTGGGCAGGGACAGCTCCCACCAGACCAGGCTGATTGAACCAGCCTGGCCTTGAACACTTCCAGAGAGGGGCCATCCACAACCTCCCTGGATAACCTGGGCCAGTGCCTCACCACCCTCATCATGAAGAACTTCCTAATGTCTAATCTAAATCTTCCCTCTTCCAGTTTAAAGCCATCTGCCCTTGTCCTATCACTACATGCCCTCATAAAAAGTCCCTCCCCAGCTTTCTTGTAGACCTTCTTCAGATACTGAGTGTGAGTCCTGCCATTCAATCCAAGGGTGCTTCTAAAAATTCGACCCTAAGTAAAATAGCATCTTCTCTGCTAAAAAACTTTACCTGGAATGCTTGCCTGGGTGATATAGTGACCAAAATATGAATGCATCTCTTTACAGGCTTGCCGATACGGACACGTCCAACATCTCGAGCACCTCCTCTTTTACGGCGCCGATATGTGTGCGCAGAACGCCTCGGGAAACACAGCGCTGCACATCTGTGCCCTGTACAACCAGGTGAGCTGTCACACGCCTCCCCTGCCAACAGACCCAGTGCTGCAACATCCTCCTTCAGTGACATAAAGGTCTCATTGGTGATGCCTGGGGTCCCCTCTGCATGGTGAAGTGGGGAGGGATGTCTTGCTCTGGGAGAAGATGGGTCCAGGGAGTCCAGTCCTGGGGGACTGGAAACCAGAGATGTAAGAGAATGACATGTTGCTAGCAAAAAAAACTAGATGAGACATTAGGAAGAATTTGTTCACTGAAAGAGTGGTCGGGGATTGGCACAGCTGCCCGGGGAGGTGGTGGTGTCGCCATTCCTGGAGGGGTTTAAAAGACGGGTGAATGAGTTCCTTAGGGACAGGGTTTAGTAGGGAGACAGGCACCGTTGGACTCGATGATCTCGGAGGTCTCCTCCAACCTTAGGATTCTATGATTCAAAAAATGACATGATTGAGGTACAAATTCTAAAACTTTCATGTCCATCTACAGAAACAGAGGCTTCTTCAGTTTTATGTTGAGGAAGTTTCCTGGTTTGGTAGCTTCTCCTGAGATGCAGTTTCTCTGCTTTTAACAAACACATTTTGGGATAAATTTCCCATCATTATTGATCTATAAAGGGAAGTGACACTAAAGAAGCAATGTATCTCAGTATTTTTCATTTGTTTTATTTAATTTGCAATGAAGCGTTACAGGTTTTTAACAGTGGTCTTACAAGCTAGAAAGAACACGTTTAAAAACTTTATTGTTAGTATTTCATTCAGTGATTACAAATAGGGCTGCTCACTGAGGGTAGCAAAGACTTATATACTAATTAAAAAATAAAACAACGCCATGTTCTATGAGCTTTTTTTTGTATCATATCTAAATAATTGCTTCCTATTCCGAATTTATTGCTGTTTTTCTAGTATCTAAATTAAAATTAAATAAGACACACTTGAAAAATACTGTGGAAATGTATCTGTAGGTTACACAGAAGGTACAGGATTCTGTGCCCTTTACGACTTGTGTAGTCATTTATAAGTAATGGAACCATTTTATTTGATAGCATGGAAAGGGTGGGGAGGGAATGTTTTACAACTATGTTAAAACAAAATGTGATAATGTTACAATGGATTAGGAAAACACAAGTCATGAGATGTTACTGTAACTAGCGAAACATCTGTTAAAGCATCTGCTTCTTAATTACCATCTTATTTTTTTTCAAAAGTCTTGTCAAGACAGATTCCTCAATTAGGTCTAAAGTATCCTCAGCTTTTGAAAGATACAATTTTGGGAATAATTTGATATTTTACAAGACTGTGGACTTGTGTCATAATTGATATCAATTCATGAAGAGTCTAGCCTTACAAATCTTCCCTGTTAATGCTCATTATTTGAAGTGTTCAGCATATCAGTATGAGCGGTACCACCTCGACGGACTGCATCGTGCTCACTGCCTACCAAGCATCTCCTACAGACTGTCTCATACTTATATCGACTAGTGAGCATTAGTTTCTTTTCTCAGCTTGGATGGCTTTTTTGACTGTAGGCATACAAAGTTTTTCCAAAGTTTTTTTGGCAGTTGTTAGAATTCCTAAAAAATTTTGTGGAGAAATTAAATTCACCTTCGTCTCAGCAAAAATTTTGCATTTAGAGTTCACATCAAGAGCTTAATATGTGTAACCGTACGCAATTCTGTTGAAAAAAAAAATATTTAAAATAATCACTTTAACCTCATTTACTTCACTTTTCCTGAATTTTGAAGCCTGGACCGTAACTATAGAGTCATAGAATGGTGTGGGTTGGAGGGGACCTTAAAGACCATCCAGCTCAACCCCCCTGCCATGGGCAGGGACACCTTCCACTGGATCAGGGTGCTCAAAACCTCATCTGACCTGGTCTTGAACACCTCCAGTTATGGGGTATAATGCACGTATAAACTTAGTAACATGAACTCATCTCCGATTTTTTTAGTAACCGTTTTATTGCAGTGCTTTAATGATCATATACTTTTAGCAAAAGTTATGCAGTATGATGCTGAAATTAGAAGAATCCTGTAGAATGTCAGTATTTTTTCATGTAAAGATCTGTTTTCCTCCTGATCTCAGTGGGAAAAATTATTCTGTAGAAAGCAGAGACTTATTGAAATTGCATCTTATTTTCATAGTCATTAAGCTTGGCTTTGTGCATGGAAGTTTAACGTCTTGTGACTGTGCTGTCATCCTTCTGTTTTCCTTACTCTGGGTGTATGTGGAAAGAAATTTTTCTCAGGGTGCTGTGAACCATAACCTATGCTGATGTTTTCAGTGTCCCTATATAGAAAGTTGTTAGCTCATATGGAAGGCCTTTTCTGGATGGAGAGAATGGGAAGGAGAGCAGTATCCTTTTTACCTCGTTTCCTGTAGATGGAGTCATTACCCATTTGATTTTCCCTTCCAGTCCTCCCCGTGGAATTTTCTTGGGATGCTTTCCGAGGTTGATAGTTCTGTTTTACCGAGGCAGCTAAGTGCTGATATGAATAAATTATTGTTTTTTAAAAAAGTTATTTCATGGCCATCCAGCAATTCGGTGAAATCTAGGCAGATCTTATGCCTCTGTACTTTGCAAATAAAAACGTTAAGATAAAGCCTGCTTTCTTTCACCAGCGGTTTGGGTTTTATATGAAAACTGTTTTAGTATTAAATCAGGTAATTAGCTCTCAAATAACAAATTGAATCTAATCTGCTGACAAGCCCACGCTTCTCTGTGAGATTCTTTTTAATCTTATGAAGTCTAAAAAACTACTGCATATTCAGTTTATGTGTAATATAATGGATGAACAACGCTAAGCTCTCAATATCAGAAGTTATGAGCTTGGCAGAGCCAAAATATCTGCAAACAGGAGTTATAGCATTTGTAGGCAGCACCTTAACGATAGCTCTAAAATGTGGAATTTCCAATGCTAAGGGGAATAAGGGAAGGATGAGGTGGAGGCAAAAGGGAGAGAGGATGAAGCCAAGAATGCTTCCGTTGTTCTAAATAAACAAATGTAGTCCTTCATCCAAAACAAGTTTTCTTGAAAATTCTCATGTTGAACAACTCTGACTGCTTTTGTCAAAACTTTTCGTAGCAAAAGTATTTAATAAATAAATCACTTTGCATTTTTTTGCATTAGGCTGCAGAAGGCTTAGTTAAATTTGTGAATAAGGTACAGAGTTTTTACATGTGCAATTATTTTGATTTTGTGGTGTTGAATTCTTTTTGCTGACAACTAAGTGAATAATCATCCAGTAAATACAGTATATTTCTTCATGTTATTATTTATATCCCCAAGATCTTGATCATAAATGGATATTTTAACACTAACGGGTTCTACTTAACATCCCATTATGTTTACTAAGCAGTGGAATAGTGAAATAGTTGTTATTATGGACAGATGATTTAGTGTCCAAACGTAGAATCATTTAGTAGTCGGTTAAAAAGGAATTCTTGGAGAAGTAACCCTGAAAAGAACCTTTTTATTTTTTTTTTCAACCTGAAGATATTAATCTAAATGGCAGCTAATTTACTTCTCCTGGATGAGTGCTAATACAGAAAAATGAGAAAAACATTTTGACATTTTACACGTTGCTCTTGGTCTTCCTGTGTTTAAGGATGCAGAGAACACACCCAGTGTGCACGTTTCAGTGCAAGCGAGACTATTTCAGTTAATTATGTATCATTGGAAAATCACTGTCCGTGAGATGATTGTTAATATACGATCTCGAGATATGATCCATTCTGTTGTTTCAGTCTGTGCAGAACAGGAATGTTCTGAAAGGGGGACTTTGGTAAAGCTGGGGAGGGGCTCTTTATCAGGGAGTGCGGGGATAGGAGGAGGGGAAGTGATTTTAAGCTGAAGAAGAGGAGATTTAGGTGCGATTTTAGGAAGAAATATTTTATGGTGAGGGTGGGGAGGCCCTGTCCCAGGTTGCCCAGAGCAGCGGTGGCTGCCCCATCCCTGGAGGTGTTCCAGGCCAGGTTGGATGGGGCTTGGAGCCCCCTGATCCAGTGGGAGCTGTCCCTGCCCATGACAGGGGCGTTGAAACTGGGTGTGCTTTATGGTCCCTTCCAACCCAAACATTCTGTGATTCTTTGAAGCATGTGAACAAAAGGATATCTTTTTGGAGTATTGAGTCTTGGGGAAAGGGTAGGATATTCCCCTCCCCAGATATATTTAGGACAGCCCTTTGATAGAGGAGACTTAGTGGAATCAAGAATCCAGTGTGACAAGTTAGAAAACAATGATGAAAATTACTTTCAATCGTAATTTCTGCACATTCACTTGTGACTCAGAATCCTGTAAATAAGCTTCATTTCTGTCACAAAAATAGCTAAATTATGTGATTGTTTTCTCTGGCTGTAAATTTAGCATTAAAATTGAAAGGTGGCACATTCAAATACTTCATTAGGTAGAACTCCGTAACACAACATGACAAGAAATCTGGAAAACACATCAAAATTAATAGCAATATTTATGATGGGGAAACATAAAAACATTTTGAAGTGTGAGCTGGTTTGTATAAGGTCCTAAGAAGAACACTGCAGGTTACCAGTAGGAAATAGTGTATATATGGATCATCCGAAAGTCTAGTGTTCTGAGGACTGTGCCAGAATTGCAGAGGGTTTCTGGCAGGTTATGATCAATCATATTTTACAACAGTGTAAAGTAGCAACTTAAGCAAAACACCATATTGGTCCCATAAAATTGTTTTTGAAGAATTTTGCTTGCAGATTTCCTCAGTTCAAAGGGTCTGAAGCCATACTTTTCTCTTGTTAGAAGGGCTGTATTGCGTTTGCGCTGTAAATGTTTGTATTTTTTAGGGAAGAATACAGAATGTAAGGTTGGTCAGTGCGGCGTGTGTAGCCAGACCAAATGATTTCAGGTATATATTAAAAAAAATAAATCATACATAAAACATTTAAAATTGAAGATAGATTGAAAAAAAGCAGATAAGTGCGTGCAAGTAGTAAAACTGCTTTGTTTAATTTTTAGCAGTAGGGGAGGATACAGTGAGGGTGGTGAGGCACTGGCACAGGTTGCCAAGAGTGCCTGTGGATGCCCAAGGCAAAGGATGGATGGGGCTATGAGCAACCTGATCCAGTAGGAGGTGTCCCTGTCCAGGACAGAAGGGTTGGAACCATTCTGTGATTCTACGATATCATTCATCCCAGGTACTGTTTACTGTACTGTGAACAGTACTACTTTTCCCACAAAACAGGCGAAACCCATATGAAAGTCAGATTTCATTTAGAACTAACACGTTGGTCCTGTTTAACACCTTCCAGTCCTGTTTAACATCTTTATCAATGATCTCGACGAAGGCATTGGGGCCACCCTTAACAAGTTCACAGATGACATCAAGCTGGGTGCAAGTGTGGATCTGCTTGAAGGGAGGGAGGCTCTGCAGAGGGATCTGGACAGGCTGGATCCATGAGCTGAGACCAACGGGATGAGGGTCAACAAGGCCAAGGGCAGAGTCCTCCATTTGGGTCACAACAACCCCGTGCAGCGTTCCAGGCTTCGGGAGGAGTGACTGGAGAGCTGCCAGGCAGAGAAGGACCTGGGGGTGTTGGTTGACAGCGGCTGAACATGAGCCAGCAGTGGCCCAGGTGGCCAAGAGGGCCACTGGCATCTTGGCCTGTGTCAGACCCAGCGTGGGCAGCAGGAGCAGGGAGGGGATTGTGCCCCTGTGCTCAGCGCTGGGGAGGCCACACCTTGAGTGCTGGGGTCAGTTTTGGGCCCCTCACTCTAAGAAGGACATGGAGGGGCTGGAGCGTGTGCAGAGAAGGGGAACAAGGGTGGGGAGGGGCTGGAGAACAAGCCATATGTGGAGCAACTGAGGGAACTGGGGTTGTTTAGCCTGGAGGAGGCTGAGGGGAGACGTCATCACTGTCTACAACTGCCTGAAAGGAGGTTGTGATGGGGTGGGTGCTGGGCTCTGCTCACAAGCGACAGCAATGGGACAAGAGGAAATGGCCGCAAGTTGTGCCAGGGGAGGTTTAGACTGGACATTAGGAAGAATTTCTTCACTGAAAGGGTGGTCAGGGATTGGCACAGCTGCCCAGGGAGGGGATGGAGTCGCCATCCCTGGAGGTGTTTAAAAAACGGGGAGGTGAGTTTCTTAGGGACAGGGTTTAGTAAGGAGACGGGCACGGTTGGACTCAGTGATCTCAGAGGTCTCTTCCAACCTAGTGATTCTATGAGTCTATGATTTTCTGAAAATCTGATTTGTGGATTTTGGAATTTTTTCAGTATGATTTCTTAAAAATTTAACATATTTACCTCTTGCATTCCTCCACGTGCACTTGCATATTGTGTCCACTCCAACACACTGCAAACACCTAAAGCCGTGTCATATTTAAAGTACTATTTTAGGAACTTAATTTCTCAGATTATTCATTTATTTTGTTTACTTATTAATGAAGAACTTTACCAGACAGCAGCACATCTCATAGCCTCAACATCTCTTCAGTAACTCAAGATCCTTATTAACAAGTTTGCTCTTCTAACTGTTTCAGGAGAGCTGTGCAAGAGTGCTACTGTTCCGAGGCGCCAACAAGGAGATTAAGAATTACAACAGCCAGTCTCCATTTCAGGTAAACAGGAAATATCTTTTTCCCCAATGCCACCCAAATATTAGGAAGAAAATCTCATGTGAACTTTGTTTTGTGGAGAAGTTAACACTGCACAGCTCCGAACAACTATAAACAAAATAACTATTATTTTGAAAACTGTGGCTTTTGTGTAAAGTGAGAAGTGAAGGTGTCCTGGAATAATTAGGAGTGAGAGAAAAACATGCTCTCTCTTAGCTGTTTTGGTGACACTGGCGATGAGTTTGGGCATTATATGAGCTGTTGATGACAGAACATAAAATCATTGGTGTCCTGTGGTTGGATGTGCCTTGCTTTGTGACTGTCTCGAGTCCCATGTAAGAGAGATCCGAGATTCCACATAAGAGAGCTCCAAGGAGTGACGGGACAGTTAAGCTTTGCTTACCCCCTGTTGGCTTAGCCAAAAAGAAGCTCTTCCTTCCTTGGATGTGAGACTGAAGAGCTGGGCTAAGTTTCAGAGATGGGCTTGATTTAGTGCACTGTCAGTAGTAAAAGTTAATGCTGTCATCTGTAACTCCACAAGGAAATCAAGTCTGTATTTGGATTAGTCAAAATTTACTACATGTTTTTTCCCCATTTCCAAGTATTTTCAGAAGGCTTAATTAATAAAAATCCAAATGGAAGAAAATAGTTTGTCTGAAGGGTTGTCAGGTATGCCTGGCAACCTTAAGCCCTTATTTCTGGAGCGGTCTTAATTAGTCTGGATTTCAGAGAAACATTCGTAATGCCAACTGACGTGTGAGAAACAGGGATGAATGCTGTAATCTTTTAAGAAAACAAAATGGAATTTTTTTCAAGTTACAGAAAATAGTGCTTCTGGAAGAATGCTGGCGTGGTACCATTAAAAGGAACTGTGTTGTTGTGAAATGTCAAGTAGTCTTCCATCCAGAAGAAATCCCGATTTACCTTTGCTCGTTATACCTTTCCCATTACATTCTTGACCCACTTTGAATAATGCTGGCATAGAAATCAAGAAGTAATGCTTTGAAATAGTTGGAATATTGACTATGTCTGTGTGAGTTTCTGTGTTGGCTTCTTGACGTTTACACGTAGATAACTCCTCTGAGTTTCAGACTTTTAAAAATACCAACTCAGCCAAATAGTTTTACGTCAGTTTAATTATCTCCATATTTTGAAGGTTTTCTGGAGTAAGTTGTGTATTTCAAGAGCCTAAGAGTTCTTCCTGCAAGTCCCAGCCAGATCATTGTTTACTTTTGGGATCGTTTTCCCAAAATTGGGGGAACAGTGCATTAATAATTTAATTTTAGGCACCATTTTTGGACTCTACCATTTTGGTATCTAAACATACACTAAGCACAAATTCACTGAGCACTAGATAACTCCTATCACTGCACCTTGGGATTATGGAGATATGAAAAACTGGATTAAGAGAAAATCCTAATTATTGGAGGTATAGTTTCCAGCATCGTCTCTGGAGTTTGAGAGATTAGATTATTTTATTACTTTGTCTTTAAGATTAACTTTTCTTTTTGTTTAGGATTTTATATGGGGAGGTTAAATGACAAGTTGCCATTTGTCGTCTTCTTTGTGCTGACTGCTGCAACTTTCTTGTTCTTCCCCTTGGAACGGAAAATACAAGGGGGAACAAATGCAGAAAAGAATATTTTTATGGAAGCCAGTGCTGATAGTTGTAGGGCTTCAGGAAATGAAGGATGAGTAGCTAAAACTAAATAAAATCAAGTGAGCACTAGAGACAGAAGAAATAATTTTAAGAGAAGGGTATAGCTGAGGAAATGCACTTACTGACGAGCGAACGGATGCTGTTCCTATGGAATAAAATCTTATTTGTTATCGTTCATTGTATATTACACTTTTGATGCTTGGGCTTTTGATCAAGCACTGTTCCCCTAGCACAGGCAGGACTGACAGTTACATTGACCTTGATTTGTTCTTTCTAGGTCCACATACTTATAAAAAGGGAATTGCTTTCCATCTTTTTACTCTATGATGTCTTACTTCTAGGTGTAGAGAGTTTAGGAAAAGTTCTAGTTTTTCCAAATGGAGTGAGTAGAGACAACCCTGACACCACCACTGCAATAAAGCAGCATTAAAATTAATTCTTTGCCATCTGTCTGGTGCTGACCCAGTCGATCAAACACCACAAGTGGAGCTGTTATAAAATTATACAGAATCCCCTTGAGTTAATAGGATTTTGCATACTAAAAATGTTTACTCGTGTAATCAGTAGCAAGGAACATCACAGCATCTCATATGTACATAATGAGAATGTTTGTAGCTGCAGCATCTATTCCTTTGAGTAACCTCCGTTATGTTCTTTTCTCAGATATCTAAAAGGATGATTCTTTTGAATTGATGGTATGAAAACTGCTATTCTGTAAAACAAAACTATCCAGACGTGGAGAAATTTGTATGTTGCTTTCAAGGCCTGCCAAGGCTTTATTTATTTTGATGAAAATGAGCAGCAGAGTTTGTATCTAGTATCAGTGTCCAATGATTGTCGTATAATTTACCACCCCCCAAAAAAAGATGTACATGTATTCACCTCTTGCCAAACCCCAGCGCTTATTAAAACAATCGTGGGTTTACCGGGTTATATGGAAGGAAAAGTAATTTGGGCTGCACTCTACATCGTTTAATTCAGGTATCCTACACTATGTATGCATCTCTGCCTGGGATCTGGATGTCCAGCGGTCTTTTTTTTCCATTTCAGTCTCTAGGAGAGTTAGTGTTGGAATTGTCAGGTGTTGAGGCCATGTAAAATCTCATCTGTATTTCACCTAAACTTTTATTAGCTACCTTTGAAGAAATGTGTTTCATCCTGTCTGATTACTGGGGCCCATTAAGTTAGTAATCAGTGGTAAGTAGAGTTGACGCACCCATAGCTGAAAGTCTGTCTGTGATTGTCAGCCTTGGAATCATAGAATAGTGTAGGTGAGAAAAGACCTTTAAGATCATTGAGTTCAACTTTAAACCCAACAGTGCCAAGTCCACCACTAAGCCCTCTCCCTAAGCACCACGTCCACACGTCTTTTAGATACCTCTAGGGACGGTGAATCAGCCCCTTCCCTGGACAGTGTGGGCAGCCTGTGCCAAGGCTTGACAACCCTTTCAGTGGAGAATTTTTTCCTAACATTGAATCTAAACGTTCTCTGGTGCAACTTGAGGCCATTTCCTCTTGTCTTATCTCTTGTTACCTGGGAGAAGACACCAGCACCCACCTCACCACAACCTCCTTTCAGGTAGCTGTAGAGAGCAGTGTATCCCTTCAGCCTCCTCTTCTCCCGGCTAAAGAAACTCAGTCCCCTCAGCTGCTCCCCATAACCCTTGTGCTCCAGACCCTTCACCAGCTTCATTGCAGTTCTTTGGCCGCATGGTGACACTGAGCCTTGTTGAACTCCGTACAGTTGGCCTTGGCCCATCAATCCAGCCTGTCCAGATCCCTCTGTAGAGCCTTCCTTCCCTCAGGCAGATCAACACTCCCACCCAGCATGGTGGCATCTGCAAATTTATGGAAGGTGCACTCAATCCCTTCACCCAGATCACTTGCCTGGAGAAGAGGAGGCTCAGGGGAGACCTTATTGCTCCCTACAGCTGCCTAAAAGGAGGTTGTAGTCAGGCAGGGGTTGGTCTCTTCTCTCAGGTGACCGGCGACAGAACCAGAGGACACGGTCTCAGACTTCGTCAGGGGAGGTTTAGGCTTGATATTAGGAAAAAATTCTTCACTGAAAGGGTGATTGGCCATTGGAATGCGCTGCCCGAGGAGGTGGTGGAGTCACCGTCCCTGGAGGTGTTTAAAGAGAGTTCAGATGAGGCACTTAGTGCCGTGGTTTAGATGACGAATAGGCATTGGTGTTGAGTCATAGGTTGGAATCAATGATCTCACAGGTCTTTTCCAGCCTTGTGATACTGTGATACGGTGATATTAAGTGGAACCACTCCCAACCCTTAATAGATTGCGTTGCTGATAGCACGCACTCTGCAGTAACAGAATATGGGTCAGCAGACATTTCTTGATGTATTTTGGGGGGGATCCCCCGCTAATAGGTATTAACACTTGTATGGATGTGGATTGAGTCTCTTCTTTCTGTTCTCCTCATGTATGTTCCAGGTAGATTAGGGCAGTTCCTACAACACCGTCTTTGATCTAAGTGTGAGAGTGTTTTCTTTACTGTACATTTTAGTTAAAGGCTGGCTAGGAATTTGAGTTAAGATGAAACCTGTGTCACATCATTATACTATATTTTCACTTCAGTTTATTAATCATTTCTCCATCCTGTCTTGGCTGCATAATCTAGGTAGCTTACACACTGATTAATGGGGAAAAAACCCAATGACATTACAGAGCTGGAAGTGCTAGCTGAAAATACACTGTTATAAACATTGTGCGTAGCCATTTTTCTTTTGAATTGAATATATAATCAGAGTGAGTCCGTGCTTTCATTCGTAGCCTGAACTTGGAGGTACTGTCAACCATGCCTTCTGTAAGTACTGCTAATGTATCTACAACCGTTCATACCTTGTGGTAGAGATGGCCAAAATGTGATGTTTGCCACCAACACACAGTACATTGATTTTCAGCTCTCGTATACTGGCTTACGATATGCTGAACTGTAACTTCCGTTCCAGCTATAGGTTAAGTTTCCAGTGGTTTTAGGTTTTTTTTTTTAATGTTACAGTTTCTATTTAATAAAACCTCTCAAAATATCCATTCAGAGAAGCCATGATATCCTATCAATATCCATAATGACTTAGTTTTCAACACATTTTATGTGCTCCTAGATTAATACAAATAATTTCTTACCTAACTGGCAAATATTAATACAGTAACTCAGAAATCTCAGTTTTGCAGTGTTTACAAGCTGTTGAAATTCTGTTGTGTAAGCTAAAATGAATACGCACCTCGTTTATCGCATTTTTCTTTTTTACTTTTAGTGAGCAGAAGTTCTATATGAATAATTCATATGTTTTCATATGGGCTATAAAGGACTTTCAAACTTAACGCTGATAGAGCTAATAATTAGCCAGTGTCGGCCGCCTTGAAATATAGAGAATTGTTCTGAGTGGCACCTTTTAATGGCAGAGTTGTACCTGAGAATGATTTTTCTCTCACACGTACTGTCCCAAATCAGCCTGGGTTGTTAATGTGCTTATGTTAGACGGCAGGAGGAACACCGATATTCGAGGTCCACTGCAGGAAGAACTGTTCCTTTCAGTGTGTTGGCTGTTCATCTGTTTTCAATTGCTCATATTTTTTGCCAGATTTGAATAATTTGAAATGAAATTTTCCATGCCTGGTATCTCAGGCAGCATTGTTTGGAAAAAACCAAAATGATTCAGTTGTTTTGGGGTGTGGGTGAGGGAAAACATGTGTTGTTTTGCTCATACTGAAAAACTCTGTTGACCCACCTCTCCTTGTCCCATCTCCCCTGTTGTGTTATGTTATTTTGTTTTGTTTTCTTTAATTCCTTGCATGCTGTTGGGGATCTCTGTATTAATAACGTGGCAGTGTAAACCAGTTTGCAGTCTGGCTGAAATACAGGGGCTCCAAACCATACTGAATATTTGAAAGCCGTGTCGGTGAGAGGGAATACAGACAGGAACAGCTGGGGATGGGCAAGTAAACATTGAGCTTGGAAACTGGTGGGAAAGCACAAGAGCCTGAGCCCGGAAGAGTAGAGTGAATGGAGCAAGACCAAGACTGATAATGGTCTTGGGAGATTTTTAATCATCAAGTTTAAAAGAGAAAGACATTCGGATTAGAGGGAAATTGAGACTGCGGCTTTCTTGGGTAGTGATGCTGAGGAGGAAGCCTTGGATCGGAATGGATGAGCTGGGAAGTCAGGGAGGATGGGGCTTTCACAGGGAAGAAGGTGCATGTTGGGATCCCAGCCCTGATAGTGGCTTGTAAAAGATTAATGTGGTTGAGCCTACAAGAATGCTGGGGACGGGCTTTTCATCAGAGCGTGTAGTGATAGGATGAGGGGGAATGGTTTTAAGATTAAAAGGGAGGGATTTAGATTAGGTATCAGGAAGAAATGTTTTCCTTTGAGAGTGGTGAGGCACTGGCTCAGGTTGCCCAGAGAAGCTGTGATTGTCCCATCCCTGGAGGTGTTCAAGGCCAGGCTGGATGGGGCTTGGAGCCCCCTGATCCAGTGGGAGGTGTCCCTGCCCATGGCAGGGGTGGAACTGGATGGGCTTTGAGGTCCCTTCAAACCCAAACCATTCCATGATTCTATGATTTATTATCCAGTATATCACTATAATGCCTTCCCAAACCGAAATTTTGATTTTGTTTCTTATAATTTTGAATTTGATCTTTTTTGATAAAATTAACTAGGACAAGATTTTTTCTTAGGTTTTTTTGTTTCTGATTTATTTTTGAAAGTGAGTTTCTGAGAAGGCGAATTTTAAAACTGAAAACCTCTGTCTGGTGCCTCGCTAATAAACCTTTACATATATTTTCATTCTTTATGTTAAAATATGTGACTGTTGTGTTAATGGAGCATATGAATTACACAAGGACTTTGTTTTTGCCAAGTATTTATTTCATCCTAATTCCTTTTCTGTAACTCCTGTGTGAAGAATGCATCATTGAATATTTTGTATTATTGGCAAATACGTAGTTCTTTCCTCATGATGCATTCTGCCTTTAGTAAGATTTTCAGATTTTTACAGCTTTTGGCCTGATTTGAGTAAAATAATGGAATTTATTCATACTTGCTTTGGTTGTTTTATTTTTTTCCATGTTAAAACAATGCTTTTGTTGATCAGTTACATTGTGTTTTGCAGTACAGAAATAATAGGTGAAAGACAATCTGTCATGGAAGAGTGTACAGTTTAATTTGCACTTGCTCATTAATTATGGTATTTAGATATCGATAGGAAAAAAATTCACGTTTTAATCATGCAACCCCCCAAAATTACTGGAATAAGAATTAAAAAATTTTACAGAATGGCTTTTTAAGACTGAGAAATAGAGGTATCAGTGAGAATTCCATTTAGCATTTTTAAATCGACACAAGTGATCGTACCAGAACAAACTGGATTTTTCCTTTAAAAATAGAGAAATGTGTATATATGTAGGTGTACTCAAGAGAATTTCTTCAAAAGACATAATTGAAATTAAAAAAAAGAGGGAGAGGTTTCATGGTGATACATCCACTTGCAAACAGTGATCAGTTATGATGTTTTCTCATCACTTACCTTGAAGTGTTATTTATACAGAGTTCTCCTTTGAGAAAAAGGCTTTTTGGGAATTCTGTGCATCACCTTGGCGTATTTATGCCTTTATGGTGCTGAGGTGTTATCTGTTAGGGTATTAAGGGAAATGTTGCCAAGTGGAAATATTCCTGAGAATAGCAGGTACCCAAGATATTGTTCAAAGTAACACTTCAAGCAAGCAAGTGCTTGATGGCAAATTAGAGGTGACTTCAGGTGTCAGCAGGTTTCCTGCTGTTGTCGGTTTTAAAGTACTGACAAACTGTTGGGCAGATGCTTCTCCTTACTGGCACACGAAGTAGATTCACCAAAGGACTGTTTGGTTCATTAGACAGCTGGTGACACGAAGATAACGAAGCAGAACCGTAGAATCATGGGATGGTTTGGGTTGGAAGGGACCTTTAGGATCACCCAGTCCCAACCGCCCTGCCATGGGCAGGGACACCTCCTGCTGGATCAGAGTCCTCACAAAGCCCCATCCAACCTGATCTTGAACACCTCTAGGGATGGGGCATCTACGACTTCTCTGGGCAACCTGTGCCAGGGCCTCCCCACGCTTGTGAATGTAATATTATTGCTGAAAACACAGACAGCAAAGATACTTCTCCCTCAACTGGTTCTGAAGATATTGGAGCTGCTTTTGGACATGTGGACCTCAGCCTAAGAGGCTTTTGCTAATACATTAAGCTTGGTAAGGAGTGGATACAGTAAGAGATATGGGAGCAGAAAAACACTTGTGGATGCACATTGGGGTTAAAATTAATTCATCATGACCCAGCGATGATATCCTAACCTTTTTCTTAATTGTGTCTTTTTCAGAAGAGCAGACAATTAATAATACAGTAAAACATAAAGAAATTAAATGACATGATTATGTTTTATTGAGAGAGGCAAAATATTGCCACTCTTGGAGTTGCTAAAAATACTGCAGAATTTGTATTTTTATAAAAATCTGTTGTTGGTACACAGTTATGTGACTGAAAACTTATGGAGGAGTGTCTCTGAAAGCATCTTTTGTTTTGCACTCCATGTAAATGATTGGAGACCCCTTTTTCTACTCCTATGTGCTTTCTCTCTCTGCTCAGACAGGGGTGTCCAGCTGAAATACCTCAGGTGTGAGAACATGCAGCAAGATCTCCCTGGGATAAACAGTGTCTCTGAGGTAGCTGGGAGCCAATCTGTTTGTTTTTCCATCAAATGGATAAACTTCCAGAAGCTCAGGAGCAACTGAAACTGGGTTATAAAAAGCAATAAATTAAGCAAACTAAATTCTAAGGGTCACTACCAGTTCTTGCCTTGAAGTAAGAAAGGCTCTCGTGCGATTCAGATGACATTGGTTGTCATGGGTGAAGTTGCAAGAGGCAATGGAGATTTGTAAAGTCTTAATTTCATTGTAGGATTTTGATAGCAAGATTGAATAGGACTCCTGTGATTTTATTTGTACTGTATCATAGAAGAGAAGGCAACAAGGGTAATTTCTTAAATAGCCTGATCATAGCTGGGTAGTCACACGTAGCATGTCTTATCCTTGTGAAAACGTTGGCTGTGACAGCTGTGTGTATTTTTTCTGTAGCTATGAGGAACACTGTGAATCCTGTCATTGGAAAGACTTTATTTCATTGTTGGGTGCGTCAGAAGATGTTTTTGGAATTGTGTTGGTTTAGGAAAAATTTGGGTTTAAGTGATTAGATTTGTGAGACACAAATGGTTGTGTCTCTAAGACATCCAAAAGCCCCATTCGTCCTAAGATGAGAGTTGTATGAACAAGATTAATATGAAATGTCTGTTTATTTGTGTTGCGTTGTTGCCAGGGTTTTACATGTATTGAAATGGTAGTGATAGGCACTAAATAAGTATCGGAGAGAGTTTACAGATATCCAGTATTTTTTTTTCCATGGTATTCTTTAGGGAAAGTATATTATATCAGACTCTGCTCCAGATTTAACTGCAGGAGAGGTGAGAGCTGTTGTTCTTTTATGAACTCTTGGTTCCCTTATCCACATAAGAAGGTTAAACATTATGGGAAATTTATTTCACAAACCACAGATAAGAATGCTCGCAGTAAGCTGCTACATTAAAGTTTTTCATTTTGTGGAACCCTGTTACATTGAGATATTAATACTATTTGTTTTATCTCTACAATCTAATAGCTTGTTGCATTCTCTATAGCGCTATTATGCGAATGTGACAGCATTAGTGGTACTGATTGAATTAGTCAATAATGAATGAACCAGAAGTAAGTATCAGAGAAACTGTATCTGCCTTTTGTTTTGAGGCTGCTTCTGCCATGGTGACCAGGATGTCCTGTGATGTCCCGATTTTCTCTTGAGTTCTGCTGTCTGCTTGTGTCCAAACAGACTGTCAGAACTTCAGATTCGGTATAAGGAAGTAATGTTTTACGGTGAGGTGGTGAAAGACTGGAACAGGTTGCCCTGAGAGGGTGTAGGTGCTCCATCGCTGGGAACACTCAAGTTGGGTGGGGCTCTGAGCAACCTGATCTGGTTCAAGATAACATTGGACTAGATGACTTCTAATGGTCTCTTCCAACCTGAGGCATTGTATGAATCTATGAACTTACACTTGCATTTCTGGGCAGCAAAGATAATTTTATTTTGTGTCCATGCAGTGCTGAGTGCATCCTATGAGTGGGCTTATGGGAACTTCAGGGTTGCAAGTACGGACAAATGACCTTAGTTATAATGAAGGGGTGATGTGGAGGCACAGTCTCTTGCTTTTGCATGACACAGGCTATTCACTGTTAATTTCTGGCAAAATCCAAGTAGGTTCTTGTTGCTTATGAAAATGGGGGATCTTTGCCTCAAGGGCAGAGGCAATGTGTCTTAGCATCTCCTTGCATTGCCATTTGGAGAGACCATTCATGACAAGCAGTTGGCATGTACTGCTGTCTCACGTCCATCTTCATTGAAGTGTGTTATTGGCACTGACTTTTACTAGACTGCTGTTTCCAAAGGTTTTATTATGGTTAACCCACAGAGTTTGGAACAAATCCACCAAATGTATTAGGTAAAATAATCATCATATTTTATTAACCCAATGTGTTTATCCAAAGGGATTTCAAAAAGCTTTTTCAGCCATTCAGGGTGGCAGTTTAAGCATCACTGTGTTATTAAGTGTTTGCAGAATTGAATCCCATCAACAGTTTTTACTGTGAAATAGTGGGCAGTAGCTACTGCTTGCTGTGAGTAGGAAGACATTTTTCTCGAAGTGTTTGAGGAAGAAGCTGCTCGTACAGCACATTGGGTTTTTTTGGAGGTGAGGCTGCCTTTGGAGGTGAGTTTTGCCCCCACAGCAGCACAGACCTATACACACTTTGGCTGAATTTTCTGTATAACTTGCCTTTTAGTGCATTTCAAGGAAAGCAAAATCTAGCAAACAGCACCCTTGCTCCATCTTTTCCTAAAAGAGGTTTGCTGAAGAAGATTGCATTTCATGGCTTTTTGATTTAGCATTTCATTAGGGGAGAGGAAGAAAATTAAGCCAATTTTATTACTGCCTGTGTCTTATCTAATTCATCTGATGCTGTAACCTGACTTTATCTGCTTTTAGTAAATACTCCTTTGAAACTGCTGCCTGCCCATGTAGCAGTAATAAGGATTATGTAATAACTGGCTTTTGATGGCTCTTTCCAGCTTGAGCTCGATTTTCACATGGAATGAGTCTGTAATTGTAAATGTACGTGTATCACACTGCTTCCTCCCCCTCCATTAATTATTAAGACCCAAGTGTAGAAAAATGAATCTTACTTGAGAATGACTTGCTAGGTGGCGTTTTAGCAGAGAATCAGCAAAATGCAATTTTTTTTCCCCTCTAATTTTAAAATACAAATAAACATTACATTTTCCAATACAGGCTTAGTACGATCTATGCAAAGTAGGGTAACCTAAAAACCTTAATTATTTATTATCTAAAGAAACAGGAGGGAATAAAAGGATGCTGTTAAGCACAAAGTTGTGTCTGGGATGACTTTGCCTGCATATTCCTTCTTTGCTTCCTGACATGTTTCGTGGTAACTTTAGTCGACTTGCCCTCCTATTCAGTTCAACCCTTTCTGGCAAGCTGGCTCTTGCATAACAACAGTTCCTTTTGTCATAGGAGAGTTAGGTTTGCATTTCAAAGCTGAGAGAGTGAGATGATTTAAAAGTGATTTGCATGTTGTGAGGATAGGACTTACATTTTTTTATCTTGGTGTCCATGCAGGCTTAGTTTAATCTGAACATATTCAGTCATGCTTATTCTTGAATAAGAGTAGTTAGGCTTTAAGAATGCAGTTGTATATGTTCATGAAAGGACAGAGTATAATAAAATACAGGTTCTACTTTTTAAACCATGGTAAGGTTTACTGGAAAATGAGCAAAGGTGCCTACAGGCGTTTTAGGTGTCTTCCAGTATAGAGTCCTGCTAAGAACAGTGCTGCAGGACACGGAGGGACTAAAAGGATGTCATTCAGTGTGGTAGCCTTCTCTTAATTTGGACTTGAATTCCCTAAGCCAGTCAGCTCTGGCACTGTTTCATGGCTACTGAGTGCGTTTCAGAAGACCCACAGGGGCTATAAAAGCTCTTGTAAGCAAACCCAGCATTTTAACAATGAAAATGTGCCAGCACTCTTGTGCTGGCAGTGTACCTTTTGGATAATTCTCAGTTAAATACGGACTGTGTCTGTGGATGCACGTTGATGTATGTTTGCTTGTTTTTAAAGTACTAATTGCTTGAAAGTATTTAGGGTAAAATCCTAGTTCCTTTGAATCAGAGAATCATAGAATGGTTTGAGTTGGAAGAGACTTTAAAGCTCATCCAGTTCCAACCCCCCTGCCATGGGCAGGGACACCTCCCACTGGGTCAGGCGGCTCAAAGCCCCATCCAGCCTGGCCTCAGACACCTCCATGACTTCTCTGGTCAACCTGTGCCAGTGCCTCACCACCCTCACAGGAAACCTTTTCTTCTAATAGCTCATCCAAATTTCCTCTTTTTCAGCTTAAACCCATTACTTCTTACCCTGTCCTTGTACTCCCTGATAAAGAGCCCCTCCCCACCTTTCCTGTAGACCCTCTTTCAGTACTGGAAGGTTGCTTTAAGGTTTCCACAGAGTTTTCTATTCTCTCTGCTGAACAATCCCAGTGGATTGTTAAAGTGGATAGAATTCTGTTTATGATTTAACTCGGGTGGAAGCTTGTTCCTCACATTTAAGATTGTTTCAGAGCCATATTACTGAATCTTTCTATGGAATCTATTCTACTGAAATGAATATTTTTAGTTAATATTTCCTGATTTTAGCACGTAGCATTTTTTATGTTAAGTTATACCAAATGCACACTGCATTGCAACAAGTACCTTATGGTATGAAAATCTTTAGCTACTAATAGATAATTTGCTGTAGCTGAAAACAGGATTTCTCTTCTCAGTCAAAACTTTCGAAGAGTTTTGGGAGGCAAATCCAGTCCTTAGGAGGCCAAGGCTGTAATTTTTTTCCATTCCCTGAACAGAGTGCAGGACGTTGTTGCATTCCCTGCAGCGGTCGCTGATGCAGTTGTCTCTTTGTCATTGCCCAGCTGAAACATTGACCTCATCACACCCATTGTAGGACACTTTCCATGAGCCTTCTGCTCCAAGGGTGTGAAAAATGCTTAGATCTTAGTGCTGCATGTAGCAATACTTGAAGTTTGAGAACTATTACTATTAAAAACTAGCCAGAGTGAGGTGGTCCTTACTAAGGAGACCGTCAAGGTTGCTTGGAGGGCTTACATAAGGGACTGCACCCAGCACAGCCGAGCTGCCTACTGCTGCGCTCTGGAAACCACAAATACTTTGACCTTAATACTAAGGCAAAGGGATTGTGGCAAGCTTTTGTTTAAAGAGTGCTAAAATGATCAAGGGAATGATGAAGAGCCTCAAAGAAATATTGGCCCTTTCCCATAATTTATATTTTCAGATGCTAAAACTAGTTGTTGAGCAAATGTAAGGTATCTATTTTAAGATACTGCATGTCAATATCTGACTACAGATGGCTCCATGAATCATAGTTGGAAGAAGGAAAATGTTAGACACTAAGATATTGTTGCTAAGAGATTTTTGTACACAGTATGCTAACATGTGCTGGCAAATTTGGGAACAGTAGCAGCAGCATGCTTGTGGAGAAAAAAATTTCAGTGGTGAAGAAACTGTCTTCAAAGGACTATTTAAAGGATAGTAACATTATTGTGCTTTGTTGTATTGAGACCTGATGAAGATGAAATTGTCTTTCAAGCAGATACCGTACAGAAAACATCCAAAAGGTAAAGCTAATCCTAATATCTGATGAAATAGAAAGTGGAGACTAGAAAGAAAAAAAAAATATATATACACTTTGGGGTTTAAATTAAGCAAGTTACAAGAAGATTAAAGGTGGTGGTTCCTGATATTTTGCCATCTACTGGACATTAGATATATTAATGTACAAATCTCGTTCCTTCCAAAATGCATAATTTTAAGCTTGTATTACATTATATAATTAAAGTTGTTAAGAATTATTTTCTGTCCAGGAAGGAAACATGCATGAAAATGCTGAGTATTTCTTTTCTTTCATGACATTACTATAGAGTAATCTAGGAAAATCGTCATAATTTTATTGTCCTGGTAGAGATGTGGGTTATTTCTGCACTTAATATAAGTCTTTACTGACTGTTATTTAAAGAAAAAAACTTCAAATTTTACTGCTTTTTCTTGATTCTATGTACATCTTATTCACCTTATTTCAATGGGGTTTACTTGAAATTATTAAACCTGAAATAAAGCTTCCAGTTGATTAAAAACTTTTTATCAATTAATTTTAAGTCAAAGAAAACATTTCAATTCTGCTCTGTTTTCAACAAAAACATTGTTATATGTACAAAATAGTACACAACTATAAATTTCTCAAAGTAGTAATTTACTGCTGACATATTTCTAATTAGATATTTTGCATCTCTTCAAAACTGAATACTTTTTATTAAAATTTTGGAGTGTAAATGTGTATCTCCATAATGCAAACATATGTATCTTCTTGAGGTCGTGTTTCATGTCATCCATATTATATATATTCAAGAGCGCTGTTAGCTGAGAGCGTGAATTAGTGATATTAATAAGATATTTATCAAGCATTTGGTTTTATTTTATAATGAGGTGAACTAAGAAGTTTCCGCTAGTTGTATTTTACAATATTGCATCCTCAAAGTCAAAAATCATCTGTAATCAATACAACTACAAAATGTGGGATGATAATTTGCCTTTGATTTTTGGAAAGTAAAATACAGAATTCATGATTATTCGGCATTCCTATTTTAGATTATATACTTATTGTAACTGTATAGAATTTTCCAGCTGGTTCAGAAGAAAGCCCCATTTTTTTTTTTTATTTAATCAATTCTTAATGTGTTTATTGAATTTCTGACTTGGAAGTACCTGAAGTCTATGTTGTCATTTGAGCTCAGAACAATACTTACCGAATTATCACATTTTGCTAGTGTCACAAAAGAACGTCTTTCCAAACAAAATCAAGTTCTAGATATGTTCTTGAATTCATTGAATAAATAAACATACTTTCATATACAAGCTCTCTGAAATGGCATAAGAAACCAATAGTGTTTGATCAGTACATCTTTCTCCCACACCTATGGAGAAGAAATTTGGAGCACAGATTGCTTCTTGCCTTTCCAAAACGAACTCCATCTGTACCACTGAAGAGAGTTTTAAAACCTACGTGCAGCTCATGGATGAGCGCAATGAATGCAGATCGGTTTGAGATTGTCTTTGGAGTCTGAGAGTGTGCTGCGTGGTTTTGTAGCACTGTTTTATTGGGGATGGAACCTCATGGTGCTGCGAGCTGCACGGGCGTGCACAGGCATACGTGACAGCAGGGTCTTCGCACTTAATAACCTAAATTTAACTTTTTCATGTCCTTGTGGATAATTACTGCTTGGTGGTACACGACAACAAACTTCAAAGTGACTGTAGACTCCAAAAAAACCTTTTACCTCTTTGTTTTATTAGTGAGAGCTTTTCCTTTAAGAGAAATATGTTGAACTATGTTGCGTTTTTGTTGCCTCACAGTGAACACCATTAGATTCTCATGTCAAATTAAAAAGGTTTCTGTCTCTAAAGGTTGTGATTGTAATGGAAAGGTTTAGAGGTTGCCTGACTGTTGGATTATCGCCTCTTTTTCAATATTGCAGCTACTGGGTGAATTGATATGATTTTGTCTGGAAACTTATGCTTGTGAAAAATGGTAACACTTTTTATATTATTAAGAAAACTTGTCCTAATTATGACACAAGGAAGAGCCTTACAGGTGGTCTTTTCATTAGGAAAGTAATCCCAACCGTTTCTCCTAAAACCGCTTGTGCTAATTTCTCTGTTTATTGTGAATCTCATTGCGTAACGTCTGTGACTGCTTGAAAGGTGTTTCTCCATTGTTAAAATAATATAGTCCTTAGTGGTACAATAAATAATTTATGATTTTATAAGTCTCTGTTGTACGTGGAAGGCAATTTCTCGAAAGTCTCACGGTTACAGTCTCATTTGCAAGGTTGTATCACCTCTTCCTTCCAGTTCCACCTGGAGGTGGGAATACGTAGGGTAGGTGGACCTCAGAGTATCCGGTAGGTTCATATTCGTTTCTACTACTGACGCTGAGCAAAGTTAAGACTGAAGTCGCGTTTTGTCCTGGGATAGAGCTATCTCCTTTACTGGGTAGTGCCAAGAACTCGTTGCTCTTCAAGCTTTCTTAAAAAGACCATCATATAGCGAGCACCGGTGAGTAGCAGAGACGACGGGAGGGTGAAACATTAGCCTTGAGGGAAAGAATAATCAAATGTACTTTCCTTCAGGAAAGTGAAATTGTTTGGTAGAGAAGAAGAAGAAAAAGCAGATGGGGAGTGTTTTATCATGAGCTGCTCATTGGGGTTTGCAGCTAGAACTGAGTAGCCCAAAGAGCTTCCCTCGCTCTCCATTTAGGCAGAGCGTTTTAAAGCTTTAAGTCTTGCCTGGTCTAAAATTTAAGCATGGGTAGAAGGAAGTGCAGCAGCCTTGACTGAGAGTGAAACATAAATGAACTGAGAGATGCTGTCCTCACTCCCATATAGAAAGTTTGGCAAAGTTCATTGTCTGGATTGGAGAGGGCACAACTTCAATTTCAGTCCTTTTTTTTGTGTTATTTCTTATTGTCTGGAGTAGCTTGTTCTGAAGAGCGGTAATGTAATATTAGTTTTGGTGCTTGCCTTTCAGGGACTAACCGATAAAGCTCTGAAATTGTGTTTGCTAACAGGCTACAAAGATCTTGCTCTAATTTAATATAACCTCTACCTGTGATACATTTCAAGAGAGGAAAAAATCAATTGTGCAAGGTTAGTGACAGGTAAAGTGTATATATAATTTCCAGTTACCTGAAAGGAACAAAACACTGCATTAATCACAATCAAAAAAATCTGAATACTTGAATGTAAGTGATATATTGACAGCTGCATTTATGGGGCTGAAAAGAGAGATTCTGATGAGTCAGTGCTTCTGCTTCTATCTAGTCCAGAGCCTGAAAACATTATGAAACTCTTGCACTGAAACCTGTAACTGGACATCTGTCAGGTTTCGCTGTTTACACAAAGTAGTCTTGTTTGCTGTTATTTAAACTAGATTTGTTTGGGGAACAAGGTTCAGGCAAGCAGAACTAAACAGATGCATCAAATGTTTAATTTCAGATTTGTCTTCTGAAAGCCAACTTAAAAGCTGCTTTTCTCCAGAGGGAATATTTCTGGCTGTAAATATCAGAAAACCGGAGGATGAGAATAATGTGATGCCAGGGGAAAGAAATACCTTTCTAAAGGTGCCTCACTGGTTATGAGGATTTCATTCCTCCTTTGGTGCCCGATGTTGGGCTAGAAATCATGGAGTGCCCCATCTCCTGCCTGTGCTCCCTCCAGTCTCTGCATCACAGCTGCTTCATTCATTCAAGTTTCTGCTTCCCTGAGCTGTCACTTGGTTACCATCCATAGCAACCAGCCAAATGCCAATTAAACTCCTTGCCTTCTCCACTAAATTGGTGGCAGAGCGTCTGGCATTGCCTGGCATGGCAAGCAGTAAAGCACTGTAACCGGTTGCATTTTTTGTAAGAAACATCTGTCCGTGCGACAGTAAGTGAGACGATGGGGAGACTAACAAGCTTTCCTTCTACCAAGGCAGAGCAAATATCTGTATGAACACACAGCTTCTGCTCACTCTCTGCATCGTGTGCCCTGCCAGCGCCAGCCAGCTCTCAGCTCTGCCCTGCCTTCCCGAGGGAGTCGTGGACCCCATGGCTTGGTGCCTCACGTGGCTCTGAGTGTGTCCTGGCTGTGACCCATTTCAGTGACTCCAGTAACTTTTTGTTATGATGACATTATGAAGACCGAGTATCATGGAAACAGGAGGTGATACAGCCAGTCTAGCCACATGGGTTTACTCTATTTTCTTTTAATTTTGTATGTGGTACCTCTGTTTAGCTTTACTTTCTGCTCACTTTGCTGTTGGAAGCATGTGTAATTATTCAAGTCACTCATGTAAGTTATCAAATGTAATTTGAAAATAATTAGGTACCCATGTTAACAGCCTTACTGGGGTCAGTTAAACTTGGAGGGGAAGGGGATGGTAAATGATTCACTTTGGTTGCTATCGTTTATATGAAATTGCCTCTAATGATGATAAGAAAAACCCCAAGAGAGTTTCTGTTCCCTGTATTGCACAGTAGGCTGTGTGGCAGAGATCCCAACCAAGTGTCAGAGCAGCAGATAACAATCCTGGTTTGGGTCTGAAAGCACCGTTCTCGAACCACTTAGTCCTGCTTTTGAGCTGGAACTGGACTGAAACTGTGCTGTGACACCACAGGGGCAGGCTTTCTCATTTTGGAGCGGATGCAAAGTAAATACCTCCTTGAAAAATAGGGAAAAAATGCAGCTTTTCATGTAAATTGTAGATTTAATGTGACTAAGATCATGCAGATTTTTCAATGTAAGTTGTCTGTGGCAAAGAGATGAAATAAAAGGACGTTTGCTGCAGGAATGAAAGAACCTGAGTTATAGTAAGACTGCGGTCTATGCAGTTTTTAAAAAAACTGCAGTTTTTGAAGCTTTGGCACGAAAGTTTGTAGATAGCTTGTGGTTGTAAAGTGCTACCTCCAGCCTTTCACGGGCATATTTCATGTCTGCAAACATGCATGGGATAAATTTTGATGACTGGAAGCCAGTTTCTACTGGAATTGGAAAAAAAATTTTTGCTCTAGTTATGCCGGCTGTGCTACTTTTTCACTGTCAAGAAGTGCCTTGTGATCCAAAAAAACCTCAGACAAAACCTTCTTTCCTGCCATAATCTCTCAACTAGATATCTAGCACTTGACTACAGAATGTCCTGAAAAGCAAAATATGGCTATTTAAAAATATGTAAATTCTGAACCATATTTTCTGCAAAGATACTACGTTTATATTTTTTTCCTAAAGTACAAAAAAATTTCATACTATTGCAGAACTTCAGTAAGGTTCTGATTTAGGTTTTATCTTAGTCAAGGGGGACACTTGATAGCACCTTAATTTGATTCAGTCCCCAGATCTCGTGAAGCCAATTCGCTTGCCCTGATGCATTTGTGTTTACTGCTTTATTTGAACACACCGTAATATTGATTCAATATAAATTGCGATAGAAAGAGTCTGTGGTTGCTGTGCTTTGTAGTTTCCAACTGTAAAAATTGAATGAGTATAATTTTGTATCTTTCAGATTTTTCTCTGACTTCACTTTCTCCCACACTCTTTACCCATCATATTCAGGCAAAGTACATTGGTGTTATGCCAAGAAATATTTGTACTTTTTTATTCTTTCTTGCTTTCTTTAGATCTTAACATATTTTTCCTTCATTTTTGCTGTTAGAATTTTGCATACTCTTTTTTGCGAGTCGAAGTAAATTGAGTTGAGGGGAATGGTACCTTGAGCTTGCTGAATCTCAGCTTGTTTCAAAAGCGAGCACAGAAACAATTCTCTGTCAAGCTGTCTCTTAGCTATCTGACAGTATCTTTTTTTCAAGTAATAAAATGTGTTTGTCACTTGAGCAGCGTGTTTATACTCGAGTTTTAAGATCTAGTCAAAAATTCTTTCATTTGGTGAAGATGGCTGCTGTCTAGCAAGCTGCCTGTTGCTGGTGAATTCCCTCTTTGAATTTTACGTGTTAATTAGGGGTGAGGCATTATTGCTTGCTTATAATGTAGAGGAAAGCCCTGATCTGCACTCAAGTGTTGCTTTTACAAACCTGAACCGAGTCAGGCGGCAGAATGTGAAGTTAAAGAGAGAGCATTTGTACAGCTTTGCTGCTGCTTTCATAGCGCTCTTTGCCAGGGAGACTCATGAGTTACGCTTTAAAAGCTGTGCAGAGGAGGCTGGAGGCCAGATTCCAGTATGTTATCTAAGCTGAGAAACAGTTTGTTTCAGGAGTAGTTCCTGGAATAAAAGTCCTCTTACTAATGGTTAAAATAGTAATTCTCATGTGGGTAAATTGTTCGGTTGGTGATGAGGTGGCAGTGCACCGATCCACCTCTGTCTTTGACCTCCCTTATCTTTGCAGATATTATGCCATGCAGAAGTCTTATGACATATCTGAGAAGAAACAGTCTTTATTTTTTCAGCTGTGGTCTAAAAGCAGAAATGGGTTTGATTAGATCTAGTATTACTGATGCATAATAACACGTTCTACTCCCAAGAATCCATCAACGTTTGATGTAACACAACTGAGAAGTGCCCAAAGCAAGGCATTTCCTTACTGTTAATATTGTAATGAGAAAATAATTACATGATTATCACCAGTAGGTATGGTGGTATTCTATGCATGTTAATTATTTAAAGGACAAAAATTACACTGCACGTGCCATGCTCATGGATGTCTGCTGAGGATTATTTTAAAACACAAGTATATGTGTATTTAGTATAACTGCTAGGTGCTATGCAAGTGTAGAATTTAATTTCTGCCATGAAATAAGATACACTTGAAATGAAAACGTAATTATTATATTTAGCCTTTATGTTGGATGGAAGTTTTAACTGAAAGAAGAAACAATTTCCCAAGAAAAGAAGACAGAACCTGAAAAGCATTTAAAAAAATATAAATAAATTGGGGAGAAACCTGAATTCAGGACATAAACATGATAAATGATACGTTCAGTTGTTTGTTTTAAACTTTGCTTGGTAATCTAAAAATGTTGTTCTGATGTGCTATTATTCTTAAAAGTAGTAGGTTTTTTAAGTCTTGCTTGTAGTTTACTAGCCAGTAGACTTTAAAACCTAAACTAAATCAATCTGTCTTTCAACCAACTTTAGTTAGCTTAGGACAAAAAGATCGAATGGAGGTTACTTTGCTGCGTTTGAGATTATTTGTTTAAACCTAGGTCCTTCTGCAAGGATTTCCAGGGCTGCATACAGAAAGATTTTATGAGTAATTGCTCGAAGCGTAAGGACTAATACAATGAGAGTATTTGCTCTAAAGAAAGGTCCTAAAATGAAGTTACCAAGAAGACTGTAGAGGGGAGGAAAATAGTGTGATAATGTGACTTTCAACAGTTCCCAACTAGTTTTATTTAGGAGTATTGCAGTGAGTTCTTATAAGACAGTGCACCCGTGCCTGTAGCGAATAGTCTTCCTAGTACTGTGTTTCAATGAGGCTTCTTCCAGTGTTGCAGTAGATGTATTGTAAGTCCGCTTCGAGCCCTACACGAGATGTCCTGATGGCAGAAGGAGGCGTTGTGTAAATAATCGATGCTGAACGAAAAGTGCAGAAAATGCATTTATTTTCTTTTAAGGGAAATGGATGTAATGTCATGACTCATGGTTTAAACCTGCTCAGAGTCTACCATTTAAAGCAAATTTGGCAACTCAAATACGTGATAGTCAAGATTTTCTGTCTGTAGTTTGTTGCTTGTGTGTAAAGCTGTCATTTTTGAGGAGTTCCATCTTTGTTTTGGTTGCTAATACGTGAATTGCCCATTCAATTTCCTGGGCAGAAATAAGATCTTATGCTTGTTACGTGAAGAGATATTACTCACATCAGCTGTACTTCATACACCTCCCCAAGACCATTTCAGCACTTTAGTTTTCCTGTGCGTTATTCGTCATCCCTGAGATTTGTGAGGTGGTAAAAACCAAAAGATCATGTTTCTCGTCATCACCTGAGAAATTTACCTGAGTTTTCAGCCACTTCAGTAAGGACATGCATGTGTTAGTGAGTTGAGAAGAGGGCCAAGAAGGTGATTCAAAGGCTGGAGCATATGAGGCCAGGCTGGGAGAGCTGGTCTTGTCCAGCCTGTAGAAGAGAAGGTCCCAGGGAGACTTCAGAGCAGCTCCCAGTGCTGAAAGGGGCTCCAGGAAAGCTGGGGAGGGGCTCTGGATCAGGGAGTGCAGGGACAGGATGAGGGGGAACAGTTTTGAGCTGCAAGAGGGGAGATTGAGATGAGATCTTAGGGAGAAATGTTCTCCTGTGAGGGTGGGGAGGCCCTGTCCCAGGTTGCCCAGAGCAGCGGTAGCTGCCCCATCCCTGGAGGTGTTCCAGGCCAGGTTGGATGGGGCTTGGAGCCCCCTGATCCAGTGGGAGCTGTCCCTGCCCATGGCAGGGGGTCAGAACTGGGCTTTAAGGTTCCTTCCAACCCGACCCATCCCATTCTGTGATTCTATGACTGCCAGCAGCCCTATATCCAGGGGAGTCCTTAAGTGAGATTTTTAATTCTTTTGTTCTTGGCCTGCGCCCTGTATATGCAGAAGCTTCTCTGAGAGAGGTGAGCCCAGGTTGTCCCTTTTCCCTATATTGGGAAAGCTACGGTGTCGTTAGAGGAACATAACATTAAGCTGTGAAATGGAGGAAGTGAAGGCAATTGCTGAATATCAAGGGCAAAAATAGAAGACAGAAGGAGGAGACAGCAATGGCATAACCACATCACTTTCCTCATATCCAATGGAGATGTTTGTCTTTTTTAGGTACATTCAGATGCAAATTTGAACGAGATAGTTACATCTCTGTGTTTGACAACCGGGAAATAAATGAAAAAGAAGATTATTATATTTATTGAAACACTTTAAAATTGATACATATGCATAAGCTTTTCCAGTTCCTATTTTTTCCAGTCTTTTTCTTTGTCTTAGTGGTACCTGAATGCCTGTATTTCTTGGTGTTTCCTCCCTGGTTATCCCACATAAGTTGCATTGTAGCCCCTGTTTTCATTGTCCAGGTATGTAGCAAGGCAGCAGCAATTAAAGGTAAATAATATCTTAAATATGTCTCTCTGAGCCTGCTCTCGTAGCGTTCTCCAGACATCAGTGTAGCTCCCAGAGCTTTGGAGATGGTGTGTTGAATGTTCACTGCTGGTTTTGACTGCCACACCATGAAAAGCCACAGCTCTTCGAGCACTCTCCTGAGACACCCACGATTACAGCGTTCTTAGTAAACAGGCAGCCAGGGGACTGGCAGTGCTGCTTAAAAATGGATTGAGATATCACTTCTCAACGTTGTTTCAGAAGTGTATTGCATGTGGTGGTTGCAGAATAGAAGTAGTAAACAGTTACTCCACTTTGTGAAATGAAAATATATTGTATGTTGTTTGTCAGTGATGTAACACGCATTTTTTCCTACTTAAATTGTGACAATTTATTAATTGTAACTATTTTACAATCCTTTAGGTGGCTATAATAGCTGGAAATTTTGAACTCGCTGAATATATCAAGAATCACAGGGAAGCTGATATTGGTAAGTAAAGTATTTACAGACACTGAAAATAAGTTATACATATTTAAACTAAGATGAAGCTACATCTGGTTCTTTGTGAGCTATGACTACAGGGCTGATAACAGTACTTTCAGGGAGATTTTAAACGTAACTTTTCTTTAAAGAATTAAGAGAAGGGAAAAAGCTGAAGTGTTTTCAATATATGCTCTGAAAATGAAAATTTCATAAGTAATACAAAAGCGGTAGGTGCTTTATTGGTGCACATTCGCCAGTTTACATTAGTATACATCAATATATAACGTATACATCACGTTACACAGGTTGTAATAGATTGAATATGCATTCCCATACGTGGCCAAGCTGGCCTTTGCGGGCTGTTTTGGCGTCAGCCTAAAGTAGTTCTTAAGTAGGAATAACTGGTCAGGAGAAGAGAATAAAGATGCTTCTCTGCAATTAAATGAATGTACAGCAGAAACTGTCCATATCCATAAAACCATTTCCTCTCACTGAGTTTGGTGTGTGGCACTGGATGAAGACTAGCGACAGGCAATAAGGACCCTTGACAAAAAACCTCAAGGCTTTATAAAGATCTTTTTACGTGGAGTTTTGCCATTAAAATAAAAATGATTTCTATTGCGATTTTATTAAAATGAATTTAAATGCTTTATTTCAAGTTAATTAAAGTTCTACAGAAATATCCTGAAGTTGAGTGAAAAAAAGACATTCCTTTTGAAGCAGGAGGGTCATCCGCAGTGATTTAACTTGGAGATACAAGTCTGTGACTTGGTAGTATTTAATTTACGTGGCAAACTAGGCCAGCTCAGGACCTAGGGCTGTGAAAGAATTGTTCTGGATTAAGGTCTCTTTTCCATTTCCCTTCCTGGTTGTATATGACCTGGGATATAGATAAAAATTCTGCATGCTAATGTGAATTCTGTGCACCAAGATACCTTGAACGCTTCGCAGTGTGTGTGGAGCACGCTGAGGACACTTTGCATAGAAATTTTACTTAAAAGTAATAACTTCTGCATAGAAGTTTGTGGTGAGTTTGGAAGGTTTTTCAGTGAGAAAGTGGGATAATTTCTTTCTGTGTAAGATGTCTTTACCGTTTTGTATTTATAATTTGATGCAACCCCCCCCCTAAAAAATGAAGCAGTTATTCCTAATAGGATGAACATCTAATTTTGTTTATATTTATGTATGGCTGATGCTTTTATGACTTTGCAAAGATGTGGAAATGAAAGGAAATGTTTTTTTAGATTCAAATGCTCCCTTTGTTTCTGCCATCTTCTTATTTCTTAATATTTTGGCTTGCATGTAGAGTCAGTGCAGAATAAGTAATAAACATAGGCAATACATGGTCTTATGTTTAATGTTTCTCTAACTGGATTTTTGTTTGTGTGAAATCACCTTGACGTTAATGTGATCGTATTTTGCGCTGACCAGTTCTGCACTACTTTTCCCCAACCGGCGATGTCAATGTGTGGGAGGTACGGGAATGTATTTATGAAGAAACAAATGATAGATTGCACATAATAGTTTAAATTAGTGGCTTTGTCTTAAAGAATAAGCATTACAGTATGTTGCTTACTTAAAAAAAAAAAAAAAGCAAAGCCATTTAAGTGCCTATTTCTGGAGTGTCTCCTGGTTTTAAAAAAAAAATAAAATCAAAGAGTAATACCCCAGGCAAGAAACCCGAGAGCTGGGATGATGGTGAATGTGCAGAATAATGTCAACATTTAAACTTCAGCAAGTTGGCTTTTGTTTATCTTACTTGTCTGGTTATCTGCTATGTTCATGTAGTTTCGGATATATTCCAACATACATCATTTGAGCAATGCACCTTCTTAGAGCCCTGAGGCAACAGAGTGGGAAGGAATAGCAAAGAGCTTGAGAGGTGTCCTCATGGGGATCGGAAGGACAGATCATACTATGAAGTCTCTTGAGAAAAGTTTCATCTGTCATCTCTCAGAAAGTGTATTTTTGGTTAGTTACTGAATTTTGCTATTGAACCAGTTCATTAAACCTTGTTCTTATTAACTTAGGCTCATTTAATAGTTAAGTTACAACAGTGGGAAATTCTTTGGAATATTTGCAGGCTGGGTGGGTCCCTTTTCTATGGAGGTTTAAGCTGGTAGATGATGGATGAGCTATCCAATCATTTAATAGTAAGCTTGTCAATGATATTCATGATTATTCATAGAATCATAGAATGGCTTGGGTTGGAAAAGAGACCTTAAAGATCATCCAGTTTCACCCTCCATCATGGGCAGGGACACTACTTACAATTCATTGGAAGGAGGGGTTGGTGAAGCTTTGGGAAAAACTCCACGGTGTTCTTGATGCTTTGTAAAAAACTTCACATTGCTCTTGGAAGATCTCAGACCTAATCGGTTAAATTTTAGTGATCTTCGTTCACAGTATAATTAGCTGTAGATAATTTTTAAATGCAAGCCTAATACGCAGCTAAGTAATAGAAGCGGCAATAATACTTTTCCCAATGTGAATCTACCTGCTTTCCTAGGTGCATCATCTTAAAGATGGGAAAGTTTTGACTGGTGGTAGTAATTGGAGGCTAGACCTAACAGTAGTTCCGAGAGTAGGTTTTATGTGGTGACAGAAACAGGCTTTTCCATTTCTCATTCTCAAACTGAAGTATCTGAATTATGAAAAATAATATTTACTTGAAATCTCTTATCTTTCACAGTTAGGAACTACACTATCCATGTCCATCTGTTTTGACATGTGCTAATTAACATTATTCTTAGATAATTTTGTTGTCCTAAGCTACTGTGGTAGGAAGTCACTTGTACTTTCAATGCAGAAGGTATTATGTGGGTGTTTTCCAGTTTGTCAGTAGTCACAAAGCTGTTTCAAGTAACGTTGCCAAAACTGCAATTATAAGGATGTAGCAGCAGTACTGTAACGCTTATGATTCATGGTCTTGTGTCATGCATCGCGGTGAATGAGCTGCTTCGTTCAGTGGCAGAGATCATAGCTCAATCTTTCAGAAGGCTATCACTGCCTGTAGAGTAAAGGGATGAGTCTGCAGTGCTGTTACACCTCAGTGTACTGGTCCACAAGAGCTCCGCATAAATAAATATATATCCTTGAGTGCTGTGTATACCACTTATTATCTATTCCACCTCTGCCTGCCAATTATATTTCATTGGCTCTTGGAGTAGAATACTTTTTTAAGCTGTATGCGAAGTCTAGGATGGGTCAGTTAGGGAGAGGCTGGATTGCATGTCTTGAAAGGAAGGGGGTTTTTTTCCTCCATTGGGCTGGATCTGCGCCAGGCTGTAGTGCTCAGACTGTCCTTATTCGTAGAATCACAGACTGGCTTGGTTGGAAAAGACCTTGGAGAGGCCATTGAGTCCAACCGTACCTGTCCACTACTGAACCAGCTCAGGTGGAAAATGACCAGGGTATCCTCTAGCTGTAGGAAATTATAATTTACAGCAGATCCACAAAATCTTTATTCTGTAGATGAAATCCTGCAGAGATTGTTCTTCCTTTTGTATTTAATTGTAAAGCACTTTTATTAGACAACCTTTTGAAATACTGAAAAGCTGGGCATATATAAAATAAGCTTCTTTGTAAACATCATGACTTCACACTGTTCTGTAAAAAGAAGAAAAATGTAAAAAATATCTATTTTAGAGCCAAAAAGGGCAAAAATAATGACCCATGCTATAAGGTGACATTGTAAGGGAGGGATGTTCTTCCCGGGTGTGTAGTGTCTGGTTATCTCACTCAGATCTTGCTAGATAAAAGCATCTGCTTAAACATGTATGTGAGCATACATGTTTAATCAGAGACACAAAGTCTGTCTGCTTCCCTTTTATAGAAGCGAGATGGATTAAAGGTTGTATCCAAAACAGAAGATGTAGGTGCCATTGGCAACCTGATTAATCCAAGGAGTCCTTACCTAATCATCTGAAAAAAAGAAAGAGGAGATTTTGCCAGTAAAGTTTCTCAGCTACGTAAAATTGTGCTATAGAGACCACTCAGTTGGTTAAGCTGAGTGTATTTCAAGACAGATAAGGTCACTTAGGGTTTTAAAACCATTAGGAGAGGCCAGAGCTGGTAGATGTACTCTACGGCTCTGAGCAGCGGCACTTTGGTTGAAAAGCATCTACCACAACATTCCCACCTACCAACCTCCACATTGTTTCTTCAGCCTAGGAAAAGTCTGATTTCTCTCACATCCTCATTCTGGATGGGCGCAGCTCTCTGTCTCTGGGATAATTTCACAGAGGAAGCTGATGATGAAATGAAGGGCGATCCATGGAAGGCGGGAGACCTGGAATTCAAACTTATTGACTGTTCTCATGACTCTAATCTGCAGTGTGTAGACGTTCAGGCAGTGTCGCACTAAGCAGTTCTGTCCCTTTTTGGCTCTAAGCCCTTGTGTCTCCCAGCAAACTGGAGTTTTGTAGAACCTGCTTCCGCTTAGCCACGGTGCCAGCATAAAAATCTGTTAGTGTTGGTTACTCCGTCTTATTAAAAATTCTGACTTTTCCTCTGAAAGTTCAAAACTGTGTGGGTTCTCGCACACATGCTCTCCCTTCTTCTACCAGCAAGTCGCTTCTTCCTTGCCTTGCTCCTTTTCCCACCGTCAATTGCCAATTAATCTTTCCATCTCAGGTAGTCTGTGAGGTGTCTGGGTGACCAGATTGTTGAAAACCTGAGATGAGAAGTATTTATCAGCAATAACTATTTTTTTTTTGACTTGGTGCTGCCGTTTTCAGAAACAAACTGAGAAAAAAAGCCTTGTGAATGATTCATAGAATCATAGAATTGTTAAGGTTGGAAAAGACCTCTGTGCTCATCCAGTCCAACTGTCAGCCCAACCCCACCGTGCCTGCTAAACCGTGGGCTGAAGTGCCACGACTACATGGTTTGGAACGCCTCCAGGGATGGAGACTCCACCGCTGCCCTGGGGCCGCCTCTGCCAGGGCTTCACCACTCTTTCAGTAAAGAAATTTTTCCTAATATCCAACCTAAACCTCCCCTGGGGTAACTTAAGGCCATTTTCTGTCATCCTAAATACTTAGTACTTGGGAGGAGAGCCCAGCACCCACCTTGCTACAATCTCCTTTCGGGGAGTTGTAGAGAGCAATAAGGTCTCCCCTCAGCCTCCTCTTCTCCAGGCTAAACAACCCCAGCTCCCTCAGCACTTCCTGCTCCTGTGGCTTAGCACAATAGGAGACACCTTGCTGTTACTAACGGAGGAAGTTCACCTGCCTTGTTTCAGACAGGGATGATGCATTTAAGCAAGAAGAGATCATACATAAAAGATAAAGGATTCAGAGGAAAGGAAAAAAGGATAGCGGTAAAGGATTAAAACCAAGATCCAGATTTCATTGTATTTATTTCTTTTATGAGGTTCTAAATATCAGGGATTCCCTTTTGTTTTCTTGACAGATGGTTGGAAGGTGAAAGAAAATTGCCATATCATTTAAAAAGTAATCCTATTTGAAACAAATTAAAATGTTTTTTTTTTTCATAAAGCTAGCGAACCTATCATAATGAGATACTTAGAACCTTGTTTTACAAGCAATATGAAATACTTAGTATAGCTTCTCAGATTATTTCAATTCCTCGTGCCTCCAAATTAGTTTTTTGAGGAATAATAGCAACATTAAAGCAGCTTATTTTAATTATCACTTACTCTGGAAGTCTTTGGAACCCAGGAGTATCTTGGATCTCAGTGAGTCTTGTTCCGTCTTCTTTTCTGCTTTGAGGAAGAGATTACACGTACTTCTGATGTGCAACACAGCAGTTACGCATCGATTAAAAAAATAACATTACTGTCCCTTTTTAAACTTCTCGTGTTTTTAACGGCTGTAGCCCATCTATAGTTTGTTTCATTTTATGAATTCATTTATTGCAATTTAAGAGAAAGTAATGTATTAAAAGACGTGATGAATAGAAAAGTTAATCCCCGATTGTTTTCATCCAGCCTGCAGCTGTCTGTGAGTAAACGAGCACAGCAGATTTAGGAAGCATTTGCTATACAGAATTTACTATAGCTTCTATAGGATGGAGGTACCAAACCCCACTCATATATGTAAGAATACTGAAGCTTTCATTAGATACAGATATACAGATATTAAGTGTGTTGCAGGCTGATAATCCTTTGACTTGGATAACCTATTTTTAAATCTCCCTTTTGCCTTGGTTCTTTGTGATGAGATGAATTTTCAGATGGATTAAATGACATGGGTTGTTCTTCTTCAAGTGAGCAAGGTTTGTTTTATATTGTACATTTTGTCCTTCAGCAGCTCTGACGCTGGAAGCAATAGGATCCTTTTGTTTTATTTTTTGTTTGCTTTTTGCGTTTGAAAAGCGAGACACATTGAGCTGGTGTGCGAGTTTTTGGTAGTTGATTAGCAGACTAACTAATACTTGGATACTGTTGCTAGGCTTCAAGTCAGAGTTCCTGTATTCCTCTATAATTATGCAGAGATATGTGTGTGTGATGGTTTGTCTGTACTTTCACAGGATTTATTTTTTCCTTAAATACTGAAAGTCTGTTACTATGGTAGGCTTAGCCTTTAAAATCTACATATTCCACACTGGGAATTTGTTTTTAAAGAAAACATTTTTCAAGTACGAGTAAAATTATTTATTTTTATAGGCATTATGACTGTAAACATTTTAAGAAACATGCATTTTATTGTAAAATAAGCAGGGTCTTGCAAAAGAGAAGGGTATGAGTTGGTTTGTGGTAAAATTGTTTTCTAACCCATTTTATTTAATTAGATCAGAGTGATTGAGGTCAGCATTCTTGTTTTTTCAGCTGCAAGTGTTTTTATTAAACGCTAGCCAGCCCAATGAATATTCTGTTTGTTTACTTATTTATTTTGGTTTTTGGGAACCATTTAGTAATTTTTATTTTCATAAATCAAGTACATGCAGAATGCTTCTCAAGATATGGAGAAATCATATTTAGAAAGATAAAAGCAGAAACAAGAAAAGGCAGTAAATCAAAAGACTTAAAAATCTACAAAACTGTCAGCAGCAAACGATGACTTGTTCTATTTTTATCGTATGTTACTTAATAGAAGGGAAAGGGACACGAGCGTGTGTTATAGCCCTGTGTATTTATCACTTGAATGTGAATAACATTAACCTGTTTCAGTTACTAGGAGGCATTTTAACATGGAAGAGGATAATATTAGTGTAATCAGGATGACAGAAGCACCAAAGTCTTCATAGCCCACATTTTAAATGCATATTGTTTGATAGATTATTGTAATTCTAGGTTCCCTTTTGCATTTTCTTTCCAATACCCCTGCTAAATTAATAATAAGTTCTGTCCACAGAAAAACCCCTTTTGCATTAATGACTTTTAAGCTGGGTTGCAGCCAAATGAAATAAATTTGTTGCTCTTATTTTTCTGGCTTTCTTTGAAGGGTTGCAAGGAGCGTGCTCGGTCTTGCTATGCAGTAGCAAACAAATTAGAAACCTGGGAATTGTGATGTTTTAATGTAATTACGTACTGAAATGTAGGACAGAGCTTGAAAAACTTACAGTAGTTTTCTTTTTCCCTTTGATCAGAGGTAATTTTTCTCTGCGTGTGTATTAGTACAAAATTGTGCAGTAACCAGTTTTGTTTCAAAGTTGAAACGTTATTGTCAGGAGTTGGTTCTTCGTGTTGGCCTTTGAAGTTTGAAGCCCGTGTTCTCTGCGTATGACGTGAAGCTGCATGCAGAGTAGGGCAAATTATGTGTGCACAGTCATTGCCTGTGATTTCTTAGGCTTATTCTAAGTTTTGGGCAGGGAAGAAAGGAGAGAACTGATGACCTATATCACTGCTGAGATAAGTACAGTTGATTTCAGAATGATTTGGCCTGGTTTTGTAAATCAGTCTGTAGTGTGTCCTTGCCTACAACAATTGCCACAGCTACTCCTGTTAGAGTTTATTTTACAGACTGAACAAGAACCTTGTAAATGAGCTGAAAATACGCTACCAGAGTAATCCTAGGCCAACTTCAGTGCCCTTCAGATAATTTTGGTCTTGGACAAGAACGCTGTGGTCTGAGCAGTGGATGCAGGTCATGCAGGGCTTGCTGGCTTATTCCTGTCTTCTTCCTGGAGGTGCTGGAGATGTTTGGGAAGGTGGCAAAGGAAGAGCAGAAAAGAGGAGGGAGAACTGGTACATGTTTGGGTCTTGCCCAAACCTTCATTGTCAAATTCAAGTGTTTAGAAATGTTTCTAGGGCCCCCTGCTCTTACTTCTCCCAAGGTGGCTTCTAGCTAGGAAAAAGCTTCTCACCTCCTCTATACTCTTTCTAGGCTGTGGCCATTATTTCCGGTGGTGGAAACTGTGGAGGTTTTAGTAATGTTCCTATTATCAGTGCACTGTTCCATCGAGGAGAAGGGTCAAGTTACCTTTCCCTTTTTGTGTATCAAGCAGTTTATCAAAATAAGATTAATTTCTTGCTTTACAACAACTAACTAAATCAAGTAGATTTTACTATCCTCAAAAATTCTGATGATAATGCCATTGAGCTAAATAAGCAGATCAGGGGTCATGTTATGAGCAGACAGCAATGCAAGTACTGACCTCTCTAATTCTGAAATTTGAAACTATTATTTCAACTAAACTGGACCTTAGGATAATGATTTTCAGTTTATTTCAGGATAATGATTTTCAGTTTATTTCAGGATAATGATTTTCAGTTTATTTCAACTGAGCTGGAACTTAGGGTACTGATTTTCAGTTACTCCTTGTAATTGAAATTTGTAGTGTTGTTCAACCTGATGTCCAGGTCCTTCTAACCCCCAGAGCTCGTCCTGGAGTTGCTCAATAGTCTGCTTTCTGATTCATTCTTGCAGACGAGAAGCCTGGTCCTGCACCAGAGTGTCCTTGGGGGTCAAGGGCAGGTACTAGAATAAGCTAAGGAGTTGATTTAGGGGATGTAAAAGGAAAGTAGTACTTTTAAGTTTATAGGGCACAGATCATAAAACTGCAAGAGCTTTATGTGATAATGCTCTCTGACTTTCTCTGTGGTGCAGCTTACAGAAATTATATTAACCAGTTCCTGTTTGAACTGGATTATAGCTAGAAAAACATTTATAAAGAGCTGTAATGGTGTTAATGGGATTTGGAAAACTGTATCCTAATCTTACTGTCTGATATTTTTTGATCCATTTGTTGTGCTAGAGTTGATTACCGTTTCATTAAGTAGATATATCTTGTTTCTGATATCAGCTTGTCTGGCTGTAGCAACTGGACCCCGAGTACGGCTCAGTCGTCTCAACTCTACTGCATCTGTGCCCACATTTCTCTTCTAAAGCCCCTCCCTTCTTAGTGGCAAGGAACCATTCTGTACTAGCAGAAAGGAAAAAACTCGGAGGCGGAGATGTAAAACTTGAATGGAATTCTAAATTGAACACAAGTCTTTACCATGGACTCTGTGGGTTTTATTTCTGTTGCCATTTGATCAACATTATTTCAGGCGCCTTTCTGCTGACTTTTCTCAGAGTCCACTAAAATCTGTATCCCTAGACTTTCTATAATTATCCTTCTTTTTTAAGAGGATGTGTCTTTTGGAAGTATGTGATCAGTGCATTTCAGTCATGATATATAAGGTCTCTATGTAACAAACCAAGAGGGTTTGGATGGCAATACCAGTAATAGGATATTAGAGTATTATAAGGTAGGGAGTCTTCAATGCAGGTGTAAGGTAGGAAGCAGCCCAACAAGGGCTAGTACAGAAAAAAATTGTTTGAAGTGTCTCAGAGAATTCTAGTATTCCTGAAAAGTTAATGTATTTTCTTTAAATGGTTTTTCAACACGAGCCTCAAGAGCTCTATAAGATTGTGTCAAATGCCGTGCGGGATTTCAAACGGTGAAACAGTGAAGCCAGGTCAAAAATAGAGGTAGGACAAACGGAGAAATAGATGTGTGCAGCATCCCATGGCTTTCTATTTCACCCATTTAGAATGGTGAGAACACAGGGAAGAGCGATGAAAGAACATGAAATAAATGCTAGACTTCAAAAAAAAAAAAAAAAGGCAGAATAGAGATTGATAAGAATAGTCAGGAATGCTTCCTGAAGAAAATTCCTGTGCTTCCTAAAGTAAATTTAGAGATGGACTAAAAAAACCCAAATTAAAAAAAAAAAGAAAGAGATGGAGGGGAAGGAGAAGGAAAGAAGGAAAAGGAAACTCTCAATATAAGGATCTACATTGTACTGAACACTTCATTGCAAGCCTTTTTATGCACCCAGTAATTTCCTTTATATAATTAGACTATCAGTAGACTACAAAGCTAAGACCAGTGGCACAAGGATAGACTTGTAACTTCTAAATATATGGATTTTTATGTGCCCCTGTGTATCTTAATCATTGCATTATTGAAAACAGTTAGGTTCAGTATAGCTCACATTTGTGGAAAGGAACATCTTCCATGGATTAATTGGATTTGGATGAGTGTAGCCTTCCAAATTGGTTGCATTGCCAATCATATAAAACAGTCTGAATAACAGACTTCGTATGGATATAAAACTAAGCGTTTGTATGAGCTCAGTGATTGCAAGGATAATATTTTTCATTTAGATCGGTTCAAGTAACCTTTTTAAATTGTGCTTTTCAGAAATAGCTGATATCCTCCATTTTGTACAGATTTATTACACTTCAGTGACTCCCTTACTTGGAACTCCTCTTTCTATTATGCTAAATTTATGTTTATATCATTTTTAACCGCTCAACCTAGTGGTTTTCTTCCAAACTAGATTATGTATCAAAATTAAGTTGATGTTATGTTTTCCATTCAGTATACAACGATTTGGCAATTTACCTTAAGAACTGAGGCTTCACTGAAGAAAAAATGTTTTAATATCTTATGAATAATCTGATTTTCGTAACAAGGTATTAATGTCAGAGTTTCCATGAAAATTGATCTGGTAATATACAGTTTCTTTAAAAGGAAATGGTATCCTTGTAGAAGACCATTTGTTGTCAAATTATAGATGAGGGCTGATAAAGGGATAGGCTTTGAAGCACACTGCTTGGTAATGAGTGTAATATTTCACACTGTATTTCACACTGTTCACCGTATTTCACGCTGTTGCTGTTACTCCATTTATATCTCGGTCTCCTGGGCTATGTCTGAGTTGACAGTCTTTCCCTTGGAGTTCAGGATAAGCTGTATCTTTCTGCAGTCAAGGTTTGGTCAGACCGTTGATGTCTGCAGAGTAAACACTTTCTGAGTATTCAGATCAGATCTCCTTAGGATCTTGGCCAGAATTCACAGGAAGTCCAAGGACAGTGAAACTGCTTGAACCATTTCTGTCATTCCCTCTCATTTTTAATCAGCTGTTTGGAGTTTTATTTTATCTATATATTGATTTATTTTCCCTCTTTTGTTTCATTGCTAGATGTCCATTTCACTGCCAAAAAGATTTTTAGAGTGATTTTTCCATATTTTGCAGTTCAGTCAGAAGGATGCCTTGTTTACTGGTTTCCGTGGTTCTCTCCTGTTGCAAGTGGTGGTCCTTAAAGTGTGTATATGTTGTTTGTCACAGTAACTATTTTTGAAGGATATTAGAGGAATAATTACTTGGGAGTTATCTGGGTGTTCTCGGGAGTAATTGAAAATATACATTATTTCTAAAGGTTGTAAGGTAAGACAGAATTTATGGATGGCACGTGTCGTTAATGGATGCCAATTTTAATTTCTTCAAGTTCCAAGTTAACCAATTAGTTTTACTTACTTGGCCTATCTAAAGCTTGTTTTGTATTTGGGTGAAACTATAAATACTACTAAATAAGCTGGTTATGGCATGAGCTTATTTCTTTTGCACCTCTTTGTCTGGAGCAAATCTCTCTGCTCATTCCCTCATATGTAGATGGACATCTTCCCTCTGGACAGTTGCAAGTGCCAGACTGGGCTACTCTCCAGTCTCTTGCAGTCTGTCCAGCGCGGTGGAGCGTCCGTACCTTGCATAGCCTGGGAATCCACCTGGTGTGCAACAAAATGTTTTCTCGGTCAATCCCTATTCCATGTCCCTCCTCCTTTAACAAAGAATCATAGACTAGTTTGGCACAGAAGGGGCCTTAAGATCATCTGGTTCCAACCCCCCTGTCATGGGCAGGGACACCTCCCACTGGATCAGGGGGCTCCAAGCCCCATCCAACCTGGCCTTGAACACCTCCAGGGATGGGGCAGCCACCGCTGCTCTGGGCAACCTGGGCCAGGGCCTCACCACCTTCATATGAAAGCAGTTTCTTCCCAATATCTAATCTAAATCTCCCCTCTTTCAGCTTAAAAACATTCTCCCTTGTCCTATCTCTGCACTCCCTGATTGAGAATCCCTCCCCAGCTTTCCTGGAGCCCCTTTCAGCACTGGGAGCTGCTCTGAGGTCTCCCCAGAGCCTTCTCCTCTCCAGGCTGAACAACCCCAGCTCTCCCAACCTGGTCTCATGCAGGAGGGGCTCCAGCCCTCGCCTCATCTCCGTGGCCTCCTCGACTCGCTCCAACAGGTCCAGGTCCTTCCTGTGCTTATCCTTTCTGTGTGTGTCTTGATAACTTCATCTGCAGGTTTTGAAGTCAGAAGACTCTTTTCTGCTCCATTTTCTATGAAATGTTGCCGAAATAATTGTTCAGACTTTTTCATGAAAGACAGAATTATGCTTCCATCTCAATTCGGAAGAGGTTGCAGGGTAAATGCTATTCAATAGAGTGGCTATAATTGGGTGAAATTCATGCTGAATGAAAGCAACAAAAGATTTATTGAGTTGAAGAGGCAGTAGGGTTTGCAGCATTAAGATTGTATTGTTTGGATGTGTGTAGGAGTATCTCTGATTTTCTGTTAATTATATATTTCTACTAACTCCAGTAGACTAGGACATCAATACCCTAGTAACGATACCATCTCAAAATGATCGTCCTAGCTTTTGGCTTTCAGAAATAAGGAAACCATGAAAATAAATTGCCGGATTTTATTCCGTGTCCTAAAATATTCTCTTACAAAAAAAAAGATTACTTGGTAGATTTCCATTCTCTCTATATAATCTTTTGTTTTGTAGCATTTTCCACTTGGGAAACTACCTCTTATATCTGTTTGGAACATGTGGAATAGCAAAATTTAACATAAATTCTGTGATGTGTTTTCAGTTTTAAATGTACCTTATGAAATCTGTAATTTAACACTAATTATTTATCCTGAAGAAATTATTTGTTGTTCCTGAAAAAGGCCTTCCAAGTGCAGTCTGGTTTATCCTTTGACTCTCTCTTTCCATTCTTTTTTTCTTTGAATTAGCACCCAGCCACGTGTACTTCTAGGATTTCTGGGGTTGCAGGCACCACAGTGTATGAGTATCTTGACCTCAGGGATTTTAGCAGACCGATATTAATGTTTTCATGTGCGTTACTTGTCCTTAAAAGAGGATGTCCCATCTATATGAGTGGTCCTACAGCGATGAGAGCCCCCGTAGCTCTCTGTGATGCTGCACGGCCTGATCCCAGCTCACTGGTCTTTGCCTTCAAATGGATGGTCAGTCCCTCCTGCTTGTCCGTGTAGCACTTGTCCAGATGCTGGGGTCACACCTTGCAAGAAATCAAGAGGCCATGAGACCACGGAAATTTTTGTGCTTCTTCAGATTTGTCTTTACCTTTCTTTTTAGGGTTAAGCTTTTTATTTTGGGTCAAAGCATGTCTTATCTTGCCGGCTTCATTAACACTCTTGAGAATGCCAGGTGCTAAAGAGCTCTATTTTTACTGTGCAGATCAAGTGTGTCTAGTTTCTTGTGGCCTATTTTTACATATTTCTTCATTCTATGACTAGGAAAAGCTGTGAAGGGAAGGAGGAGATTGAGAATAGCCAGAGAAAACTGCTATGATATTATTACCGGAAAATAAAGGAGAAAATGCATCTGTGAGATTCCATTTCTGAGAGGGCCTAGAATGAAAACTAAAGGCAGGAAATGATGCATATAAAAACAAATAAAATAAAAAGTGGAAGAGTACATTTTGTCAGCTATATTTCATCAGTCAGTTGACTGTTTTCACATAATTCTATGAAAAATACTTTTAGGTTTTTGAATTAAGGATCGTTAAGTACCAGTGGCTCAGAAATATTCTTTCTTATCCATGGGTAATCCAGGACGTTCTTATTTAACCTTCAGTATTAAGCAGTTTCCTGCAGAAAATGAGGAGATGCTGAGCAACCTGATGGGTCTTCCCCTTCAGAGGAGGTGGCATACGATTTACTTTGGGCGTGTGTTTAAACCCAGCAGTTCCCTGTCTTAAAAATGAACAACTGACTGGGCTGTAGGGAGCTTGGAAGGGGGAAAGGAAATGCTCAGTTCCTTTGTGCAGAATCCACTGGGCAACACAGGGACCTGGCTGGGACTGGGATTATGCTCTCTGATAGTTGTTGTGAAGTTGATGTGCATGACATGAAACCAGAAAAATAGCGGATAATCCCTTATGACTTGCAGGAAGGCAAGAAAAATTTCCTTAGACTAAGGTAACCAAACCATTTCAGTCCTCCCCATAGATCCTTTGGACTGTTGGACGCTCTTCTTGTCCCCTAAAGTCTCTCTGGTTGACCCATAGGCAATGCTGTAGTTGAGTATCACAAACTGAGCACCTAAGTCACTACACATCTTGTGTTGTGTTTGCTTTTGTCTACAGCACTGTGACTCCAGGGGTATCTACCTCTTTTAAAGGCAAGCTCAGAAGTTTTCTGCATGTGCTCAGAGCCAGCAACTGGGAAATCTCTTAGTCTGAAAGGTGTAGAGCTAAGCTTTGTGCTGAGCCGTGTTTAACATCAGTAGGCTTCCAAGCAAGAAGGTTGTTAGCATAGATCGGTGCTGTACTAATGCATGGATACAGTCTGGTTTGAGGAGTGGTTAGAATGAGCCCAATTATCCGTCCCAGCAATACACAATCAGCCTGTGATGTGCTCTAACATCCAGAGTCTTTTCTTCAGCACAACTACCAAGTACTCATATTCCATATTGGGTTGTCTTAACTGCTAATTCCACTCATAATCAGAATTTTATATTTTTTTCCCGCTGATTACATCTTCCCTATTTCAGATCACTTTTCCTTTTAATCTTGATTGCTTTCTTGTTTCTTTCCTTCACTCTCACATTTCCTCATTTTCGCTTTTGTCAGTGCCAGTTCTTCTGTTCTGTATTGTTACCTCTGTACTCTCCCAGTTCTTTACCTTGGTTATTCAACCTCTGTTCCCTTATGAGCTACAACCCTTCCCTGTGTCTGAGGAAGCTGCTACAATTTCTGCACGGTGACTTGTTTTGTATGGAACTGTTTTGTATGGAACAGTTTTGTATGGAACTGCAGGATTATTGGGACAAGGAAAATAGTTTCTTCGCCCCATGTCCTAAACAAGAGCATGGCTGAATTTCAGCCTTTAGGCAGGGTAATCTTCTGTACCGTATCATAGCCTGACCGATAAAAAACTACAACACTCTTTGTTTGTCAAGCCACTGTGTGCACTACAATTGCATTGAACAGCAGTAAATTCTGAAAGTGATACATGAGATACTAGAGTTTCAAGTGTAGCGATCACCATAGTGTCTCACATACCGTTGCGGCGCAGCTACTGGCAGATCTGGATCTACCTTTGGTTTCTGCCGGCGCTGGGCTGCTAGCAAGGTGTTAATAGTTTAACCTGCCTCCTAGAAATATTCCGTTATGACAAAACAAGAAATAACTAGCACTTTCAAAACATAGGAGTTCATGGATCCGATCTAAGACTAACAACATATTTTACCAGTTCTGCGCCGTTTGATTTGGAGTTCAGGAAAATTAGCTAAAACCAATCCCAAGGGTCTGCTGCCAATCTTCCTTTCTGATCTGAACTTCAGACAGGGTGGGTTTTCCCTTTTGACCCATTAGCATAATAATGTTTATTCCTCTGTCTTCATAAGCAACAGATGCACATCCTTATATGTGAAGTTAACAAAGAGAGGCAAAAAGTGTAATAATCTGTATGCCATTTTTTGTTTCAACTAAATGAGCACGAACTTTGCTAGATTCCTAATGTAGGAAATGCTCTGAATTTTTAACATAGAACTGTATTTTCCTTCTTGTGGGAAATAATGCAGTAATCACTTTGATTTGGGTTTTTTTCGCCATTGCTAGCTCACTTGTGCATGGTGGGGGAATATACATTTCATTATGATGGTTGGATGGAGAAGGGTTTCCCTTTCACTGTCTTCACTGACAAAAGGTAAAGCTTGGAGCCAGTCTACCTCCAAAGCTGGTGGAGATTTTTATCCACACGGTGCACTGCTATTTTTTTTTTTTTAAAATAAGAATTGATCATGTTGAGTCAAAACTCCCCAAGGGTTAAAAGTGCTTCTCATCCTTCTGTGGAGTACAGGTTATTATATTAGAAAGTACATTTCAAAAGTTATTTTCTGTCAGAGATTTTATGCAATTAAGCATAATTTCTTGCCTGTCCAGAGATTTGGAGCGAGTAGCACTTACTGAGAATTTTTTGTTCGTATAGTGGCATTAATTGTATGGCATTCCCATACAGAATTTGGGATTAGCTCGTTAATTTTATTTCTTAAAAAAAACAATTATGGAATTATCCGAAAGATAGTTTAGGGTTTTCCTCTTTTTGAAGGATCTACCTCTTCTTTGCTGCAAAGAACTGGATGTTAAATGGATGGAGCGCCTGTTTTTAAGTTTGGAGTGTTGCCGATGCTTCAGAGAAAAGGGTCCCTGTGCAGGGTGATGTTCTGGTTGCTATGGTGATGGTGCTTTGTTTTGAATGCTGTGGCACAGGATCCTGTGGGCTGGCAATGACCACCACGCCTGCTGTAGGTACCCAGGAATTACTGTGCCCTGCGTGCTTTCCTCTTTGCAAGACAATTAGTGTTTCTGTTTTCCACCCATGGCTACATTTAAATAATCAGTTGCAGTTCATTCTATGCCAGCTGATGAGGGATAGAGTTCATTTGATGAGGGAAGTTTTTCTGGTGTCTAAACTCTGTTATGCAAGTGACAAATTGTGTTCTACGTTAAAGAAGTGTAAATCTGGATAAAATCCACCTAAATTATTACGGATTTAGGCTAGTGCCTTATCTTAGGGAGTGTTCGGGTTTCCTCTTGCAGAATAAAAAAGGCAATATCTTAAGTCTGTTTCTCACAGCTGGTGGACCGCGTCCTATGCAATCTGAAAAATATCTATGCAGGTTTTCAAAAAATCTGCTTCTCTTCTGATTTGCATCTTCTGTCTAAGTGAAAAAAATGGAGTAAGTTGGGAGGAAAGAGCTGTTTAAAACCAAAGATTCCCCATTCATAATTTGGTAACTGCATGTTTTTGACATATGAAGATAAAACTGCAATGTACTTCCGATACCCAAATGTTTTCACTGATCTAGTGCTATATGCAAATTAATATCTAAAATTATTTCATTAATACTGGGTTCATGTACAATAGCAGGTATGCTGGTTTCTGAAACAGTATGTTAAAACGACATAAGCTTTGGATATGACTTCTATCGATTACACCAGCATATGGCTTAGACACTTTGTTACCATCCCCAACACAGCAGGCTCTAATTTTAGAATGTCCTTTACTGGTTACAGCTAAATTGTTTTTGTCATATACTTCCTTTTTTTTCTGAGAAAAGTAAAGAGTTTTTTTTGTTTGCAATGTTTTAATAATCATGCTTGAGTCCATTACGCTTTGTGAAAACTAGAAAGAAATAGGAAAACAATGAGTCATTGAAATACACGTTGTAAAGGATTAAATTCTCTATTCTGGTTGAATTGCTTCCAGGCAATAAGGAAAAGTCAGCCAAGTATCATATCATGTTAAAGAAGTCTCAGAATCTTGGCAAGTTTTTTACTGTTTTTTCCTGATAAATACTCTGAAAATTTGAGTTTGGGAACACCAAAGTCATCTCTGCTACGTGAGAGGTGCCTATAAGGGGCTGGGTAGGCAGGGCATAATGATACTGGGTGGCACTGGGGTAGCGTTGAGTCATTTGACCGTCAGTGAACATTAGCGGTAAAATAAAATATGTTTCTTAATTCCTATGTGAGTCCTTGTCACCCAAGATCAGCATTTTACTAAGTTGTTACAGTGAGCAGAGCTATTTAAAGAGGCAAAATGTTCAAGTCCAAAATTTGTTTCATGGAGTGTCAGTCTAGTACACAGCCAGACTCATTTGACATCATTATCCAAAAAATAGTACAGATCTATAGATGCAGAATTAGAAGAAATGGGGTTTAGTCATGAAAGCTTCACTTGCATCCTCTGACCAGTTTTGTCTCACCATAGAGCCATTACATTCATATTAATCTCAGAAAAGCTAAAGGGTGTCCTTTTCAAATAGCTTTCATATTTCTATATTAAATAACATTTTATAGGTTACTTTTGAGGTGGCAAGACGTGGCTAGACGTGTTTAATACAATAAAATCCAGGTCACTAGTTAAACTTCTCTTGTCTTTACATAAAGAATATTTTCTGCTAAGCTGAATGTCTTTTAATTGCATAAAACTGAACACACACGCACAGAGTCAGGATTTACACGTGTCTAAAATGCAGCCATTGGGACCTACCATTTTTGTCTTTTCCTGCAGACGTGTAGAAGAATTAAGTGCAAGTAGCATTGACCCAAAAGAAGCTTGAAATCAAAATCAGATCTCTATGTTTAATAATACTCAAATTTTCTCTTTAAATACATATGAATTTGGGATAACAACATAGTTTATGTGTAAAGAGAGATGCCAGTTCTGAACTATTTAGCAAAATATTTGGGTACATATTTCATCTCCTTTTTCTAGGATGCTACTGCTTTTTATCTTGGATCAGCAATAGAAGCATAGGAGAACTCAATGAATGATAGTTTTTATTAATTGAGTGAGTCCATGTGTACAATGTGCTAGTGATAGAAAATAACTTATTGTAAATGATTTTTTTATAAATTTCAGTTTCTTTACTTTGGGGGTTATTTTTGGCAAAGAACGCATGTGGAAAATTTAATATAGCTTTATAGTGAAAGCATCATATTGGAAGTACCGAGTCTCCTGAGAAGCAGAGGTTAACGTTCTTTGAGGATGTGTTTCTGCTTGGTCTTCCTAGGGAAAACTATAAATCTTTCTGTGGAAATCTTCAAGGAGGCACCATGAAAGTAGAGTTTTGGTCTGGATTCTGGAGCTTTAAAAATATCTTGGTAATTTCCATAGAGTGGAAGCCTAACCCTCTACTTGCTGACTTGGGGCTCTCTGTGCCCCGATTAAATGCTGTGTTGTCATGACACAGCCACTACAGTGTAATCATCACACTGCAGAGATCGCTGCAGTGGATCTGAGAGTCAATTTAACTGAAAATCTGTGAAGGGAAATACAACTGAACTAGAGGAACGTGAGCTGCTAGTACAGTGTTTTGTGTCAAGAGTGTTTCAAAAAGTGTGTGACTATCCTCATATTCTTACTGAAACAATATTTCATTGTGAATTCTAGGCAGAGGTGGTTATTGGTCTGATTTTTCTTCTTCACCAACAGCATATTTTTCTCATTCTACCTGGAATATTTGATATTTAGGATTTTTTTTTCTTAGGCTTTCTGATAGTCAAATATATATCTGAAAAGACTACAAAAATATATGACCTTAATGGATTTTTTTTTTTCCACCTGGAGTGAGGCATATTTGATATTTTTATTCATTATTTTACGCTCTCTAATTTTATGGTTATGATAAGAATGCTTCCTGTTGTAATTTGTCATTCTGTAATTTCATGGGATTAGGGATTGCCAACAGAATTTTGGGGTTCAACCAATTGTTGAAGTAAATACCTAGTTGATTAAGCCTAGCGCTTTTTCTGCTTGAAAATATCATGTCTGAAAAGTAAAAATAAATTTCCATTGAATTGGAAAGGATTCTGCTGTGTACAGTCTGTTGGGAAAATCAGCATTGCTTAAATAGAAACATTATAATGATGTCCTTAAAACCAGAAGGGTTCAGTTGAGTTTTGATAGTGAACGTTAATGTGCGGAGTTTACAAATACCTGAGAATGCATCAATGATAATAAATTCAGGCTAACTAATACTAATATAAGGTTTATGTGGATTTCATGGTAAAATTGTCCAGGATATTTTGTATAAACTTGCAAAAAATTTTGCATGCCTTTACTGTTCACATCAGTTTGTAAGTAATGGTGTATAACTTCTTAAGGGCTAACTGGGCTTTCAGTTTCTTACTATGATTTCTGATCTTAATGTTAACTGCTGTAAAATCCTTAAGATAATAAAATAATGGTTGTAATTCATGGTCTAAGGTTATTCCCATTGAGTCTTGCTATTGAAAATGACGATGGTGACAGCAATAGCTTCTTCCCTCATTGGAGAAGTGTTTTACAGAACTTTGAATTGGTTTTTATGCTTGACTGTTGCATGTCTGAAGTTTCATAGCCAGACAAAGAATGAATATAAATGTAGTCAGTGCTACAGTAAACATAGGCTTTTAATAATTAAAAAAAAAAGTCCGACTTTGAGGTGTGTGCCAAAGACATTAGTGCAAGGAGTGGGAATCTACTTGAATACGATTAAAGCAAGTTCCTTTTCAAAGCTTGGGCAGAGGTCAATGCTTTTGCCATCACGGCAGAAAGATGGCAGCTTTCAGACTAAGCTGCACCAAATGCTTGCAGCCGCTGGGACTGGGGCTGCGATTGTTTCATAGGATTCTGGAATGGTTTAGGTTGGAAAGGCTCATAAAGATAATCCTCTTCCACCCCTCCCTGCTACAGGCAGGAACACCTCCCACTGGATCAAGGAGCTCCAAGCCCCATCCAACCTGGCCTTGAGCACCTCCAGGGATGGGGCAGCCACTGCTGCTCCGGGTGCCAGGGCCTCACCAGACCCACAGACAAAAATTAATTCCTAAGATCTCATCTCAATCTCCCCTCTTTCAGCTTAAAACCATCCCTCCTCATCCTGTCCCTGCACTCCCTGACCAAGAATTCGTCCCCAGTTTTCTTGGAGCCCCTTTCAGCACTGGAGGCTGCTCTAAGGTCTCCCCAGAGCCTTCTCTCCAGGCTGAACAACCCCAGCTCTCCCAGCCTGGCCTCATAGCAGAGGGGCTCCAGCCCTTGGATCATCTTTGTGGTGTGGCTCCTGCAGGAGTCTCCAGGCTTGCTGCGTGGAGGAGTTTCAATTCAGAGTAGATTGTGAATGATCCTCATTCTTAACTGCTTTCCCTTGATTTGCATTTGATTCTGAGCTGCTTAACCACTGGTAGATTATTTCGATTTTCCTGGTGAATAATGCATGAGGCTATATAAGTGGATGTTCCTTGTCTGAGTGGGCTGCAGATGAAAAGTGTCAGCTCCTTTGCAGCATTAATGTGCATTTTTTTTCGCGGGTTAGAGCTGTAGAGAACCTAGGTGTGCTTTTTTTGGATAACTCCTACAAATGCCAAAATATTGGCAATGTTTGCTTTTTCTCTTCTTTTCCGTTTGAATACCTGTTATTACAACGAAGAAGTCAGTTGCCAGTTTTTTATTATGACCTTATTTTCCTTGGGACTCCTCTTCAAGATTTCAGTATTACATTGTTGTACCTACTGCTTAAACTTCCCAAAAACTGTCAGGAAAAGGACCGTTTTTTGTTGTTGTGTTTCTGCCCTAAGGTTAATTTATTTTATCGACTTAGAACACTGATTCCTTTTTTTTGCACCTCCTTCTTTCACCTTATTGTATACCAAGGAATAACTGGAGTATCCTTTCCTGTGTAGGCAATCTCGAGGCACAGATACAAGTAATACTCATGTATAGTATGTGCAACGTTTTGTATAGGTCGATCTAAACACATCGAATGCAGTAGGAGTTAAAGCAACATTTGAACCCACCCATGATCCATTTAGTAGGAAAACCTCTTCAAATTTTTCCCTTCTTAATTTACTAAGGGCCATTTGAGGATTTTAATGTACATTTATTTCAGTCCCTGGGGTAGGCAGATCTTTTCTCCTTTTTCAGCTTTAATATTCCGAAATGCTTGAAAATTAAAGTATGTCTGTACATATTTCGTTTGCTTGTGGTTAGCCTTATAATTATGGGGCATCTATTCAAAATCCTGATTTGATCCCTAAAATATAAAGACTCTGAAACTTAGGTCACAGGTCATTCTAAACAAAATATTTAATTGGAGCGGTCAAACCTGAAACATCAAGACTTCCAGGGATGTATCTGACATATCAAATACTTCGGAAAATGGTGTTTGATATCAGAGTCTTGTGGGAACATGGTTAGAAAGAGCTCCCTAAAATATAGAATCAGGTTACTGAACAAAAAAGCCTTATAAATACAACTCTTCCAAACTCCCTGAATATAAAAATATCCCTTGAATTTACAGACACCCAGACATAAACTGTAGACAAGTATATTGTAAAATAATGCTTTTAAACTAAACTTAGTCTGACATTTCATAAGAGAAAAGATAGGAAGGGTGTGAAATTGCAGAGGTTGTATAGTAAACAATGCATAGTTGTGTAAATGTTTATAAAGTAAAGATAGTTTAATAGCTATGGTAACAGAATTCCATATTCAAAACCAATCCTATGAGTATTTTGTGAACTTTTTATAGTATTTGATGTGGAGTTGCTGGAAATTGCAGAGGAAATATGTAGCAGAAATGCACGTCCTTAGAAGGGCTGGTTTTATACTGGTGTAAAAATAATTAATAATATATAAACCTAATTACAAGGCATGCTCTGAAAGCCATTTTCTAGTAAGATAAGTGATCTTTTCGTGATGATGATTCTGTGATTCCAGTGCTACCGGGGCAGGGAGGGGGATGTTGTCGTTGTCCTGTCCACCACTACCTCAAGTGGTCCCTGTCTTTCACACGTGTAACTCGGAATGCTGCAGCATTGTTCGAGGTGTATCGCTAAGATATTCCAGTCTTCAAAGCCCTGTGTCACCTTCCTCAGCCGTTCTTAATCACGTTTAACATTCTTCATCAGCTTTCATTACCTTTACTGTTACCTCATTTTCATTTCCTCATTTCAAGTGCAATGTTGGAGGGACAGCAGAGTAGGAATAACTGAGAGAAACTAGAGTGCGCTTCCCCATCTCCACTCAATGTTTATTTTGTCCAGTTTTCCATTTTCACATCATACCATAAGAAGAGCTTTGCTTACATAAACTTCTGCTTTTAAATTTTCCCCTTAAAATCAAATTCTGACATCTAACTTCTCTTTGATGTTGCCTTCATTCCTTGCCCTTCTTAAAGGATCCTGCTATCCATATCCAAGTAGAAGTCCCCGGAATCTGTTGCTTGCAGGTAAGGGTTAAACCACGGTGATTTTTATGTTTGGATACAACAGCAGAAAATTCTGGTTTTCATATGCTTATTTCTGAAAATGATGAAATTAATTTAGGAGCACAGCTTTCCCATAAGGAAAGGTTTCCCAAACCCTTATTCTGTTGGTTTGAGCTTGTGTAAGCTGGGAGTAGATAAAGAGTCTCTATTAAAGATTTTTAGTTCCGAATGACTCTGAACTCTACATTTATGCCTCAGAATGTAGAAAAGATGGATGGTGTAGAGGAAGTGGTTTTAGTGTAAGTTGCTATTCACTGTGACTAATAGAATAATCTATTTTTAATATGTATATAAATTCATATGTATATAAATATGTATATAAATTCATATATCTACAGTAGTGAGTAAATGCTGTGTTGTCCCAGCCAGTATCTCAAACAGAATGCTAGGGGACTGAATTTTCTGATGATGTTTGACTTGCTGTGGAGAGGGACTGCACTTAAACTGCACTTGGATGAACTGCCTTGGTGCTTCTCAGCTGTGTCCCAGGGAGACACAGGCACGCACTGGTCCCTTTCTCTCCTTTGCTCCTCTGGGAAGCTTGGCTGCACGGGCCATGAAGGAACGGGACTGTTCTCAGATACATCTGAGATGATGCTCATCCCAGTCTGAGCATCCCATCTAGAGCTGTTTTGGGAGGACACCCTCCATGGTGTAGGACACCCTCCATAAGGGTTAGAGCTGGGCTTAATCTTTCAAGAGTGTGATGTACCCTAATGGTAACAAAGGGATTTAACGGGCCGGGCGAACATCACTAAGTGGCCCTGCAGAGATTAATTTCTTCTGCCTTTGTTCACAGGAAGAGAGGTTGCGGTAATGAACAGAGACAATGATTAACGGCAAGGCAGACAAAGCACAGCCTTTGAGTGGGGGTGCTATTGACAGTCATTTTTATATTACTTGTGTTCCTGTACCACAGAAATGTTGTACTTGATTAACAAAGCTTAAGTCATTCTGGAACTGGTGTCAAAGGCTTTACTTAACCATGGGCAGCCTTCGATGTGAAGACCAGTGAAAACTTCATTATCAAATTTAAACAACGGTAAAATGGAAAAACATTTAGCGAAAAAGTTTATTTGAAGAGTGGTGTTAACGTGAGTGGTGCTGGGTATTTATAATGTCAAAGAAAAATAATGCAGTTCTGCACCTCATCTCATGATCTTCTTGCAGATGACGTTTCAGCAAGGACTCTGCGTACGGGTAGCGCACTCTGTGTGGTCCTACCTGCCTTTTTCCTGGGAAAGCCAGTAGGTGTGCAGAAAAAAAAAGGGCAACTTCTGCTTAGGAAACTTCTACCTAAAAGTGTTTTATGGTATGAGCCAAATCAGGAATTTTAAAATGTAAGGTGTCGGAAAAATAGACTGAAAGAGAGACTGATACGCATTAAGATTATTCTTTTTTTAAACCACGTAACTACAGATTATGCGATATATGGCAATAAATGGGGTGGTTCCCCATGGATGGTTGTCGCTGTACCTGTCTTCCATCCATTACAGGGTGTCATCCGTTTAATTCTGTTGCATTGTGGTTTGTTTGAAAGCTTTATAACACAGTGATTTTTATATTTTTCAAGTGTAATAAATAGGATACTGCTTATGTACGAATATTTCTATGAATACAGATAGGCTTTTTTTTACAGATTCTTTTAAGAGCATGATTATTGCTTAATGTATCTGGATATGTTACTTTGTGTTAGTGTATTGGTATTTTAATGGGGTTTACAATTCACTCGTTAATAGGAAGTCTCAATTTCATTGAACGATGGAGGCTGGAATTTTTAGTCATTAAAAAAACCCAGCTGCTTAATTTTTATTCAAAGTCAACAGAATTTGGAGATAAAAGTTTTTTGATCATCCCAATTTTGGAATTTATTTGAGACAGTGGCTTTGACAATTCCCTAAGGTATGCAAGGTGTCTGCTCAAGCCATGCAGAATTCCAGGGACTCGGCAAAGTAGGAGGATGGTTGTAGAATATACAAGTTGGAGATTATCACATTTATTCATGTAAAATTGTTATCAAGAACAGTTTAAATAAGGAAGGCTTATATAAAGAGGTCTTGGTGCATGCCTACAGCAAGCCCACTCGTCTGAGGACATGTGTACATACAGCTGAATATATGCACGTCCTTTTTATGGTGCAGTAAGTGACAGAATCCATTTGAGAGGAATTAAGTTCTCAAAACTTGAAATCAAGTGCTTCAAATACTTCAACGAAAGAACAACAAATCTTTTCAGTGTCCTTAATATTATCAGAAATATAAAGCAAATGTTAAGCACGCTTTATCGTTACTTTCGGTGTATTTGCTTGTACTCCTCTGTCACTTCAGTTGCACTTAATGTCTTTGTGGATCTGAGTTTCAGTATTGAGTGTGACTAATAGTTTATTGCTGGATCAAAAGAAGTATTTTCAGAACTTAAATACATATCGGAGCAACAAAAACCACATTCAAAGTTTGCTAAAAACAAATAAACATTTAGGGATGAATTAACCAATACATTTTCTATTGTAAGTGTAAGTGATTCACATCACTTGTTTTCTTAACTGCTTGCACAGTATCTTTTGGAGCAATAAATCAGATGGCATAGCCTTTGTATTACAGTAGAATTTGCCTCTCTATTGTGGAGAAAGTTTGAAGATAAGTCAGTTAAACTCCTGTTGAGAGATGTTCAGTTAGAATAGATTTCATTAATATAATTTTTCACTGTTATGTCTCAAAGGGAAAAAAAATACTCAGTGTGTAGCTAAACATTGCTATAAGAAATGTTAGGATGTAAATTCTGTTAGATTGGCATTTATGGACCAACAGTGCCTGGTAACTGCAATATCCATGCGCTTGACAGCTTTTAAGTTTGCCTACGCAACACTGACCCACGTACAGCTGTTTAGAAATTTCCAATAACGCTTAGTGTTTTGGGTTTGGAGGAGAGTTCAGCATCAGTGAAGTCAAAATTTTTATGAAGCTGTTTCTGTTTGGTGCACCTCTGAAATATTGTGCAGTGGCTACTCCACTCTTTGCGCGATGTAGGAAGTTGTTATCTGTGTCTGGAGACTTGCCGGGGCACCTCCAATCTCCTACCATCATTTGGATTCCCTTCTCCAGTCAGGTATCTTTTCAAGTGCATCTTAGATTATTTCAGCCACAGCGGTGGCGTATTGTGCTGCAATACGGGTGTTGTAAGCCTTTCTGCTGAGCCCTAGCTAAAATACAGGAAATTTTCAATGCAGTTTCATTAGGTTTTGTTTTTCTTGGTTTAAAGTTATAATGTAGTGGCTTTGGGGATTTGAAAAAAAAAAATCTATTCAAAATGTGGTATAACTAGGATTACAGGTTGTCAGAATCAAATCGTGCTGAGTTTTCTACCATGGGTACAGCCTTTGTAATGAAATGTATAGGTGCTCTGTGTTCTGTTTTTATTAGAAGTTGGAAATTATCTTGAGGACTGCTTAGTTCTGCTTAGTTTTATGACATTTTCAGTTCTTGTCAGAATCTGCCATGACAATTGCTTAGCTATGAATTAAAATCTTAAGGATTCCTAATTCTGCTCCATCTTTATCTGATAAAATGTTCATAAACTCACAGTATGAGGCATCATCTCATGTCTCTAAAAAAAGGGCACTGGAGGCTGATCTAATTCCTCAAACTATGAAGGTGCAAATAAAGAGGGATTTATAGAAAGTATTTTTGTATTTTATACGAAGTGTTGAAAACTGAAGTGCCCGAATGGGTTACTAAACCGATAAGCAAAACTACTAGTCCTGCTTTCGCTGATTGATATCTCTTTAGCAGCCTGGTTCTGATCCAAGCCCTACTGATTCTTTAACGGTTTCTTAAGCCCAACGAGCTTTTACGTGGGTCCTCCCTGTTTCAGGAGGCACAGCAAGAGTGAAAGCGTAATTTAACTGTCCCCATCACCCGGGTGTTCCTGACTGACGGAACGAGAAGCCCCGTTGGGGAGCTCTGGTTTAATTAGTTCAGCTTTGATTCAGCCTCAAGATGAAGGAGCACAAAATTTGCCTTAAGTCGATATCGTACAGCTCTTTTCAGTGCTCATATGACAAAAATCTTAATAAATTAAAGAAGATAAGCCTTTCAGAAGCTAATGAAGGCATAGTTTCATAACTAAGCATTTGAGCAACCTGGACCGCTGAGGTTAGATAACCTTATTCAGTTATTGAAAGCGAGTGACAGTTTTCCAGTAACGGCTTCAAAGCAGTTAGTTGCCTTCTGTGTTTTCAGAGGCTTCTCTCTATGTATAAGGAAGGTTGCACCAGGACACATCTTTTGATATCATGTGACATTATGCAGTGCACCCATCACATTGCATCATCATTGAAATAAACACTGTTCGGATCACGTCCTTTCCTTACATTAAAGCTTAATGACAAGAAATTGAAGTTGTAAAATGAGAACAAATGGATTCCTACTACTCTTCTTTCTGTATGTGTTTCCAAAAGATAGGATAAATGGAGATGGAAACATTTCATATTTGCTAAAATCAGCAATCATAGAATCTTTGTGGTTGGGAAACACTTCTAAGATCATCTAGTCCAACCATCAGCCCAACACCACTGTACCTACTAAACCATGCCTTGAAGCACCACATCCACGTGTTTGTCCATCACCTTTAGGGATGGTGACTCCACCACTCCCCTGGGCAGCTGTCCCAATGCTTCAACACTCTTTCAGTAAAGAAATTTTTGCTAATATCCAGTCTAAACCCCCCTGGCCATTTCCTCTTGTCCTATCTCTATCAATCCTAATGAGCCATTACGAAAAGTCAAATCTTCACCCTTTTTAATTTCCTCAATGATTTATTCTTCAAAATTTAGCTGGAGAAATTGGATTTTCTAAACATCTGGTGTAGTGCGACAGCTAGTTGTATCTTATTTTTCCAGCTTCCTATCTTCCTGCAGCATTTTGTGTGGGTGTTTGCATCCTGCGCAGTCTCCCACATCTCAAGCATTTCTAGTTTCCCCTGGGAGAGTTTTTCACATTCCAGTGCCCCTCATTGTCAAAATTCAAACCGGTAGCATTTTGATAAATTAGAATTCTTTCACGACAGTCATTTTGTGCTTGGGTGGGGACAACGTTAAGGTCAGCACCCAAGCTCCCACACGATTACAGGAAGTCGTAGAGTAGTATGAAGTTTGCTTCTGTGGTGCTTTCCTTGCCGTTATTTTGGTGGCGTACTACTATGCTGTGTACTTCTCTCTTCATATTTGCTTCTGTGTAGTGCCTGTAGGGAATTTCAGCAGTGGCTTGCTCAGTAAAATAGCATCAGTGAATTATTTAAGATGGAGATAGTCACTTTAGTGTGATTTAATAATTAAAAAACCCTTTTAAGAAAAAGCTGCCTCCATAGAGACCTTTGGGGAAGCGCTGAGAACCCTTGTTTGAGAACTGATGGTTCTGACCAGCACCCCTGTAGTTTCTGGATTACCACGATATTGTCAGCTGTTAACAGTTAAAGGAAGATCCTCACAAGCTCCATGTAGTCTCTGGTGTCTTATTTACTTTCTTCACACTTAGCAAATTCAGACCTAAATTATCATTGCATATTCAGATCATTAAACATTTCTTATCTCTTCTTTGCATTGCTTTCTTTTAGAGAATTGTTTAATAATGTAAAGAATCTAATAACGTGAATCTCACCCTTTAAAGAGGCAATATTTTATTAACAAATCCAGGCTTTTTATGTATAATGTGAAATGCTCACTGTGTATGTGTACACGCACACAATATATAAAGTTAGAAAAGTTTATGGCTAGCATTTAATTTCCCACATATATAGCTATAACTCTCTTCAAAGCCCAGTGTAAATTGTGATGTTGGCTTAAGATTACAAACAGCTTCATTTAGGAAACCACGCAGAGAAAGGTATTGCCTAAGGATGTAAAGATATTTTATTTCCCTGAGAAAACAAAGTGGTTGCTATGGGACAGAAAATTATCTAATGATGCCTTTTCGCAGATACAAGCTACTGGACAGAATTAGAATGTTCAAACCACAGGAGGTGAAAATGTTGATTTTTCTAGGTTTTATTTTTGAAATATTTTTCTTAGTGCAGATCTAGGCATTTTCAAAACAAATAAAGCAACAGGTATTTTTTTATAGGGTACAATTTAATTGTTTTTTCTTTCCAGTCCTTGTAGAATAGTGTGCAAATGAAACGTATTTGTTTAGTCAAGCGAGCTTTTAAATACCTATAAAGAAAAGTGCTGTCCTTTTGAATGCTGAGTGATGATTTTTTTAAGATATCACCTCGTACAAATAATGATTTTTTTATAGAGCAATATAATTAAAAATCTAAGCAATAAGTGAAATTCATTCTGTAAATTTAATAACAACAACCTCATTTTTTTTAATGAGGGTAGCATTTAAATACTGATGTTTAAAATGCCACTGCACCAGATCTAAAAGTACTCTCAGCATGATCCTTTAACTAATCAGAATTATTGATTCCAGTGCAGTTGAGCTGTTTGGGGGTTGTTTGGCTGTGTGAAATGCGTTGTGATCTATCGCAAACCTACTAATTAACTCTCTTACCCCATCCTGCATGTGCAGAAGCTGTGGTTCTGTCTCTTCTCTTTCTCTTTTCCTGTAAGATTTCCTACGAGATGCTCCAAGTGTACCAAAATGGAGACTGGTAAAACTAATTGCTTTAACTACAGCAAAACACCGTGTGACTGTGTTCTTATACCTCTTATCCGGGTATTTGGTTCCTAATGGTGTAGAAAGGCACATTTTAAAGTTTTTTTGGAAATGGTTGTCTGCTTGTGTCCCATTGAAGTGTATCTTTCAGAATTCAATTAAATGAACCTTGAAAAGGTGCTTAGTGGTAAATCTACCATCCCTTAGCAGCATTGGTGGTATCCAGAGCAATGACAACCCGGCACACTGGGAAATTGTGTGGAGACTTTGCAGGTGGATCTTCATGGAGTGTTTTGAGTAAAGGATGGCTTGTTAGCTCTAGCATAATGCTTACCTTGCCAGACTCTTCAAAAATTACATGTGAACCATGTTCCCTTTTGCTCTTTGGTCTCAAAATATACTGCAGAAATGCCCAAGTTCAACAGTGCCTGCTGGATTTTGCTCTGCACTTATTGCGCTCAAGTGCTTATGTTACTTACATGAATTACTTAGCACTTGTACTCTTTGTTAAAAAAGGATTTTAATGTCCTTCCTAGCTTATTATGAACAGTAATTTTTAATGCCTGTAGATTAGTAATGAGGAAGCTCCTTCCTAATGCTTGAGAAAAGTCAGTCTGTCCTCGAATGAAACATAAATCAAAGTTGCTTTATAATATTTGAGTTTGTTCCATTCATAACTTTATTCCTCTAACAAGCTTGAAGACCTTAGAGCTCTTGTTTCTCCAAAGAAATTTCTGCTGTGTTCATGCTTTAAATTCTCACTAGTCATGTTAAACTTGCATGCATGCAAAAATCGCTGCTTTGCATCGTTCTGCTTTTGGCATGAGTAGCTAAGAGAATGGTCTTGCAATATCTTTAACGTTCTTCTATCCCCCCCAAATTCCCTGTGGGTAATATCAAGCTAGGTAAGTCTTCCTTGTGCTATTTAAAGACTTTTAAAGAATGTGCTGTTCTAATATCAAGAAACCATTGAGAGAAACCATTTGCCATTGAGAGAGGGGGTGATTTCTGTCCTTAGTATGTGCTTGTACCTCTGTTCACTCAGAGATATTCATCTGATTATTGTCTTTAATTTAAAATTTCTGCTTTGTTTTGGTTTCCTATCTCCTTTTCTATATTTTTTCATACTATTTACAACTGTTCCCTAAATTTTGTCTCGTAGTAGTCCTTAGAATCCTGTTTAACAACTCCAGCCATCTTTCACAGTCTCCTTACTCCAATTCATTCATGGCAGGAATTTCTGGAGCTGCAATATCGTTTTCTGCCAGCCCGTTTCCTGAACTGTCCATTCTTATGTTACCTTTATGTGCTCTTATGTGCTCACGGGGTCTGTTCATCACTGCTAATCCTATCTTTAGTCTTGGGGTTTGTCCTTCTCTCTTTTTCTTTAAGTGTTTGCATGTCTTTACAGTGCTGTATGTTAGTGAAGATGTTTCTCACATGACATTAACAGATGTGTGTTGGGGGGTTTGTTCTGTCGCTGACTGTAGGCACCACCTGCGCTGGGTAGGTTTTGAAAATCCCACATATCGGTAAATGTAAAGCAGTAACATAAAAGCCAAGAAAATAATCATCACATGCAGAACTTTAGTTAGGAGATAGCTGCTTCCTCCCACCACCATATTTTTTCCTATAAAGAAGAGTAACACAATGGATAAGAAAGATCAATTGAATTCACAGAGAAAGATTTTCCCAGCCATAATGGTGCATAGCAACAATAGCCCTGATAGTTCAGCCCTTTAAGGAGCACAGATGAAGGTTAAAATTAGTCAGTAAGGCTTAATTAGTGAGATTCTAAAATAAAATCCACGTTGAGACAGGGTAAGGTGATGATAAGGAGAGATAATCTGTATTTCATTTATCATGTTGTTTACCACAAGCAATACCTACTTTCAGAAAGGCTATGCATTCCTGCCAATTAATGATCAGAAATTCTCATATAATCTCCTCTAAAAATCCTAACAAACTTTAAATGCTAAGCATCTCGATGTAAACTGAAAAAAGTACTAAGAAATCCCTGCCCATTCTTTTAGACCATGGACTAGTGGAGCACTAGTTAAAAATGAATTTCCTAGTTAATATTTTGAATCTTGTCTATTGAAATATTGATGGTGTTTGAATAATAAAATGGAAGGCTTACTGGGTTGTTCTTCTGTTGGAATTGTGCTCTAGAGAGTACCGTTCACGGCAATTTCTCCCCACAGTTGTGAAATTTTTCACTTTTGCTCACAGATTATTCTGCTCCCTTGGTGGATCAAAGCAGCAAATTGGTTTTCTCCATTTATTTTGCTAAGTCCAGGTTGCTTTAGAATACAGGGCGAAAGTAGAGGTGGGGATAAACTGTACTGCTCCGTACAGCTTTTAGATTGAAAAGTGACTCGTGAGCCTGATGGGCTGTGGAGAACTACCTGCCTTCCAGCTCATCTGGCTGTTGGGAACCAGGGCTGCACCGTTTGCTCTTCCCAGTTATATGCTTAGAAAAATCCATGAGCTGTGGTTGTTCAAAGGAATGGTAGGGGGAGAGGAGAAATATTTTTGAATACCTTCTATACTTTTATAATGTTCTGTACTTCTGGTTATCCTGCATCCATTTCTATTGCTCTGTAGTAGTCCTATCTTGCATTATTCAAATGTTCCTGTGTTTCTTGACTAAAATAGTTGTCCCATTGGGGTCCATAGCAAAAGACATACTGGCTTTACTGGGACTAGGATTGAAACCACTGTCTTTCCTGTTTATTCAGAACAAGAGGTGCATCTCTTCCAAGCTAAGCCAACGCAAAACTCTGTGACTGTGAATGGCATAGCAGCTTGCTCAGAGCATTTACTTTTTGTATTCTTTCCTAATTTTCTAATTTTTTTCCTAAATTTCTTAATTTTTTTCCTAATTTACTTCCTTAGTCTTTCCTAATTTTCTAATTCATAAATTAGAATCACTAATTAGTCATGCCTGCTTCTTAATTAGGTACTGTATTGCTTTTAGTTGGTATATAGTTTGATAAATCTTTATGTTAAACTGCTGTCTGGTATTCACAAACTGAATAAGACTGGGGAAGAGGCTGCAGGAACTGCTTGCTCTCACCTTACTCCCTCGTGGAATGTGCAGCATCCAAGCATACGCTGCTTTCTTTTTCGTATACTACATGAAATACTCCTTTCTGAGTTGTTGAGTACTGTTGTTCTTGAGCATCTTAAAGCAATAATTCATTTTCATTTTCTTCTATTGAAAGTCTCTTTCAGGTTTTATCTCCCGAATTCACTGGAAATCACTGGAATTTAACTGTATTGTCTTCCCATCTTCCAGTCATTTTGGCTTCAGTTATGCTATCCTTTTTTACCTTGTATGTATCCTGAGAGTCCCATTTATGTCTCCTTCTTTATTTTCTGTTGATAATTCCTTTGATGTTCCTTGCAGCTTCCCAACATAAAGGAAAGCATGGTCCTAGCCAGGGCGACTTAGGGTGAGTCATTTCTAAATTTCTTGCCAAATTCTCAACCACGAAAAAGATATTAAGGCTTTATGGAAAATACACTTTTGCAGTGATTCTGAAAAAGTTTCCCCCACATTCATGCATTTCTGTTTTTTACATAACTTCATACATTTCAATTTTTTCCACCATCCTTCCTTCGGTCGTTGGCCAACAGAGGGGAGGGGTCTTGGATTTTCCTGACTTCTGCTGGGCTGTCTCCTGACAGCATGGGCTGTGTGGATAATTCTAAAACCTGAAAATCCATGACTTAGTAGGAAAAAACCTGTGCAATTTGCTTATTTATACAATTATTCTCCCTTCTCAGACCTTATTTAGGGGTGTGCATTGCCATTTCCTGCTATCTTTTTTTGCATCACTGCTTGTCCGGAAGTAAACAGAGTTATTTTGAAACTTGAACATGGAAGTCGAATTTTATTGTGGTACTCATGATGTCTGGGGGTGTGACTGCCAATTAATATTCAGAGCAGTTCTATTTTCATAGTAATGTCTTGGATGTCAGCCATGCGTTTCCCACTGAATTAATGAATATCTTGTAGCTATATCGATCACTACTGCCAGAAACATAAGAATAAGTGGTAATATTTCTGAAATAGTATGTACCTAAGATTACTTTTTATAATGGGTTTTAAGGTTGCACCTTCTTTATTCTTTCAGTGGATCTTATTTACCTGCTCTGACTTGCTCACCTATGCAAAGAGAGTCCTTTTTTTACATTCTTGTTACATAAAATCTAAACTCATCACACCATCTCAAAACTTAATCTGTGGACAGCTTCAAGAAACAGGCTACACGGGAGATGGGAGAGGGAAGTCTTTCCTCAACCTTTTCAAACACTGGAAAATGCAGATGACAATGTCTTGAACCAGAAGCAGGCAGAGTACTGCTAATATTACTTCAATCGTTAATCCACCTCAAAAGCACTTCAGTGAGCAAGCCTTCCTTTTATCAATGGGATTAACTACAGAGAACATTAGAAGCGCTGCAAACACCTACATATTTGTACGAAGACAACCCCCTGTTACAGCGGATACGTTCTTATTTTATCCTTTCTAATTTATACCAGCATGATTCATTAACGGTTATTTTTAAGATTAAGAAATGTAGGCTACTAATATAATTTAAAATGCTGTTATTTCAATGAGTAAGTCAGCAATGTTTTAGTTTCTTTTTAACACCAACTGTCTAAATGGAACTAAGGAACTAAGCATAGTGAGACAGTTATCAGCTTAAATTATTAGGTTTTATCTTTTAAAGATCCTGCTTGATAATATGCCTTTAGATAGAGCTTGCTCTCCTCTATTTAGAAGAGAAGATATTTTGAGGGTTGAATGGTTGCACTGCGGATCTACTATTTGTTGCATAAGAAGATGACTGGAAATTTGCACTGACGGATTCTCTACTTGGGTAACCCAAATGTGCATCATCTCAAATGTGGAAGTATAACTCTATTGATGCTCCCAGTGCTATGTACACTTTGGAATTGAGATGACGGGAATAAAAGCAGATAAGGAATTCTTGAGATCACTTATACCAGTTAATAGGGGGAAAAAAGTGTGCAGAGAATAATGCAGTGTGCAATAATGATGGTTCTCACTGACTCCACCTGTGAGAAGCTGCATCTGCAATTATGTAAATGCTTTTTGTATTCCAGATTGCCGTGCAAGTCTATTCTATAGTCTTCCTGGCTTTTTCTGCACTCACGGCCCCCAACAGTATTCTCTCTTTAAATTTTCCTCTCACTAATTGCAGATTCAGGGAGTTCAGGGAGGCTTAAAAAGATGTAGCAATGTCATAGTAACTACTTGACTGTTCCCTCCTCTCTTCACGATTAAACTTTGGCATATGAATATTGGGTGATTTTTCTGCATCCTTGATAGACATTTATGTGATGCAAGTTCCTACAGATCTTTCTCTTGTAGATGAACTACCTCATACACTGTTTTCTTGGCCTCCCTTCTATCCCTATCCATTTGTCTTCATTGCAATTTTTGTGTGACTTTGCCATGAAATAATATCTTCTAGAAATTCTCTCTCCTGATGCACTCGCACGGGCCATTTGTTTCCTATTGACTTTGAGTAGTGGGCAGGTAATCTTTAGAGAACTGGTAATGGAAGCAGTGAAAGGCAACTGTAGCCATGAGAAGGGAAAACGAGATTGAAAAATGTCAGTGAACGCCACCAAGATTTAGGAGTTGAGGGAGAGGGAGGAACTGGAGCTAAAAGAAGATGTTGTGGATTTGTTGCTGTCTTATATAATTCCTGCCTTGGGCTAACTCGCAGTCACACGTGAACTTTAACGTCACGGCTTGGTTTCTTTTATCGTTTGCCCCGCAGTAAATTGCTGTGTTTGAGAAACACTTGAGACAAGGATGGACTTTAAAGCTGGCTTTTGTAGTAGGTGTACTTCTCCATCTTTACGCACCTTGTGCTATCGTTTAGACTTCTGTACAGTCCTTTTAGGCGTTGTCAGAGAAGAGTGGATACATTTCATATGGGAAGATTTGGAGGCATAGTGCTACCTCATGAGAAGCCTGGAGAACTGGAACCAACTGACTGGCATCTGAAATAGCGCACACAAATTTATGCAATACCCCCCTCCCTCCCAGTAATTACAGTTGGCTATTTATATTGTACTAGCCTAATGCCTGTGGCACACCATTTGTCCACTTTGGCTATTTATATATTTTGTAACTTCTACTGAAGTCCAATCTCTTTTTCCTTCCCTCATTGAGAGCAATATACACTTTTCAGTTATGAAAATGATGTTATTCTAACTAAAACTGACATGAGCCACCAACACTTTTGGATGCACAGATGCTTTGTCCCACTATTTACTAAAGAGGTTCACACTTAGATTAAAGCAGTGAAATCAAATCACTGAATAAAGCCTGGAACAACGTAATGGTTTAAGGAATTCGTTGAGAGCTTTTGGTAGGAGGAGAGTTACACAAAGGCAAAATTAGATTGTTTTCTGTACAACACCAGAACACAAACAGCGTACCATCCAATATTGGTACGCTTGTTTTTCTAAGCATCTTACGTAGTTTCATTGGGTTTTGTTCTCCTTTGCAACATCAGACTGCGACCTGCAAATTTGTATACTGCATCCGAGGTCCAACACCATCAGGCATTAAAAGAAGAATCAGGCATCCGTGTTTGCCAGAGCTACCAGCCATGAAATTCTTCTCTTTCTGAATGACGCTGCTTTTTTTATTATTTTTACTTCAGCATAAACTATGTGGGTTGGGATATGCAGAGGCCCCCTGATGTTAAATGATATTTTTCCCCGACTCAACGTATACATAATGGAATGAACGAAATTAATTTGTTGTGTAATTCAATGCTTCTGAGTGGTGCTGCATCAGGACTCGATTTCCCAGTGTATTATTAGTGGAGAAAATTGCACCATCCTTTCACCAGCTTGTTTAAAGAGCGTAAGAATTTGTAGTAAGATGTAATTGTATTTGTTTATATTTTCTGTTTTATTGTTGGAGGCAAAAGAATGCAGTTTGGGGGGTTCACACTTGAATGCTTTCAATTCAAGCTGATAGGCTGAGCTAAATAGAACTTTCTGTCCAGATACGGTACAAGTTGTTAATCTCTTGCTTCAACGACACTTCTAAGTAGTTGGTTACTGATAGTCTGCTGCTGCGTGAGGATGAACAATTCTGGATGAGTTCCACTTGCTGATGAAAACAGACCTTGAAATCAGCGAGTTCATACTTAAAGACATGCTATCAAAAAGTAGTCAAATCAATTAAAACAAGTAGCTTCATGTTTTATCTACTGTGAATCACCCACTGCCTTTTTTGAAAGGATTCACAATAACTGTTTACTTTTTACAAGATTTTCGTTTTCCAGGGGAAAGCTCTTCACAAGCAACAGAGAAAACTATTTGTAATTTGGGAGCACAAATCTATAAAAGATAGATACAAATATTTATTCTAGTTATTTGTATTATTCAGTGTAAGACTGGATGCTGCTTTTAACCCAAACACGCATGCTTGAAATAAGGGGCTCTGGATGCTGTCAGAGTAATAAGACCTGGAGAAACCCTTATTGGAGCTGACCGTGAGTGAGAATACTCTGCAGAAATAGAGCTACGTAAAATACAGGCTTTTATTTGGATAAGTTGCTTTGTCTTTATAGCAGTGTGTCTGCTATATAGAATGAAAGCAAGCCATACATATTTTATTCAAATGAGCTGCTTTCTTTGACATTGCTGATCAATTTCCATCATTTTTTAAAATTCTCCTTCAGTTATTGTAGCTTTCTCTCCTTGCATTTGCTTTTCTCTCTCTTTAAGCTGCTACTTGCAAGACATCACCCTCATTATTTGCCATTGTTTCCTCCCCGCTTCCATCCTTTCACACAAAATCGTAGGGTTTCATTTTCCCACCTTTTAACCTTCCATCGTTCCAGTCTAGCTGCACCCCTGACCCAGATTCCTCACGCGGTTGTAGGCTACAGAGCAGCCTCTCATCCTTGGGGACAGAGGGTTTGTTCCATTTCTCAGGTAGATTCTGAGCTCTGTATCGCTGCAGTCAGAGCTCCATATATTTGCTACGTTGAGCCCAGTAAGTTTTTTTCAAAGAGAGAAATTCCATGATATTCAAGCTCTTTTGGATCATAATTTCTAAACCTCTTACCTTTTAACCTGTCTAGAGATTTCAGACATTTGTTTGGACACGCAAGAAGTTTTAAGCAATACTCAACAATTTTAAAATGTAATCTAAATAGAAGATTCTCTTCTTGATATTGTATAGATATCTTGATATCTTCTTGATATTGTGTAAACATCTGAAGGTAAAGCCTTAAGGTGAACGTGTCTCCCTTCTGCAGCTCTTTGGGTGTCATTCTTGGACTACTTGTGTAATTTAGTGAAGGCTTATTTATAATCGTGAGCAAGAAAGAGGGACTGATTTTCATTTCCCGTGATTTGAAGCTCATTTATCTGTGGTGACTGTATATTCGTCACCTTTTAAATGCCTTTGAAATGTACCCACAAACACAGACACCTCATGTGCTTAGTTATTAACACGCTTCTAATAACACCAATTGAGTAAAGCGTTTTCTGCAGAATTTGGAGAGCTCAGCAGTGGCCAGTTCACTCCACCACACAAGAAAATTGCTTCTAATTAAGGCATCCACAGTGCTGTGGCTTTCACGGGGCATCTGAGAGCCTTTCCAACTCTTTGTTGTTGGTTTGTTTTTTTAAAGGAAGTTCTGTGAATGTGCTTGATTCTGTGTGAGACCGGAGTGAGAATGGCCCTGGTCACACAGAGCAAAGTTTGGGGACGGCAGTGGAACAGAAATGCCGGGTGACGGAAGGGGATGCCTGGCACATGGCTACGTAACTTGCACTGCTATTTTTTGTTTTTCTAATTGATAACTCTTGCCATCTGTTCCTGAGCCATCCCTCTGCTGTCTTTTCCTACCCACAGTCTCCTGCTCCCATTCTGCCCTTCCAACTTGGACTGTTTGCTTGAAGGCTACCAACAAGAGCTCATCGATACCAGTAGTAGCGGGGTAGTAAGAAGATGCTAACGGTGGCAAGAGAGATACTCATGTCAGGTCAGCTAAGGTTGGGCTCTTCGAGCATCGTTTGAGTGGGCCCTGGTGCTTCTTTCTCAGTGCTGGTTGAACTGCAAGTTCCTGAGCAAAATCCACAGATTTTCTTTCAGAAATATAAAAAAACCCTTTGCTTTATAAAATAGGTTTATTTGTTTCCCAGGAGTCGAATTTTTCTGAATCTGTCCCCGCTGCTGGTGTTCCCGACCACCTTGTGGCTTTCTGGAATAAGTGAATAATCTAGAAGAACTGTACCAACCTACAGTTTGGGATTTTTTTCCCCCCAGAGTCATTTTGTACTTTACACTCTATATTTGAATCTGTCTTTTCTTGTCTAACTCTCCATTTGGTGGCTTAGCATCCGGGAAGCCTATTTTATAGTGGAGAGAAGTGCATTTTTACATGCTAAAAACTGTATTTTTGATGAAAACCTAGAAGTATATACAAGTTAAAGGGATTTTGCTGGCAAGAACTCCAAAATGAGCAAAGTTGGAAAAGAATAAAACATGGGAAGCATAGCTGTGTTCTACCATTATCTGAGAGGCTCTTGCTCTTAGAGGTGTGGTGGTGGGACGATTAAGTAAGAGCATAAGTTTGGTCAGACAGATTATTTTTTACCTTTTCTAAAGGCATTTAAGTGTCTGAAAATAGATCCTGAAGAGCATATAACTCGCTGATTTCCATAGGTTTTTAATGGGAGCTATGGACTGAAATACCTATAAAAACTTGGCAGCCTGATGTTACAAACATATCAAAAAATGCTCATCAAAATTAACCGAAGAGCCCACATTTTGATATCGGTTTAAGGTGGCCTTTTCTTCTCAGAGACAGAGCTCCCCGATATTTTCCTGAGCACCTACAGAAGAAGTAGGAAAATTTGGGCTTACTGCACCTCTATTTGAAAAGTTTTTCATTGTTTTTAGATTATGGATGCTAATGGCTTGTGGGTTATGTAATCGTTGAGCGCTAACATAGATTATTAGGTTTTTGTAGTGAGCTGATAATACTAAGAGTACCATTGTGAGGGTGAAAGGAGAGGTTGAAGCTGCTGGAATATTTTCTTTTTTAGCTTCCCAGCACCACAGATTTTAGGACTTCAGTTAAAATAAACAAATTCTAATAAGCTCTTAGTGAAAATAAGAAAAAATCAAAAGCTGCAGCTGCAAATAGTTCCTTGATTGTCATATTTTCCAATTGTACAATAGTGTTTATTGCAGTAGGCTCTGCCATGTAGGAAGAAATTTTATTTCCTGTGTTGGGAAAAAGACAGACAGTTAAATGGAATAAAATGATCACTCATCAGGTGATATATCTGATGGCGCAGATCAGAGAGAGTTCCCACGATTTCCATGAAACTCAATAATTTCAAGTGACTTTAATATTTTTTATGTTTTTATAACACTGATTAGAAACCTCTAGGTGATAAAGTGCTCCAGCTCCAGCAAGAATCTAATAAAAATACCCCCTGGGATTGATTTTGATTGACTACAGTTGCCTGTCTGTTTTTATTTTACTGTATATGAACAGACACGAATGAGCACAATTGAGTTAACCCTTTCCTCACCTGACTGCTACGACAGGCTGTCCTTCCTTTGAAACCCTGACACCCACATAAAGGAAAAGGCAATTTGAGGATTCAACTCCCAGGTTTCTTCGCCTTTTCGAGAAAGTGCCCGGGATGTTCTGCTTAGAAAAACACAAGTGACACTGAGATCCCATCCCTTTGGAGGTCATTAATGCTCAGTCTCTACATAGTTTTCTGTGACCGATGTTCTGGTTATTAAAGCACAGAACTGAGCATAGAGAGGCAGTGATTTTCTTCTTTTCCACTGGGCACGACAGAGGCTGCTAGAAGTAAGGATCCCCAGAAAGCACTTGCCTAACTTTTATCTCAGCCCTATCAGTAAGCAAAAAATTAAGATTTCAGTCTCTGTGTTGACTCCCACCACAAAACTCCCTTCTGTCAGTCTCCGTTTGGCTGTTGAAGCAGGGGTACTACTGGGTACTGAGGTGTGCATGCAGAATTCACAAGTCCTCAGAAACTCTTGGCTAAGCTTAGTTAGAAAGCACTATGGAAATGTAAAATATTATTAGTAATTATAGCTCCTTTGTAATTTGTAGCTCCAAATATAATCAGGGGGATTGGATGAAGATATTAGAAAAAGTAACGCACAGAAGCTTCTAATTCAAATTAGTGGTACGGTTGTTCTGGTGTAGCAGTTCTTGTTCTGGAAATGATATTGAGTCTTCTGGGGAGCTAATTAATGCACGTACTTAGCGAATAACAGTTGAAAGTTATTCTTTAGAAAGCTTTGCATCTTTTCAAAGTTCAGAAGAAAATTCTTCCTGTCAAATAAAGACATTTAATGAGGTACATATGCAGTGTCTGACATTTGCTCTAGTAGGATTTCCACCTGCTGAGAGCAGTTGCTTTTAAAAATAAATTTAAGCAAAGCATAAGATAGTATTAATTTAGAGAAATGTTTATTTCATTATAAATTAATAACTATGTAAACACTGGAATGTTAAATTAAGTTTAAGCTATTCAATTTATTTGTGCCTACTAATTCTTTTCAGTGTTACATTAAATGTGAGATCATTATGCATAGAGGTTAAATCCATTTAAGTAATTTATTTTGTCTTTCTTGAAGCACTTTTCTCAGTAAGAAAAGACCTAATTTTCAAAGTAGATGCATCAGTGATCTGCAGAGATGTCTGAAATGAGATTAATATTTATTAACTGTTATATAGTTTATACTATTTGCAGGCAATTTTTTTAATGTAGGTTACTGTTTTTTTTAAAAAAAGTGAATTTCCACCCTTTGGAATCTTTGTCTTACATTTTACTAGTTATGCTTAATTTTTTTTGTGATTTTTAGCACCTCCCCTCCTGCTTCCTATGTGCCCATTTCAGTTATTTCTCTTCCTCTGGGTGCATGTTTGCACTGACTGGCATAGCTATCTATAGAACTTTTTGTCACAGTTAGTACTTAAAAATTGCAATAGCAACATCCTTTATTTTCTGACATCTGCACTGAATTTAGGGAGATGGCTTGGTCAAATTTTTATGTTTCTACTCTGTGCAAAAAGAAATTCTATCTTATTCCAGTGTGATGGAAGAGGAATGGAAAATAATTGTGCTTCTATCTCATCTGTTTCAGACTGCAGTATAGGCCACGTGAAGATATTCTGTTTGGTGGCAGCTTTGTCTCCTTTCTTACTGTAGTAATTGCGTGAGGCTTGGTGTGATTTCTACTTCCCCTCAAATTGGCTCTTTGGAGCATTGCAGCAAGCAAGCAAATAACTTGCAAAGAGCAAATAAACAGCAAAGCCAAATAGACAGCAAAAAGCAAATGCATCGCAAAACCCAAATAAGTAGCAAAGGGCAAGTGAATGGCAAACCCCAAATAAGTAGGAAACCCAACTGAATGGCAAACCCCAAATAAGTAGGGAAACCCAACTGAATGGCAAACCCCAAATAAGTAGGAAACCCAACTGAATGGCAAACCCCAAATAAGTAGGGAAACCCAACTGAATAGAAAACCCCAAATAAGTAGGAAAACCCAACTGGATAGCAAACCCCAAATAAGTAGCAAACCCAACAGAATGGCAAACCCCAAATAAGTAGGAAAACCCAACTGGGTATCAAACCCCAAATAAGTAGGAAAAAGCGACTGAATGGCAAACCCCAAATAAATAACAAAAAGCAACTGAATGGCAAACCCCAAACAAGTAGCAAAAAGCCTCTGAGCGCTACGAGTCAGCTGTGTGAGTTTAAAAGCTAAATGCATTTCTGAAGCAGCTCTCATCTCTGTCAAGGTTTTCCTTTCCCTGCTTGCAGCGTGCGAAGCCCCTTTCCACTCTTTGCTCCCCCCCCGCCCGTTGCAAAGATGAATTTTTGCCCCCCTCGCAGCTCCGGCCACCTGCACCTCCCTCAGCCCCGGCGTTGGCTCCCGAGCAAACGCAGCGCTCGCAGGAGCAAGGGTATCGTCTGCGAGGCTGTGGCGGTGCTGTTCACATGACTAATGCTGTGAAAGATAGCAAGATCTTCTTTTCTTTTTTTTTTGAGCAGCTCCAGTCTATGCACAGTTGGCTCCCAGCTGACAGACAGAATGTGGGGTGGGCTTTGTCACCAGAACGCTGGGTACCGCATGCCCGGCTATGCTCGCAATTACACAGTGCCCAGAAACCTGCTGCTTATGTCAGGGTGCAGGCAGCCTGAACACATAGAAATTGGGTAGCTTTATTTGTTATTTTTTTTTTTTTATGGTTATTATTATTATTTTTTTTGCCTCTTTCTTGCCAGCAAAGGTTATATAATGAGGGGATTGCTGCTAAAGTAAAAAGGGAAAATGAAGTCTTTGTTAAATGCCTTCACAAAGAAAGAAGGTAAGCAATGAAAGCAGAACACTTTGATGTTTCAGACTGGTGTTTTCTTGTGTACATTTAATACGATCGGCTTAGTGACTCTATATTTAATCAATTCCTGCAGTTTCTTTTTAAAAATTGTGTTAGACAGTCCATTTAGGGAACTGATTATGAAAGCTGGATGTGACTTGATTCATTTTAGCTTTTTCTTTGAAGAGTCAAGGAGTTGTGAAAAATGTTTTTATTCCCTAAGAAATGCATTTGAAGACACAGGAGGAATTTCCTGGGTGGATTTTGTCAGTGAACGGTGCTGAATTGCCCCTTCAGATGTATGAAATGTCAGGAATAGGTTTGAGAGCTGGAGAAAGGGTTAAATGGTACTTTCAGGTATGCTTTTAGGGGTGATAATTTTAAACTTTCGGGACATGAAATTAGTTCAGACATTTTCATATCATTTTATATCAAAGTGTTTTTCCCAATCAAGTTTTGTATCAGTTATACTTCCAGTTCTGAACATAGTGAAATATTAAGGGAAGACAATATCCAAAAGGGGTTAAGGTGTGGACATTTGCATTTCATCATTGTGTGTTGTAGTTATCTTTTTATTGTGAAAATAATATAAATAATGCCTATAAGAAGCAGCTAAAAAAATATCCACCCACTTACAGTTTGCAGATTGCTAGGGAAAAGAAACAGTTGGGTGGAATATTAATCGCTTTAGGCACGGAAATGCTTATTTTTAACTCTTTCTATAAAAGATTTGTGTTAGACATGCGTCAATTGTTGTGATTAGTTATCCCCTTCCCTGTTTATTTTCTGTAGTAAAGGCTGATTTTGCTTGTAGTTCTCTCCTTAAGAATAGAAATTAATAGCAAAGCAAAGCTAGCTCCTTAGGTGGACATGTAAAATCCTCTTGAAGTTTGCAAGGGAAAAAGAATTCATTTAATCTGGTACCTGGAGAGTGTGTATACATACAAAACGTACCCTGTTTTTCAGTGGGAATGAATGTGCCAGTTTTCTGTTTTCAAAAACCTGTCGGTGTAAACGTGCTCATCAATTCTCCGTCTGTCTTGCTGCCTTGCCTGAGCTCCGTGCCTCTCGTGCTCCTTCCCACTCCCACCAACCTCTCAAAAGTTACAGTAAACATCCCCAAAATGCTGCAAATATTTAGTTTTACCAGTCTGTGGCTGGAAGGCTTGGCAGTCGGCTTGGAGTGCTCACAGGTTTAAGCTCGTGAAAAAATTCAGATCTAAGACAAACTTTGGTGACCCTAAGGGAACAACATCAGACCTTCAGCTGGCAAAGCTCTGCGTGTAAAACGTTCTCTTCATTCAGCTCGGTGTGATTCTTCCTTTATTGAAATGATTCTGCTTTATTGTACCTGTGCTGTCTTCAATGAAATAATTTCTAGACTCGTGCTCTGAGTGTCACAAACGCAGGAATGCGTGAAAGGCACATCTATGTCGTATACGGCAGTCTAGGAGACCTGTATATGGCAATTTTGGAAATAAGTACTGGGAGTTTTCTTTAGTAATAACTGGGGCTTTCACGGTGAGACTTAAAGCACTGGGGCACTCCGAGTGATTTACTCTGCCGCTTTGAAACCTTAAAAATAATATGAAATATGAAAAACGTGGACTATTTTGAAAATTAGACAGAGTTTCTGCCAGTTTCTAACATAAATATTGGACTTCTCTGCTTTATCCCCTCTAACAACTTCAAAGACTACTTCCCTTATTTCAGCCTTGTTTCAAATGACATATTATGGAAATGAATTTAAAGCCCTTCCCTCTGGTCACACTCTTCTCTTCTTTGCTTGTTCTGATGCTGTTGAGCTGTTTACCAGAGAAAGTTTCGGCTTATTAGAAAAATGAAAGGTGTTATTTTAAAATATTCAGAATCGCAGTTAATCATAAACCAATTCTGGTGAAAATTATATAAACCATTCTTTTAGTTTCAGTTCCGTCTTTATTTTATGTTATGAATATGCTTTCAGTTTGTCTCTGAAACCTTAAATTGTACTGTGTTCTCTCAATTAAAGGCTGTATTTCAAGGCAGGACAGATTGATTCTTATGTAGATTCATATTTATGTGAATTTATTTACTTGCACAATATGACAGACATTCTTATTCTGGGTTTTGTGTGGTTTTTGAAGGGTATTGAATGCGTAGACATTTCTGGCACTTTATAAATGGCACTTGCTGGCACTTTAGAGATGTAGGATGATATTTTGCGGGGCTTCTTTCGCAATTGAAATATGAGTTTTTTGAAAGTTACAACAACTCAGTGAAGTCCTCGGAATAATGCCTGGCTGCCTTTTGTTAGTTATACTATTGCGACTTTTCAGGTGCAAATACGTGCACTTTGGAGCAAATCCTGTGACCCCATGAGTTCCACAGAAGTAAGTTAATGGGAGTAGTTGAATGAACAGGGACCAAGGCAAGTATGAGTTTTCAGGGTCAGATCCTTTACTACCTTGTAGCATGGATAGGAAATGTCATTGCATCTAGTGATAGCCGGGTCATTTTTAGTAGGAAATTTGCCCTTTAAGTTGCACTTGGGACTAAACTGAACCCCCACAGAAAAGGAGATCCATAAAATATAGTGCCTGATTGTACGAATTCTCATATGACAGCAGCCAATAACACTGGTGAAAGGATGTGCCCTCTGGTTTGTGTTATATTTTTATTGCCCTTGCTTTTGTTTTCTGTTAGGACTATTTTGTTCAGTAGTATATTGCAGCCTTTGGGTACGGCCGTGTTCTCTCTGGGACACAGCACGTGACCGAGTGAGTGTATTACCCTCGGGTAGTATGTTCTATATACAATGGTAGCGGACGCGGTAGAAACGCCTAGATTAGAAAGGGAGGAATACCTAGGGATTATAGCAATGTAATAGCGTTCTGCCAGGAGAAAAATCTATGTCCTCAATTTTTAACCTGGAAGATGGGGATGAGGTGACTGTTAACACTGCGGATTTCAGGTTAGGCCTGAACTTGTGATACAGGAAAATGCTCCCAGTTTGGGTGCCAATGGAAGAAGGGAGTTACAAGTTCACGCATCAAAAATTCTGTCGATTAGCCCTGTTTCTGATTGAATGTGACAAGATAGCATGAATATAAACTTTTTGAGATTCAAACTTGGTGATAATGAGGTGCTCCCCATTTCCTAGGCCATAATTAAGACTGTTCAGCACTTGTGTTGCCGAACTATTTATTAAGGAGAGTAAATAGGTTAATATTGCCCAGTTGTTTTCAGTTGTAGTGATGATTTAAAGATAACAAATCTAATTAGCTATGCAGGCAAGGTAGATTTTCTCTCTCCGCAGAAGAAACAATGCCATATGTTGCTAAATCTTTTTAGGGGGTGGTAAATACATAGAAATGGTGAAATCGTCTGAGATTGCCCTGAATGTCTTTCTTTACACAGTGCCCTTTAGAGAGGCTCCAACCTATTCAAACAGAAGGCGGAGGCCCCCAAGCACCTTAGCAGCACCTCGAATCTTGCTTCGTTCCAACAGCGACAACAATCTGAACATCAACAACCTTCCTGATTGGTCAGCCGCCTCGTCTGCTTCTTCACACCGCAGCCTTTCACCTCATCTACTTCAACAGATGCAGAGTAATCCTAATGGAACTGTAAAAACTGTGGGGAGTTACACTCCGTCCTCTCGAAGCCGGTCACCATCCCTAAACAGGCTGGGAGAGGATGCCAAACGGCAGCAGCACAGGCACATCAGGTGACTTTTTGATTATTTGCACAGCATGAGATATCCCTGTCATCATGCAGGACTGTCATAGGGTTTTATGTAATTTATATGCCCGTTTTGCACTTTATCTGATATGTAGGTAATAAAATCCAAGCACAGTGAGAATGTCCAAGTGTGAACATTTTAATTGGAAGCTCCAGTCAAAGCCAGCTGTTTCCTCACAGAGCTCCAGCAGCCAGGCAGACTTTGAAGTTTCAGCAAAGCTCCGCGGTGACTTGTCGTTGAGTTTGCACCTCTAAATCAAGGTGCTAGTTCTCAAGATCTTTTAATAGTTGAAATAATGATTGCATGTCACAGCAAAGTAAAGTGTTGCTGAGGTACTTGGTGGATTCACAAAACCACTGGTCATGCCTGAAAGCTGTGTTGGAGCTGCTCATGAATGATGAAAACAGCGACTCTAAGTTCTCCCTTCTGTAGTTGTGTGCTCGACCAAAGAGTAAAACAGAGGGATAACTGGGGAGAATAAATGGGGCTGTGTAGGAGGCTGGTTGAGAGTAAAGGGGGCCTTCTTGAGGTGGTGGTGATAGATGTCATGGGTTTCCTTTATGAATATCCTTGCTGCAGGGTTTTGCATTCCCTATGAGTTTGCTGCTCTTTCTTTCCCCTTGATTTACAAATGTGATTTAACAGGAACTCTGCAAATATCCTGCAGGTATATCCAACTGGAGAATGAGTCCTGACTAATTAGAGTGATGTAGGTAGTGTAGTAATATAACAAAAGGGAGGATTGTATCTAAGTTTTGAGCGCAAATGGGGGCTTCAGCTTCATGAAGCCGCTGTCCCTTGAATAGGCAATTACAGCTTGACTTTGAGGAGGACTTGGGAACTGCATCTGCCAAGTGTGCAAGTGATGGAGCTGCACCAGGACGAGAGGTTTAAGCTCAGGGCTGCAAAGATGAGAAGAGGCAGAGCTGAGTACTGAGGGAGAGAATTAGAGCTGAAATGTTTTGACCAAACACGTTTAGTTCAAAACATTTAAAATATCAGGGTTTGTCTGTCCTGTTGCCTAATATCAAAAACCATCCACTGCTCAGAGTAGAAAAGGAATATGCATATCGTTAAGAAATGCAGCAGTGTTCATTTCTCTTTGTGATTTGTAAGTGTAATGGATATTTACTCCAGTTTTCATGACAGTAAAACAAAACATCGTGTAGTTGAAGCTCTCACCTGCTCCCTTGCACATTCTTTTTCTCTCCTTGGCTGTAGGCACCCAAACTGACAAGCACTATTTGTGATAGTAACGATACTGCTGGAGAGTGGAAATGCAGTGCATTGTGAAAGATCAGCTACTGGAAAAGTAAGAATCACTGGAAAGAGCAGGGTGAAAATTTCTTATGCCAGTGGTTTTGTGCAGTAGAGCAAACTTATCTTACCTTGTTGTATGTCACAGTAATGGCAAAACCTCATTTGGTTATAATTTGGATGACAGTTCCTCACAGAGACCCATATCAGCCTAAAGACAGGTTGTTTGTAGGTGAGGAGGTGGCCACCAGCTGCTTTTCAGAGAACGAGTGCCCTTGTGTTCCACTGGATACTGCTGATGCCACTGAAGCCAGGATGTTTTACCTTAGAGTCGATGGTTATTTTACCTGGAAGGGATCCAAAGTGCCTTTTCATCAATATTCCTGGGATAACGCGCTTCGAAATTCTTGAAGTTTAACAAATCCTTTGAGGCGAGGGAAACAATTGAAAAAGTACTTTGAATAAGTGAACATTTATTTCCTTAGACTTTATTTGGCCACTTTCCTCTTCCCTTTCTGAAAGCATGTGATTTTGAAAACTAGCACAAATAATAGTGGAAACCCATTTAATGCCTGGAAGTTTGTGGCAATAAAATTTTGATCATATCCTAGTGCATCAGTACCGCAGCTACTTAAACCGCTACCCAGCTGCCGAGTTTTATATGTATCATCAAGACTTGTTTCAGAGATGTCCAGAGTACATACAAGTACTGAGAAAAGAGCTTGAAGCACTCTAAATTTAAAGACAACTGAAAGGAATTTTTTCCTGTAAGCAGTGCCTTTCCTTGCCACAGACCCATTCTGCAGTCCTAGATGGCACCTTACATGACACTTTCCTCACAGATTTTGTTTAACTGTATGGCCACCTACTTACTGTCAGCTAAATGTGTGGGAATTGTTGCTGTCTCTGCTTATTATTTGCAAATAATAAATTCACTGCAAAGCTGTTGTTCCCCTTAGATGAAAAAGACCTTTTTGACATAGCGGTAGATTGGGTTCTGAAGCAGAAGGAGCCAGAAGGCGTAGGTTAATTAACGGAGAACATTCGAGTACGACAAAGGGTTAATGAGGTTTGTGGAGTTTGCACTGTGGAAAGGAGAGGGCTGGAAAGTGATGCTGGGAGGGGTTCAAGTGATCTTTACAGCCCATGTGGCTTAGGTCGTTATCTTTTTGTGAGCCTCTCCTTTTCCTTATGGGCTATTTTTTTATGGGGGGAACAGGGAGGAGGCAGGTGAACTGACACCCTCTCTGTGGAATTTGTCTCACGGTGATTAGTGAAAGGAAGTAGGGGTTGGACCGGTGACAGAACAGGAGGACACGGTCTCAAGCTTCATCAGGGGAGGGTTAGGCTTGATATTAGGAAAAAATTCTTCACTGAAAGGGTGATTGGCCCTTGGAATGCGTTGCCCGGGGAGGTGGTGGAGTCACCGTCCTTGGAGGTGTTTAAGAGGAGATTGGATGAGGCTCTTAGTGCCGTGGTTTAGATGATGAGTAAGTGTTGGTGTTGGGTCATAGGCTGGACTCGATGATCTCAAAGGTCTTTTCCTTTGTGTGATACTGTGATACTGTACCAGCACAGCCTCAGTCAGGGCTCAACCATCAAGGATCACCTTCTTCTGGTTGAGAGGGAGACGTGTCCACGCGTCTTCCGTGGTCTCTGTGTGCTCCTCCTGCTCCTTTATCGCATGGGACTTTCTGGGCTGGGAACCCAAGCTGGGGTTGAGGGAGGAGAGGCAAGATCTTTTTTAAGAAGTCATCTCTGCCATGTTGCAGCCCTCATTTCCATTAGTAAGCCTGTCTCATGAGAAATAAAGCATTCAGTGCGAAGGTTAAATGTGCCATTTCCCTCTCCTCTTTCAGTGAGAAAGAAAATGAATGAATCTGCTGTGGTAGGAGTTAAGGAAGATGCTGGGACATAACACTGTGAAAAGCTGCTGCCTGGCTGCTGCCAGGCTAGGCTTAAAATACAGCTTGATAGAAGTAGAAATTGGATGTGTAGCAACAGTTTATAGATCTGGATTTTTTTTATGGTGATGACTGTCTCTTCTCTTATAAAGAAAAAGGAAAGGAGCAAAAGAACTGCAACCCAAGTGCCATCTTTCCCTGTCTTCCTTTAAAGAACTGTGAGAGTTGACTGAGGTTTCTCATGCAAACTCCATCACAGATGTGCTACCAGAGCTCCTTTTAGACTCTTAATTATGGCTTATCTTCATTAACACCTCTTCACAGTAATAGAACAGAACAACGAGGTTAAAGGAGGATGCTGTTCCAAATGCTAAAGAAGTTACTGCAGGAAAATGGAAGTGTTCCTGATACAAAAGATCCACTATGTTTGGTTTTTTTTTACTGGACAACTTCTTCTTTAGGTATATTGAGGAGCCTCCTATTTTGGTGGGAGAAAAAAGGTTAAACAGCAGCAAACTTGTATTTATTTTGCTTGTAGCAGTTTGAGATATTTGCTTTCTTCTTACAAGAAATTGTGTTGCAACATTGACCCACCATTAAATCACTTAATTCCTCTTCCTTTGGTACTGTTCCTTTTTCCTATGAATCTTGAATGAATATTCTTCTATCTCAGGAATGTTTCTGGTTCTAAACTTTTTGTGTAACACCTCACAGTTTTATTTTTTGTTTTGTTTTGGTTTTTTTTAAAGTTGAATAATAGTGCATTGCAAGTTTGTTACAACATCTCCATAGGTTTTCCAACCTCTTTAGTATTTACCTCTGTCTCACCTTACATTTTTGATGGTTTATTCATTTTTCTGGAGGTTTAGTGCTGATCCTGTGCATCGTTTATCAGCTTTCTGGAATTTCTTCTTTGTACACCACAAGTAGATTTTGTGTTCTTTGATGACTTACGGTTTATCTGAGTGTACCACTCTGAAGTCCTTGGGAGAGCTGTTGTTTGCCATCCATACAAAATGAGCTTTTGGGGGATGTTAGCCATAAGAATCATGCTTTGTGCAGATCTAAAATTTAGCTCCAGATCTTGAAGTGATGAAGTAACTTCAATTCAATTGATAATTCAATTGTCTTATTATAGAATCATAGCATGATTTAGGTTGGAAAAGGCCTAAAGACTCGTCAAGTCCAACCGTAAACCTTGTGCTGCCAAGTCCACCACTAAACCGTGTCCCTAATCACCACGTGTTAGTTGTTCAGGAAAGCCATATTTTTTTCTTCAGGGTTAGAAGTCTTACTGGAAGACAATTATGCTATTCTCTGTTTAATTTAATCCCGCTAATGTGATTGTAAATGATTAACTTTGCCCATTTTAAATAACCAGTTCATGTTTTTTTAATTTCAATTTCCAGTGCCGTTTACAATCCTAGTGCCAACAAGGATACTCTGTCTGCCTTGGATTATCAGGGTCCAAAACGCAAGCTTTACAGTGCTGTACCTGGAAGACTTTTTATTGTCGTAAAGCCATATCAACCTCAAGGAGAAGGGGAAATTCATCTGCACAAAGGAGATAGAGTCAAAGGTGAGTATGTAATTAATTTTGAGTAAACATTTTCTTCTGCTAGATGGAAATTTTATTTTAAAATTTACTTCTGTTTTAGGGGAAAAGAAATCTTTTCAACAGAAATGCTTTTACACATTTATTTCTTCACAAGGTATTTTGCTCCTGGACCTATTTTGTAACCAATGCATATTTGGCTGCCATTTTAGATGTGAGTGACTTCAAAGTACTACTAAACTTCAGAAATATTTGGAGTAAGAGCAGCTTTGTCTTTTACGCAGAGCATGTAGTTTGCTTCTGTAGTTGTAAATACATCAGCAGTCTAAGCAGGGATAAGGTCAAGTTTGTTTCAAGCCCGTTCCTCAAGGAACAAGTTATTGGTTAAGTAGAAAATGTCCCCTCCTGAGACTCTGGATAAATAGATACATAGAACTTGCTGTGAATGTTTTGGGGAGGAACTGTGGCGGCGCGTGTGTAATTGCTGTCCACTGATGCACTTCCCAACCAAGAATATGTGAAAATCAAGTCCAAACTTTGTGTTGTTAAGCATATCCAGGTGTGGCTGAGAAAGTGGGCAACGTGGTTCACAGGATTGACCTTCCTAAGGGTGCATTTGTTACTCATTTCCAGCTGTGGTTTTGCATAGCCAGGTAAAAGTGGTCATGGAAAACCAAGAATTTCTACTCACTCCGTAGAACCCAAATTCCAGTTACAGAAATAAATAGAAGGGAATAAATTCAGTGTCCCAACTAAAAGTGTTAAGCAGCTGAAAATTTCCTTGCAACCGAAACTGCTTACCTTACAAAGGAAAACTTGAAATATCTCCTCCCTTAAGCCTGCAAACAGTAGTTGGAAAAAAAAATGGGGAGCCATTAGAAGGTATTTTTGTATTTTTATTTTTGGATGTGGCTGATTCCAAAGCATTTAAATATTTTTTCTTAAGCCTTCAGAAGGTGTAGGACAGAAATCTGAAGGATGCTGCGCTTAGAGATAAAACAGATGCAAGATTCATTTTAAATGCAAGGATGAAGGAGGAAGGTAAAACAGAAGAGCTGGTGATGTCTGTAGGTCTGCAAAGATAATTTTGCAGTCTTGGAGATTGTGCCCTGATTGGGTGGGAAGCCATGATTATGATCTAAAGAAAATAGTGCGCAAAAACTTTTGGAAGAGCCCATATGAGCACTTCATAAAACATTATAAAAGTCCCCCATTAATGGGAGTTACCTAGGCGAGAGTCAAATTAATAGGAGGCAAACAGGGTTCTGAGGTTGAATTTCTTGGGAATGCCAAATATCAAATAAAATTCAAGAAATGAAATGCAGAAGTCATCTTCAATGTCAAACAAAATTGACAGAGCTTTGCATGGTTTGGGACCTGGCTTTGCAGACGCAGTATATGAGAGTAAATACAAGAGGGGTAAGGCATGATGCTGCTTCAGCCTTGAAGTGTCAAAAGAATGGGTACAACCTAGAGAGAGGTAAATCTATATTATGAGTAACTTGTCATGCAAAAATGTGAAGGGAATTCAAATCAAACGGGATCTTTTCATACCTTTCCAAAGGAATACTGGTTCTTGGGTTGAAATGTGAAGGCCTGAGGTCTTCTGTCTGGGGTGCGGAGTTCTCACTGGAAGGGTGGAGAAACAAAACTGTTGAGAAAGTTGCTTGTTGGTCAGTTACAAGAAAATGAAAAAAAAAGTTGTTATTAATGGCAAAAAATAAGATTTTGAAAAAGAAGACTTAAGCACATCCCAGAACTCTGTGCTTATTAATGTCAGATCATTTAACAACACCAGGAAGAATTAGCAGTACCAACAAAGGATGATATTTTGGGAGTCCTGAGTGCTACTAAATTGCTTTCTACACTGAGTGTGTTTACAGCGATAAGGAGGTGCCAATAGGTGAAGAATGGGTATGATTGAGTACCATCATCTGGTTTTTTGGGGGATGTTGTATTTCTACACTATTGTGTTCAATTGGCTTGTTGGATTTCAAGATGTAGCAATATTTTTGTTTATGCCGAGAATGTAAGATCAACATAGATTCTTGTCACCAGAATTAAACTACAGAGACTCCAGGCAGTTCTGGAGAAAGACCAGACAGAAAATGTGTTCCCTGGCAAAAGAGTAAACAATGCAAGAGGTTGCTTGGGATGCTGAATTTTGTAGGGGTGTTGAATATCTGGCTGCTTGTTTGCATTAGAATTTGAGACTATTATATGCAAAAATATCCCAAGAAGGAAGGATTTAAATTTCAATGAGGAATTTAATATTAAAAAAAAAAATTAGTTCAGGAGCCCGTGGTTCTAAGTTATTATGACAGTAACTGGAAAACAGTGTAACAAGAAATTAGTCCGCTTTTCAGATCTTCTTGCAGTAGTATGATCTAAACTTGAGATCAAAGATTTTTGTAGAGGACACTAATGAAGGAGCGTCAAAATGCTGAAACAGAAAATGAGATCGTGTCTAGTCTGTGAGTTTTGCATCTTTGTTTATAGGGGGAAATCTATGTTTACAGAAACTGACTCTAAATTAATTATTACTCTTAGAAAAAAGGCAACATGCCCATCTAACATCAAATCATCCCCGTAGGGATTTTTTTTTTTCAACTTTAAATACATGACTTGCGCAATAAATTAAAATCTTGCAGAGGTCTAGCATTTACAGACACACGTTTTGGAGCATTTTATAGACCTTTGATGTGGCAAAGTCTGTTAAGATTTTTATACGTCAGTCTACTTGCAGAAAAAGTTTGAAAAAGGAAAGGGCACACAGGGATTGTCAGTATTATTGTTTGGGATGAAATCTTGTGGAGCGTAATTTAAGTGTGTTTACATGACAAGGCTGGAACACCGTGTGGCAGACTCCCATTGCTAACCAAAAGGAAGTCTTCCAGACCAAGATCAAATCCTATTTTGTGTTACCATGTCAGTGCTTCCCCAGTTGTCATAAAAAATATGTCAGAATGAACACAACAAGGTCATGTAGAGAACGAATTGTCCAGGTAAAAGACGGCTTTCAAAAGGTCTTGGTTGTGTAACAGTGTTGAGGAAGCCGTTTAAACTTAGCATATGTGACAAAAATCCAAGTTCAATGAAATCTGGATTCACGTCCCTGTTCCAGTCAAAATGTAATTATTTGTATGGAATTAAAAAAATTACTCCAATGTGAGAGATTGATAGAACCTCTGTCCATCACGCAAAAGCATAGGCAGTAGAGCTCATAGTCCTTCTTCTGTGCCGTGCGAATGCCAGGACCACTGGCTATAAAGAGTTCCTGCTTTTTTTCTCTTTCTGAGCAGAAACTCCACATTACTGGATAGATTTTCTGTCTTTTAGAGACTTAGCAAGACCACGATCCAGTCAGCATTGAGGTTTTGATTTTCTGGGGGTACGCCTGCCTGTTTGGGGTGTAGTAACTCACTGTGTGCAGCGCTTGGAAGATATGAAACATTAAACCCAATGGAATTCAATTTTTCATGCTTTGGAAACACCTTAGCCTCACAATTAAAAAATAAAAGAGCTTTATCTTTGCCCCTCTGCTCTGCCAACTTGGTAGCTGCACTGTTCTGCATAAAACACTGATGTTACAGTGTTGGCTTCTTGGATTGTTTGGGGGGATTCAAACATGTATGGACATCTGCTATGGGATTCTGACCCGTGTTCAGTCTGACCCTAGGGAGATGCTCATCACATGTGCATTCCATGAGACTAATCGCAGTAAAGATGTAGCAAGGCATTTATTACAGGGATAAAAACCCAGAACACCATATTAGAGAAAGGGATTAGCTGGGAAATGTTTTTTATGGATTTTCTTTTTTAACTTGGTCGAATTAGAAGGGTCACAGAGAGGGATGAATTCCTAAACTCTTGATGAAAAGTACTTTCATCAGATGAAGATGAGGCAGATTTTTTTTTCTTTCTAAAACCCCCAGAAATGCATGAGTGACAATAGTTCACAATATGTGGTACAAAGAAACCGCTCAGAGAAAGCTGTGCATGGGCAAGGTCCAAAGAAAATGTAAACGAAACAAAATGGCCTCGTATTAATAGGATATTACATAGCCAGTACAAAAATACCTACTTTATTTTTAGTTGTTAGTCATACATACTGACATCATTTATGTGTCTGCCACTCATGAAAGAAGGGCCATGGCTGTTGTAAAAATAAACCTGATAACTTTATTTGTACAAGAATAACCCTAATCTTATGTTTTCACACGAATGAAGAGCTAACTTCATTCCTGACTGAAACACTTCTAACATATTTTGTTTCCTTCTTCATTTTGTATCTCAAAGTCCACAACAATAAATCTGCCACAAGCCAAACCCACATATATATAAAGTATCTGTAAAATGCATTTTAATCAGCTTTTGCATTGCTAAATGTAATTCTTACAACGGAAATCAAGTGACCTCTTTTATAACAAAACTCAGATGTATGAAGAGAACGCAGTGCTTCAGAGTTCTTTGTGAGCAAAGAATTAGCAGTCTCCTGTGTGGTGGAGATAAAGCAATACAGAAGGATCTGTGCATCCTCAAGAAGATTCCAATCTGTACCAGCATACTTTATTGGAAAGGCAACAGATACGGGTTCCAAGTAGGAATCAACATGGGGCAGACAATCTCTGGTCGCTTAGAAACAAAACAAGTTGTTTTCAGAGTCTATATTCTATTAAAACATACCCGAGCTACATATGAATTATCTCTCACTGACCTAGAAAGAAACACCCCACACAGTTGCCTTATTGAAATACTTAGACGACTTTGGAAGTCTTGTGCTACTCACAGGTTTGTTTTTCTTATCTTTCTGTGTGTTTTTACTACAGTGTTTCCATTTGCCATGTGACTTCTGGTTATTTCTTCCAATTTTCAGGTCCCAGAACATAGCAGAGTTTGATCATTGGTGGCTTCCAACTGTAATTTTTACTTTCCTCCCTTATTTTCGTTGCCTGTGCTGATATTGCTGTCTCCTCTCTTTCACCTGGAAGACAAACAGAATACAGGGCTAGTTCTGGAAAATGCTGTTTCTTTAACTCTTACTATGTTTAAACAGATTTTCTGGAAAAATGGGGAGTTATTTCAATATCTCAAATACACTCCAACAGACTTTTTATGAACCTTCTAAGATGACTCCTGTGCAGGCACAGTCTGCACATTTGTGAAGTGTTTGCCACAGTCGAGGTCTGTTCTCAGCTTACGTTCTCCAGGGTCAGGAAAACGGAGGAATTTCAGTAGTGGTGATTCAAGCATCTGTTCTAGGCAGAAAGTCAGCAGTTCGCAGCATTAGAAATATTGACCCTTGCGACACAGCTTTTATTTCAGTGTGTTCTCAGTCAGTAAGGCAATCCAAATATACCGCTAACATTTTCATTTCTTGTGAAATCTACTTGTAAGTCATTTTGGAAAAGAAAGGTTATTAAACCCCTGCTGTGCTTGAGGATATTGCCAACAGACAGTGCTTGTGGGCAGAAGGAAAGTTGGTCTCCCGGGCTTTTGCACTTGTTAGATTAGTAAATAAAGCACTGGAAAGGGAAACGCCTCAGAAATGCTGTTTTGTTTCTTCAAGAGCGTTTTGTACCTTTTGTGAATAAGTATGGCAGCGAAATTTAACCTAAGAGGTTTGCATAAGCATTGTTTTGGTAATCTTTTATATGAAGGATGAAATGAATGTGAAATGGAATATTAGTCTTCCCTAGGAACATCGGTCTTTTTTGCTTCCTTACTGTCTCCTGACTTGATCGGTTTGATTTAAATTCCCACCATAAATCATTATGACTCATCACAGATAATAACCTAACTCATTTCTTCAAGTTACTTGAGTCTGAAGAGCAGGAGAGCTTCAAACTGATTTATCAAAGTGTTGTAACAAACACATAGCCTTGCTCCCTCTCCAGCAGGAGAGCTCGCTTTGCTGTCAAGGCTGGGGAAGTGATTAGAATGTAAGACCATCCACAAATCCCCATTGGTTTTGCTCTTGACTACTTAAAGGCAACCTTCCTTCAGTACTTACTGAGGAGCCCAAAATATTCTGGAGACAGTGAGTACCAGAAGACTGAGAGGAGCAATGAATGGCGTATGAGCCCACCAGCAGAGTCCGACAGAGTAGCCCAGGCCCCAGATGTAAGTTGGTTTGGGACCTCTTCTCAAATTAATACTCTCTGCTCTGACCTCTAGTTTGGGCATCACTGTGGAGTGATCATCACATCATCACTCGACTCTGTCCACGCTTTCCTCAGCAGAGATGGTGGTAAATGTTACAAACCGATGCATTTTTCTGATGCTCAATTTGAATTTCTGCCCAAAATTCGAATTGGTTCAGAAGATTTGTTTCTTATGCTGTTTTTATCTCCCATTCACTTTCTCTGAACTATTGAAAAGACACCCAAACAACAGGAAAAGCCCCTGATCTTCACAGAAAGCTGTTGGCAAAGATAAAAAAGGAAGAAAAATAAAAGACACAGGGCCAAATATTGAACAACACAACTCATTCAGTTCTATTTCAGTTGAGCCCTATTTCCTCAGATTTAGAGGATTATGTGCAGATTATTGTATTTGTAGATTTTGACGTAGTGAGCGATTGCTCTGTTAATCGTCATCTTCTCATCCCGAGGTCCTTTTCCTGGACACTACGTGTTTGCACTCTTTCTGTCTTGAGAAGGAGAGGTGATAAAAGATAAAAAGTTGTTTTAAGGCAGGATCTAGCCTGATTTTTGTTGTGGCTGTGGTGGGTGGGGCTGTGATGTGCACCCAAAACCTGAAGCCAAGACTCTTTAGTCTCACCATCTGCTTGCAGCGTGGTGGCCGTAGAGGCTGATGGGACACAAGCAGCTGTGCAGTAATTTCAGAGTATGGCAATTAGACTTTCATGATAAATCAGACAGTTAAATACTGAATTACAGGTAGGTAAGTTTAATTTTTAATACAGCAGCAGAGTCACTTGGATTACAGAAAGGTAAGCTCAAAGACACAATTGGATCAGACTTGTTTTGAAAGCAAAATTGGATGTTAGATTTAAATTTTAAAAGTGAGAAATATTTTCTGTCCATGTTATTTCCCTGATTTGATTTATCTGTGATGTCCCACAGCCCAAAGTAGGCAAAACCCTGCTGAATGACCTTCCTCACCAGAGCAATGGCTTTGGAGCCGCAGTTGAATCTGACTGCTCGGGTAAAGTCATTAACTGCAGATCCACAAGGTTCTTTCAGATTGTACGTGGACCGCACGAGGACATTTTCTATGTGGCAGCTGGGGCACAGTCACTTGTTTGCATGCTGGAGGCCCTAACGTGGTTGTCATTGAGGCAATAGGCAATGATTTCCTTTCCAGTCCTGTTACACTGAGCTCGAGTTTTGAGGTCTCTCTTGACTGAGAATTTGAAAGCCAGAACCAATCTGCCCATAAAGCAGAGCAGGCAGACCCTGTTCATCATTAATCACGGGAAGGCGGGGGTGTCTGTCAGTAACAAGGAGGGGTGGATGAAGAAAAAGGGTAAAATTTAAACTGAAAACAGATTTTAAGGAAAAAATCTCTCTTTAAAAGAAAGCAAGATTCAGCAGTAACTGGTGCCAACCTTCATTTATGTTGTGCATCAAGTTTGAGTCAGATTGCACTTCGGATTCAGAGAACTGTCACTCTGCACTGTGCTTGTCTCAATATTCTTTTCTATTTACCTGGTTGTATGCAAGAATACCTTAAACATTGAATTTTTGCTTATATTGATATGTATTCTTAGGAAATAAATTGCCATTACAACTCGAGGTCAGGAACCTAAATTTTAAGTTGTAACTGTAGGGGCTGTTTTAAGCAAAACTATTTTCCTCACTGAAATACATATTGTTGCATAGGTTATCTGTCATTTGGAAGCTCTTCTTCCAAAAAGCAAATAATTCTGTAAATTAATATCAGAAAACAGATATTTCTCCGAGAAAAAAGCCTAAATTATAACGTTAAGTGCTTCTGGAAGAAAGAAGTTAGGTCTCTACCCATTGGAAATTAAAAATGTAATTTATTGTTTAAAAACCCCACAAGATGGTTACATCAAGGCAAAACCCAGAGTTCACATTTGCGCTGAACCTTGCTTAGCTAAAATTCAGATTAAAACCTTTTGTGTTCCCTTAGGTAAATGGCATTTGTTATCAATAGCAGAACAATGGAACCGAGTGAATAACATATTCACGCTGCAGTTTGAATGGAAGGGACAATACAGCGTCCCTTTCACATTAAGAATGAAATGGTAAAATTTCTGCTCTAACTGTGAGTTCTAGAGGGCTTTCAGCTTACGTTATTCCACATCTCACTAAAAGTATTGAGATCTCCGGCCGCTCTTGATTAGCAGATCTCTTACTTTTAGCTCTAATAGTTCTTACCTCAGCGTAGGCCAGTTTAGTTGCTACATTTTTTAAATGGATTTTTCGTCTTTACTTTGTACTCCATTTCCATTCTGTTCTTTTTCCTTTTTTTCTCCTGCTTCTAAGAATGTTCTTTCTGCAGAAGATGGTCTGTCATTCCCAATCCATGTAATTATTTCTTTGCCCAGGAAAGAACACAGCTTATACAAGCATGGAAGACTGATGTTACAAAGACATTTCAGACCTATCCTGCAGCTGATACGAAGGCAATGGCCTGAATTTGGCTGTAGATTTCATTGATGTTTTTGCAAATAAGGGTGCCTAGATTAATTCACTCGCTGACATTTCCCTGTTTCAAGGAATTTAGAAATAGTATGCATCATCGTTTGATGGAAAAATGTTCTTAGACTCTTTTCCTTGATTGTGGCATAATTAAGGGAGCGGGAATGAGGAAGAATTTAACCTTTTTGTTGTTTTGATTAAAGTGATTTTTTGATGATGTATGATAATAAGCTTATATTAATTACAATATATACATTGTCAATAAACTTACAGAAGTTGCAAGACACAGAGCATCCAGTGCTTGCTTGGGACTATATGGAATTTTCTTGTGTTTTTCTCTGGGCTTTTGCAAAGCAGAATCTGGCTGATATTAACTATAATATTTTAAAGGCATAAAAATATGAGATGCTTCTAGGCACTTGCCTAGGAGAGTTTTCCTCTAATTCAGTTGTTTGGTATCTGTCTAATTTTGATTTGCAATTTTGTCCACATAATTGAACGTAATTCTTGTTTTACACTATTCTTTTCTTGTGAAAAGACGTACCAGGATTCATGGTGTTACTAAAACCTTAATTTTACTCTTAGAACACCAGATTCTTTTTGTAATTCATGTTTTGTGTGAAGAGATTCTGGCCTGCTCTTGCCATAGCAACCACATCTTTTGTGTTTATAAAAAGCAAAAGGAAAAAATACTTCAAGTGATAAAACTTAATTATTAATTTTGGGAAAGTTATCCTTTGGTTTACCATTGTTATGTCCTTCAGAAGGGAAAATGTTGATTAGAAAATCTCTTTCTGGTACTAAATTATCTATTACAACGTGTCTCTTAAGAGGCAAAAGACAGAAATTAAGTCCTCATTTTAAAAAAAATATTAATGCCTACAAAAGAGAAATTATATTTTTTTCTTTATCCTTTCAGTTCCCAGTTACCCACATGGAGCGTATGAAATGTTGCCAGTTTTTACAGATATGTAGGTTTTTATGGCTTTGGCTCCTGCTGCAAAATTTCTTACTAATAGCACCACTTACATATCTGAAAAGATTATGTCGAGTTTTCTGGTAGTGCGGAACCATCTAGATCTCAGCTTCCACATTTTGAGCATTGGGCCATATGTGCTTATCCTCCCTCTCACCGACAACTTGTCTCAGCACTTTGGCGGTGTCCTTGGCTACCCCACAGTTGCCTCTTGTGTCATCATTGTACCTCTTGAAGTTCCATCAGGCTTTGCACACCTTTCTTGGTGCCCCTAATGATGTTTTTGCTTGATAGTGAATCCAAAGGTGTTGTCGTTTTGGTTTTAGGTGTAATCTCTAGACAGGCTTGAACCAGAACTGTGAAGGCTGTCTACCTTCTGGCAACACCTTATTTCCCCTTCTACAACATTTCCGTAGACTTCAGGCAGGAGGATGGCTATTTTTGCTTTGCTTTTGCCATCAGTAATCACTAATATTTAATAATTCATGTATTAATGATCTAAAGCGGGACTGGTTTTGCTCTGTAGCAATCACTTTTCGTCTTGCACTCACAGATGGACTTATGAAGCAAATTTCTTTGCCCATCTTGATTTAGATGTCTTATCAGCTGCCACTACCATAAACACAGTAAATTACTCTATGGGTGCGAAATACCCAACTTCCTTCTTACAGTGCAAATGCTTTTTGGAGATGGAAATAGCCATGTAATTTGGAACGTCAAAATATCAGATCAGACAGATTAATAAAATACTGAGTTAGGGAAATCTTTCTTAATGTCTAAGTAGTTTTTATTCTCCCTGTCTTGTCAGTTTTTGGAGTGAAATCAGAACTGAGATTCAATGCTGAAAACTCTCCTAAAAACCCCCTAATTACTTGCAAAAGGAATCTTTCAGGGTCTCACATTGTGAAATTTCTTTCAGCTGGAGTCCTATTTGAAGTTAAATCAATATTCAGTAGGATCCTACAATAATCATAACATTTATGTACATTATTAATTCATTTTTTCTTCTTCCTTATCTCTTCTATAAGAAATACACTCTTATGTGAACAGATATTACATTGTTAAAAATACATTGAAAGCTGATGAATACCCAGTATATATTGGAGAAATGAATAGGGCTCTGTTTTAAGTAACACTGAATTATTAGGTTGATGTGCATAAGTTTTAAACATTTTCAAGACCAAGAGGAATTTAGGAACGTATTTTTCATTAATTATGCCCCAAATTTATGTTCATTAATATTTTGATTTGCGCATTATTTATTTATTAATACAATTAAAGCACAGATCTGGTTTCAATGGATGTTAGCTAGCTAAAATAAAAGGCATACTAAAAAATTTTTATTCAGCTTAAGTGTCTCTGTAGAGCTGGTGTCTTTCAGGGTCAAGGCTCTCTCTGGTTATCCCATAACTACTTCGGTAGTTATAGCTTTCCTCATGTACATCAGAAAGCTGCTTAATAAATTATGCATTTGGGACCCATCCAGGTGTAGGATTTTACCTTAATTGATCTGCTTCCTGGGGCTTTATATCCGCTTCTTATTGACAGCGATGTGTAAATATGCAGTTCATGGAATCCCTATCTATGAATTTACTACATTCAAGGATTTAAAATTGTCATATTTAAAAACATTTTTCTGTCAGGTGTCTCTATGAATAGATAGCTACGCTTCGTAATACCACAAATAACTTAGGATTGCATTAATGAAAACCTAGGCAAACACCGAATTTCAAAGTCAGATTTACTGATCCTGGCCGAGCGTTGGTTTGATTTTCATCTTAACCCATAACAGTGGAAATCAATTTCAAATTCAATGCCATTAAGTCGCAGCAGTTCCACTGATACAGAGTTCAATTGAAGTCAGAGTCAGGGACTGTGATTTAAAGCCCGATAAGGTATGTTTTAACAATGCAAAGAATGCTTGTGTTGGAGATTATCAAAGTAGCTGTGAGCTGGGTAATATCCTACCGTGCTGAAATACCCTGCAGAGATGTTATCCTAGGTCTTGAAAACCATATGCATAGAGATGCGCTTGGGCTAATTAGCGTTGATTTTCAGCAGGGCCAGTTGGCTTGGCTGGCTTAGCGAGCATGCAACTAATGGAGCTGCGCTGCTTCGACTTCCACGGGCTTGTTTTTGATAGCTTAGGGACCTCCCCACTGAACATTGTTTTGTACAGATGTACTCTGAGGACCTGTGTGTATGCCTGAGCTACATACACCATCAACCTATTTAGAAGAGCTATTTGTGCTTGTTTTAAATCTATAGTATCACTTTTGTTCCAATGCACAGCATGTTTATATTAGTACATTTATGTTCTTTTTATATATATTAAGCATAAAGTGATTTGTAGGAACTTCTATAAAATTAATTTTATTATAATACTTAGCAAATATTTAGGATCTTTCATTATTTTAATTCAACTTCAATTGCTTACAAGTAAAACCGTACATTATTGTTCTGCAGTCTTTTGTCACAATCCTGTTGAGTTCTAAGGTGAATACGAGGATAATTAGAACTACAGGATAAAGCTTTTTCTCCTGTTGGTAAATCATTCTCCTCCCTATTGTCGCTATCTTCTATTGAGAAGAATCATTGAAATGTTTCAAAAGGCATCTACATTGTGTATCACACCTATGGGATATTCCAAGTGTTCGCTGTGTACTCAAACCGTTACATCATATTACTTGGCCTACATTACAGCTGGAGTTAACCACTAAATAAAATAGCATGCTTCCTTAGGAGGTAGCAAACACAGGAGATATCAGAATAGTTGTTATTAAACCCCAATTTCAGTGTGGGTTCAGTTTCCCAATGGCTTCAGCATTTCAGCTTAATTTGAACAGGCAAGACAAATATTTTTGGTCTTATTATAACCACGCGTTTGTGTCTGATAAAAGCAGCAATGAGAAAACGGGAAATGGAAAGAATTATGCGAAGGCCAAGGAAACTTGTGCCAAACATAAATTTTGGGAAGAGATTCCACAGAGTGAGTTGCAATTAAAGGTTCATCTGTACCAATTTCTGGGATATCAGCATTTGAGGCTTTGTACAAGGTTTGCTTTTGCCAACAGGATATTCAATTATTACTGAATGTGTTATATAACAAATCTTGGTATTTACGTGAGAAGAGAAAGAAGTCTAATGCTTCTTATGTCTCTCTGTATTTAGTTTTAAGCATCGGTGAAGGTGGATTCTGGGAAGGAAGCACCCGGGGACATATTGGATGGTTTCCTGCAGAATGTGTTGAAGAAGTTCAGTGCAAACCAAATGAAAGCAAACCAGGTAAATCAGATCAAGTTGCTGTTGAATCCTAATAATGACAAATGTGCCGCGTCTGTCCAAGCGGAGAGGGAGTCGAGATGGTATTGTGTTATACAGCAGTGGGGTTGTGCAAGAGTAGAAACGGGAGAATTAAATAAAGCTGAGCTGCTGAATTAAAAAATCAAGATGGGTTTATTGATCAGATTTTACTGGATGCCGTCCAAGCAAACGGTCTTTCTTGTAAGGGAGTATGCTTTGAAATATCGCGAAAGCTTTTACACGGAACTGAATGCAGACATTTTGTAAAGCATTATGCTGCATTTTATTTTCTTACAGCATAAGGAAATGGCTAATAAGTTAAATAATGGAAGAAAGACTGGTCAGTTGTCTCCCAGTGGGAGATAGTCATACAATTTATTTGGCTTTTGTTCATAGCAATAAAGTTCCCTCTGTTGACTTTTAACTAAATTTTAGAGGAAGCATCCATTAGTGGGTTGTCCTGTATTCATCCCTGCTGCTGATAAAGAAAGTACAATCTCACTTTATCGTACACTTGTGCTGCCATAAAGAAATAAAACACAAGTGACTTTAAGCAGGAGTCTTTACAGTTCTGGTGTGATAAAAGAAAAAGAAATGTACATTGAAGTGTGTTATTTTAAGAATTACCTCCCATCTCATAATTTCTCTGCTTTTAAGAATTAAGATATGAGGACATCCTCTCTAATTAAAACCTCATTATAAATGTGCTCTGAGGATATAATTAATGTTCTCCAGGAATGTATGCAGTCTTAAATTAACTATTGATGTGTGTGTTTCGTATCTCTGATACATCGATTAAGAACTTTTGGCATTGCATAAACAATACACTGACATTGATAAATCCTGTTGTTCATTTCCAAACGTTACTGTTTTATGCAACTCATTATAAACTGCACAGGTATGGTTTTGGTTTGGTGTCTTTTTTACATATGCCCACTGTATAAACACGCTAGAATGCACCGGCCAAGATAATCGTTCCAGACTATTAAGGATTTGGAAATATTTATAAGATTTGATAATGATTTTAATTTTTTTGATTGTAATGGAAGCTCTGGGAAGATAAAATAAAGTTTAAGGAGTGAGCACGGGAGGAGGCAAAAAGTTAGCTTTTGTAATATGAAGACTTTAAAAGAATGAGGGAATGAGACATCAGGGACACTGCTCTAGATACCTAAACACTGTGTGGAAAGGTTATATTTTTCTATTCCCCTTTTGAGAAAGCAAAAGAGAAGGCAAAACCAGATCTAATATTTTGAGAGAATGTATTTAGGCTCTGACAGTAGAGAGAGATTTGTTGTATTGCTCTTCAGAAGGCTTAAGAACAAATCGGAGTGTAAAGATGGAGGAATATTAAAAGAAGAGGAAGATTGAGGTTGGAACTAGCAAATGTAGGAGCAGTTCTCAAGTACTAGATGTAAAAAGAGGATAATGAGTCGCAATTTTAATGTGATTTCATTTGCTGGAAACATTATGGAAGACGACTAAATTCCGTCAGTGTGGAACACGAGTTGGTGAAGAGTCACGTATGAACTGTTTTGAAGATCTTTCAATAAAACCTTGTGGTCACTTCACTGAAAGACTTCAGAAAGATATAGTCTATATAAGTAAGTCATCGGTAACACCTTTTGTGAATCTATCATGGCAACTGCATGAAATATGAGCTGTGAATTTGTCTCCAAGTCTGACAAAAATCCAGGAGTGGGACATTAAGTGAAGTCGTAGAACATGAAAGGAGTTTTGCAATTTCTTTAGAAGAGAATTTTTTTGAAGAGAAGGTAACCAAACCTACTTGTCACAAATCCTTAAACCTCTTTTTCAGCAATACTGAGGAAGTCAATTCGATGTATGGCAGGGTTGCTTTCATGTATGACAAGATCGGTTTTGAGCACAATATTTTTTGTTAATTCAAAGGAAAACGAAAATTAAGAAAAAAATTATTACAAGAACAGCAAAAGCATTACCAAAGCTGGAAGTGTTAAAAGAACATCAACAGAAACATCTTACAGGGTTTTTTGATGTGAAATTATGAAAATTTATGCCTCTCATCTGCCAAAACACCAGAATGTTTGGTAATTTATACCTGTTGCGTACCGTGGTCCTTCCGATTGTTTTCCTATTTGTTTATAGTGTAGTGTGAATAACAGTGTCGGCATAGCGAAAGACTTTAAATATAGAATCACAGAATGTCCTGAGTTGGAAGGGACCCACAAGAATCATCAAGTCCAGCTCCTCTCCTGACACAGGACAACCCCCACATTCACACCGTGTGTCTGAGGGCACTGTCCAAATGCTTCTGGAATAATGTCAGGCTTAACACTGTGACTGCTTCCCTGGGAAGCTGTTCCAGTGCCATTCTTGTACGCAAAAAAAAAAAAAAAAAGATGAAAATGGAATTAAATAACCACAAAAAGAGCACATTTTCTACACCTTTGAACTTGTGCACGCACGTGTTTTGCTGGGCTGTCTTGAAGAATGTCCTGCACCCATAAGGCACAAATGAGGTTACAGTGCTTCTCTGTCTGATGCAATAGAAGTTGGAGCTGTGTGAAATACACAAAATCCACGGTGTGTGCCATATTTTTACTGAAATACGGTAGGGACTGAAAGCTGCTGATCACTGAATTGCTCTATGCAGTTGGCTTCCTTCTCTTTGCATAGGGAACAATGGAAATGAAAGAGGAGAGCTTTATAAGCAAAAATGAGGCAGTACTCCCTCTGAGTACAAATGCAAAAGTAATTTAGAAAAATGTATTAAGCATGGTGAAATGATTAGAAATTAAATTAGGTCTGCTGGGATTGCTGAAAGAACATCAGCTGAGGAACATCACAAACTTGTGCGACTTGCAAGATTTTGCATCATGGACTTTGCAAAGCAGCAGAACTTCTTATGCTAATGATTTAGAAAGTAGATCATTCTAATGTGTAGGCAATGGATCTCAAACTCAGCCTCTTTCAGACCAGCATCACAGTAACAGTTCTTGCCTCTAAATGAGATTTAAGAACTTGTCTTCAAACAGCTTCCCTTTGCTACTGAGTTTGAGTAATTGTGTTTAATAGTAGCTTGTCATTTGCATGCCATGAATGAAAGAAAGAGAAATAGTTCTTGGAAAAAACATACGGCAATTAAACACTACGTGCCCAGTAAAAGCGGTGGGCAGGTGTTTCGTGTCCTGCTGATGTATAATCTCACTTCTGAGACAAGTTCTGTGTTTGGGGAACTTCGTTGCTGTCCGTTCTGTTCTGTGGAAGGAGGCATTGTAGAACAGCACCTGGTTCCTGTGATCTCTTCAGAGATATCATGCTAGCTTGGCAAGTTCTCTGTGCAAAAATAAGAACATGTTGACTGGCATTAATTCCATATCCTTTCTTCAATCCTTCATTAACTGAGACTGGTAGGAATTATTCCATTATTTGGCTAGGATTGATACCAGGCTTTTAATTATCCAGGTTGGCTCATTTGTTCTTTTAATAGCACCGGCATAGGACGCGCTGCCTTTCAGTCTTTAAGAAGTTTCCTTGACATCTTGAGATCTAACGAAAAAAGAATAACAAAGGAAATCGCTATCAGGGGTCTGCTCAGTTCTTTTGCGTACTTTTAAACAATTCTTAGACACAAAACCTTCATACCGCCTCATTTTAAACAAGGTCGCCTTAGTAGCCAGTTTCAACATTCTGCAGAAATATTTGTAGTGTGAGAGTGTTCCATCAGATGAGATCAGTACAGCATCTTGCTTTTTACCTGTACAAGCACGGAATACTAACGTTACGTATTTCTTATTTCTACAATGAAAGTTTTCCTACATTATTCAGTAATTTTAAGCCAATTCCATTCTTAAATTTCTTTGCATTCCTAAATATGTGAAAATATGCTATGGTTTTTTGCTAAAATGTTCTTGGGTAAATTGAAGAGCCTTCTGTGCAGATAAAGCTTGATTCACGTAAAATACAACTTAACTGCAATTTATGCAAACAGGAGGCTCTACCTTGAGTTAATAGACCTCTTAAAAAGATTTATTAACTAAGTGCTGTCAGTATTGCAGAGAGTCAAAATTCATCTGGGATCTCTGGCAGTACTAGTTTGCATCTACATATTCTCATACACTATGTGACAAAATTTTGTTCATTTTTTCTACCTGTAAGAAAAAAAGCAAGGCTTTTTATTTTACCAGTGTATTCACCCCTTAAAATTCATTATCCTTCTTAAAATAATAAGAATTCATACCTAATATCATCCAATGGGAAAAGAAATACAGAAGAATCCCTCAGCTGTAAAATCAGCTGCCACACAGTTTTCTCCCTCCTACTTAAGTTTAGATGTTTCCGTTTGCTTTTCTTCCATGGATAGGGTATTATTCTGACTTGAGTGATTTACTACAAAAATGCTTTGGTTTAGATTTGTGATTTTATACTCCCGTGTCCTTCAAAATTGAGAGATATAGACTATCTGATTGCTTATAACAGAGGTGAAGTATTAATTTTGTTTTCAAGCTAGAAGCTATCTTTAATTACATTTGTCTTTACCATTTATTATTCCTTACTCCGTACTGGTGTGCCTCAATAACTCTTACACTTCACAAATGATATTGAAATGAAGGCAGACTCAGCATGTCTTTTCATAATTCTTGCTGTCTTTTAACTCTTGGCCTCTTCAGTGCAGCTTTCCTTGAGTTCCACACTCATCTTTTATATTGTGTTTGAGGTGACTTTTCATTCAGTAGCATTCTCCGTGCATTCTTCTATCCTGTTGCCTTGGGATGCAGCTGTACATGCCATACTCTGGTTGTCATAGAATCATTGAATCATGGAATGGGTTGGGTTGGAAGGGACCTCAAAGCCCATCCAGTGCCACCCGCTGCCATGGGCAGGGACACCTCCCACTGGATCAGGGGGCTCCAAGCCCCATCCAACCTGACCTTGAACACCTCCAGGGAGGGGCAGCCACCGCTGCTCTGGGCAACCTGGGCCAGTGTTTCACCACCACTCTGGTAAAAAATTTCTTCCTCAAATGTAATCTAAATCTCCCCTCTTTCAGCTTAAAACTGTTACCTGTTGCCCTGGGGGTTTATTTCAGACTAGGTCTAATCCAGGCATGTGGCTCGAAGGACCGTTAGCAGTTGTTGGAGTGCTCATTTTTCCATGAACACATCCAATTTGCAGACTCTGAGGTGTGCTCGGTCCTGTGGGCTCCAACAGAGCAGGCAGCACTTACGAAGCACATTCCTGGCCCAGAGTGAAATGCTGATGTAGATGTGCCCGTGCTGACCTCTAGTGTCACTGATGTTCTGAGCAGACACTACCTAGCACCTAATCTGAAATTTCTCTCTCAAAATGACTGTACTTAAACGTTCAGCACAACTTAATCCTGAGTTTCCAGCAACTTGAAATTATAATGACAGGTTATCCAGTATAGAATAGTTCCCTTGCCCATTTCTTTTTGCTTATGTGATCATGCGCAGATGTTACAGGCAGAAATTGCAGCATTCCTTATCCAACATTCCCTCTAGATTTCAGAAGTTACCAAACAAATCAAAGTTGTGTTCATAAAATGAATATTCTGCCACACTGCCTGCTATTTCTGGAAGTATCCTGCATTCTTAGTTTTTAACACCTTGTGCATTCAATAGAAACAGATTTGTTCATCATTTCAGCTTTCCCTTTTTATAATTAACACGACACCTGCCCAGACAATGCAGTCAGCCAGGCTGTTGGAAAATTGATTTGCCTTCTTGCAAAAAAGGAAGCTGCTTTTTTTTTTGGTGAATTGAGAGGCTACATCTGAACCTGTAGTCAGCAGCTCTTCTGCCCTCTGGGGGCAAGTGGCTTGGCACAGGTCGTATCTGAAAGTTTTCTTCCCCTTGCCTGCCACGTCAAGATTGCCTCCTCCATGCTGTCTTTTTTGTCCACTGAATTATATCTGGGTACTGTTTGGAAGCATAATAGTTGACGTAAGTGGAAGATGTGCCAGGGACCCACTAACGGCGCACTGGGAGGACGGTTACTCGCCAGACCAGAAGTTGCAGGCTGGACTGTCTCCTGTATAGACACACGTAGGCTGCTTGAAGTTCTAATAAGCTTAATTTCCCCAGCTTATGCTTTTACATAGCTTATAGTTAATTTCAAACGTCTCGTTTAACCTTTCATGAGAAGGATGGCTGCTAGAAAAGTGAATTTCGGCACTTTTTTCTACCTTTTGAACACTTCAGAGTAGTGTTGGGGGTAGATGTATTACAAAGGAGGTCCTTACTGGGTGTATTCTGTGAGGCTGATGGACACTAAAAAGTAGAAATTTAGTCTATGTGTGTGAGCACCCCATTGCACCCCAGTGTGGAAGAGAAATGTAATGTACTGAGCTTGGAAGTCCCTACCCCCAAATCACCAAGCCCAGAGGACGTGATGGAGCATGTCTTTACACGTATGGATTTCTTTCCTACCGGTTGCCCAGAGAAGTGGTGGATGTCCTGTCCTTGGAGGTGTTCAGGACCAGGTTGGAAGAGTCTTTGAGTAACCTAATCCAGTGGAAGGTGTCCCTGCCCATGGCAGGGGGGTTGGAATTAGCTGATCTTTAATGTGCCTTCCAACCCAAACCGTTCTGTGATTCTATGATAGCTGAATAGAAAAGGAAAAATATGCATCCTTCTCAACCTGATGTCCAAGCAGGGCACAGATTGCATGTGCATCCAAGGTCTACAATCACAAATAGTCCTGTTCCTCAGCTATCTGCACTGAGCTTGGAGCACTTGGATAAAGCCATCACCCTTCTCCTTCCTGCAAGTTCAGGGTCACCCAGGTTTGCCGGTCGGGCTACGTTTACCTTTAGGTATAGTTTAAGATGTGTTTAGTGTCTCTGATGAGACGTTGCTCAGTTTGCATCCACATATTAGTTCTTGAGCTTGTATAAAACTGGAATTTCAATTGCAGCTCTGGTCATTCTAGAAGAAGAGTCTTCGGGCATAATAGATAGCCAGAACATAATCAGCTCTGGAGGCACTGCCTAATCTCATAGAAAGATCAGCACTGGGAGAAAAAAACAGAAAGCAAAAAATCTTTTCATTCAGCCTCTTTCCTTAGTAACCCATCAGTTATAAACGATCCAAATCAACAAAATCTTTTTTAAACAACTTTTTCTCCTTTTGTTAGGATCAGTTCTGTGTGGTTAGTGAACCAGAAAGAGAACTGTAAGAATAGATGGAAACATTTTAGAGGCCATTAGAACTCTGAAAAATTCTATAAACTAAATAACTTTGAGAACCACTGAAAGGAGGAGGGTTTCAGCAAGACAGAAGGGCTTGCAAATACGAGATATTATCAGACCAGTTGAGCACCTCAAGGTTTTTGATAATAAGTTTGGATAAATGCTCCTTACACATGATTTCCTTGAATAGAAGGTACCTGTGTATCTGTGACAAAATGGTTGTGCAACTTAAACTGGTTGGCATGAATTGTTCAGCCTGCAGGGCGACGTTATTGCTTTCTACAGTTACCTAAAAGGTGGTTGTAGTGAGGAGACTGCTGGTCTCCTCCCAAGTAAAAAGTGACAGGAAGAGAGGAAATGGTCTCGAGTTGCACCAGGGGAGGTTTTGATTGGATATTAGGAAAACTTACTTTAGTGAAAGAGTGGTGAAACACTGGAACCAGCTGCCCAGGGGCGTGGAGTCTTCTTCCCTGGAGATATTCAAAAAACGTGTAGGTGTGCTTTGGGGTCATGGTTTAGTAGGGATAATGGTGTTGTGTGATTGGTTGGACTGGATGAGCTTAGAGGTCCTTCCCAACCGTACCGATTCTATGACTCTGTGAACAACAGCAGTGAAGGACAAAACGTTACTGCAGCTGGGAGGACTAAATGGAGGCAATGTAAAAATAATTCATATATATAAGAAGGGAAAGGCATTTTTGTTAGGGAAGTTAATCACAAGCATTCTCACGTTGGTTGTGTAAAGAGCTAAGTCTGATAGGCTGGAAATGTGTTCTGTTGCAACCATGCAGGCAATGGCTGGACTTAATATGGCACAAAGATTATAAACCAAATTAAAAGGAAAAAAAAAAAAGGTGGGGAGTGGGCTTATAATTGTAAGAAGTGGTATAATGTGGAGAGAAATCCAGCCATTTGGATAGAAAGCTGAAGAGGTTTATATTGCATCTTTATAATCCCAGACAGGGTCCTGAATGTGGGACACGCAGTCAAACAGCCGTGTTTATTGAAGGTTATCCATGCCTGTTGGGGAACGTTGTCCAGCTATCAAACCCTGGTACCCAGAGCTCAAGCTGACAGGTCAAACACTATTCAGTACGTCCTCATACCTTGAAGAATACTGTCTGAAGCTCTGACCTCTGAAATGCTCTTTTTTTGCCTTGCTTCTATATTTTACACAACAAACTACGTGGCTTTTGATAAATGATTTTCTGCCACAAAAATGTCATCATCCGCAAAGGTACTGCGTTCTGTTTTATGGCTTAGGAACATCAGGAATATGGTATATACCGTATATTTTTGGATGAACTGCATTCCCTTCCATCAAACAGTGGGAAACATACTTTATACTGAACAAAAAAATCAATGCAAAGAATTAGATCTGAGGTGCTGGCAAACCAGTGCACAAAACCCAGCTGACACAGGAGCCTGGTGCAGTAATATTCAACTCTTTCTGACAACTCTCAGTAGCTGAAGATGTAAATCAACTCCACTTTTTGGTCTCAAGTAATGGAAATTTTAAGAATGAACCTCAGCAAGTTTCTGCACTTTAGCTTTGCTGAGCAAAGCATTTGTGTTCTCAGTGATGATAAACAGCAGTTTGGGAAAAGACTTCAAAATGAATCATCACTCAATAATAATGCTAATTTGGAAGCAGAGATAACTTGAGAGCTGTTTTTGTCTGCAAGCTGGCTATAGGATGGAGTCATACGCTTCCCACGCAACCTCAGTAATGCGTTCTCTCTGACCAGGAGTGCCTTGAAAGACCTTGCATTCTTCTCGTCTTGGTCTTCTGACCAAGATGCAGTAGAAGTTTCTTGCTAGAATTTGTAAGAGGTGCTTTGGACGACTGAGTCTACCAACTAATGTTGTGGTCAGCTTCTCTTTCTCAAATTACGGTGCCTTTTCTTTGCTAATGATAGGAGTTTGGTTTCAAGAAAGAATCAAATAAAGCATTCCATGATAATAATTCCCTAATTTACCCAGTGTTTGAGAAGAACACAAAGGAAAACCATGAAAAAAGAATTCAAAAGAAAGCAAATACAAGCCTAGGTCCAGAGCTTGTAAAGTATGTAAGCCCATCTGCAACTTTATTCTGAATAAGTAATTTTTAATTCATAATATTTTACTGTCTTGGCTCCTTAACTGAGATACACTTCATCCCTTTCGCTCTGATTTTCATGCTTGCTAAGAGCCACTTAGGAATAACTCTCATCATCTGAAAAGGAGCAACACAATTCTCTAAAGCATTGAAATAGGCTAAAAATAAATTGCAAAGCGATATAAAACTAAACTTATGTTAGGAAACTCAACATTTCAAATGCATCTGGGATAGCTGATGTGTGAAATCGGACATGGAAGTGCCAATTTTTTTCCTTTTTATGATTCTTTCTGCATTTTTTTCCCCCAAAATGTCTATCAAACCGTACAGGATAAAAAAGTGCAAACTTAAGAGTCTCAAAAAGAATGGAGTTAACCATTATAACGTCTTCCTTTTACTTCCAGTGATGCATTCATATTTGCTGTACAAAATCACAGACCATCTAACGTTAAGAAGCATCTTTTAAAGCCTGAGAGCAGCTTCAGATACCAAAAAATGTCTAATGTTACAAATGACTTTAGAAATACGAAAAAGATAAAGGCATAGAGTGAGTGATTTATGAAGTGATCCAGCCTTCTGAGGAATTTAAAGCCAATTACTCATTTAAGGCAGGATCCTTCGGCCTGTGGCAGAATTTGAGCAGCCCTATTATGCAACGTGCTAACAATCTGGATATAATACTTACTTTTTTTGATTGTGGAAACTACGCATATAACACATTTTTTTCAACCCATCAAAGTTTGGAGTCAAGTTCTGAGAGTTTTAATGAATTTGGCATATCTCAGTGATTGCTAGCAGGCAAAATTTCTCAGCTTTCACCTTCTGGAATTCTGGAGAATTTCAAATTTCAGAAAGAATATATATTTTGATAGATATATTTTGATAGTACTAATGGTTCTTTTTCTTCATGGTTAGAGGTACTTCTTAATATCTTATGATCCTGTGATCAAATATACTTGATCTTTGCTCTTTCTATAAATACCTTAGAATATAGTAACAATAGGCTTTAGCTTTTATTTTGCATCAAATTCTTTCAGAAATTCTGTTTCATCAGGATCCTGTGATGCTTCTGTGCAAATATTATTTCTATCAGAATACAACTTCTGTAAAAAACATTCTGGGTGTATATATCAGGATTAAATAAAGTGCCATATTTCTTTTAACTCATTTCATTTAGCATAACCTAACGCTTTTTAAACCCATTTACTCAAAATGGCTCACATAAAGCAAGACAAGTCTTAGATCTGGGTGTGTTCTGAAAGTGTTGATAAGTCACCTTTTTCTTCTGTGTTCTCCTGTACTAAATGACACATTTGGGTTTTTTCCCCTCTTATTTTTAATGGTTCAGATGAAAGGCTTGACAACAGAGGCTTAAAACTCTTTGAAACATTCCCCAGTTATTTGAGATTAAATTCATATTAATTTAAGGAAGATGGTAGAACATCTACTTATACTAATGGCAATGCTGGAGCTGATCGGGAAAATGATACCTAAATAACAGCAGCTCCATATTCTGATCTTAAATTATGTCACTGCTTTTATGCCTGCCTGCAACAAAAGAGGGGCCTTTTTCCAGCTGGCTAAAAAGATCCACCACTGCCTGATGGAGAGAAAATGACTCGATGATACGCTACTTGATGACAGTACCTGTTCACAGTAGAAGCAGCATGAAAACAAGCATGCTGTTTTGATTAATTAAAAAAGACTATCAATTATTACATTACCTACCACTGGTCAATTTTATTCTGTGGTGTGAACCGTGCAAGTGCTAGAAAGCTCTAGTAATTTTATTTTGGATTGGAATTTTCGGAAGGGAAACTCTGGGGTCTCACCTTGCAATGTGAACTGCTAACCTAGACTACTGAGGTAAGGGTTTCAAAGAGCAATTTCTTCAAATGAAGATAATTTTATCTCTTGACATTTCATCTTGGGCTCAATCAGCTCCAGGTGGGGAGCCCAGGTCTCACCGGTATCTGAAGTGGCCTTCAATATAGTCACAGAGCTTGCTTTTCTGTTAGGGACCTCACATCCTCTCTTTCCCTGCCCTGTTTTTGTTGCTTTCTGTCCTCGGATGTCTTGTTCCTCAAGATCTGCCACTCTGTGTTTGGTGCCTGCAGGGCGGAGTCAGAAGGGCTGGGTCAGCATGGTTGCAGCAGATTTTCTGTGGCAGTGGTTTTGAAGGTTCTGCCTCCAGTGTTGGGCTTTGAAACTCCCCGTGCCAGGGCTGAGCTTACTCAGACTATCGATATCCCAGAGTGCCTTTATTTAGCCAAGTGAAAGAACATCACGTCAATACTGACAGTGTTGGTTTTCAAGTCAGGAATGGGTTATTTGTCTTCAGGTAAAATAGGCAAACCTGAGTAAATGTTTCTAATTCTGAACTCGTAAAATGTATTGAATTTTAAGTGGTAATGGATCTTGGCTACGTTGTTTATAAAAGCGAGTTTGTATTTGGAAGTGAGTGTGGAAATTTGGTTCTGCTTTCTGATTTGAAGTGAAAGATGCTCAGGAACTTTCTTAACCCTCAGTTCAGGCTACAATTCACAAATATAAAACATGGCTGCAAAAATTAAGATAATTTTGGGGACGATTCGCAAACAGAAAGGACTTAAGGGTGCTATTTTGGGGCTTATTTGTTGCCAAAAGTTCAACTATAATAATACAAAATTCACAGGGAACTATAGAGTCTTTACTTCATGCTTATGGATACCTTATTGTCAAGATTTAACCACAGTTGGGAACTAAGCACCACACAGCCACTTGTTCACACACGTGCGGTGGCAGGGGGAAGGGAATGAGAAAACAAAGTAAAGCTCGTGGGTTGAGATAAGGACAGTGTTAGTAGGACAGCAGTGATGATGATAATAACACAAAACAAGTGATGCACAATACAATTTCTCGCCAGCCGATGACCGACTTCCCCAAGCAGCAATCTCTGCCCCCCAGTCAGCCCCTCCAGTTTATATTCTGACCATGACGTTGCATGGTATGGAACGGTCTTTTGGCCAGTTTGGATCAGCTGTCTGAGCTGTGTTCCCTCCCATCTTCCTACGGACCCTGCCTTCTCACTGACAGGCGGGCGTGAAAAGCTGAAAAGTCCTTGACCGCTGAGCAACAACTGAAAACATCAATGTGTTATTTTAATCACAAATCCAAACCGTAGCACTACATCTGCTACCAGAAAGAAAATTATCTCTAACCCAGCTAAAACCAGGACAATAATACACGGATCAAGCACTAGTTTAATGCAATCCAGAGAGACATTTAAAATAGGTATTTTGGCTGCTTTCCTGAACATAATAAAAGAAATTATACTGAATTCCCTGTACAACATATTCGTAGTTTAAGGAAATTAAATATAATGTATTCTCATTTATCTAAAAATTCCTTACATTTCAAAAATTATAGTTTGTGGAGTAAAGGTTAACAAGAAATCTCTAAAAGCTATAGCATTACCTTTTGGCTGAGTAGTTAAAATGTTGAATCATGTGAGCTAAGAAAAGTACTTTTTCACCGTTGGACACATTTGTGTGCAATAATGCGCTGCAGGAGATGGAAGGCAAGGTAAGTACCAAAAGTAGAAGTCTTTGCAACACAATGTAATGAAAGACTGAGAGTGCTGCCGTTCATACCTGCTGTGAATGCATAGTCAAAACAAAACTGGATTGGCAAATCCAACCCGTTCAGAAACCAGCAATGCTGACGACAGAGAGAGCTTGAATAAATCTTGGCTGTGGAAAGGAGGAAGATATGTTGAAAGTTGATCTGTCTTTGCCAAAGTGTACCTGCAGGAGGGAAGGGATTTCATATTTTAAGCACATCTGCACTTTGAAAATTTTTAGTTGGAAGGTTCTTAAGCCCAAAGATAACCCAATATTCGTTAGTTTTTAAATTAAGTTGAAGTTGGTGCAGACGTGCTAAGAGATGCTTTTACATGGCTGTGTAAAAGACAGAGACATCGCTTTGGCAGTTGATAAGTGAAGTAAAAAGATTATAGTAGTATTTCCATCTTGTCCAACGTGGTCTGTGTAATCACATCCTTTTTCAGTGCAAATTTTGTGCAACGGCATTTTATTTATCACTTACATTTGTTTTTCCACCGCTCCCTATTTCTGCTCTGCGGTTGTCCTGGCACTAAGCTTTGCGTGGCTGCATGTTTGGACTGAAAGGGAAAACCAGTGCTTTTAAAAACAAATCTATTTGATCATTTTTAAGGCTATACGATAAGCAGACTCACTTGGAAAAATGATTAATAGAAAGGACAGGAGTCCTGTCAGTTGATACTGCATAGAACAACAGCCTGAGTCAGCTGTCCGATAACGCAGCAATCGGTGAAAAGGAGGACTGAGCTGGCATTCTGTACTTTATAGTAATGAGCTGGTGGTAATTATAAGGCACTTAAAAACAATTAATCCTTTCCATGATGCTTTTTTTAGTGCAGTTTACCTGATTGAATATAGACAGCAAAGCTGCAGTGAGGAAAGATTTATATCACATAACCATATGAATTTCTGTTGTGCATTTCCACCCGAGCTCATCACCTTCAGATACTTTTTCCCCTTTTAAGTATGTCTGGGTGTTTCAAACATTTATCTCACCTCATAAATTTAGGGATGCAACCCAATCCTTTGCTATTCAAATGTAACAAATCAAAATGAGGAAGCAGGAGGAATCTTCTTGCCGATATTATTTGCCATCAGAGTTAAACTCCATGACAAAAGATTTCTAAATTAAAAATTAAGGAATAAACTTTTTTGAATTGCTGCTACTTTTTCCATTGTAAATGCTTTGTCTTTCAGATAAGCTGGAAAACTACTTTAGTCAATGCTTAAAAAAGAAAAGAAACAGTTGTATTCCTCATTGTAAATCCCTATTTCCCTTTGTCTGCCAGGATAAAACCTGTGTTTTGGTTTTGTCTCGTGTACGATTTTAAAGACTTTGAAACCTTAGTAGGCCAGTGGTTGAGAGGAAATGCATATGTGTGTGTGTATGTATGTATTTTTGAGGGAACTGGGGCTGTTCATCCTGGAGAAGAGGAGGCTGAGGGGAGACCTCGTCACTCCCTGCAGCTCCTGAGAGGAGGTTTTAGCGATGTGGGTGCTGGGTTCTTCTCCCAACTAACAAGGAATAGTGTGGGAGGAAATGGCCTCAAGTTGCACCAGGGGAGGTTTAGATTGGATATTAGGAAAAAATTTCTTTAATGAAGAAGTGGTGAAGCATTGGAAGGGGCTGCCTGGGAAAGTGGTGGAGTCTTCATCACTTGGAGGTGGTGTAAAAATGTGTGGATGTGGTGCTCCAGGACATGGTTTAGCAGGCACAGTGGTGTTGGGCTGACGGTTGGACTGGATGATCTTAGAGATCTTATCTAACCTGAATGATTCCATGATTATATTTATATGAATTTCACAGCAGTGACAAATCTGTCTTGCTAAGATTTGATCATCCAAAGCCTGGATACAGTTACATGCAGTGAACAAAAGACTACGAGGAGAAACAATGCTAGGATTTTTCAGAACCAAGGATGTTTAAAATATAATAGAAAGGCTGATGATCGCTAAGTACTTGCCCCAGAAAACAGAAGGGCAAATTGTAGATAAGTGCATTGATTAGTGCTGCAGGAAGAAAGCTTAGAGAAAATCAGAGGAGAGGTTCAAGGCAAAATTGGAATAGAAATGCATTCCTTCAGATTTCCCTCTTACCTTGCAAGTACTGTTACGATCCTAGATGTAGGCTGGTGGCTTCTGGTGAAATAATGCACACAGACAGAAGGAAAATCTGACTGAAAAGTGAAACAGTGGGTCTGGAGATAAGGAACCTCTTTGGCTGGAAAAGGGGCTTGCAAAATTGCTGTGGTTCTTTGGTGATAACATCTCGGTATCTGGCCTAATTTTAAACACTTAAAGCTCAGATGTTTCTGCTTAGCAGTATAGAGCTGTGAAATAAAGATTAAAGATAAATGATCAAGGCTTCTGAAGCCCTGTGGCAGTTCTGGGCCGTCCTTTCCCCTTCCTTGCGATTGCCCTGCAGCTCAGCTTTCCTCAGTTTCTTCTCCTGAGCATTTCTCCTTTATTGTGAAAACAGAAGAGAACTAAGACCCCACCTTTGCTCCCATCCTCTTCACTCGCTCAGGAACAGCATTTTACCTCTCACACGACACACCTAAGCTTTATCGTTATTCAGCCATTTTTTAGTAGCTCCCAAACATCCAGAACATCACCAGAACAGGCAAGAGGACAGAAAATAACAACTTCTTTCTAATGATTTTTCCCCCTCTGTTTTTGTTTACTCAAATAAGAAAACAAGGTGAAAAATGTTCAAGAAATATAGCAGTACCCCAAACTTTACTGGGAGAAATAAGAGCATGCTGTGTTTGAAGTGTGTGCTGCAAGGCAATTTCAAGGAAATTGAAATTCCTAATTGCTAATTAGTTAAGAAAACAGATAAATCGGGTGAACAGTGTTTTGTTCTTCTGTCATTCTTGCTTCAGTTTTAGAAAACAAATTTAAGGAGGTAGAGTTTTTTCCTATAAACATTTAAAATCTTTATATTATTCTTTGATCTAATTCTTTTGACATAAATGAATTGAGTTTTTCTTTGACATAAATGAATGCAGTGTACGCTGCTGGCATGGGGAGCTATTACTAGTTTTCTGGGCAGCAGATGGACAGGTAGAAGAGGAAGGTTCTTATTTTCTAGCAGATGTCTTGTTTAACGGGGACAATTGTAGGGTCTATGGAAAACAGAAAGGTTGAAATGGTTGTCAGAAGGATTGATCACACATTCCTGCTGTGCAAGTCAAAGTAGATGATCCCCAATTTTGTCTTTTCTAATTAGAATCATAGAATCAATAGAATCATAGAATCTTCTGGTTGGAAAAGACCTCTGAGATAGGGTCCAACCGTAGCGGTCCCTGTACTAAACCACATCCCTAAGAAACTCATTTACCCGTCTTTTAAACCCTTCCAGGGATGGCAACTCCACCACTTCCCTGAGCAGCTGTGCCAATGCCCGAACGCCCTCTCAGTGAAGATATTTTTCCTAATGTCCAGTCTTTGAGGCTGTCTAACAGAAGGGGAACATGCTTCAGCTGCTGAGCAGCCTAGTGCTCGTTTTCTCGCTGCATATCTCATCTCCCGAGGATGCCTCCTATGCTGCGATAGAGAAGATGCTATTCTTGGGAATGGATGTCCTCGGGTCCCCACTCCCCCAAAACAGATTGCAATATTGTTAAAAAGTACAGATGCTTAGTGGTACACGTAGACACAGTCCCAGACCTTGAGACAAGGGCTTAATGACTCTTAAGTAGCTTGGGGTGGGAAGTGTTTTTATGATTGATACGTAGAGAAAAACGTAACCTGGAAGCAAAATAGCTGACATGGTTGCAAGTGCTGTTAGTTCTATGTATTTCGGTGCACCACTACCTCCAGCTTCCCTTCTGGTTTGGGTGTGTATTTAACAGGGTGCTTAGTAGTGTCGCTAACCTGTGAAATAGATGTGTGTTGGTTTTATGTTAGGTTGTATGTAAAACTCTATGTAAATTGTTCCTAAAATAATGTCTGGTGCATCTAAAGTTAAAGTAATCTTGAAACTGAGTTTGGGCTTAGTCATTCTTCTGTTTTCATGGGAAGAGAAAGATCTAATGTTTCTGAATTTCTTTTCCTCATTAACCAGTTGAGTTTATAAGCACGTAACTTATTAACAATCTAATAAGTGCAGGTAATTCTGATTATTTAATTAGAAGCTTCACCTCTAACAAGATGTTTTTAAGTATTACTTTTGATAGGTGTTTCAGGATTCAGCTCAGAAAATGTAAAATACTTAACCCTAAAGGTCAACTATAATAATTTATAAGAGCTACACGTTAGTTGCTGGATTTTAGGATTCAGTGACATTTCACCACATGGAGAGAGAGAATTGGAAGATTGAAATGAAATATAAATATTCTTCTTTAAAAGTAAGCTTTTAGAATTTCTTGAGGTCCTAAATGTACTTTTTAACTTGTATGTTACATTTGAACGTTAATTGGAAGCGCTTAATTTAATGGATTTTAAAGCACCGGCCAAATATTTAAGAAAGATCTTGGAAAGCTGTTTTGATTGATTAGGTAAGAAATTTATCATATGTGAGATATCTTTGAACCACACAGAACTCGTCTGTTTTCTGTAAAATGTAGTCCTAGTGTTGATACGTGTTTCCAATAGGTTGTTGATACGATATTTCCAATATATCACAAACTACTCTTTTGCAGTAGGAAGTTAATTTAGTTTCTGGTCTCAGTTCTTTGGGAAATGGACATTGGCGATGGGCTTCAAGTTTGGCATAGCTACATTCTTAAATCCTTCCACAAGTTTATGAGTACCGTATCTGTTTTATGACATCTAAGTAGCTACTTTTTGAGTATTGTTTAAAAATTAACCATTATAAAAATAGTCTGTTAAAAAAATGTTAAAAAAGATCTTTAAAAAGTCACTTATTAACCAGTGACTCCGGTGTGAGAATCTTCCAGCTGCTTTTATTTGTTTCATTGCTGAATCTTTTAAAAGTAAAGAACGAGTAAACGATTGATTATCCTTCTTGTAGTTGGATCAGAATAACAACTAAGGCAGAGTGAAAGAGCTACCATCAGATCCACTTTGAATCAAAAGATATTAAGAATTTTCCTTTAAAAACAATACCTAATTGCTTAGGTTGTACTAAATTAAAACGATTTTGAAGTACTAGAGTGTCATTAAGCACAAATACTTCTGGGCTTTTCCCAGTGTTTTTGACTACAGCTATAAGCAGGGATACATTTCAAGATATCACACTGTTTATGAAAGGCAAATTTGAAAAAGTAGGTATTCTGAGAAGTACTATGTAATTGTGAAGGTACTTGTAGAGATGTTTCCTTATATTTATACTCTCTGATTTGTGGTACCCTTTTTACTCTAAAAAGCTGCGTTTGTGTTCTGCCTTTTCTGGTTGTTTTGTTGAACCTTTGCGAGCACACAAAAGCTAAATATAGAAAAGTATAGTTTCTCTTCATTTGCTATGACTTTTTGCCTGTGTTTTTCTATAGGAAATGCTCAGATTTCCTGGATGTGCAATGTGTGATTTTTTTTTTGTTGTTGTTGTTGTTTTAAATGCTGGTCTGTTAATTGCCTTTGGGCTCAAAATTGATGTTTCAAAAGCAAAAAGTTCCAATCACACTTAAAATCGCAGGACTTTGCACTTCTTTTAGTGGCAATCTGGTAATCTACCAATAAGTTCTAGCAATGTGAAAAAGCCCTCAGGAAGCATCCTACCGTATTTTTTCATTTGGGAATGGACTCTAACACTTGATAAATAAACTGGAAAGCTGAAGGGTGATACGAGGGTTGATGGATTCCCTGCATAATGGCCTGTGCTGGTGACGCCGTGGCGAGCAGAGGAAGCCACGTGAGGGCGGAGGCTGGTTTGGTGCTTGTAGAGTACAGAGTACTTGTTTGGTTCACATTAAGCCTCGCTTAATGGGCAAGATATATTAAAAATGGTGCAAACCAGCTCGGCAAACTGTGTTTTTTTATACGTGTCACAGCAGCTGTGCCAAAAAGTAATTTTTATGGGAAGCTGCATACAGTCGTTTCTTTAACCATTTTTTTGCTACCTCTATTTGCTTTGAGTTAATTCAGTGAGATGTATTTCCCTTTAATAAGGCAGTCTATTTGAACTTGAAAAGTCAGTGAGGAGTTGTGTTTCCGGCTCCTATGTGCAATAGGCTGCTACCATCCATTCTTTGGCCAAGATGATGGTAGGATAGAAAGAACCCAGTTGCTAACAGGCATCACAGGTAGCCTCTTGTATGCAAGAAAGAGGATCTGGGCTTTCTAATAAGATCCAGCCCTGACAAGGATTTTCCCTTAATCCTCATGTTTCAGATAGCTCAAAGAGATTACTTGATGCCGAAATGGGTAGGCTTAAAATACCATTTATCTGTGATTGCTGGAATCGCATTCTGGGAAGCATTTGGGAGGACAGCGGTTGTTTTCATTTTTAAACCAGAACTTTCAGATTAACTCAGGAAAAACCTGTTACGGGGCAGGCTCTGGGTGATGCAACCTGTCACTAAGTGGCAGATTTACGGTTTGACTTTCAGCTACCATTTCAAAGCACAGAGAAAGCATACGAACCACAATAGCCTGTTAAGCAACTAATAGTTTTAAATGAAAATAAATAAGCTTGAAATTGTTATTGTCTGAATATTACTTAATTGGCAGTCTGGCACGTCCACATCCACAGTAGCCCTATCACCGACTCGGATCTGAGCTCGTCTTGGGAGGCACAGGCTAGGGCGGCAAAGAGTGTCTGAGTCACCGGCACATTGTAGGCATCATGAAAACTAGTCTGAACCACAGCTGTGAATTTAAATTGCCCAAAATCTCTGTCATTCTGATTGAAAACTGTCTTAATCCATTCTAACTTTATGCCTTTAGATTAAATTAATTTTGCTGAAGTAGTCTCTTGTAGTCAAGCTTTAAGGTAAAGGTTGTAATGGTGTCGCTTAAAGGAGTATGAAAATAAGAAATTCAGTTCATCCCATGCCCCCAAACATGAAAGATTATCTTTAATATTTTCACAAACATGTATGCAGAGTTATGAATTAGCATTGAGGCTACTCAGAAAAGTAAGAAACCAATGATTTCTTGGGAATCGTATCTTCCAGAGCTGAACAGCATTTTGCTTGAAATATAATGTCTATTACGCATCAGGACACTTTAAAAATGATAAAATTGCTAATGAAGGATTACTATAGTATACTTTTAGTTTGAATACGTTCAATTTTAAAAGTATACTATTAATAAAGTAATTTTTTTTTTTTAAGGAAAGGCTTTAGCTTGCGAAGTTACATTTTTAATGTTTTTATCTTAAACCTGCCCAGTATAAAACTTTGATTTCCCTTCCTAGGAAACCCGTGCCTGCCATATATATTTTAACCTCTTGTTTTCCAGGCCCTAAGTCAGCTTTTACTGGTGACTTTACAAAACTCATTTTTCTTACATGGTCAAACATACCTGTATGTGCATATGAAGGCACCACTGATTTGAATTGATTTTACTCTTCCTTGTTATGAAGCAGGACTAATGTGGAGAAATTTTTGGAGGCTTTCCCCCTGTTTTTCTTGGTGAGCTATTCTAGAATACAAAAAGAAAAAACTACGCTACAGACCATCCTACAGATGTACATAATATATGACCTAATGCTCATTAACATACTTCCTTTATGGGTTTTTCAACAACTCAGCAACAGGAACTCATTTTTAATTGTTATGTATGCATTTGATGAGCATCTAAGTTAAGGCTTCGTGAAGTTCACGTCTCGTATTGCACAAATCCAGTAACTTTGTTGGTATGTTGAAATCTAAAGCATCTGTTTAGGAGCTTGTTTCTCAATAAATCTGACTGTCCTGGTATCTTTATCTGGAATATCAATATTCAAAAGCCTTCCTAAATTTCTTAACTTGCTGATTGCATCTTTTCCTTACAGCAAATCAATTACTCTCACCTACGGTAGCAGAATTTTAAAAAGACACAATCAAAGCTTGAATTTCCTTCTCTGATTTAACTTCTGGATGCAGTGTGTACATCTCTTCTGTGCCCCTTGTTTAAATTCCCTTTGGGCTTCAGATAAGGTCACTCTGGTGCTGCCTTATTCCAGAAACGTAGGCATGAGGAGGTGCTTCTTAGTCTCTGAGACCCCTTGTATCACCCCTCGCAACCGTTACCCAGAGAGCATCGCAGCTCTTGTCTGTGTTCAGTTTGATTTATGGATTAATTTAGCAAAACCACAGGATAGTGAAGTTCTCTGAATGGAGAGGCATTAGCAAAATGAGTAGATGCAGAAATGTTTGGTACACTTCTTTTTTCTGGCAGTTTATAATGTGTCTATGCTCAGGAAGGTAAATCCCTGTGCAAATAGTAATACTTTGTGTGAGGGGTTTATCTTAATCCACTATCTTGTAATGAAAAAAGATGGTGACAACACTATTCCTTAAATCTGTCTGGTATTACAGTTTTGTCTCTACGTGTTCTGGTGGATCCATCTAGCATTAATGCAGAGTTTTTAATGGTAATTATTAATTTTAATTTGGCCATAGTTCAGTTTTCCACCTGATGTTGTGCAAAAGCCTTTTCTTATATTTCCTAATAGGCAATTTCATCGAGAGTGGGAGGGCTTTTAGAGTTTCTTTTTGCTATCAAACTGTTTATAGAACACGACCTTACTCAAATTTTCCAATGAGACATCCGTAGTGAGGTGAGGGGTTGTTGTGATCAACCGAATGTGACTTGAATTCGCGTTTATTGCTCACCAAGTTTGTGATCGGCATCGTATGAGCCCAGCCTGCAGTCTGAGTGCTCCTGAAGGCAGTGGCAGCCGTTTCTCATCTCTGCTCCTGTCACCTGCCATCCAAAGATTATTTTTTTCCAACTAACTGCAAAATTAATCTGAAAAAAAGTATTGGTAAGAATTAGCCTGTTAATCAAAAGCCAGATTTGTAATCCAAAACCAGTAGAAAAGTAATGGCAAAAATAGGATTATTTTTGAAATAGGAAGTATCTAGGTGTATTATTCAGATGAAGCTATGCTATTTTTTGGAATTCCTTGTTTTATTTATCAGCACGCTGCTTCATTTTGTATATTACACTTTATGGTGTTATTCTGAGCATTAGCAATACAGCAGGACGTGCTCCCAATCTTCTAAAGGAGAGAAGGAAAGATTAGCAAGGGAAATGTCAAATTGCTGAAATATTACAGTCTTCAGTAAGATGTCACAAAATATGCCCTTATCAGACAAGAAGCAGCTAGGACGCTAATATGTTTCTTTCAACTTAGCGTGAGTCTTGTTTTGGGATGATAAAACATTTTCTAATATGTATTACATGGTGTGAAGGCTTCTTGAAAAGTCTTGCCTTCAGGATTTCTGTAAAATACGGTTTGTGTTCAACTGTGTTGCAAGTTTCAGCACAGGCAAGGTGTTATATCATTTGGTTTTTTATAATGAAATGTGCTATGTAAGAGAGATTGTTGCTACACAAAATATCTTAGAAAGTGTGATTTTTTTTTTTAGCTGATATGGAATTTATCTCAATATTTCCTCTTAAGGAAAAAAAGAAGCAGCTGGTCGGCAAGGGAAGAGATCTTTCCTGTTTAGAAAATGCTGGGAAACAATAAATGCCTCAGTATTTAGCTGTCTGCAGATGCATAGAGACAGTTATCCTAAAAATGTTCTTTAAAAGGGAAGCCACCTTCTGGATGCAGTAGTTGAAGCACAGAGCATGTGACAAATTCCATGAGAGATGTCGGATGTTCTCAAATAAAAACGATCTGGTTAAGAACTCAGCTTTTCTGTTTCTCATCCACGTGCACCAAAAATATTAGAGTAACAAAATGAACAGGCACGTTGTAGTTAATGTGTAATAAAGTAGCTTTTCAGTTGCTGTGAGATACCTTATTTATAGCAATTCTTGTGTTCAGTAGATGGGCACTAGATGGCATTCTTTGGGTACAGAATTTAAGGGGAAAATAATCTGTAATGTTTAATTTCAATTCAGCTGCTTCTTAAAGCACTTTTATTTCTGTCTGAATATAAAGCTCGAGAAAGGAAGTGTTAGAGCAGTAGGAGAGAGACAGGAACGAAGCATTTTTTTGCATTTTATTATTTCAGAGGCTGTAATTTCTAAGCAGGGTAGTTTATCTTGAACTCTAATAATATTGTGTAAACATTTTTGAATACTTTTCTGATATATTCTGATATATTCTTATACTTCTGATATATTCTTATACTTCCATGTTTTTAGATGATAGATTAATGCAGACCTATGAATCTATTATGTGTTTTTCTCGCGCTCCTTAGAGGTGATGATCAATCACTACAAAATGTTCTAGGTTGGATCACATCTTCAAAGCACTGACCAGCAACGCAAGCTCTCTTTGTGGAGCAGAACTGTAGGAAAGCTCTGGACGAGTGCAGACACTCGTATTTTCTCTTTTAGTGTTGGTACGGGGCATGTGTGTAATATGATGACCTGCCTCTCAGAAGCCAATCAGAAATTCCATTTAGACCTCACCATCTTTTCTTAACAAAGCCTGTGGCAAAACTCTCACAGTACTGCAGGATTTATGAAGTAATTAATTCATATTAATTAATATTTTCCTGATAAGTGGTGTATGTACTAAGTGGCTACGTGGCAATTGCCTTCCCTCAGTCAGTGCCATATTTTAGGGTGAATAAAAGCAGTCATCATTGATTTCTTAGCTGTGTTTCAGATCTGACTCATCTATTTTGTTCTAATTCAAAATGAGAGATGAAGTATCTCAAGTGGCTCTAAACACCGTTCTGTGAGTGCCGTTGAGTAACAGCATTTATTGCAGCCAGCGTTCTCTGGACTTGTTTGCTGCTTGTTGTTATTGCTTTAGCGACACTGATGGAAGGGCTGGCTCAGGTAGAGCACTCTAGGTTTCATGCTACTTGAATTTTTCAGTATAACTGGTGAGATTTGGGGTATTCAGCTTGTTTCAGATATAATATTATTAATTTGCTGGCTTTCTGTGTGCCAAACTCTAACGTACCCTCATCACAACCTGGGAATCTTGGTAGTTCTGAACCACTTACCAGCAAGAATTTTCAATTTAATACCAAACCAACTTCTTCAGCAAAGAAAGACAATGTTTAACACTCTAAACCTTACAAATGCAGGCACCTTTTTGTGTCTTTATTTATAAATAGGAAAAAGTAGAAGGTAATATCAGAATTCTCATTAGTTGAAAGTAATATCAATCTCTTTCCTAAGAAGCGTAAAGGTGAGGGTAACTCAGTAGGTGGCAGTCCTCTGAAACCAAAGAAGAAACAGCGTGAGCATAAGGGAATGGAATGTGAGTGGAGTAAACTGTTTATCAGATATTTCTGTATCATCTCAGATCAGTATACCTGCCACCTTTTATTTAGAATCCTCCCAGCTATTGGTGGATCCTTTTTTTCTACTATGAGAAGTTCTGTAAAATCAATAACTCTCTACAGGTATTTGAAGAGATATAGCGTACCAAATAGAAAGAAAAAAAAGGGACTTTCCATATTATTCTTCCTAATGTGACAGTATTTGAGCTTAATTCCCGAGTGCTATTTCTGAGTACTTCTTTATACCCTTCTCTGAAAACAGGCTTCCCTAGACTTAATTATAACAGCTCTAATACATCAGAGAATCACAGAATGTCCTGAGTTGGAAGGGACCCACAAGGATCTTCACTGAGAGGGTGATTGGCCATTGGAATGCGCTGCCCGGGGAGGTGGTGGAGTCACCGTCCCTGGAGGTGTTTAAGGAGAGATTGGATGAGGCTCTTAGTGCCATGGTGTAGTTGACGAGTAGGAGTAGGTGTAGGTGTTGGGTCATAGGTTGGACTCGATGATCTCAAAGGTCTTTTCCAACCTTGTGATACTGTGATCTTCTGGAATGAAATAATTTTTTTTCATTATTTTAAGTTCTGATTTTTCTGTCTCTGTGGATAGAATCTACTCTTTCCTATTTTCTTCAGCTACAAGCAGGGACATAGGAAAGGAATACATAGTTTTTCATTTGCAAAATACCACTACAACTTTAAAATTATTAGGGTATATAGGAAATATGGAAGGGAAAAATGTATATACTACAGGAATATTTAGTTGTGCTTCTTAAACTTGATAGATACGTGTGTATATGCTTTTTACCCTTAAAACCAATAAAAATCATTTTATACAAAGCACTCTTCAAGGTGGGTCTCCTGTGCCTTTTAATTTATCATACAAATTAGAGGTTGTTTCTGTGTGGCAAAGATACTGTCTGTAGTGTAGCTGTCTAAAATAAATAATGACGTTATTTTTGAGAGTCTTGTTCACTAATATGCTTTTCATAAAGAATAACATTTCGTCACTTTGCGTAATTTACGGGAAATACAGTCAGTGAATTAGAAATAATTAAATGAAGAGAGAGTGGCTGATGGTTCTTTAATCTTTTTATATGCCACATAAATGGCAAAGTAAAATATGCAATACTAATAGCTACTTAATGATCATGCAGGATATTATGTGGTGAAAAAAGAACTCTGCAAAGGAATAACTGGTTCAAAAACCTTAAAAAATATTGGAGTGACGTAAGTTTTTACTGTGTGAAACTATAAAATAGATTGGAGGGTGATATGATCTTATCACTGCTGTGCTCAACTGAGCAGAAATAACACAAAGTTGCCTACTATTATCTTGATTAATGTCTTTGAAATCTTTGGTGATCAAAGGCATAATTTTAGGCTTCCCAGTGTCTTTAGCCTTGCTTTTGAGAAGTGAAGAAACCAGATCATGGTGTTCTTTGTCCCTGGCTACAAATTGCATAGCTAAATACATGTTTAGACGAATTCTGTTTCCAAATAGTTGCATTCACACGACAGTAAATGAAGATTTGAGCTTTTATTCAGACCATGCAAGAAAACTATGCCCGTTAACTTAATAATAATCACATTTCAAAGGTGTGAAGGGTATAAATAGGAGACTTCTTTTATACAAGGGTAGATTTTCAGGGAAATACAGGTAATTTTTTTTTCCATCTATGACACTGAATTCAGGTATTAGCAATGTAAAGAGGAATATGGATTGCCTCGTGATCAGAAATTATTCTCATTTCTGAGTTGATTTACTGCTGCACGTCTACAGCACACCAACAAAATAACCCCCAAACTCTGAAAGCTGCCATACACAGTAAAATGAAAAAATCTTATCTAGTTGTCCTTGTTCCTGCTGTACAATACTTGCAGCACCGAGATGTACACGAAGCCTGATGAGGAGGTTTCTAAAGGTGCTTTATGTTTTATTAGTATGCTCGGGGCTGGTGCTTGCAAGAAACCTCTGAATCCCGAGCAGGAGTAATGGCCTCGGAGCACTCAGCAGGATGGAGCATCTTAAGGCTCTCTTACCTGGCAGCTCTTTGCTTTTCACCCTTTTAGTGAGGGAGAGAAAATACTGTATGATAGTTCCTATTAGCCTCAACAAGCTTTGATAATAACGGAAGATTCTTAGTCTGGGAAAATCCTGAATCCTGGCCTTCCTGACTGCAGGTTGAAAAAAGCAACCCAGATGTAAGGGAGATGTTTCTCTCGTGCAATAAAAGCTATGACTATGGGAAGGCTTTTTATTTCACTGGAGATTGAGATTTAATAGTATGCGTTTATGATTTTTTTTGCAATTAATTAGAATCTATCTTAATATCAATGTATTTTAACTGCCTGTGTGCGAATTGACTAAGAGAAATCTTCATTTTCCTTAAAATTATTTATCTTTTTTAACATAAAATCCTATTCAACCAGTAAATGAAGTACAATTTAATTTTACGGAGACACCGGAACTGCCCACAGTACTCGAGATGTGGGCATGGTTTATGTGGGGATGAAATTACATCCTTTTTGTCTTGCGTTCTGGAGAGTCCAGTTTGTGGAGGTGGTTTTATAAAGCTAAAAGTCAAATAGGCTAATGCTTCTGAAATGGCTGTGTTTAGTTCTACCTGCTTGGTTTATTGATCTTTACATTTTTAGGGACTCTTTGGGGGCTGAGAGGGTTTATTTGTTTTGTTTTGGGGGGCTATTTGCTATCTTTTTTTCACTAAGACAGTGTTAATATTTTGGTTCTAATGTCACTCCTGGGTTTGTTCCTATGAAGACATCAAAAAAAAAAAAAATCACTTTAGGGACATCGTGTGAACGTTTGAAATATTTCTTCATTTTGCAAGAGAGTCTTGAGTGAAAATGCTTTGCTTAAAATCGAGTCCCTAAATTTCATTTTTGTTGACTGTGACAATGTTATTACCCCTGCTATGGACTGTGACTTGGAGTAAATCTCTGCACGCTGTAGGCTCTGATGTGGCACTTATTTCGTGCTGGCACACGGCTCAGAGTTGAGAGGAAAGGGCATATCTTGCGCCTTGGGCCATGTTAGGCTCATCCTGAAAAGTGTGGCCACTGGGTGCAGGAGATATTGTCTTTGATTTCTGTCAGTTGTCAAAGCTGTGTATTCGATACCACATCTGGAATAAAGTAGTAGAGGGGAAGTTCATAGAATCATGGAATGGTTTGGTTTGGAAGAGCCCATCCAGTTCCACCCCCTGCCATGGGCAGGGACCCCTCCCACTGGATCAGGGGGCTCCAAGCTTCATCCAGCCTGGCCTTCAACACCTCCAGGGATGGGGCAGCCACCACTGCTCTGGGCAACCTGGACCAGGGCCTCCCCACCCTCACAAGAAAACTTTTCTTCCTAAGATCTCATCTCAGTCTCCCCTCTTTCAGCTTAAAACCATTCCTTCTCATCTTATCCCTGCACTCCCTGATCACGAGCCCCTCCCCAGCTTTTCTGTAGCCCCTTTCAGTCCTGGAAGACTTCCTTAAGGTCTTCTCAGAGCCTTCTCTTCTCCAGGCTGAACAACCCCAACTTTCTCAGCGTGTCATTGTAAGGGAGATGCTCCAGCCCTCTGATCATCTTCCTGGCCCTCTGTTCTGTAGTTGCACCTCGGTAGTGCTGGTTATGAGCACAATATGATGTTGAAAATGCCCGATTTACATCTAGTCCTTAATTTTCTAAAATGTTTTTGACATCTGCCTTTTCTAGGGGAGGACAGCTTAAACTGTTAAAATTCCAGTCAGCATAATTTCAACCAAAATTTAGTTTGAAATTTATTTATTGGCTGTGGTAACAGAGGGAAAGAAAACAAATTCATAAGTGTATTTTTTCAAAATAGAACCAAAGTAAAACAGGCAAAACTTTGTCCTAAGTCACTTCCAGATTTCAGGATATTCCGTAGTACCTACACATGTAAATTGTACTTGATTTATAAAATCTAGAGGATCTTTCTCTTCTCTATAATTTATACTTCCCATAAAGCTGGTGAGACCTTTTCTCTCCTCCTGCTAATTTCTACTCTTCTGAATTTCTAGGTAGAGAGAAGTCCATTTCATTAGATCTCTGATTACATATTCAGGAAGCTACTCATTCCTTTTTTTTTTGGTGAAATAATGACCATTCTTCTTCAGTTTATCTCAAAGCAAAATGTATGATGGTTTCTATGACTTCGGGAATAAAACAGATGGCCTTCGACAAAACATCTGGGGGAAGAAATCAGATCTCCGAAGCCTATTTATGAAAGTAAACACGGCTAAAATAACACGATAGATTACTGGCTTTACTAAGAGTATCCCTGGATTGACGACAGGCTGTTTTAGTTGCTACCTATTTTGGAGCGGTTTATATCTACAGACAGGATTAGAAATAGTTATGTATAACTGACATTTCAGTTTATGACATTTTGTTGATAAAAAGCTTTGAAAAATAGGTGTTATTACTACTTTAGTTCTGGGAGGAACACCCTGCTGATCAGTCCTGGAAACAACTCGGTGGAGTTGGGCTGGTGCTGTCAGCACTTAACACCTCTCAATTGATTTTTGTGATTGCAACTCAAGATGAATAAGGAATTCAGGTTTTTTAAAGGAATAAATCACTCTTCTCACTGTCTACAACTGCCTGAAAGGAGGTTGTAGTGAGGTGGGTGCTGGTCTCTTCTCCCAGCTAACAAGTGATAGGAGGAGAGGTGATGGCCTCAAGTTGCCCCAGGGCAGGTGCAGATTAGACATCAGGAAAAATTTCTGCACCGAAAGGGTTCTCAGGCCATGGCAGAGGCTGCTCAGGGAGGTGGTGGAGTTCCTGTCCCCAGAGGTGTTTAAAAGACAGGTAGACGGGGTGCTCAGGGATACAGTTTAGCAGTGGACAGGTGAGGTTGCACTTGATGATCTCCAAGGTCTTTTCCAATCAAATCATCCTGTGTTCCTATGATTCTCTTAGTCTGTGGTAGCTCCCACAAGAATCCTACAGAGGTGTGAGCACTTTTGGAAATACATGGGGTCTTACTAATAATCTGAATTATTAATCTCATCATTTTCTGCTAACAAAATGCACTTAAAGCTGACAGGAATCTATTTAACTGTAAATAATATACTGTGAGTAGCAAGCCTACCTTTAGCCAACTTATTCCTGTCACACGCTTCTGGAGGAGACTTTTTCTTTCAAACAATATTGTTTTAAAATTTTGACATCATAATATTGTTAAGTTGACAAGTTGTCAGCTTCAGGTTATATGATGGGCAAGAGGATTATTTAAAAGCAGTTATATGTCCTTTCTCTCCTTAAATGATTGTGATGTTCTATGTATGCCAATAACTTGTAGTGCCCAAGCAGTCCTGTGAAGATCAGTTAGACAGCGATGTATTAAAGCGTAATTGTTTAAATAGTTATATCAGGGGTTGGTCTCTTCTCTCAGGTGACCAGCGACAGGAGGACACGGTCTCAAGCTTCACCAGGGGAGGTTTAGGCTCGACATTAGGAAGAAGTTCTTTACTGAGAGGGTGATTGGCCATTGGAATGTGCTGCCCGGGGAGGTGGTGGAGTCACCGTCCCTGGAGGTGTTTAGGAGAGAATGGATGAGGCACTTAGTGGTGTAGTTGACAAGTAGGAGTAAGGTGTAGGTGTTGGGTCATAGGTTGGACTCGATGATCTCGGGGGTCTTTTCCAACCTTATGATACTGTGATACTGTGTGAGTGTCAAAAGAATTCTTCAGGCTGTGCAAATCATTCTCACTGTTAGGTGGTTATTTCTTGTACCGTCTGTGCGCAGGATTACGGTAAATAGAATGAAATGGGATTTTTTCATGATGTATTATATTTGGAGGATTAGATTTGCATGGACTCTTTGAGGATTAAGTTTGAGTCTGCTGAGATGCAATTTATAGGTGAGAAAAAGATAAGAAGAGAGGGACCATGGTGAGAAGGATTGGCGTGTGATTATCAGGTATAGAGAGGTGGCTAATCCAGGTGGGCTTAATTTACTCAATTACATTTTTAGAAAGGGATAAACCTACTAAATACGTATCTCAATTAAGTGTGTCCTGTGTTTGAGATAAGACTACAGAACAAAAATTCACTAATTCAAAATCGCTTTCATGTTTTGTTTTCATTTTTTTTCCCAGTCAAATTTTAGATGTCACAAAACCCACAATATGAAAGTTGTCAAGGCTACATTTTCATAGAATCATGGAATGGTTTGGGGACCTCAAAGCCCATCCAGTTCCAACCTCCCTGCCATGGGCAGGGACACCTCCCACTGGATCAGGGGGCTCCAAGCCCCATCCAACCCGGCCTTGAACACCTCCAGGGATGGGGCAGCCACCGCTGCTCTGGGCAGCCTGGGCCAGGGCCTCCCCACCCTCACAGGAGAACGTTTCTCCCCAAGATCTCATCTCAATCTCCTCTCTTGCAGCTCAAAAACATTCCTTCTCATCCTATCCCTGCACTCCCTGATAAAAAGCCCCTCCCCAGCCTCCCTGTAGGCCCCCTTTCAGTACTGGGAGGCTTAAGGTCTCCCTGGAGCTTTCTCTTCTCCAGGGTGAACAACCTCAACTCTCTCAGCCTGTCCTCGTATGGATAACTCCAACCCTTTGAGTTTTCAAGTTTTAGATGATTCACTAAGTCAATTGGGAGGTTCACTATGTCAAGTCTTTCACATTATTTTTCTTTAAGACGGGGGAAGAAAAATGTTCTCCATTTCTAGAGAAGCCCATCAATCATGATAGATTAACAGACCGCTGGATTACCTCTCCATTATTTTCCTCCTCATTTTTGGGGGGAGAAACTTTTCTAGCCCTAAATGCTTTTGAGAACAGAATAATAAATCTTCCAACACTTCCAGCTGCCAACGCAGTGCACTGGTTTCTCTCCTTGGTTTTGGGCCCCCGCACAGGGGATCTGAGGGGCTGGCAAACTGCAGTCAAGGGCCGTTTCTAGTTAAGTCTTTTCCCTTTTTGGCATGAAGCTGACCAGCACTTCTCTTTCACTGGGACTCTGGGTCAGTCCACCCAACGCTGACATCTTTGAGCAGATAAGTATTCTGAAACCTACAGTTGGTCAGACTTCAGACTTTTATTGTTCTTTATATCTGAAGCGATGAGAGTCTCTATTTAAAAGCTGAAGCTTAACTGAGATTGTTTCTGCTCTTCTGGTTACTGTTAATCAGGGATTGTTTTAGTGGGAGTTATCGCTACCTGTTTTGATTTATTAAATCAAAGATTGTGCCTAGACACGCACTGTTGCTGCACAAAGGGAATGGTGCTCTCTACTTAAGCATGATCGATACAGAAAAGAGTAGTTAGGAACTGTTGACAGTGTGTAAATCCATTTGAATTCCTGCTTTCTTCTCTCTCTTCCCCTTGTCAGTCAGCTTTTTTTCACGAGTAATATACCCAGAGCATTCGATTTCCTGAGTCATAACATTTAACAAATCTCATAACTAAAAATCTCCGAAGTACAAAACTACATAATTAGTTTCTTCTTATTAGTTTGTAGGCATTAAGCGTGATACATAATCGAGATTCAGGGATATATCAATCTGAAGAGAATTCATTTCCTTATCACTCCTTGCTTCCAAGAATTAATCATTTGGACTTATGGAAAACAGCTGGAATTGGTAACATTTTTTTGGCCATTCTTACTTTTTTAGCCTTTGAATATCTTAGAAAATATGTTTTGACATTTCTGTACCAATTAGCAAATGTGCTTTTCGTATCCTCAGACTTACAAACTTGAAGCTTTTTGAGCTTTAAAAGAGGTTTATTGCCTTTATTTGTCTTTTGCTGGAACCTTTGGCATGCTGTGTACCCTCCCCGTGCCTCAGGTACCCTGTTCTCTAAGTTGCAGTGCTGTTCTGAGGAGGAACACCCTGAGGATTTACACAGCCATAGTGACTTTAGGAACAGTAACGAGCTTGGTTTTCACTGTTCACAGGGATCATTTAAGTGATGATCTGCACTTAAGTTTAGACAATTTCATCTGAATAGCATTACATAAAGTGTAAGATTTTTAATTTTTGTAATACTTCTATATTCCTACAATTACATTTCGAACAGTATTCCGAATTTGTGTATCATCGTGTTCTGTTTACTTTAATTTTCACTGAAGTGAGACTGAATTTTGATCAATAACCAGACAAGTCGCTATTCAAATTAATCAGCGTGCAATTTAAAGCCATGTAACTTTCCATTTCTATTCATGGCATTTTATTTCCTAAAGGTTTCAAAGTGTGTTATAAATAAAACTTTTTAAGTTTCTGTCATAGTACAGGTCTAAAATCTTGACTTTATAAAGCATTTTACTGTCACTTTTAAAATAAATCCTTAATCTAGATTGGGCCAAATGTTAGAAAATGAAACTTGAAAGGGTCTGGTTTGAGGTGTAAATAAAAGTTTGTCAGATTTGAGAAGGAAGACCTACTTTCTGTTGCCTTTTTGAAGACTTCAGCAAACGAAGAAAAGGCATTTAAGTGCAAGTGTTAGAACTAACAAACTGAAAGCCAACAGAAAGGATAATATAGTTTCAAGCTGATTTATTATATGATATTTTAGTGTTCTTAATATCTGCTCCCTCCTTTTTTTTCCCAAAATTTGAAGTAGAACAATGAAAATGTCTTTCTTTCTCTGGTGGTCTGTTAGGCTTATACACCGACTACATAAGTGAATCATCTTCTGTTCTCCTTGGACTAGAAATGCCACATTCAGCTATTTTCATCGTGCAATTTTAAGTGGGCTTGCATACAAAGGAAGCTGGAGCTTGGCATTTCAGTTCTAAAAAAAAGGTCAACTTTTCTGCAGGTAACTTTGTGTTATAAATATAGTACAATATATAGGATTAATAGTGATTTTTTTTTTGTAGGATTTACTTTTCAGAGATTTTCCTGCTAATTTTTATTGCACAATAAAATTTCCTAATCCTGCCAGTCATGTTAAAAAAACCCAAACTACGTATACTGGGGGTGATTGTCTCAATGATGTAAAACCAACATTTTTTTTCTTCTTGCATATCATTTTCCATCATATTCATTTCACATTACTCTTATGGGTCTTGCACCATTCTGAGTGGTTCAGCTTCTTCTGGCCTTTATCCTCCTTTGAGTTTTTGATGTGAGAGTGCAATGAACTCTTGTTCTCAAGAAATTACTCTAAGAGCGAAACTAAACTTTTGGAAGTCTCCTCTGTGCAATGAAAGACTACCTTAGTTAGCTTTCTATTTCATAATAAAAATATATTTCTTGCTAAGTCAGTCAGCAATGAAATAGTAGATCCTGTATGATTGGTACTTTTTAATGATGGATTACGAAGTGACATAAATTTTAGACAATGGAGTCAACATGAGAAAATCACCAATAAGAAGTATATTAGAAAAATGATTGTATGAATTTACAAAGAAAAATATTTCAGGTTAATTTGGGTTTATTCTGTGTATGGTTATACATTTATTCTCCGCTTCAGGAGTGTGCATGCAGACATGTCCCATCAACATTAGAACTATCTTTTACTGTACATTCAGGCAATGCATTCAACTTTTTTTTGTTTGTTTTTTTTTTTAAACTCTAATACATGGACAACTTCCATGTAATTTTTCCCTGTATATTTTTTTTTACCCCGCTCTCCATAAAAATGCACTTAATGAAATGGTGAAGCTAGAAGCAGGCACAACAAATTATCTGCCACTTTCTAATTCCTTGTTCTAACGTCTAATCCGCAGCTGGTGTAGAGGTCTATCCTGAACGAAGAATAACTAATTCTGGAAATATTGATCTAGAAGCAGCAGGAAACACAAGGTGTACTTTCCCCACATTGTACCTCTCCCATTGCCTGTTTTGGCATTTGAGGATCTTTTAGCTGCTTCAGAATGAACCCAGTTGATTTTCAACTTCTGAATCATTTTTACACTGGCTTTTTTGCAAATACAACAAATATAGCTTCAATAGCAACCTGAGTCCAAGTGAAGCCATCCCTTTATGTACATGTAACTAATTTCTTAGTGGGCAGGAAAGCTCTGCAGTGCATCTTGTAGTTTGATTTTCATTTTTCTTTTTAAACTGGTGGGTTATTTTATCTGTATATTACCTGCAAACTCTAACTCCCATCACTGGCACTTCAGTTTATTGCTATATATAGTATAATTTATATTATATTGCTATATATTTTCATTTTCTGGTTTGTACATCTACAGTAATGCAAGCCTCTTGTCTTTCATAGTAGTGTGGTGGACTACCAACCTACCCTTAATTAATCCTATAAATTTGAATATAACTAATTAGACTTTATTGCCTGTGGTGCCTTGATGTCAGCAAGGAGAACCCTAAGCATGGAAGGAAAAACAGCTCTCTTGCCTCCCAAGTGCTTGCTTCTCTAGATGTACCCAGTACTTTAGGGCAGACAGAGAGTGCTTAGCTGAGGTCTGGAAATAAAACTCACACAGAATAGAGATTTGAGTGCGATTAAAAGTTTAAGAGGTCTTTTCCTCCAGTGGTTTTCCTCCTTCTCAGATCCTGTTGCTTGCGGTCTAATTGCAATGGATATTGGCTTGAATTGCAGTAATTTCAAGTGGACTCGTCAAGGGGACCACAGCTGGCACGTTCCTGGCTTGCCTACGTGTAACATAGGTGTTAGGTCTCAAATCTCTGCGCCAGCACTATTTAGTCAGAAACATTACTCATGTATAATGACAAGCATTTGGGAGACTTTTTTTAAAAAACCTCCTATAGACAATCAGAACCTGACAGAATTGTCATTAGAATCTGAAAATTGAATCTTTCCAAGGCTACGCGGTATTTCCTCTTATCATTTGTACTACGATAGTTCATTCTTAAGAGAGCAGGAAGGGGGAAAGTGACTGGGTAGTAATACTATGTCCAAATACTCTCAAATAATTCTCTGGTGGTGTGGGAAAACGTGTTCATGCACAACAGCACAATCCTGGCTCCAGGTCATTCAATATTTTCCTGTTTGATGAGAGACAGGAACATGTTGAATGCAAACAGCAGGAGGACAAGAAAGCCAGGCGACACATGTCCCAAACTGCTTGTGTGCCTGCTTTGTGAACCAGAGAAGTGCACGCGGTGTGACAGACGTGACGCTTTGTCAGGGGCTCTCTGATGGTCCGTCTGATGGTCCAACCTAAAAGGAGGCTGTAGTCAGGCAGGGGTTGGACTCTTCTCTCAGGTGACCGGCGACAGAACAAGAGGACACGGTCTCAAGCTTCACCAGGGGAGGTTTAGGCTTGACATTAGGAAGAAGTTCTTCACTGAGAGGGTGACTGGCCATTGGAATGCGCTGCCCGGGGAGGTGGTGGAGTCGCCGTCCCTGGAGGTGTTTAAGGAGGGATTGGATGAGGCACTTAGTGCCATGGTGTAGTTGACAAGTAGGTGTAGGTGTTGGGTCATAGGTTGGACTCGATGATCTCGGGGGTCTTTTCCAACCTTATGATACTGTGATACTGTGATGTGGCATGAAATAGAGCTGTGAGCACTTGGGCACAAATAGAGAAGGGATGCCCATACCCCTGTGTACTATATATATATCTATCTGTAAAGAGAGTAAGAGTGCCGGATTGCAATTATCGATGTAAGTACGGTCCCCCCTATGCCTGACATGGATGCTGTGGGTACAAACGGATGTTCAGTAACACATTAATAAGACATTGTATTTACATCCAATTTTTTTACGGATCGTTAGCCCTTTAGTGCAGATCAAAGTATTCACTTTTCCATCGCTTGTCAAAATGACTACAGTGAAATATCTTTAACCAGGAGCGGAAAGACAAGTTTTCACGTGCAATGGCTTTTCATGGCAAAAAAAAAAAAAAGTGTTATTAACTACATTGGTGTTTTGCAACTGATATGGTCTGACTTCATTGTGTGCTTGTTACATGAGAGCTATTTTTAATGCTTTTTCTTTTTCCCCCCCCTTTGGCAGGCAGTGAAAGAGTGGGTTTAAAAACAACCAGAGAAGCAGTTTTGGTTTCAGAACACTAAAACAATACATGGAAGTGGTAGCTGTGCCACATTTCTAATAGCTGCGTTGAATCATATTCTTTTCCTCTAATGGCACGGGTAATTGCTCTAGGTTTTCAGGTGTCCTTCACTCGCGCTTATTTAGATTAGTGACTGATGCATTTCCATGGAAACCTGCAGCAGGGAAAAAACCCCATCTCTTAGTACAGCGTGCAACTGAAAGGATGTAGGCTTTGAGTCTCAGCCTATAACTTGGCTTCTAACTTGTAAAAAGAGACTTCTTGCTTGTGGTCATCTTCATTTGGGATTTTATGTTGTTGCCATTCTCTAAGAAGTAAGAATTTTTTCCCAGCAGCATTTTGTATAAAACTTTAAAACACTTGTCAAATCCTACAGTTCTTGAGAAGCTGCGACTTTTTAATGTAGTTAAAATAGTACAGTTTGCAATTAAATGTCTGGGACGTTCTTCTTCATGAGGATGCAGAAGGCACAAAACTCAAGTAAGATTGTTAGAAACCATGGCTGAAAAGTCAAGGTCCAAGAAGAGAGTTCATTTTGGAGGTATTGTGTATAGCTTTAATCAAGAGTGACTGTTTTTTGAAGTGGTGGTGTGGGAAATGGAAAGATTTTATATAAAGAGAGTAGAGAGTACTGACCTCAGTCAGTAAAATGCTTGTAAAATATGCTTGAAAAAATTTGCATAGTACTATAATGCTTTTCTCAATATCTGGTACATGGTTAATATGCACTGCCTAACGTATAATACCGCTTTAATAATTTTATTTTTAATGCTTTCTTAAGAAAACTTTATTCTTGGAATTCCCAGCAATTTATTCTCATTTCCAGGAGTGATTAAGGTAGCAACAGATCATAGACTGTCAAATGTAGTTCTTTTAAAGTTTTATATTATGTTATATCCTATCATATCATATCATATCATTATCATATCATTATCATAATATCTACTTGTACCTAAATCTATATATTCTGTTAAAGCATTACATGTCAGGTAGATAAAGTTTTGGAATCCAATTTCCTTAAAAGTGATGTGGTTTTCCTAAGTAATTTTGCTGTTGTGATAGCTTTGTGATTTAGACGCACTCGGTAGTGTGGCAGGGAATGAGTTTGTCCTGTTGAGCAGGGAACTGTACACTTCTGCATCTCCTTGTTCCACTCAGGTCTTCCCTCCCCCGTCGCGTGTAAACTCTGGTACAACATTGCTTAGCAACATTCTGCTCTGCTAATCTGAGCTATTTATTTGCTCTGACTGAGGTAATAATATTAAATTATAAGTTATTTGGAGGCCCTTACAGTGGCAGTCACAGAGAATTCCTCTGTATGTCTGCTGGCTTTTGGTAACGATATTATTTTATCCACAGTGAAATTCAGTCTGTGAAGCCCATATGCACAATCAAAGCAGAGGAAGAAAAAGATACTGGGTGAAGACTTAAACTTTTGGCTTTTGCTTAATTTGTGGTTTGCATTATCTTGTTCTTAGGAAACATCTTCGTTTTATAATCTCTTGAATACTTGTCACGCTATCCTTACATGATGTGGAATACTGGAACTGATTGAAACCTTGGAAGAAGTTGCCCGGGGAGGCAGTGGAGGCCCCATCCCTAGAAACATTTCGAAGGCAGCTTGGATGGGGCTCTGAGCAACCTGATCCGGTTGAAGATGTCCCTGCTCCTGCAGGGGGGGGTTGGACTGGAGGAGCTGTAAAGTTCCCTTCCAACCAAAAGTATTTTGTGATGTTAGTGTGACTGAATTTGGCAAGAGGGTTAAGAAAAGATGCAATGTGTGTGCACAGGACAGAGTGAGAAGGGTGTTATTTGAGATTTTTATTAATGTCAGAAATATTCCAAGAGAACTTTAGCGCTTTAGCTCATTGTCTTTAGCTCTCCTTGGGAATGAAAGGGGAAACCAGTACGTTGTGCACAGGGCAAATGAGTTCTCCATATGGTCGATGTAGCAGAAAGTATTAAAAATGCTCTGCCAGCATCCCTGTTGGCCTCTCAGGGCAGTCGGAGCCCGGTTTGCTGGCAGGAAGAGGAGAACCATGTGCAGTTTGATTTGATAGCTAACTACAAACCCGGAAAAAAGAGGTTTGAAACCACTGTGCGTGTCAGGGTGTGTTGCAGTGATAAAGATTGGCGAGAAGTTCAAGGAACCTCCCCATCTCCCGCGCACAGCGGATGATGGCTTCTTCTGTATTCAAAATTTTATCTGTTACTGAAGTGAGAGAATTTGACAGATCATTGATCCTGAATGTAGCTGGCAAAGATGTAGAACTGAGTGAGGCTTCCATAACGGAGGAAACTGAGGGGAAACATTTGTATCACCATTGATGATAAAAGTCCGTAATAACTCTTGTTGAAACTTGCTGTATGTGAACACTAATGGGTTTTGAAATCATAGAATCCTAAGGTTGGAAGGGACCTCTGAGATCGAGTTCAACCGTACCTGTCTTTCTACTAAACCCTGTCCCTAAGGAACTCATTCACCCATTTTTTAAACACTTCCAGGGATGGCGACTCCACCACCTCCCTGGGCAGCTGTGCCAATCCCTGACCACTCTCTCAGTGAAGAAATGTTTCCTAATGTCCAGTCTAAAGCTCCCCTGGCGCAACTTGCGGCTGTTACCTCTCGTCCTATCGCTGTCACTTGGGAGAAGAGCCCAGCACTCTTTCAGGCGGTTGTAGACAGGGATGAGGTCTCCCCTGAGCCTCCTCTTCTCCAGGCTAAACAACCCAACTCCCTCAGTCGCTCCTCATAGGGCTTGTTCTCTCTTATTGAACAGACGAATGGCTTTTCAGGGCCTGTTTTTCCTAAATCAGCCCAAACGAGTTCTCCATCTGTTCTTTCCACCTTAGGGTGCAGGATGACTTTCTTCAAAGCAGTTGGTTATCTTTGTCTGCTTGTACATGTCTCAGGTAGGAATAACCTGTGTTACGCAGACTAGACCACAGCTCCTGCCACACAAGCGAACGCAGAGTCCCTTCACAAACTTGTAATGGAATTTCCCTCATTTTAAGGCAAAGTCACTGAAAATCATTATCTGCTATTCTGTAACAAGGCTGAAATTACTGTTTCTATTAGATTACTTGTGGCAGATTTATAACCACCTTCTCGTGGAAAATGTTGCTGCCCATGGCAGGGGGCTTGGAATTGGATGATCTTTAAGGTCCCTTCCAACCCAAACCATTCTAAGGATGAAAATTATTTATTAAAATTATTTTTGTGTCATTTCTTATTAGAAAATAAATACCAAAGCTGGCACTCTAATGACTAGAACTGGCCAAAATTAGAAAGCCATTGTGATGCTCTGTTGTCGTTCTGTGACATCTGAGGAAACCTGCAAGAGGGAAAGGGGCACTTACTGTCACTTCTTGAGTGGAGACGCGTCTGGCACCCTCTTAGTGGCTGACTGTACTCAACCAGTTTCTTGTGGCTTTGTGTTGCCTTCAGCTGCAGAACTTCATCTCTTTAGCAGAAGCAAACAAATGCAGTGAACACTTCAGAAAGCAGTGGTAACTATAAGAAAAATAGTATTGAATTAATGACTGAGGTAGATGTCAAGTTTTAAAACATTACTCAAATTTCCCCTTTTTTAAGTGTTTTTCTTCTGAAATATTTTTTTCCTTGGCTTTTCAGGTCAAGTGTGGAGATAAAGCCGGCTTCTTCCTTGTGGGTGGAGGTGGTTTGGTTTTTGTTTGCCTTTGTTTTTGCAGGGCCATAAGTAGAAATACAGATAAACTGAACTCTTAGCATACCACCAGTGAATCCTGCAAAGTCTCAACTTGGCTACTACGTGTAAGCATGTTCTCATGTTGTTCCTTTTTGCAGTGTAGTAGATTGGGACTTTGAGTGGTTCTTGCCACTCACAGACGTGTATTCTTGACTTAAAGCAATGACGTCTGAAATGCTGGAAGTTAGTGTAAAAAGCATGTGCAGAAGCATTGCGACGTGGGGACTGCAAGATCGGTGTCTGCTGAGTGTGAAAAAGAAAATCTTGCTATTAAGGAAACTAATAAACAAGTTTCACTGGACTCCTACCCTTCGTTACAAGCCATCATTTTGGATTACGCTGCAGCTACCGGTAAGAACTCTACAGTCATTTGTTAGGAAATTTTCAGGACAGATGGAAAATACGAAATAAGGTGTTACGATTACAAACATTTGTAGCACAGATCATTTCCAAGGAACTGGAACATCACACCACCTGAGCTTTGTAGTGGAACAAACCGTCCTGAACTTCAAGATAAGAAGTATTTGCAAGAGATTATATTGCCAGCAGGTGACAAATCAAGATTTCTTTGTTCTGCCTAAATTGGAAAACCAGAATGCCTTTATTTAAGTGTTCAGGAGTAGTTTGGAGTCAACCATGAAAACTGGTTTTAATAAAGTATGCACTATATATTGCCAGACTGCAATAAAGGATTAAGCAAAGTGCATTGAAGTTGCTCTATTTGGGATCCGCTTTTGTAAAAACTGCATGTTTCAGCCTTGATCGAACTACGTGAAAATGGACCAAGTCCGTGCTTGGCTGCTGGAATCTCTGAGATCTGTTACCAGCCCAGGTCAACATCCACTTCTTTACATGCAACAAACTCTTTAAAGCCTAATAAATTTGGGGGCCAAGATGGAAAAATACTTCCTCTCCCAACTGTTTTCCTTTGACGACATCACCCAGACCCATGTCTGTGTCTCTTCCAGACACTGAATAATTTAATCCTCTGTTTCAACTGAGACCACCGACACAAAGCTGCCTCGAAGCATCTTCTGTAGGTTAACTATTCTGCTGCTGATGGGTCGTAAACGAGAGTGGCAGAGGGAACGAAGGCCAGTAGTGATCACTACTGTGTTTTGGAAATACTTTGCAAATGAGGGAAGAGCAGTGCGAGGATAAACTCTATTGGCTGTGCCTGCTCTGCAAACAGATTAGCAACAGTTTGCCGAACACGCAGAAGTCCTAGTTCTGAAATAAAATCTGTCTCACAGATTTGCCTTGGTTTTAACGCATGTATAACTTTACTTCTTAATAGGACACAAAAATGCCAGGAGGTAAAGTTGTATTTTCAGTCAGATTTAAACTTTAGCAACAGACTTGAATACCAAGGTGGTAAAGGTGTTCGAAGAATACCCATTTCCCCTGTCTGAGCTCTGTAAGCCTTATTCAGATTTAGAGAATAAGAAGCAAATCTTTCGTGAACTGCTTGCTTTTTTTCAGGTATAAACAAGCTTTTTGATAAATTAAAGGGAAAACTAATGACATGGAAACAAATGTGCTTCCATAACTGCCTCTCTAGTAGATCTAACTTGCATATTTCAGTTATTAAGGTTTCTCTTGCAAACTTGCTGATTCGCTACATTGATCAGCCATTTCAGCATCCTTTGTGAGTAAGCTAATTGACTATATTCCAGCTAATCTTCCTCTAAGGATGCAGGAGGGAATCAACATCACTCTCCCTTTCTTTTTTTAAAATAGGAGTTAGCTAGGAAAAAAAAGAAAGGCAAGAGGACATCCAAGGATTTTCTATTCCAGTCAAGAAGTCCTCCTTGACACATTTTTATGCCTATTATCAAATAGGCAAACTTCAGAAACCACAGAAGATTTGCTGTTTCTCAGCTTCAAATGAAAGAAAAATTGGCTGAGAGCATCCTGTCAACCCAAACCAAGGATTTTGAAGGATGATCTACGAGCTTAAAAAGGAGAAAAGTGAATTCAGAATTAAAGGTTTTCATTAGTATTACAATTTATAATGCCTTCACCACATATTTCTTTTTTTCTTGATCCTCATAGTTTATCTCTTCTAATGAAGTAGCAATATTACTTAAGATTTGCAAAGATATGAGAAAGATAATTGCAGTTTCATCTGAGTTCTTGGGTGGTGCATACCTGCAGTTCTATGAGGTCTGATACCCTGTTAACAGAAGCAGGCTGTACTTGCGTGTATTGCCTACAAATCTTATTACTTCCTTATTCATTCCAGCTTCAAAATTAACCATACTAATATTCAGGAGGGAGAGAAGAAAATCCTGGTTCAGATTTTAACAACAGCAGACAGGAGAGGTGAATGCTTTGATCCTTTAAATGCAACAACTACTGTTCTTAAAAAAGATGGATCCTATGATCAAATAGAGACAAATTCAGGTTATATTTCTTGATCATGTTTCCTTTTTTGTGTAGATGTTTAAAATCCAAAATCCTGTTTTGCTTTATTTGGAAAGGATCTGTGAACTTAAAATTTTCTATAGATCAAAGAGAGAAATATGAAATATTATGTTCAACATTTGTATCATAGGCCTGAAAAAACTGCTGTCTTATCAACATTCTAACGTAGTGTATTTCATGGAAAATCCTGGTTTTGATTAATCTTCATTTCCTGAGGAGGAAAGGGAATAAGGAATAGAGAGGTTTTACTGAAAAGCTTATTGAGACTTCACAGATTGTGTTATAAAGATTTTTTTTTTTCTTTTAACTGGATTATTTTCTGGAGTGAGGTTCAGAGTGTGTCTGTTGTCAGGAAAATCGCTTGTTACTCAAAAGCAAAGTGCAAACTGAACTAGTAATGAGTTAAATCGGTACAAGTATGACACGCTTAGAACACACAGAAAGGAAGGAATAGGCTGAGTCTTCAGTGACAAAGTGCTTCTGGCTTGCTAAATGTGACATTTATTTCCTTAATGCATTGTTTCGCCTATACTGTATATTACATTATCATCAAAATCAATGGTTTACAAAGCTTTAGTGATGCTGTGATTTGATCGTAACACTATGGGTGCAATTTGTTTTCTATGGCCTTTGTGGGAGGCAAGTGGGTACTTAAATTATGTCTGTCTCTCCGTAAAGCTGATGACATGAAATGGAACTTTTTTGAGAAGCATGTAATTTAGTATTCATTATCCCACTGCAGCATGGACCGGTGAGCACCTCGAGTGCTGTGTCCAGATGTGGGTCCTCAGTTTAAGAAAGATGTTGAGATGCTGGAGTGCGTCCAGAGGAGAGCGACGAGGATGGGGAAGGGGCTGGAGCACAAGCCCTGTGAGGAGCGACTGAGGGAGCTGGGGTTGTTTAGCCTGGAGAAGAGGAGGCTCAGGGGAGACCTTATTGCTCTCTACAACTGCCTGAAAGGAGGCTGTAGTCAGGCAGGGGTTGGTCTCTTCTCTCAGGTGACCGGTGACACAACAAGAGGACATGGTCTCAAGCTTCGCCAGGGCAGGTTTAGGCTTGACATTAGGAAGAAGTTCTTCACTGAGAGGGTGATTGGCCATTGGAATGCGCTGCCCCGGGGAGGTGGTGGAGTCACCGTCCCTGGAGGTGTTTAAGGAAAGACTGGATGACGCTCTTAGTGACATGGTGTAGTTGACGAGTAGAAGTTGGTATAGGTGTTGGGTCATAGGTTGGACTCGATGATCTCGGGGGTCTTTTCCAACCTTGTGATACTGTGATACAATTATATGCTTAGTTCATTTAAAAGATGGGAAAACCAGGTCCTAAAGAAGTTTTAGGATAAGAACATCCACTTTAAGTTAGGTTTGGCTCAAAACCTGCTACCTCTCTTTGCTTGTTTCTTCCTCTACAGTAGAGATAACTTGGCATCATTTAGTACAGCAAATATTTTGAATACGTGTCTACTTGGGATAGAAAAATAATGCTCTCCTTAAATGATGTTGTTCAACTCTCTTGTTGCAAAAGAAGTATATAGATAATAGCTAGCACAAGTGCACTTGAATTATGAACTTCTATTAACTTGATGCATTTATCTGTGTACTTGTAGAAAGAATTTTAGACTGCTTTCCTCAGCTTTGAGTAACTTCTGGTCTAACCCTCAGCATAAATAGATGTAGAAGCATTTTTTTCCACAGGAAGGAGAAGGTGGTGCACAGTAAAAGCCTCACCTCCAGTAACTGCTGGGTTTTGCTTTGCATCAGACAGACACATGCAGGGTGCTGTACCTGAACCTCTTTTAGCAAAGAACATCTGTAACGATCTGTTGCGTTAGTGAAACATCTCTCAGGGATGTCAGTGGGGAAGAAGGAAGAAAGAGAAGCTTCATTTTTGAGATGGTGCTGAATTGTTGAATTTATTGTGCGCAGCTGAAGAGCAAAGGGAAGGGCTCTGGATCTGACTTTTGAAGTTTACTTTTGATTATGTTTGGGTTAAGAAGGCATTTCTTAGTATGCAGACTTATTTCATCTTGCTGGAAATGGGCTTGAACAGACTGAAATTCTGCTAGCATAGCAAGTGCAATATCTAGGTTGGAGTAGCAGTATAAGCTTACTTCACCTTTAACAGTCAGTGATGCTCAGAGGGGATCTGCTGCTCTCCAATGTCATGCATAAATTATGCTGTTACACTTCTGTTTCCTTTGTTCATCCTATGGACTTGTCAATCCTTCTAAACCCTTCCCAGAGTGCTGGCAAGCAGTCTCACAACATACCCACTGGCAGAGCAACCCCTCACAGTTTCCTAGGAAACACGGCCCCTGAAATACCCTGCGAAGAGCAGGAGGAGGAATAAAAGGAATGAAGACAGTTGGTTTGGGATTTTTCTCCTTAGTTCTTTACTCTTCCAAACAATATCAAATATGTGAGCGATCTACTATTAACAATAGCATCAGTGTGGTAATTGGGTTGTCGGTTGTAACATGCCTACAATAGTTATGTGCTAATCACACAGGAAGAAACAGAGCAAGAATGGCGTTACCTTATCTTTGTGGATTAGAGTCCAAATTTTATTTCTTGCTCTTTATGTCAGTGATTTTTCAGCTTTTGATAATGTCTGCAGGCACCGTTGGAGTCCTGTGGTCAGTTATGAGGCTAACACAGCGACGCTACAGGGAAATCATATGCATATTTCTCGGTTGAAGAAAGCCATCACTCATCCTAAGGTGGAAGAAGAAAAGGAGAGCATCTCTTTCATCTGCATCTTCTCAGTGTTCACCTTTCTTCGGACCCTATAAATTACATTCTGGAGTGGCAGAGTTTGAGTCTGTTGGTTGCTGCAACGAGAAGTTATTCTTATGAAGAAAAAGCTAGGGCTTTATTATCTGTATTAGCACTATTGCCCAGTGCAAATAGCTTATTTCTACTGCAACTTTGTTGCCCTCAGTGGAGAACAGACCAAGAAAACCCTTGCCACTTTATTTTCTTCCTTCTAGACTCTTCTATGGCTCTCATCATCCTGGAACTCCCCTTGCTCCTAGATGGCATATCAATTCACAGAATCATGGAATGAGTTTGGTTGGAAGGGACCATAAAGCCCATCCAGTTCCAACCCCCCTGCCATGGGCAGGGACTCCTTCCACTGGATTAGGTTTCTCAAAGCACCATCCAACCTGGCCTTGAACACCACCAGAGATGGGGCTTCCATGACTTCTCTGCACAACCTGTGCCAGGGCCTCACCACCCCCACAGGAAAACATTTCTTCCTAAGATCTCATCTAAATCTCCCCTCTTTTAGCTTAAAACTGTTCCCCCTTGTCCTATCACTGCACTCTGATCAAGAGCCGCTCCCCAGCTTTCCTGAAGTGGCCCTTTCAATACTGGGAGGCTGCTTTAAGGTTTCCCCAGAGCCTTCTCTTCTCTAGACTTCACAAACCCAACTCTTTCAGCCTGTCCTTGTATGAGAGGTGCTCCAGCCCTCAGATCATCTTGGTTGGACTTGCTCTAACAGATCCACATCCTCTGATTTGAATAAAACCTCTTAGGTGGTTTGTGGGTTTTTTAATGTGTTGGGTTTTTTTTTTCCTTTTAGCAGAAATTGCAGAGCTTTACAGTGATGTTGTGTTCTTACGAAAAATAGCTTCAGTAGCTGAAGAGGGAGTCTTCCTTTTCATGTAAATGGTTTTCACTCTGGGAACAGCAGTGCAGTACTTTGGGAGCTGAGTTGTTAGCTATGACCTTTATCGTGATGCTGTTGCCCAGGTACATCCCACTGCTGTAACCTAGAGGTGAATGAAGCCTGTAGAGAGAAGGTCTTCTAACCAATAATGGATATTAGGAAAAAATACAGTGGGGTAACTCTAGCAAAATACGGGCTTCTCAAGAAGTGTAGAAATTACAAATAATGTACCAATGGTCCTTTTTTTCTGTCAGTGTGAAGGATACTCTACCATTTTGTGCAAAACTGGTGCTTTGTTCTACCTCCTAGAATAACTTTTTGAACTTATTTTTCATCTGTGGTGCAATATTCTTCTCAGGAATAATACAGTAATCTATAAACTGCTAAATAATGTTTTTCTAGACTTTCTTGGCTGTATCTTCTTTCTAGTCTTTCGAATCTATCTGCAACCAAGTTTAAAAGAAATCTTCAAAGGATTCCACAGGCAAAAACTCTGTAAATGATGATTGAGTTATTAGTCTTAGTGGTGCTAACTTGCTCCAAAGCACTGATTGAAAGTGCTGGTCTTCAGAAAACTTGGGACGTACAGCTGGTAAAAATCTGTGAAATCTGGAACAAACCCCCTGGGTGCTATTATACCTATAATAGTGCTGTTAAGCTTTATATGACTTGAATTCACAAAAACATTTTTTAAATGACTGCCTGTAGAATTTGTGTATTTTTTAGTCAAATTGGAGAACGGAACCGTTAAGTGGGGCTTTTTTTTTTTTTTTCAGCATCCGGCCATTGTGGCTGCAGATTCCTGATCCTTCCCTTCCTTTTGGATGCCTGTACTTGTGCTGCCTAATAGGACAGCCAGAATCTGAGTCAGAGATTAGGGACAGAGGGTGATTAACTTACACAGCAACCCGGGAAACATAACACTTAACCTTGAGGTCAGGGATCTGTAAAGCTAATGTTTTCCCAAATAATCACTGTGAATGCGATTGTACACAAAGAAGCTGGGGAAAGCAGAGGGCTGGGAGAAACAGGGAGCAGATACAAGCTGCAGCTGAGGAATGCTGGCTTTGCAATACTAAGTAGCTGAACAAAGCTATCTGTCTTACTGCGCCTTTCCGTTCCTCCCACCCACTTTGGATTCGCTAATAGCACTGAAATATCATGCTATAGAAAACAGTTTTTGCAGAAGAAACATCTGGCTTCTTAAAGCTCAAAGAGTGGCTTTTAAGACCTCCAAAATGTTTTACATCATACTTTGTGGTTGTAATTATTTATAAGTGACCAGGCCAGTGATAAACTGTAAGCGGTATCTAGGTTCATGTTTTTCTGCATTTCTTCTGCTTATGTCTCTTGATATTAATCTGATTTTTAGGATGATGTGAAAAAGACTGTTGCTCAGTGGGGAGCAGGCTGCAATTCGTGCAGGTCACTGTATTTCACATCACAGCAGGGCACTGGATCTCAAAGCTAAATTTATAAACTTAGCAACAAAGGCACGACCCTTGAAATTCAGTGAAGCCCTTGAAGCGCGTCAAGAGGCACAGGCATACAGTGAGCTGCTTCAAAGGCCAATCTCCTTGAGCAGCTGTCACATAGCCTTGGGTACCATTGCTGCTCACTACACTCACAGCTCCTACTCTGTGAAAGGCAGTGTGTTGTCCTCCAGCCCTGCAGCCAGCGTGCTGGGTGGTTGAGCTTTGGTTGTGTCTAGGTATGTGCTAGTCCTGGAGCAAGTTATGTCTTCCTAAGGTGTTCAGAAAGGCACGAGGTTAGGGGCAATAGGAGCTGGAACCTGGCGTGAAGGTAACGCCTCTTTGGCAGCAGATATGTGTTGTAGGTGAGTGACAAAGGGACAACATGATCTCATACGTAACTATTAAGTAGGATTCATATTATAGTAGGGATTTCCTCCCTCTTTGGCCGTTCTGTAGGAAGGAGGCTAATTGGTCTCCACGAAATTTATCTAAACGTATATATTTCTGGTTTTCCTTAGCACTGCTTTTCTTGTATTTTGCAAATTGGTGCACCACGTGAAGAAATAGCTTGCTTACTCTCAGCCAGCTGCAACTTGCACGTGTATTTTCGGCCATAATTCCTCTATTATGTATGCATTTGTATTTATTTCTCCAGCTGGGGGCACGATACAGTTATGCCTCAGCTGCACCGGTTAAAACAAGGAAAGATGCATTTTGTCAACCCAAAGTCTGCCTGCCGGGACTTTCTTCTGCAATGTGCTCCTTAGCCACGCTTAAACCTGTCATCGTGCCCTGATGTATTTTTTCTCTCTGCAGACTAGCACTTGGCTGTCTGGCAGCACTACCTCTCGCAGTAATTTTTAACATCCTTAAAAGTTGTGACATAGAGATGGTGTACCTTGAGGGCTATGTCTGGCTTAGAGGTCTAATGAAATCTGTCTGGATGGAGCCAGGCTGTCCTTCAATGAAAAATTCCTCAGCCATGCAGATAAGAATTTCATGGTCACAAGTTAAACCAGAAACTTTTCAATTTGATTTTTGATTTCTTTTAGCCTAACTTAATGTGATTGCACTTGAGGACCAAGCTATATTTAAGCAAGAGTTTTTCCTGTCTCCTGTCTCCAGTTTCTGCATAAGTACCTTCCTTTGAAGAAGAAGCCATGCAAAAACTGGTTACACTCAAATATTATTGTGGTTTAGGCTATGACTCAGAAAATTGATGCATTTGAACAATTATTGTAATACATAAAGTTACCAAACAAGTTCCTTACTCTCTTTTTTGTTCAAGTTTTACTTAATTTGAATACCTCTTTGGAAGTAAGTTTGTGTGTGTTTTCCTGTTGTTCTGAAGAAGACTATGACAATGAATTACCTACCTCCTCTGCAATCATTTTGTCCTTCCCCAGAAGTGTAATTTATATATTTATATTTATATGAATACACACACACACACAAATATAGTGGTAGTCTTTCAGTAAAAGCCTGCTAGATTGTGCTCTTGGCTGTGTGAGCTGAAGCAACCAAGTGCTGGAGTAGCTTCTGCTTCTTTCCCACAAGCTTGGTTTATCGGTGCTCCTCCAGGTACCCACTGAAAGCAACGTGGGAGCATCTTTCCAGTCCTAGAGGAAGGGAGCTATTTAGCTCTGTCTGTCATTCTGTAGATACGGTTCTAAACTGAGTACTTTAACAGCTGTACCCATGCTAAACCAGAGTCAACGTGGGTGAATTGTAGAAATACTTGTGAACATCAAGTTCATCATCCTATAGGTTGATTTAATGCTACAGCCATTAAGTGTGGGAGCTGCTTCAGTGGGGTGGATGTCTTTTCCTTAAGAAAAGGCATAAATATAATGTTTTATAGTATTCAAGGCTTTAAATGTCTTGTTTAATATATAGATTGTTGTATCTTATTCCTTTGTTCTTCATGTTTCCCAAATATAGGGTTTCTTTGCTTTTTTGTGGCACTCTGTTATCACTGAATTGTTTATGTTTGCATGCATTATATAATGGTAGTACAAGTTTCATAGCACGATTTCCCGTGAGATTTGATTGATGGCACTGAATGTGGGCAGCTACTTTTCCCTCTTCCCCATTCTCCATATGCATTAAAAAATAATAGAAATAACTCTATTTTTGTGTACATGTGTTTGCATTTAAACAAAACATACTGGTTTACATTCTTTTGGCTATTTTTCCAGCCTTCCAGCCTTTCCAAAATGTATTTCTGTATCTTCTTCTTCGTTTCTTCTTTTATTTTGCATCTTAGTCCAAGCTATAAAAGAACCAAAGATCGGACTTGAAAGGTTTTTGCCATTGAGAATGTGGATGGAATTTTAAAACTTGTGAATGATACATGATCTGCAAGAAGTTCTCCGCATTCACTTTATGTGTATGATTTAAAAAAAATAATATCTTCATTACAAAGTCATTTTTGGTTTATTTCAGAATGCCTTGAGATCATGTTTATTCACATAATGAAATACTTCCATACCAGGAGGGTGACCAAGCATTGGAATAGGTTGCCCGCAAAGGTTATGGAGTCACCTTCCTTTAGGGATATTCAAAAGCTGCCTGAAAACAGGCAGCTGTAGGTGGCCCTGCTTGAACAGGGAGGTTGGATGAGATGATGTCCAGAGGTCCCTTCTGACCTCAGTCATTCTCTGTGAGGTCCTTTAAGTTTTCTTTTATTGATGTATAGCAGAAAATCTTTGAAATTGCAAATTGAAGAGCACTTGATTGAGAAATGCACTTTTATTAAAAGTTCTCTTTTCTTTGTGCAGAAACACGAACAGATAGAACAAAGAAACTGTTTAGACACTACACAGTTGGATCCTATGACAGCTTTGATGCTTCTAGGTAAGAATTTTTCTTTTTGATCGCAATCTGTTTACAAAATCTTTCTGGGTTTTATTTAATTGTTATTTGGTTTAGACTTTCGAGGGGAAGAGGGAAGCATTATATCATTCTACAATTAAATTGGTTTTTATCATAGCTTACTTTTTCATATGGGATGGGTCTACAAAAACAGTGAGTAATGAAGTAATGAGTATCACTGTTTTATTTCCATGATTGATGAAAGAGATGAGCGTTTCACAGAAGGTTTATGTTCCAGCTGCTTCTATGGTCAACGACCACTTAAGTTGTTGGATACTTCACAAGATCAGGCCTTCTATATCTGTTCACAGAATCATACTTGCTGACAAGAAAACCAAAATAAAATGTTGTGATTTGTTGTTCTGAACAATATCTTTAGATCCTAAGTAGAAATTAGACTGTGAGAAGTGAGGAATATAGAAATCAGATTATTTATTTGCAGTTTCTGCTGAGCAGTCATGATTTTTAAGCAGGTTCTTCTCCCACAGGCATATAGATTGGACATTCAGCCAGCTTCTGGTGGAAAGAATGGTTTTTAAAGCACAGTTAGTGTTGGTGTCTTCTTGAGAAAATTGTGGTGGCATACTGGAATCCTTATGTTTTTCTCCTGACTGTCTTAATTCCAGCTTGGGGATTTTTAGTTTTCAAGAATAACATCTTTTTTTGTAGAAGAATAATTCTGAAGATTATAAACCAATGATGGCAGAGTTTCATGTAGCACACTGTTTGCTTTTTTTAAAAAAAAGAAAGAAAACGTGGCAACTGTTGGTTTTATTATGTGATCTTAATTCTTGTCCTGGTGGCCATGCTTAGTTTCTATGTTAAACAATTTGGAGGTGGAAGATGGAGTTCAAGTCAGCTGAAGTAGTTTGGATACCCAAGATGTCTTGTTTTCCTGACGGTCAGTGTGCGCGGCTCTGAAAGCTTGTAAATATTTGAAAAATATGTAAATATTTGAAAAATACATAAATCCGCAGTCCCTTGAGTTTTGATTTGAAAGAGAGGGGCAATGTTGGATGAAGAGGTGACACAGGGGAAGGAAGAACAGGCTTGTGGTTTGGCTACAATCACCACGTTTTGGAGGCTCTGATCTTCCTCTTGCTACGCATGGTACTGTGCACGGTGTATGTAGGAAAAATCCATGCCAACAGCTTACGCACCCCCGTGCCGTGATCAGCTGAGGTAGTAGAGCTTTGTTGGACAATGGTGTGATTGACCGGGCAGTCTAATAATGATAAAGTTGTCAAGAGAAGCTGTTAGTCTGTCCTGTGAAACACACAACGGAGCGAGCTAACAGGTTAGTGGTTACATTTCCAGTGAGCAGAGATGGCATTTTACGAGATTCTTTGAGTGATCATTCGTCCACAGCATTCGTAGCCTTGTCTCTGCATTTCAGTGTTAACGGACAGGTAAAGCCAGAAGCTGTGGCCACAGCATGTTGCTTCAGAGATACCAAATAGTCCCACTTGGAAACCTGCTTCCTAGCAAAAGATTTGTCATTTGAAAATGTCAGTTCCGTCAAAACCTTTTTTTTTTTTTAATTTTTGGAGCGGGGGAGCTATTGATTCAAAAACATTTGGATTTTTTTGTTGTCCTTTTCCCAAGAAAATTTAGGTCCGTTATTAGGAGAGAGCAATGCCATCTGCCTTTCTCAAATATGCGATACTCTATTCTTTATGGAGATTATTTTGAAAGCGGGGACGTAAAAGCCATATTCAAACCAAGGGCTTTAATCTCATCTCGGTGGTGATCAAGCGTGTCTGTACCCAATGAGCTGTTGGGAATGAATGGATTGTACTTTCTGCTTTTGGGAAGTCACGGAAAATGTGTGAGATGTTTGAGGGGAAGGAGGGAATGCTTTGGCCTTACTTTTGGATTTGGGGGCTTCTTTTCCTCAAGTTATTGGGCTTGTGCAGTGGAAGGGTAGAACTCAATAAAATCTGTATTACTTTGTTCAGGGCTACAGGTGAGCAGGAATGTTTATTAGGTAACATGCTATGTTTTGTACGTCCTTATCCTTGAGAAACTAGATAGGAAATATATCTGCAGTTATTCCCAGTTCTGGCATTGATGTCTGTTGATTGCCTGAGGACAAAGAGGGAAAGCAACAGCTTTCTCCTGGCACCTTCTGAGTAAAGCAAACTTTTGAAGAAAACTCAAGGACAGTTTCCAGAGAATCTGAAACCTGGTGGACCCGTTTTGAAGAGTAATAATGGCAGTCCAGCAGAACAAGTGGAAATTAAGAGGGAAAGATAGGAGAGTGTAGAATTGATGGGAAATTACCAGAAATACGGTGGAAAGGTGGACTTGTTTAACACACTTTGAAGTAGAAATAAATATGGTAGGTTTAGAATTTTGCTAAAATAACAGTAGGAAAACGTTAAAAAAACGGTTTTGCTGTCCAAGTTTTCAAACCTAATTAGTTGCTGGAAAGGAAGAAACTTGTTTCTCTGAGGAGCGCATAATAACTTACTGTAATGATGTATTTACAGAGAAAATACACCATGATGAAAGGTAAACATCCTTTTTGATCCTTTACAAATATGACATGTAGTGAAATGCCGTTCTGGTATGTTTTTACTGAACAAAATAGGGTTCGAGGGCTTGCTGTCCTGAAACTGCAATAGCACACAAAGTTGAGTTTCAGATACTTGACTGAAGCTGCAGATCAGCTTTTTGTACGTCTAAATGGTGATTTTACTGGTACTTACATATTGCTGGTAAAGAATTTGCATTTAAGAATTTGACCAGAGATTAATATGTCTCGTGAGTACCTACAGATTTAACTCCTAGCATGGGCTTCTTCAGGGAGCAGAATTGTTAAAAGAGGCAAACAAGATGTCAAACTAGTGGCAATTCTCAATGTTTCTAAATTTGTACTGCTTTGATTGCTTTCTCTGTTGTCATTTCCTATCAAAGTAAGGGAAGAATACAGTAAAACAGATTTAACTGCTTCCAGCTAAATTTTAATAAACATTTGTCAGAAAGCAATTGTGACTATGCACTAAGAAGAGCTTTGAAACTAAAGTATTAACAAAACCAATCCAGTTCCTTTCTGGAGATGATGTGGGGGGAAGTGTGTGCTCCCTTCTCTTTTTCTTTTCCCCTCCCAAAGGGCAAAAATTGCTGAGTTCAGAAATCTGTATTAATGGGCTTATTCACATGCAGGAAAATACATTGTACATGGCATTTTTCATCTTTAGGAAAATGTGCAGCTTGAGGAATGGAGGTTCATTAAATCCTATTTCAGCTTTGCATAAGAGATCGGTTATCCATACATTAATGCTTAAAGAAAATGGGTAGTATACTTATACCCAGAAAGGCAGAGAGACTTGCTTGCCAGTACAAATAGTCATTAAACGTCATACAAATATAATATTTGAAACGATGAGGTCTAATGTATTATCTGCTTTAAATGCTGATGGGATACATTAATTCCATTACGCAAAAATGATGTTGTCTCTTGCAGCTGTCAGACACTGCTACTGCTGACATTCCTTTACTATTTATTAAAACTTCTGAGAACTAATTACTTTCAATCGTTTTCCTTTAATCTGATGCAGATGGACAAATTTTGAAGGGAAGGATAGGCTTTGCTGCAATGGCACATATGTGAGAGAGGATGAGGTTTCTTAGGCCAGCAGGAGCTCCGTTTGCACAATCAGGAGGAGTAAATACGTGTCCCTGGACATTTGTTCCAGGCTCCAGAGGCTGAAGTGGCAAGAGGGATGGGGAAATTTTCCTTCTACCTCCCTAGATGGACCGAGCAGGCGGCATCCTTGGTGTCAGACCCCAGGAAACACCCAGGCCCGAGGCTGTGCTCACTTGAGGTGCCTTAGAGCCACAGAGCGGAGCAGAAAGCAGGCATGGAAACATCATAGAATAGAATCACAGAGTGGTCTGGGCTGGAAGGAACCTGTAAAGGTCATCCAGTCCAACCCCCCTGCAATAAGCAAGGCCATCTTCAATAACATCAGGTTGCTCAGAGCCGTGTCCAGCTTCAGCTTGAATGTTTCCAGGGATGGAGTATCCACCGCCTCTCTGGGCAGCCTGGGCCAGGGTTTCACCACCCTCGCTGTAAAAACTTCTTTCTTATATCCAGTCTGAATTTACCCTCTTTTAGTTTCAAACCGTTACCCCTTGTCCTGAAGAGCAGATACACCAACGCTGTTGCAAGGTGCTTTCACACACCTCTGCAGTTTTGGGTCTTCCCTGTATTTGTTGTCGTCAGTGGTCAAGACAACGCTGAAACGTTGTTTTTGAGACCTTGAACAGGGAGGGATCTCCTTGAGATGCTTTATTTTAGTTTGCTTTAGTCAGTCTTGTCTAAGCTGGTTGGGCAATATTGTGGCCAGCAAAGTAAAAGCTTCCAAGTTTTGGAAATATTCTTCAGAAGTCTGGTTAAATTCAGGACTACCTTTAATTCAAAGAAAACTATTTGTAGGCCTTAAATGAGTTCTTTCATCAAGGTCACGTTCCGGTTTAATAACAGAAATTATTGTTAAGCCTTAGAATGAATGTTGGAATTTTTTAATAGTTCTTTATTTTTTAAAGCACTAAAACTAAAAGAAACCTTTAGAAATGATAATTTTTTATCTGCTTTTTAACTGAAGTGAAGGAATTGATTAATACTCTCAAGATAGGACAGTGAATGGTTCAGTCAGGAATATCGGAAGACAAAATCAAATTATCAGATTAAAATATGTGAAATTAAACAGTTGTTTAACTCCAAATGTAAAATTTTAGCACCTTTTTAATGTGATGTGGCTGATGATGAAATGATAACTTAGTTTTCATAGTCTGGAGACATAAATTATATGGGCAATCTTGGTCCTATGTAAAGATTATAAACTTATTTGATTGAAAACACGATCCAGTTGCCTTCATGGATTTAGAAACCTTAGATCACAACAATGGAAACTTTTACTGCTGCACTAATTGCATCATCTCTCTCCCAACAGAATATTGAAACAGCGGAAGTCAATAGCGTAATTGAATGCCAACTTCAATGCAATTATGAAGTATGTGTTGTAAATGTAAGGTTTCTTGCCTCTACTGTGTCTTCTCTTTCTTCACAGTAAAATCGACTTTCACATCTTTTATTTTTTTTCCCCTAACCACTTTAACTGGTGGTCATCACTGCATGGGAGAAGTTTTCTTGGTGCCTTTTCTTGACTTCCTATGGCTACCGCAATGTTAAGAAGCTCACAGGAGTGGAAGTAATAATAAATAACCTTTTAAGAAGGCTTGTTGCCACAAAGTTAACAACAGGACCAAATTGATTTGCCTTCTAGTTTTAGTTCTATTTTTCTGGATGACAAAAAAGAGGAAAATTGGATTGTGTATTTTGGAAGGTATGTGTAAGAAATCTTAATTAAAAGCTTAATTCATTAACCCCAATGGCCCTACTTGGAGTCGAGTGGCAGCATCCACGTCTCCTGAGCGCAGAAGCTGACAGAAGCAACTCTTCAAAAGCCAATTTACATACAAAAACATAACCAAAAAAAAAGAGATTCTACTCAGCTGTTTATTCCAGCAATTTACCGTTGATGATGTTATCTGCACTGTTGGAAAGAGCAGTATGAGCTTTAATCCTAGACAGCTCAGAGACTCTTTGGCACATCTGAAACTTTCTACTTCTGTAATTCAGCCTGCTGTGAAGTGCTTTTTATTTACTTATTTTTTAGCTTGTGGAATCTACCTTTTAAATACTTCAGTCTTTGTCCCAAAGTTGTGATGTGTCCTAACACTTTAAGCATTAGATATGTTACACAGAAGCACAGAAATCACACTTCTTTTAGTGGAAACTCTTAATTTGTGCGGAAATACTTTAGTTTCATACCTAGTTTCCTATGGATATTTTACATAAATCTATTATCTCCCTTCTGGAAAAAATGCAATTATTCACCACTTTAAAAATATATTTTAAATGGATGGAAACCTTTTGAAGAACTCTGGTCATTGCCAGCCATGAGATACGTAACAGAGTGCTCAGGGACCTTTTCCTGGGTATGGTTTAGCGGTGATCCCGCTCCTGGGTTGTGGTGAATCGAGCGTACGTACTTGCTGAGCGCTTGCTCAGGCGTGGTCAGCAGCAGCAATCTGTCCCACTGAACTAATATTTTCTATTAAGCTTTTACTGTTCAGTGGATCTCTTGCAGGAACCGGAGTAAGGATATTAACACGGATGCTGTTCATTCTTAAAAATAACTTCATGATTTTCATTCCTTTATTCTGGGATTGATACCTCGATAAAAAATTGAAAGTGATTTTCTAGTTCTTAGCTGCAGGCATAGGTTTTAAACCTAATTCTTGGTTTCCTTTTCTCTGGTGGAAAGGAGTAAGAACAGTAGTGTTTTATCTTTTTTACATATAAACATGGCTCGATTTTTGTCCGGGAGGAATAGCAGGAATAATATCTGAGTATGTTTCTAGCTGTAATGTGTATCTAATGTAATGTATACAAAATAGATGTATGGGTATAACCACGTGATATAGTGATGTGGTTACAGCTGAATGCTTGTTGATATTTTAATGATCTGGCTGTTTTAGGCATAGAGAATGATCAGCACCAATGAAATTATGGAAAACAAAGTGTTTAAAATGTTTCCTGTGTGTGTAGTGTTACTTCATTTCTAAAAATATTTTGTTGGGTTGCCTGATGCCTGTTCTGAATTAATTAATTTACTGTGGGCACAATAGTCTGATAGCACTGAACTCTTAATGGGTGAGGCAGAAAGATGAGGGGAGCTAATTTTTAATACCTTGTGCTTCATTAACTTGAAGAATGTAATTTAACACCATTTTGAAAATTGCATGTATGTTTAAGCGATAATTAAGGCATTGTAGATTTTGTGGAACAGGTAGAGATGTAAAATGTGAAGTTTTACACTCACAGTTATTTAATTTCTAATGAAAATGGTCTTACTTGCTGATAAACAGCTTTGAACTTTGCCTCCCCTGCTGTTGTGTGCTGCCATGACTGAGCTTTTTATATTGGTGACTACAGAAAATATTTAAAATAATTGCTGAAATAGGAGGTTAAAAGGGTGGGGGGGTGTATGTATCTGAACTGTAGCATTTCGTCATTTAAATATGTAGTGTAATTGCATGCAAATGCATTATTAAAGTCTTAATACAATTACAGGAAGATGCAAAGCTATACTGTGAGTAGAAATAGTTTCTATGGACTTGAAAGTGCATTTTTAAGTTGTTTGCTGCCTTAGTAGTGAAGTTTGTTTTAAACACTTCGCTAAGATCCTGCTTTTAGCAACTGATGGTTTGCAGCTAGCGATTAAAATTCGTCAGGTGTTTTCTGGTCTACGTTTGCCTTAATTTTGGGGGGCAAAATGTGAGCAAAGAAAGACCCACAGTTTCCAAGAGCAAAGCTGAAAAAAAATTATACGGCTGCTCTCAACTTTTAAATTAAAATGCTCTTTCTGAAAAGATTTAAGGGTCCGACTCTAGTGCTAGTGAAAACCTAACTGTAACTACGGGTACGGAAGATCCTGACTGCAAGGACCGTGATTTGGTGGATGTGCCATTTCCTGCACAGCAGCTGAGGCTCTCAAGCCCAACTGTATTTTCTCTGCAAATCCAGCTGGATTTAAATGTTGGAACTGAACGCAGCAGCCTGTGTCCTGTACGTGGGGAGGAATAAAGTTTTCCGAATTGGAATAGAGAAAAGGAAGAAGGACTGGAAATGACAGAAGGTGAGGACCGCAAGAAAATTTTGTGAGGATGTGATACTGGGTTAGTTAGAAACAGGTGCCACATATTTAGATGCGATGATAGAGCAGAGAGAAACAGGAGATTGAAATGTTTGTTTTTCAGGGAAAAGGAATAAGTTTCTGATAATTAGTGTTTTACATTCCCATCTCCCAGCCTCCACTGCGATGACTTAACTTCCTCTGTGTGACCTTTCATTGTGTGCCCTGCTACACCTTTGGCTGCCTTCCTCTCACCTAATCACTAGATGAGCAAAACCCAACATATGGTGCCTCTGATTCGAAGTGGTGCATTTTTACGTTTTGGCAGGCCAAAGGGAACAAATAACTGTTAAGCTCATACTGTGGGCTTTTCTCCAATGGGAGCGATGATTTAAAGCACTTTTCTTTTTCCCCTCTATTTTTCATCTTAAAAAAAGAAACTATTGAGAAGTCAAAAACGGGCTGACTTTCATGGTCTAAGAAAATCCGGTGCCTTCCATTGCGCAGAACATAATGTTGCTGGGAGAAGGATGTTTTGTTTTGTCGTGGGACAAATAGATGTGCTGGAGTTGTATTTCTTTATCAGTTTGGGTGGGATCAAATCCTACGAAAAGCAAGAAATAGCTGGTGTCAGGGTGTTCACCAGGAATAAAGAGGTTCTGGGCTTGAGTCCTATGTGTGTTAGAGTGCTTCTTCTTAAATGTATACTTGGCATTTCTGATGAATGCCAGGAACCTGGCGGATAAAGCGATTCTCTAGCCAAGTCTTTTGAAACTATTATTCTTTCACTCAGCCAAGAGACAGATGCTAGCTCTGTCCTCAGAGGCTGTGGCACGCAGGTGGGGATGCTTGACTTGAATGATTGGCAGATAACACCAGTTGAATAGCTGATGATCTTGCTGGGGGTGCCTGCTCTCTCTGACATAAAATTTCATCCCACATTCTGGAGAAATGGTGTCTAACGATGGCTTAATTTAGACTCAAATCGATCAACAAAAGATTTGATTGCGAAATTCCGAACAGAAGAATAAGGACCGATAAGCTATATGTGTGCACTGGAAGAAAGACTGTTACCCATGTGTCTTCTAATTTATCTGGTTTTTTAAATTAAAAAAACAATGTTGGGCACAGATAACAGGTCTCAGAATTAAGGGTTTGATGTTACACTTGAAAACCAGGGCTGGTCTTGATTAGAAGATTGTGTGAGCCTTTAAACTAGTATTTCCAAAGACTGATAGCGTAGCGCGGTTAGGTTTGTAAAGCAGTTGTAGCTATAGTAGAAGTGGTTTATACCTCCACTATAAAGACTTCAGATGCCATAAATTCTGAAATACATGTAAAATTAAACTCTATGCCTATTAAGTTAGTCAGTCGATTGAGTTGAAATGATAACCCAACATTTTTCACCCTGTCTCCAGTACTTTGAATTTCCAGAAATCACACGTGAGTGCAAACAGCGAGCTATAGCTGAACGTCAAAGGAAAGGGGGTCAATAAGGAGAGATTCCCATCCGACATTTACTTAATTAAGAAAAGCAACTGCCAGTTTAAATAAAGCAGAGTACAGCTACCAGCTGATGAAGAGAGAGAATAGTCAGTGATTTTTCACTGCTACCAAAGTTGCAGGCTAAACTGGCCATGCTTTGATTTCTGATAATTATGATACTGTTGGGCTGGAAAGCTGTTAAGATGGACATTTCTGAAACTGTTTCAGAGATAAGTAATCAAAATTTGTTGTAGGCTTAAAATCACTCAGGGGCTTAGTGTAGTTAGAGAAATGGAGAGAGGTGAGAGTATGTTTCAGAAAAAAAGGCAGAAGGTGCCACCTCCTTTTTGATTTTAATGAGATTGTAAAGTAACATGGTGATTGGTTGGGATTTTTAAAGGGATATGCGAAAATCAATTTATTTTCAGTAAAATCCTAGAAAATCTTATATTTCTGACTCTATACTGGTTTTAAAGCTCTTGGAGAAGAAAAAAATGGGGAATTGCTTTCAGGAAAACTTTCCTCTATGTCTTTGCGAATACCTCACTTGTTTTGAGATAGAACTTGGAACTTACTTGTAATGTGCCTTATACTAAAGTGCCAGAAATTCATACGGAAATTTTAACACTGATGGTTAAAGCACTTTACATTTCTGTACAGTGTAGAATTTTAAGTGAAATACTTTTGTCTGTAAAGCTGAAATGAGCAGTCGGGGTTACTTAGATTTCTTGTGGTTAGAGATGTATTTACTTTCCGAGGCATGGAGGACAGGAGGATTAATGCCTCCTGCTCATTATAGCAAATAAGGTGTGATGGAAACCCTGAGGGATCCCTTAAAACTAATTTGAAACTCAGGGTTATCACCAGTTGTGAAATCACCAGTCTCTTTTCTCTATTTCATAATTTATTTATGTTTAGCCTTCAGTATGTTTTAGACTCTCTGAGCGGCTGATCAAATCAAATCACGATACTGAAATGTATAGTGAGTTTAATAATTGTTATAAAGTCCTGCAATGTCAAACTGCTTCCTTAAAGGGCTTGTAACACATTTTAAAAGTGTTAATAAAACACCTTTTTTTTTCCTTACTGAAAGTGTGACTAAATTGTATTGTGGAAACCCCAGTCGAGAGATGCTGAGGCAGGCGGGTGGAATGCCCTGTGCTGCCATGGAATGTGCACGCGCCAAAGCATGGCGACAAAACTGCAGAAGAAAGGAATAGTGTACCATGTTTTTCAGTAGGACGAGGAGCAAGTAGCGTAGCGTGGTTGGGGGCTGGTGGAGGAAGCTGGAGAAGCATCAAATGGTGTTGTCCATCTCTCAGATCCTTCTCTGCTTTTGGTCGTTGACAGAGACAGGATTTTGGGCTCCGTGGGCTGACACACGTCCAGCCCAGCATGGTTGTGCGTGTATTTCTCTAAAAAGAGAAGGAAAAAATTCAAAGTCCTGTCTGATGTAAGGCAACTCTGAGATAAAATCAATAGAGATTGATTAGCAAGCCTTATGAACCAGTTCAGATGCTGAAGCAAATAATTATTGATATATAGTTAAGTTTTTATACACTCATCCCATTATCCTAGGTCTGGGTTTACCTCCCTGGTTCTACCTTTGTTACTTGTCCTGTTGACTTTGAACACTTTCTTTTCATTGTTACTCTGGTAATCTGTGATGATATTGACCACCTTTAGCAAAGACATGTGGAAATTTATTGATTAAAAAACCTATATAGGAAAGCAGCATTGTTATTAATAGCTACTATTATTCCTTTTGTGTAAATACGTGTAGGTAGAATATTCCTGTTTCTGTGTGATTTGGTGGCAACAGCAGGGGCTGGAACTGTAGCTGGTTGGGAATATAAGCCTAAAAATTAAACTTGATAAATACTTTTCTTACCTAAACATTTGTATGTGTTTGTACAGTCTGTTTGTTCAAAGCTCATAGTATGAGGAATGAATATTAATATTTTCATACTGCAAGCTTATATTTCTCAAATGCTTGATAATCACAACTGAATATTGCTACTAAGTGTCAGGTGTAAGTGGAGTGTGCTGTAGCCCAAAATACTGATGTGACTGATGGAACATCTGTATGAAATGCTTTGAAGGACTCTGAGTTATAAAACTCTTCTATTCTATTATTTATTTCTAAAATACAAATTAAATAAAGATAGCGGAAGAAAGCTTTCCTTTCTTAAAATCGCACTTTGTGACTCTCCTCACTGCACCGTGTGAGGTGTGTATGTGTATTCATATATGGATAGCCATACATCCACATATATGGGTACATATGTATCCTATATATATATATAGTGTGTGTGTGTACATATATAGGATCATGACCTTACCATTGACCTGTTTTTTTCTTTCATATCCTATCCTGAGATTTCTGCATAATATAAAATCAGGTGTTTACTGGAGGGTTGATCTATCCAGGAAGATGTGTTACAATCCATTTTGCTATATCAGTGTTACCTCAGTGGTTACGGTTTCAGCAATTTAAGGTGAAAACAGGAAGAAAAAAAAAAAAGGTAGTACTATCCAAATGGATTGACTTGGGTATTCACAGAATCACGGAATGGTTTAGGTTGGACAGAACCTTAAAGATCTTCCAGTGCCACCCCCTGCCATGGGCAGGGACACCTCCCACTGGATCAGGGGGCTCCAAGCCCCATCCAACCTGGCCTGGAACACCTCCAGGGATGGGGCAGCCACCGCTGCTCTGGGCAACCTGGGCCAGGGCCTCCCCACCCTCACAGCAAAACATTTCTTCCTCAGATCTCATCTCAATCTCCCCTCTTTCAGCTTAAAAGCATTCCACCTTGTCACATCCCTACTTTCCCTGACAGAGTCCCTTCTGCACACCAAAGAATGTGGTATTAAGTGTAGTTAAGGGCTGGATAAAAGAATAGGGACTGATACGTACATAGAGAGAGGAAATTTATCCTTGGTTCTACATAAGGATGTAGTATAACTTCTTTGCACTTGTGTCATAAAATTTAATGTTTCTCTTTTAAAAACTGTATTTCTTTGTAATGTTTTATAGCATAAATTCATTGAAGTATAGAGCACTGTTACTTTCTTTAGCATAGATTGCTTCTTTGTAATTATGGTTAATCTTTTTGAGTATTGATGATTTTGGTAACAGTGAAAATCTGTTCATTTTTTCCAAGGATATAAAATATTCACGATCCAATGAAGCTGGCTTGTTTTCTTGTTTACTGAAGTCTGGAGAAACAGCGTTGATATAGGAGATCTGAAAGACAAATATGTGACTATAGGAAGTATATAAGGGTATTGCTGAAACAGCCTCTCCTCTTTTCTGTTCTAGTAACAGGCTGTGTCTTCCTTTAATATAATGTTGAGGTACTTACCAACCATCTATATAAAATATTTTCTTACTGCCCTCCTCATAAACTTCCAGATAAATATATGTTTGAAAGAAAAATAATTCAGAATTGTCTTATGTGACTGAAGTTATACGGGCAGGATTGATCAGTTATTACAGAGTAAGATCTTTGCATGTGTCGTTGACACAGGGCAGGGCAAAATATGGAATTGTATTTTTACTGAATATCTCCTGTAAGGTATATTGAGCTTACAGAAGACATTGCTAGAAGGTGGGAATAAGGAGCTGAAAAAAGGAAAATGTAGAAAATAAACAGTTGTTTTGAAAATGTTAAAATATTTCACCAAAATAGCTGGAATTTATTGTTAATTATTTAAGACGTTATCATGAGAAACTACAAAAGGTTTCTACGAAAGGCAGTAGGTAGCACTGGGTTGTGAATTATCTGTTGGCATAATGACCTGTTAGTGTTCAAAGCTGTATCGTGTATTTACTGAACAAGCACATCCTTAAGGCAAATGGCATTGCAATGCAACGCAAGACGTCATCACGCGAGGAAATCTCTCCCTGTGACAGCAATATATTACAGAGATGGTATTATGAGTTTGAATATGCGGCTGACCACATATTGCTGTTCCTGATTGGGTTGTAAGTGGGTTAGGTAGGTACCATCTGTGTGTTTTCCTGTTGGCTGTGCAGTGACCCATGGTCACTGGTGTAGCTGATGCCACTTGAACAAGTGATTGCTGTTCCTCGTGTTACACGAGATCTGTGAAGGCTCTCTGTAAGACCTACAGCTGAATAATCGATGCTTGGGAAACTTGAGCAATCACATGCAGAGTCTTCACTAATCTTGAAGGCCTTAATTACTAGGATGAGCCAGTTTTCCTGGAGTCATTACAGTAGATGACTATAAATAATAAGGTTGACCCCCTCAAGCAAAGACAGGAAAATTTTTCCACTGGAAGTCTCTTATCTCTTACAATAAGAATTGCTGTAGACACCATTTCCATTTTATATGGTGTCAGTTCTGGTAACTTCCCCGAAAAGGGAAATATTCAGAAAGAACACTCTTTATGTGCTTTTAACAGGGGTTGACTATTGGTCTGTGCAGTGAAGAGCTCCTCTTGAATAGATTTCCTGAATGCCCTTCTATGGGCTTGAACATAACCACTAAAAATTTACTATCTTAGCCTGAAAGGAATTAGTGCAACTGCTTTCAGACATTGTATATAAATTTATGGAGTGATTGTGATATTGTTTTATCGCATCTGGCAAAGAATAAAAAAGGCATTTCCATTATTGTCAGGCTCTGACTTGAACTTTCTAACATGTAGCGAGCTGTGAATTCAGTAGAACTTTCAAAAAGGTAGAAATTGCAAGTGTACTGAGGAGAGGACATCAAAAGACCTAACGAAGAGCTTTGGATGTACCTGGCCATCTGATAGTACATGAACCTGGAGAGAATTAACTCCTCACTCAAAGACAGAGCAAGCCATCTGTCTGAAGGATTTGTGAGCTGAGAAGGCTGTTCATATGGTTGTGACTGTGATTGTTTGAATCTTGTGGTCTGTTAGATGACTGCAACCTGCCAAGGCAGAAAAGTTCAGTTTGTTAAATCTCAAAACTTAGATTATATTTCTAGGGGATGCGTGATTGGAGAGAATCAGGAAAACAATTCTTATTTAAATTCATTTTTTCTCTGCCTTAGGGAGAAATTGACAAAATACCAAATAGCTACTTTTGTTTACAGATAATGATTCTCTTTTCCAACGGAGTGTATTCTAGGTGCTGGTTTTCAGATTGAAATCAGCAATGATACACACGATACAAACTTGCCTGAACACATTCTATGGTCTTGACAGTTTCCATCTCTGTAATTTAGTATTTTAACTTTAGCAGTAAGGCATATTTGAAAATAGGATGTGAAATGGAAGCTAGGTTTCATGGGTTTCTTCCAGCGGGAACCTGTGCTTCAATCTTATATTCTTCATAAAGGTCTTTATGAAGGACTTCACAAATCTACTTCCTTCCTCAAGTATTGTCGTAATGGGCTGTTAGCAAAGTGGAAATTCTTGCTGACTTCAAAAGTCTACAGAAATGATGATTGTTATGTTGAACGTAACAAATCTCATGTATCTCTCTGATCACGGGTAAATCTTCTTGTTTCCTTTCTCCATTGGTAAGTCTGTAAAATTATGGAAATTCTAACAACTCTGCACTACTCTTGAGCCTTAAAGTGTTAGAGAAGCCGCATGAACCAGCAAACAAGTATATATTTAGTGTTTGGATAAAGCAAAAGTGAAATATTCTGCACTTGATAGGATGTACTTAGCATTTAACTTTATCTGCAGTGGTTCTTGGCCTTGTATAGCCCAAAGTCAAAGTAATGTATGTCCTATTTAAGTAATGAGCTATTGATTTTAGAATTACTCATTTTATTACCATAATATGGAACTGGTAATATTCTCAAAACTCGTCTGTGAAATGGACACTGCTTAATTTCAGTTTGGGATGGGCCAGAAATAGACTTTAAGGATTTTACCTATTGAAATGTAGCATCTCACAGAGAGCAGGGACTGTTCGGCTCATGTAGAGCCATGCGCTGTAGCCAAAGCGTCGTGCGAAGAAATGCCTCTTCCTCTTGCTTGAGCTCAGACCTAGGAACAGGCTCCCAACACAAAGTCACCTTTATTTGTCATTGGTAGCTCTAGCCAATATGAATTCTGCTGCTGAGTATTTACAACAGCTTCAGGAAATGCTGCCAAGAAGGCTCATTGTAAGAAATTTTGACCTACTTTTACATTTGGCAGTGCTTTGCCTGCCAGGACCAGGTAGACTGTGAACAGACCTTCAGCGTGACTTCAGTGAGGAGGTCCAGCCTGACATTGAGAGAAGAGAACCCTGCCATGGCAAAGCAAACAAAAAAGCAGTATTGCAAAGTCAGAGCTTAAACGTCTTTTCCCTCCTTCTTCCCCCTCCTCTTGGAGATGCGAAGTGAGTTTGCTGAGACAAAGGGTGGGGAGGTTGCAAGTTTGGTTCATTTCTGCGTGTGCGGTTTTTTTCCACCCTTTTCCTGGTGCTAGTTCTTAGCTCTGCAGCACTGTGGTGTGTGAGGAGAATCAATTTGCTTTCTATGATTGCTTTAAACTTTAAACTGCTCATGCCGGAAGATGATTGCAGGTCCCCTTCTCCTAGCATGTAAATGAGAAGAAAAGGCTCCACATCTGATTTTTTTCAAACCTACATTTTTGCTTTAGAGGCTGGGATGGAGTTTTTCTTATGTAGTACTTGACTAAAATGGTATATTTGTAAGCTGTATTTGTTAAGTAACAGAGATCAGTTTGTACATTTTGTTATTAAAAATTCATGTTGCACTTCTTCCCTTTCCTTGTCCCCTTCCTTTTCATTGTAAAACACAAATCTTTGTAAAATTTTGACGATTTAGTATTCCCACTCCAGTGTCTGAATTGAGATATAAAACTGGGTGGTTTATGCAATAAATGAAAACCATAGGTCCTTTTCATACTTTTATTCTGAACAGTCGTAGACTTCTACATCAGAATGAAGTGAACATAACTCAAAAATGCCTATTTCTTCCATTAGCTGACTGTGGAAGTATCCTAAATGCCTTATTTTCGAGTGTAGATGCCTGACATTGATCAAGAGAATTGATCCCAAGTTTTCTCAACACTGGTTTTGGAATTTCAGCCCTCAGCTTTTTAAGGAGTGACTTCATGACTTTGGTTTTGTCAATAGAAATGAAAGAATCAGGGCAAGGTTTGATGAGGTACCTAGCTAATAGGCTTCTGAATTCTTTGTATGAATGAACTGAGATGACAGTGGGATTTGGGTGGGGGAGAGGAGGGTTATTCTTTGGGTAGGGGAGAGGAGGGTTATTCTTTGGGTAGGGGAGAGGAGGGTTATTCTTTGGGTAGGGGAGAGGAGGGTTATTCTTTGGGTAGGGGAGAGGAGGGTTATTCTTTGAATCAAACATTTCCTTTGATTAGGTTCTTAAAAGTAGTAGCCTTCTGACTTCTATTAAGCTGTTGTTTGCTTGCAGGGAAACTTGTAGAACACGGGTTTTATAATTTGACCGTGTATTAAGGCTGGAGATGGCTGTACTGGTGACTCTTTGGTGGATAAGTATGGAGCCCCACCTTGAAAATGTGAGTGGTGCAATGAAGAAAATAAGCCAGTAGACTTCGGTTCAGTCAGTTTCTGTAACGCTAAGGCACTGATGGAGGGTTTCAGTGTGACTGTACGGGCTCTGAGCATTGCGTATTCCATCCTGCTCCGATATCTTTGAATAGGTGTGTGTTGGGCTTTCCTGAGAAACAGGTATTATCTTATTATATCCTTTCCCTAGCAGGGGTATTAATAACAAGGGAAGGTAACATCTGAATTATACAGGAAATAAAAATAAGTTGAGAGACAGTATTCAAAAGCTGTTGATACTTGTGGAGATCATCTGTTGCTCATATAAGGTCACATTTGTGGTAGTTTCGGTTCAGGTGTTATTCCATTCAGTGGTGTTCAAATACTTTGTCGTTGGAAGGCATAATTTCCTCATCAATTTAACATTAACACAAAGTTACATCCCTCAGTTTGGGTTGAAAAGTCACTAAAAGGATGGCCTGTGATGCACAAAAGCTCTGGAGTTTGGAGGCTGTCCATTGGTCTCCTCAAATCATCATCCTTGTCTTTGTTCAGAACTTTAAATAAAAAGGTCACAGCCATTTTGCTTTAATTAGTCTCCTCCTCCCCTTTTGGATTATTAGCGGCACTGCCGCAGATCTGGTCTCTTGTTGTATCGGATGGTTTAGTGAGTGGAGGCTGTACAAGGCCACTGGTAAGGAGGGTTGGCTACTGAAAATTCAAGAAAAGAAAAGAAAACTTGCTCGTACTTCTCTTTGTCTTAAATAGTTTGGTAAATATTTTAAAGCCAACCTAGCAACGTGTTTTGCAGTGCTTACAATTCGTGAATACTTAACCCCTGACACTGTCTTTGTTCAGAAGAATGTCGCACAACTTGTGCTCTGTAATGGTTTTGTACTAAATAAACACTCAAATTCGGTTTTCCTTTTTTTTTTTTTTTACTTGGAGCTTATTTTTGGTAACCTAATGTTTAATGAAAGGCATTAAACACCTTAACGCTTTTACAGATCATTCCCTGTATATGAAAAGGCCTGTTTTAATGTGGAATTTATGCATTTTCTTAATTTACCATCTACTTTTTTCTTAGCCAATGACAGTAAGATTCCTAAGGCTACTTTCTCTTTAAGGACATACTGCTTACATAAATAGTCCTTTACAGCATCTCCTTGTTTTATAATCCTAATTGTTTATCAGAAGATGGGAAATATTCCTTAGAAATGTGTTTTCCTGATCGTGCATGCCTTGTTACTATTTCAATTATGCAGATTCTTGATGCTGTGGAAATTTGTGCTTGATGACGCCAAGGCAGCTGCACGTTGTTAGCATTGTAGGCTGTCAGATGATCATGTGGGATTCTTGCAGCATGCAACATTCAATAGGATTGAAAAAGGGCTTTTGATGCAAGGCATAGCTTTCAGAATATATTTGTGCCTTTTAGTTAGCTAATATAAAATCATAATTTATTATCTTTAAATTTAAAATGCTGCCTCATTTTTCTTCTGGTTGGTTTCATTTTGGCTTCACTAGAAGATGCATCTGGTACATCCACGATTGAGGAGTTTATTAATGATACTGTCGTTCAGTTCACTTACTTTTTTTCCTTTTAGAGTCCTAGCTAGCCCACAGATTACATGATCACATGTTCATTCAGTCATTCATATAGAACACAAACCACCATGCATGATTTCTTCTTCTTTCTTTTTCCTCTCTGCCTTTTTTATTCCCTTTAAGTTGCTTTGTCATGTTCTCTTTTATCATCAAGCTTAGTCTTTGTCTTCCCTTCGCTACTATTTGTTCTATATTTTCTCATGCTTGGTTACTGCAATATTATTTGATTAACGGGCTGTGATGATGATGAACCTGCACACTGGAGGAGCAGCTACTACAGTGGTGATGAAGGGATGTAATAATGGTCGCTATCCTCGGAATTCTCTCTACAGTGACTGCATAATAGAAGAAAAGGCAGTGGTCCTGCAGAAAAAAGACAATGAAGGATTTGGATTTGTGCTCAGAGGGGCAAAAGGTATGTGCTTCTGTGTGTCTGTGTGTGATGTGCACTGGCATGAAGAAATTTATACATCTCTGAATATAAGCAGGAATTATTCTTGGTGCACTTGGTTGCTAGACAACAGGATTCTCTGTATGCTATACTACTCGGATGGATTTTAGTGGCTTCTGTCTGAAGCAGTTTGCATTTTTACATAGGAGAAACGCTGTATAATCGTTTTGGGGGGAGAAAGTTTTGTCTGTATTTTTATTGTGTCGGTAAATGTAATATTTTGTCGTTAATCTGCTTTGCTATGCAGTTTACCTAACTATGGGAAACCTGCTTTCCTTATAAAACCTGCTTCTTTATTTCAAATGTCAGTCTGTTTAAATAGGTCTGTGAATAGAAATAGACAAGAGAGTGCTGTTTTGTTTAAAATAGGTGTGGATCTTCTGCAAGGTGACATTGGTGCAGTTTTAGTATGAAAATACGATCTTTTTTTATATATTCAGAAGCTGCACGTATGTTGCATGGCCTGTAGTGTGCTCATTTTAAAAGCTGTTCATATGTTAAACTGCATGTTACTTTTCTGTAGACTAAAACCTACGATAATGGCATTCTTGAGAGTTAAAAAAAAGCATTCTATTTAATGCTTTGCTTTTTAACTTTCAGTCCAGTTTACTCCTTTTGTATTTAAAAAAAAATTATATGATGGTATGTCCCATCTCTCGCTCCCCCTCATTTTACATGGGTTCTCCCTTGCCTTGCTTGAGCATGAAAATTATTCCATATCTTCATCCTTGGGACATCATTTTTTGCGCTCCCTGTTCCCTCACCTCTAAAGCAGTGCCACCAAAAATTTTCAGTGTTGTAAAGGCTTTTCTGATTTTAGCTAAATAAAGATTTGTGGAGCTCTACTAGGAAAGCCAATAGTGCAATCTTTTAGCTAAGCCACGGGCACGAGTTGCCTGAGCAGAGGTTACTCCCTCTCTGTAAGCCCAAAAATCCTTCCCAAATTTTCTCTGTAACGGCGAGGGCACCTCAGGTGAAAGACCCAAGGACTTTTCTGCTTGTATGTGTACGTGACAGAGAGAGGGGGCTGTTACAAGGCCTGCTGTGCCTCCTTTCCCAAAAAGTGATGTATTCTCTTAGCTTCTCACTAATATACATGAAAATCTAGAAGAAAAAATTCAGTTTGATCTTTTTCATCCTTCCTCACCCTCCCCATCCCCCTGGTTTGGCCGACTGCTCTCCTCTGGCTCCAACACATAATTCATTTTTTAGTTGGATGTTGCCAGAGTTACAAGCAATTTTGCTAGACGTACAAAAGGGTTATTTGAAGTAAAACCCAATATCCTGGAATACTCAGAATCCAGCTCTTGCTTCATACAGCTTGGTTTGGTTTGTGTCAGTAAAGAAGCATGTCTTTTTCTCTCGGAATTGAAGACCTGTGGATTGCTATTGCAGAGAGATTGCACTCTGTTCCCAGCATCCTGATATCTTCCGAGGCAGAGTCCTCTTACTTTTAGCACCCACCATTTTTAAGCCATCAATTTAAACGGCCAGTAAAAGGCCTTTAGTCAAATGGTATTTGCAAGCACTCCATAACTTTACTTTTTTAATGTGGTATTTATTTTTAAAGCTGACACACCAATTGAAGAATTCACCCCAACTCCAGCCTTTCCTGCTTTGCAGTACTTGGAATCTGTGGATGAAGGGGGAGTAGCATGGCAAGCTGGCCTGAGAACTGGAGACTTTTTGATCGAGGTAGGAGATCCGGGAATTTGATTCTCAGCGCTCTGTTGGGGAAATAAGTGATGTTCCCTTTGTAGATTTTACTGGGGAAGAAGCGTGCGATGCTTCTGAACAGCAAGTTCAGTGGACTAACACCAATAATGTACCTCACTTGATCTGTTTTATGCAACATTTAGGAAAACAGTGAGAAAGAACAACGTTCAGGTTGGCTGGGAAATTTCCATTTTTTTTCTTTTTGCTATTTTGGAATACGCTATCAGAGATATTTGGGAGTTTTTCTTCTTCGGATTAGTGAATTGAAATTTAGATTAATTTCAATATTTATTGTAGGCTCCCAGCTCCATGGTCTTCTAAATATTTTTACAGAGTCACCAAAATTAATGACTTTTTATGCAACTACTTCTGCAACCAGACATATCAGTGGTATAGAAACCATGGAGAATAAAGCAAATTACTTTGGCTTGAAATGAAACAATTCCGACAGTGCACTGTAAATGCAGTCATACAAAAAATAAGCAATAGATGTCATTGCAGTAGAAATTACTTTATAAACAGGATGTATTTATATTCTTTCATACTAAAATACCTTCACGTTTTATATTTTGGAGGATTTTTTGGCTGGTATTTTAGGCTTTGTTGAAATAGTTGGTACTCGTTTTTAGTGTTACTGGGCAGTTTGCAACAAAATCATGATTCGGGATTTTCTTCCTCTTCCCTCTACAATCTTTCCATGACCGACAAAAAGATGCTGTGATTCTGTGAAACTGGGTGCTTGAAAATAGGTCTTTCAGGATAGATTGACCAAGTCTTCTCTGTAAGATCTATTGATTTGATTTGATTTGAATTTTTCTTCTTCAGGCAAATATTTGTTTTGTTAAAGTACTTACTGGGGCTGCAGTGTTTATTTATGCAGAGCTGGCCTTCACGTTCTGGAGAGGATATAATAGGCAGCTTTTATTTCTTGTGTGCGTTGAACTCCCATGGTGATGGAATTTAAATAGTTGCACCGCATCTTCACATTGTGACAATGGAAGAACAGCCTTTGCGGGGTTCTAAAGTAAATAGATGTGCATTTTTCACCTGTGTCATCAAAGTACGTTTTTCTTCCTGTTTGTTTGCTTAAGAATGAGCATTTAGCAAACTATAAAACAACAGCTTACAAATTGTGCTGATAGGTACTCTCTGCAGGGATGCTTTTAAAACTACGATTATTGACGTTAGGTGGGGGTTTTTAAAACAATGCTTTATTTTTAGAAGCTGATTTCTTGTTGGGCTTTTAATCTGTAGGAAGTATGAATAGTCTGTTCTGGCTGATTTCGGAGATAGATTTGGTGGTGAATAATGTATAATTTAGTGGGGAGGATTACAGAATGATAGCTATGCGTATGGATTTTTTTAAGATCTCTGAAGGGATGCAAGAAGTCCAGACTAACTGATTCTGCAGAAAGCTTTAGTGGTTTTCTGGCAAATGAAGGAAGACTTATAATTAATTGTCCAGACAATTTACTCCTACCCTTAGCTTAGAAGAGCACTTAAACATGCACATACATTGCTGAATCAGGACATTGACCCATACTCTACGCAGTACAGCATATTTGTAATTCGTTCTGAAAGAAGCAGTTGTTACATACAAGGCAAATCCATTTCTGTGTAATTTACTTTCATTGGGTTATTCTGTTCTGAATTTTGCAGCTTAATTAAGAGGATATGGTAATCCTGAGAAATCACAACTTTGCCGTTGTTGAAGGCTTTTATTTTCGAGAAAGGCAGGGTGGGGTTTTTTCTGTTTGATGAACCACACGTGCGGTGCATGAGCCTCTCTGGGTATAGAAAGGCAGCTTTGAAGGCATTTATGCTTATGCAAAAATACTACTGTTGAAATATAAACGACTGGTCCACCTGCCCTTCTAGGAATGCCAAGCTATTTTATTTCTTGTGTTGAACTGAGAAGAGTAAAATGTGCTCTATGCTTTGCAGCAAGTGGTTATCGTAACTGGTGTGGTTTGCCTGTCTTATTGTAAAATGATTTCTAAAGTTTATGCTGCTGTGTGTAAGTGCCACCTCAACCATTTGTAAGTAATATAATGCATTTATCATAAATGTCACATGAATAATAAAAAAGTTAATGGGCAACTAGGATCCTAATTAGTCCCATTTATAACACTTGCGGCAAGCGTCGCGCTTTAGGGAAGCGAGAGTCCAGTTTGGTAGAGGGCAAAATGCAAGGGAGAGCAGATGTTTCACTCTTGCTCAAGGCGGTTCAGTGGCTTGGGATGATGGACATAAGGGGAACCTTTTCCCTTACTCCTTACTGTGGAAAGTTTGACAGGTGGATAGATCCTTTTCTTGGAAGCAGGAGGTATCATGAGGGTAGGTGAAGAGAAGGCATCATTTCTTCAGCTGTAATTATGATCTTCTGAAGGGGTAAATCTTCAACAGCAGCTACCGAGCATACTGAAGTGGTTCAGCGTTGAAGACGATGTGTGTTGAGCAAGACAAATAAAAGTTCTGTAGAGAAAAGTTGTCTTGTTTCAGCAGCTAAATAGAACAGGTATTGGCTGGAACAGGATGTGGTTTCAAGTTGACTGAGTTTTTATCAAGCTTACAGTTTTTCTATAAAAACCATATAATTCTGATTTGTCAACCTGTACAATTAATTTTAACATGAGACTTCAGAGATTAATGTTAACCTTACCTATGGAAATAGTGCTCACAGGCTCTTCATTGAAATTTCCAACACCATATGTTTTCTCTCCTTGTTTCAGTCATATGTTTCGTGATAAAACTTGTATCGGTGTAGTGGCTTTTCTGGATAGAGCACAAATAAAATATGCTGGAAAAGTGCATGAGTAGTTTTAGAGCTGGAAGAGTGAGCTAGAGTCAGCTGTCACTGTATGTGGATTTTCATCAGCAATTCCACAGTTGCCGATTAATGTGATTTTTCTTAGGTTTGCCAAACAATCAGAAATGGAGTACGTTTATGACTTGGTTGTTATGACTGAGAGGGATTGTGTAGCTTGCCCTGTTTGCTGCTTTTCACATTTAGTAGGGCAACGAGGCTGGGGAGGGGCTGGAGAACAAGCCCTAAGAGGAGCAGCTGAGGGAACTGGGGTGGTTTAGCTTGGAGAAGAGGAGGCTGAGGGAAGACCTCATCACTGTCTGCGACATTAGGAAAAATTTCTTCACCGAAAGGGTGGTCAGGGATTGGCACAGCTGCTCAGGGAGGGGGTGGAGTCGCTGTCTCTGGAGGTGTTTAAAAAACAGGTGGATGAGTTTCTTAGGGACAGGGTTTAGTAGGGAGACAGGCACGGCTGGACTCAGTGATCTCAGAGGTCTCTTCCAACCTTAGGATTCTATGATTTTTGGTTGATGTTTTCTTGAATCTTGGTATCAGCCCAATTTAAAAGACAAATGAAAGAAAATCAACATATTAACCCAAGTGCTACCAAACCAGAAAATTATGGTTTCCATTAGAAACAGATTTAGAAAACTACACCCATGATTAAAGCATACACCAGTTCTAAAGTCATTGTAGGCCACTGTTAATTCATCAGTGACTGGATTTCTATAGTAGACCTGTCCAAGTAGTTGAATGCTTGATCAGAAAAAACTGAACCATAAGTTGATTTGATTTGTTACTTGAAACATTTTCAAGACAGAAATGTCGTAGCTCTGATTCTGAATCTCTCATTTATGAACAATCTTTATGTGCTTAACCCTTCGTTACCTTTGTTTAAGTGTAGTAGTCAAACTAAACCTAAGTAGAGGAACCATTGAATGCTACTACTCAGAGGGTACTGACTTACAACATGACTTAAAGAACTCTTCGGGTTTTGGCTTGTGTTTTCTTTCAAGATTTGCTTTGATGATATATACAAGTATAACCAGCTTTAAGTAAGAGAGCTGTTAAAGTCCAAGAGGTTTTTTAGCTTAGAATAGTCTTTTTTCTTTTTGTTAGTATAGTAGGATAAAGGCTGTCTTGCCAAATTAAAACCTAGTGGATTATTAATGATTTGTTAATGCCCGTGAGTGTGCAGCTGTTTTGCATGATACAATCTGTGGGGATTTTTCAGCTTCCACAGAGCATATCTCATCTCAAACAACGGTGTTATAATATCAGTACTTAGAATGTGAAACTAATTCTGCAATACTTTACAAGAATAATGCATTTTTTCTCTAAATGAGGCGTTGCAGTTTGTGTTATTGTGCCATAAAATCACTTATTTTTCCAGATAAATTGAAAGGTTATTGTCTTCAGAATAGCATGGCTGCTTATTTACATTCCAGTTAAAATATAAACTAGATAAAACCAGCGTATTATCCATTTTAAAAAGAAAGAAAAAGGCAAAATTCAAGGTTTGATTTGAGGATCAAACCCGGGGATGGTAATAGGAGAAACCTCATCATTTTGCTGCAGAACAGTTCAGTTGGTGCTTGTGCTAAAACACGCAAAATGGTTTGTAGTAAAACTGCCTGTGTTTCTTTATCCTCAAGAGCTTATAGGACTTAATAGTACAAACTTCTCTTTTAGTAGTGATGGATTGCAAATAGACATGATGTTGTCACAGACAGCATTGTATCATTGTATTAGGAAAAGATATCTGTCCTCCGACTGTATGTAAGAAGTAGCAACAAGCATTTAGGGTGGCATTTAAAATGGAATTTGGCATCTGGAATTTCTTTTTAAATACATACATACACACACAAATAATTTCAGAGATTCGTATTTAACTATAGATTATTTATATAGGGGGTTTTTTAGGCCAGTAAAAGCTTCTTACAAACTTCAAAACTGTTTTGGAAAGGAATGATTTAACTTTATTGTAACTTAGACTATAGCCATGATGAGTATTTTTGGCAGAGTAGCACTGTTATGGCTTACATTTGTATTCAATGGCTGGATGAATTAGTGGTTTTACAAAGCCATCTGTTACTGATTTAAATCCTTTTAGCAACTGAGAAACCTTCCCATCCTTAGGTAATCTTCATTAATTACCCTGTAACTAAGTTTTCTCTTATTTCTAGTGTGAACCTCACCAGCTTTTGCCACCAGATATAAATCTAAATTGTTTTCTTCTTCCAGGCATCTACATGGGGATATTTTTTTTCTATCTCAGAAATAACTGGGGCTTTGTTAGGCTGCTTAATAATGTGCAATTTTTTGTGGTTGTCTGAAAGTTTGCTCATATCCTCCCCAAAGTATGGACACCGGCTCAATGCACTACCTAGAAAGAGCTTTCCAAATATTGTGTGTAAGAGGAAGAAAGAACAAACCCAACATTTTCACATTTCTGTCTGTTGTCTCTAGGTCTTAAGCCTTTTTGTCGACCAGAAGAGAAAGGTCCACTCTTAATTCACTGCTTTGCATTAGGCTTTTTTTGTTGCCAATTTGGCGGCTCTTCCAGACTGTGCAGGGAGCCTCTTCTTTTGAATGTTAAACAGAAGAACGGGCTGGCTCCTTGCTGCTCACTCTGAGCTGTTCCGTTCCTAGACAGCATCTGCCTGGAGTTTTGGTTCAACCATATAAACAACGTTCTTCCATCTTTTTAATGATGAGAAATTTACCAGAACTGCAAGAGTTCTGTTTCAAAACATATCTAGAGAGATATGTAGTATACATATAGATTATTGTAATATATAGATGCAATATGTATTGAAAGTTGGTGTATGTGCATGGTTATTGTAAGGGTGGCAGCACTCGCACTAACCTGCAAGTCTGAGCTACAGCAAATCTTGCACATCTAGACTGGATGCCAATATTTTTAAATCTGTATAATTAACTGATACATAGTTTGATTCAACCAACCATTCAAATAAGAAGGTCATTTCTGTTTACCACTTAGCCATCATCCTCTTGGTGACATCTCTAAATTACATTTATTGAGCACAACTATACCCCTGATGCTTCTTAAAATGAAATTTGTCAGGGTCCCAAAGGAAACTTTCTTCCTGTTTTGGTCTTGCAATTCTTCTGCTAAAGCGTGATCACAGATGTATTAAATAAGCAGGACAATGGGGTCTTGGGAAAAGAGCAGTTCTGGTACAAGATTTGAACAGTCTCGTATATAAGCACGGGCTCTGACCAAGCAGATTCATTTTTCACTTGATATAAAAGTATTTTGCTTTCTTTTTACTTAAACTCAGTGAATGAGGGTTTGTGTTTGAATGTTTTTTTCTTAATTTATGTTTTTAGTGGGTGATGGGGGTTAAATGAGATTTTTATCCTTTCAGAGTGCTTTGAATCTGCGCAAAAACACTGTAGAAAAATGACAGCTGTTTTGGATTGTTCTTTTTATCTCTTTCAATGGAGCCTCTAACCTGTAGGAATTGATGGTATTCCAAATGTGCTCCATGTGAGCACAAAAAAGGTGGACCAATCTTGTTTAATTCTAAAAATACATTAATAACGGTGTTACCTTTTCAGCATAGATGGAAATGAACAGACAAAAAAGAATTTGGTTATTAAATCAGTTATTCATACCTAAGCAAATATTATGCTTTAGAATAACCCTGGGAAGCAGAGAAAGATGAAATCGCTTTGCTGTTATTAGATGTTCAAAACGGGCTGTGAGCAAAACTGGGAGGCGTTTTCCTTTAGCCTCGATTCTACGTGGTGTGTTTGCTGGGCTTGTAATCACAAGGTGCAAGAGAAAATGGTAATATTATCTCATTTTCCAGAAATCTAACAAGTACCAATTTGATATCGAGAACTGATTTGGATGCTTTTTGGAAAGGAAGATTTGGAAGGAATTTTGGTGATAAAGTCAGAACAACTTCTGTGTCCATTCAGTTCTCCATTATCAGTTTTGAGGCATTTTGACCTGGATGCCACAGTATTTTTAAGAGAAGTTTGCTAACATTTCTGTTCTGAGGGATTGTACTGAGGCTCACGGGACCATGTAGAGAGTGTGGAGCTTTTTGACTTTTTGTCATTATGCAAACCAGTATTTCCCTGACTTCCTACTACAAAATCCTCTAAAAATAGCATATTTGTTTAAAAATAATCTGCTTATTACAAATAGCCAGTTCTTGGCCACCTAGAAGCCGTCCAGTGGCATCCAGCCATCTTGGCCATTCAGTGCTTCACATAAAGCACAGCTTTGCCAGTCTTCGCTCTTGCAGATGTTTTGCTCTTCTCTGTTCAAGCAATACAAGAGGTGTCCCTACCCATGGCAGTGGGGATGGAATTAGATAATTTTTAAGTCCCTTCCAACCCAAGCCATCCTATGATTCTTCCATTTATACCTCTTAGGTATTTAGAGTTTGAGTTTAGTAAACACCGTATAAATAAATGCCATTTTTGAGGTACAGTTTGGAGACTTCCAGGAGACATTATATTAAAATTAATTTCTCTGAAGCCTGTTGGCTTTTTTTAGACTCTTGATACTATGGAAACCTGGTTGCTGGAATGGAGCTCTATGAAAAACAGTACTTGTGCCTGGTATTTTAGGGGAGAAAATGCAATTTCGTTTAATTCCGCGATGTTGCTACAAACCTGCAAAACTGCAGGTGAAGTGGAAGAACTGTGTTCTTTTAAATAGTGGAGAACTAACTGATGCATTCCTGTTGTTCAATACTGCAGCAGAACTAATCTAACACCAAGAATTTTGGGGTTTGGGGGGTTTTTTCTCTCTTTTTGGGAGGTGTAAGCATCTTACAAGAGGGTGAAATGCTATAACATGGAGTTGCATATATGCGTACATGGGGGTTTTTAATTCTTTATCGCCAGTTTTGTTTTTCTTATTCTGAGACTGGCAATCAATTTGAGTGATGCTGAAAAGCTAAGTTCACCTGGTAGTTGTGTTTCATGAACCGCAGAGCTGTGCAGAGGTTAAAAGGAAGCTGCTTAACATCCAATAATCTCACGGTTCATGAGCAGTAACCTTACCCTCTCTCACTACCTGTTCCTCCTCCCCAGCCAAAATTGCTAGTTGTCTGAAGAAATCGCTTCATTCGTGGTCTCAGACTGTGCAAATACATCTTTGCTATCATCTTTGAATCTGAAAAAGCAAATGTAAACTCTAGAGCTTGACATGTGTTCTATCCATTTAGTTTTGTTTGTAGCTTTTCCTGCAATTCGTAATCTTTTAGCCTATAATGTGGAATGGGGTTCCTCAACTGGTTGAGCTGTTTCAGAGAGGTTGGGTGAATCACTTCATGTTGGTATACGGAACAAACTCCCCGCTGCTTTTGTGTGGATGCTAAGAGCTGCAGAAACAAAGTGCTCTTGGTTTAGGGAAACTCACGACTTTTGAATCTGATCTAGCAGAAGCTCTGAATTTTTTAATTGTTATTTCTTCTGCGTTCAACATGTAATGTGTGTCCTCTGTAGAAAAGTGGCCCAAGGACAAGTGTGTCATGGGCTGCATCAAAAGAAGTGTGGCTGGCAGGTCAAGGGAGGGGATTCTCTCCCTCTACTCTGCTCTCCTGAGACCCCACTTGGCGTGTTGTGTCCGGTTCTGGAATCCCCAACATAAGAAGGATATGGAACTGTTGGAATGGGTCCAGAGGAGGGCTATGAAGATGATCTGAGGGCTGGAGCACCTCTGTTACGAGAACAGACAGAGACAGTTGGGGTTATTCACCCTGGAGAAGAGAAGGCTTCAGGGGGTCCTTAGAGCAGCTCCCAGTACTGAAGGGGGCTCCAGGAAAGCTGGGGAGGGGCTTTTTCCAGGGGCCTGGAGTCATAGGATGAGGGGGAATGGCTTTAAATTGGAAGGGGGAGATTTAGATTAGACATCAGGATGAAGCTGGTGAGACACTGGCCCAGGATGCCCAGGGAAGTGGTGGCTGCCCCCTCCCTGGAGGTGCTGAAGGCCAGGCTGGATGGAGCTTGGAGCCCCTTGATCCAGTGGGAGGTGTCCCTGCCCATGGCAGGGGGATTGGAACCAGATGGTCTTTGAGGTCCCTTCCAACCAAAACCATTCCATGATTCTATGATTTAATACTAATTCCTACATGCACAGAAATCCTTTTCTCATCCTGCTGTGGCTGTAGATACAAGAAAAAAACCCCAGACTTCAAACCTACCTCTCAAATTCAGGTCCTCACACAACGTTAGGGGATGTATGAACAGAAGAGAGGTCTATAATAGAAAAGAGAAAGGCTCAAAAACCAGGACACACAAGGCAACACAGCTTCACAAATGATCTAGTGAAAGGCTTGCCGATTTTAATAGGTGGGAATGTTCAGTGTTGGAGGTATGCTAAGCTTGATCACAGGAAATGGGCGGTCATCCCTCTCAGAGAGCTGCTGTGCTCCTCTGAAATTACTTTACAACTATGCAGGAGACCAGTGAGAGAGAAGGTAATGAGAGAATATGGCTTTCCAAGAAATCCCTGCTTTGTATTCTGCTACATTCAAAGCATTTCCTATGGTTTGCCACGGTGGGACTCAGCAAATTTATCTAATAAGGAAATTGAAATATATTTTAAATCAATCAGATTAGGAATAACATTTTATGTCCTATTGTAACACAAATATGAATCTTTTCATAGGCTCTTGTATATAACAATAGAGAATAATAATCCTTTATTTCTAACTTCCTCTTTACTTCATATATTCTGGCAGTAATTTGGATTTCTAGTTCTCCTTGCGCTACAAAGTTTTCACTCGTTACAAACCCAGTATTTTTCCATGGTGAGAGTTTTGCCTGTCAGTTTTCAAAACAGGAATTCCTGAATAGTTTTCATGGCAAGTGGCAGGTTTTTTTTTATGGGGTGCTGGATGCGGTTGGACTTGAAAGTCACTGAGGATTTTGCTGATTAGAGCACTTAAAATTGTCCTAGCAAATGCATCAAACTTTTAATGGAGTTTTTTCAAGAATGGGTAAATAGAGGGATAGGAAAAAAGTAGGTAGCTAAATGTATCTTTATTTGCTGATGAAGGGAAAATTTTCAGCCATGCATGTACAAATAAAAGAAGTTGTGAATGAGTTGATTTACAACCTGGAACAAAAAGGATTAATTCTGGACAAATATCATGGTGGGTTAGATATTCACTGGAATAAAGAGGAGAGCCAAGAGCGAATCATGATAATCCTGGGAAGAATGAGTCATTGTGGAGATAAACTTCACCATGAAATACTCATGATGTACTAGTTTAATAGTTGCTAAAGAATTAGCATTAAAAATGGCAGAAAAGTCTTTTTATAAAGACTTGGCTTGGCCTTGAACTGATGTCATATAACAAAATGTTGTAAGCTTGCGTAAGGCTCTGTGCTTAAATAGGTGAGCAAATGTGTGAAGCGCCTGCTTTGTACTCCCAAAAGCAGGTCTACGAGGCAGATACCAAAGGGCTGTGTTAACTATGTTGTATTTTCTTTTAAAGAAATAGAAAATGCAGATTTTTTTTTTTTAATTCAGAATATATATCTCTAGTATTTCTATTTCAATTCTTTCTTTTAGAATTGATCTTCTAGTAGGCTTCAAACCATTGTGATTGCTTTTAATGGAATCAACCTGTGGCTTGGCTTTTCAAGCACTAGATAGATTTGTGTGAGGCAGTAGGCACTGTTGACAGTCTTGTAAGTTGTTAACAGAGCATTTGGTATATTTATTTACACTAAAGGTTATTATGACTCACTTTAGCTGCTAAATTGAAGAGAGAACTGTTTTTAAATGACCAGCGAAACATTTATTGTAAGCATTTTTGTGAAGTAGGTTGTTAGTTTTTTATATCTAAATAGGCTTTATTGACTGCACCGATTATCGAGCTGGCTTTTACAAAAACCATACAGATTGGGAACTGCTGTTAAGATGTGTTTTGTCTGTGAGTAGGTATTTGGTTCCTATAATTTCCCGTGCATTTTTAGAATCTGAGATACTTCAGATTGAAATTGTACACTGAACCAATTTGTTGTTCTTCAAGAGCTGGAAATTATGTAACCACCTATTGTCCAAGAATCAAAGATGAGGATTATTCATCCCCAAGTCTCATTTTTTCTGCAACTTTTTTTCATTCCTTCTCTCTATCCTATGCAAACCTCTTCACAAGTGCTGTTCAGTGCTTTAGTCCTTTTGCTTCTTTCTTCTGGTGTGTGCCCAGCTCTGGATGCTTGAGCTTGTCCCGTTGAGTCTCCCAAAGTTGCACTGCTGTGTTCTGCTGTGCTCGCATAGCGTGTTGATCCAAGGTAGCTTTCTGTAAATAAGCCATGAGCTGTGTCAGCCTTGTCCCACCTGTAAAGGTGTCAGAACCTCAATACTGAGACAAGATGCTTCTTTTTGACAGCTCTGGAGTTAAGGAAACTGCCCATGTCATGCCCACTAGCCCACAATGATGTGCCACACGATGTCCTTACAATGCAGTTGGGATAGCTTTGCCACACCGTAGAGCTCTGTGAGGCAGAGTTCCGTGTTTCTGTGTTAACTGTAACTGCCTTCTGTGGGTTTGCGTGTTTCAAATGTAGCGGAAACACGCCATTCAAAACTCTCCCTTGGTGGGTAAATGATGGCTACGTGTGGTGGCTGGATCCTTTATGAACTATTTAGATGCACCTAACCTAGAACGTTGAATCTCGTAATTCAGGCATTGACTGGTATAGTTTTTTTCCTTCTTGAAGGGCTTTTGAAATGAAAGCCAAATTCATTTCACATGGTATTATTGTTAATGTTTTACAGGAATAGGAAAGCTGTTGAGGTAGATTTTTCGGTTTCTGAAAGGGTTGTGTCATTGATAGGTTCATATGTTTAGCAGTAGAAACCAGGAAGGGTTTGGAACATAAATAATGTGAACTGGTACAATATGTTACGTTGCTATGAACCCCATAGAGAATGCATTTTGCAAACAGGAATGTTGTCGGCTTTCTAACATTACAGAGGAATTTTTAATAGTTGAAATTCGTCCTTCATTTGCATACTAACCCATATTGAATTGCTAGGTTACTGTTTAAACGTCAGCTTGCCTCTTTATTTAGTAAAAAATATTTGATATTTTAAGTTGGTTCATATACTCTGTTTTCCTTCTTTTATTGTACAAATGAATGTCATTAATCCAATATAAATTTACATGTATTTTCTTTTAAGGACCTTTTGATGCAGTGAGGTGTAAAAGCTGTTTAATTTTTAATTTTTTTAATGATGATCTTATATACAAAAATGATGCTGCCAGACAGTCATTCACCCAGAGAGTTTTCAATACAGTTACTCATACTAAACCCCAGATGAGGGACATGACGACAGTTTTTGGTAGAAGTACGATCGCCTTCTAAGTATTGACTTTCAAATTGGCATGATTGTGCTTATCCATTTTTTAGAAAATTGTGTTTATTTACAGGACAAAAGCGTATAAAACCAGATGAAAGAAGAAACTAGCTGATGTGAACCCCCCTGCAGGGTTACCGCTTCTGTGGCTCAGTCAGCACAACAGAATTGGAGGGTGTTTTTTTTTTTAAATTTGCCCACCATAGAAAGTTAAATACTTGCGTTTAAACTGTTGTAGAAGTGCTGATGAATAAAGCAGCTAAAGGAGATGTGTGCTATCGTTCATCCAGCATAATGCAAATTCACACATGGCTCTACTTAGGAAAATGGTGATTGGAAAAGAGAGGTAGTAAACTTTTATCTGTTCCTGAGCTAATATAGCCTTACGTAAGGAAGGTGTGTAACTGCTTTTGAACTATCCAGGGTAACTGAGATTTAGGTTGGTTAATCATTTGCTGTTACAGGGTAGGGGTAGGCAGTTGATTATTTTATATTATTATTATTTTCTAAGTAACAAGCAGAGCAGGTGCATCTCAGTCGGCTGTATCGCTGTATTGCTTAGGTTTTAAGGTACTTAAAGGGGGCCTACGGGAAAGCTGGGAAGGGGCTCTTTATCAGGGAGTGCAGGGATAGGATGCGGGAGAACAGTTTTAAGCTGAAAGGGGGGAGGTTTACTTTAGATATTAGGAAGAAATGTTTTACTGTGAGAGTGGAGAGGCCCTGGCCCAGGTTGCCCAGAGCAGTGGTGGCTGCCCCATCCCTGGAGGTGTTCCAGGCCAGGTTGGATGGGGCTTGGAGCAACTTGACCCAGTGGGAGGTGTCCTTGCCCATGGCGGGGGGGGTTGGACCTGGATGAGTTATAAGGTCCCTTCCAACCCAGACCATTTTATGATACCATAATTCAAATGTTTTTGTTATAGTTCTGTAAGTAAGTAAAAAATACATGCATCTCTAATGCAATAGGGAACAATATATGTACTACATAACCTAAGGCTAAACTGTGTTCATGATTTGAGTTGGCACTGAGAAACGGCTCAGTACTATGCTTTATTTTTTGGGGACTTGTGGAGTCCATTAGTGTTGTTGGCTAATTTCTCACGTTGGCTGGCTTGACAGTTGTTTAGCATTTCTGTCCTCAAAAGGTCTTCATAGAAATCTACCAATAGTATGTTGGGTTTTTTCAGGTTGGGGGGTTTTTTGCCTTCTTATATTTAAATGTCATCATTTGCTATAGATTGGAAACAATTTTTTGCCCCATTCTGATTTTGATTTCGAATCTATAGGGTTCTGAATAGAGAAACACTGCCTTCAATAAAATATGCCACGCTTGCACAGCAACTTCTTTATTGTTCTGTAGTAATATCTTTGAAAGAAGTGTCTCTCTTGAATTATTATTTTAATTAGTTTCGATTCACTTTAGTTGTTGTTCTCTCCTGTGCATACAGACAACTGTCTCAAAACAAAGTTTACTCTGAAACCTGCCCCATTAGAATTATGGGCATGAAAAAATTACATATCAAGCCCTCCTGTCGCTTCTCCTTGCAAACAGAGTAAGATGCTTTGAAGGTTTGTCTTGTCTCAGACGCCCTTAGAAAGCGTCGCCCCACTGGGCTCTCCTGCAGCGCGTGCTGCCAACTGAATCTTGGAGGAACTGAGTTCAAACCTCAACTTTCTCTGTAGTTACGGGAAGCTTCCTGCCTGTCTGGTCTTTTGTATCCTAAGTGTAAAATGGGATATTGTGTCTGCACGACCCGCAGAGTCGAGTGCTTTCTTCATGTGGATACATCAACAGGGGGGACTGAAACTTAAAGTAGGCTCAATAAACCTATTACCAAAGGATTCTCCTGGTCTCTGTGAGCCCTATCTGTTTCTAGTGGAAAAGTCTGATTTTATCTGATGTTTCAATATATATAATCTGTATTTGTGATGGTTTATAGGATCCAGCAACGTCTTACTACCCTCTACTCATCTTTGATAAGTTAAACTCTGAGGGTTGTTCTCTGATTTTGAGTGAGATCCACCAAGTAGTGGATGAACCGCTGTCAGAAACGCAGAGAGACCAAAACTAAGTAAAATACAATTCCAGCTTTCTTTGTTTCTTTCATCAGGCTTATTGCTAAAGTCCTCATAAAGGTATCCCAAAAGTTAAAAGAACCGGAAGAAAATAAGAATATTGGGAGAAAAAGTGATTACAATTCTTTTTTTACATCAGCACTGAGATGTGTTTTGATCTGATGGTTTAACAGACTGATATATTTTGCAATGCAGAATAAGGCTTCAAGATAACAATCTGAGGATCAACTTTGTATTTTCATATTACCAGCTTGACTGAATGGCTCTGTTGAATTTTTAGAGTATTAGGGCTGAGTGAAGAAAAAAAGTCTTACTTAGATCTAGAACTGCAGAAACTAATTTAAAATGTAGTGTTTACTATGAGTTTTCTACATGTAATATAGAAAATGTGTTTATTTCAAGAAAAAATAAACACCAAAGCAAGTCTGTTTGAGACTTCACTTTAAAAAGTTTTCAGTAGGTGTTTCTTGAATCAGCCTGAATTGCTAAAATCTATCCAAGTTAAAATAAAAGTGTAAATATATATATTTTTTTTTTTTTTAAAGAAAACACGATGGCTTCATAGATGAGATTTCTTTCTTAAGGCCTCCAAACTTTGTCTGGACTTTAAACAAGAACTTGGTTGTTCCAGGTTAGGGACAAAAATGTCAAGGAGACACTTCAGGCAAACACATAACTTGGGCTGGATAAATCCAGTCCATGTGTGTCTGCATAAATACTAGTGGGAAGCCAATGGCGGTACGTATTTTGCAAAATTAAACGTTTGGAAATTGTCAGATTTATGGCTGTATATCAAGGCATTGAATGACTCAAGGATCTATCAGCAGTAAAATGTGTAAGTAAGGCTTGAGAGATATTTTTTCTGTGTAGAAAACAACATAAATCCAGCACTTCCTAATATCTGCGAATGCTGTTCAATCTTTACAAAATAATATCTAAATTTCTCATTTTTAAACAATTTCTTAAAAAGGTAAACCCGTTGGTTGTATTTGTAGAATCCCTACTTTCCTCTCATCATCCCATGCCTTGCCATCTTTATGTGAATGCCAGCTGTACGATCTGATTCTTCTATCATTTACTGTAGATAACTCTGCAGCCGAAGCAGAGATATCCAAATTGGTGCGACTTAGCTCATTGTCAACATTATTCAGAGTATTCCGATAGGATTCAGGGAGCTTGTACTGAAAAATGAGTCTAGCTAGACAGTTCGACTACCTGTGAGAAGTGTTGTCATGTTGCTCAGGTGTTTGGGTTTCCTGGAGACGTGTGTTCCAGATAGACCCCTTCTCTCTTAGCATTACTAATACCAGTGGTAGCATGGGCTGGATGTAGCTGCTTCAGCTGCCATATGTACCATCTCTTCAGGCTGTTCATGTTTTATGGCAGTTTTGGCAGTCTGCCGGGATTTTTCTGAGTAATGCGAGTGGTGAGGAATAATAATATTAACCCCTTTGTATCTTAGCCAACCATGTGTATAGAGATTTTATGTAGGGAAGAGCACTTTGTAACCTCCCCTCTTCACCTTTTCTGCTCCTTTGTGCCCCTCAAAATGTGCAGGTCATGGAATCATAGAATAGCTCAAGTTGGATGGGACTCGTAAGGATCATAGAGGCCACCTTGCTGCTCCTCACAGGACAATTTAAAACTAAGCCATATGACTGAGAGTGTTGTCCTTGAACTCTGACCGTGCCGTGACCACTTCCCTGGGGACCCTGTCCCAGCGACTGAGCACCCTCTCAGTGAAGAAGTATGCGTTAGGTAGCCTATTTGGGCAAGAAACTATTTAGACTACCCACCTATTTGAAGAGGTGGTACGGTTAAACTTTCTAAGGAGGTGATAGTGTGGGAAAGGAAGATGATACGAGTCTCTTTCTACACTTTTTCCAGCAATTTTAAAAGATAATATACGTTTATCTTCCCTTTTTCTGCTTCACTGTCAAGGTCAAATACGAATAGCAACCACAGTGGTTAATTCTGACAACCTTTCTCCATGCTCATCTCTCTCGTAGAAGAGAAAGATTTGCAGTAGCAATAAAATACAGCACTGCAGACTTTTTCTTGGGTGAATCTAAAGCTAATGCTCCCTAACCTCTCCATGGTGTGGTTTCCAGATCATCAGAGGATGTTAAGCCCATACTGAGAGCTGGTAGCTAGGGATGCTTTAGTTATGGTGATGTTATTATAGTATTGGCAGCACGTTACTGCCTTAAGGATAAGACAATAGTATTTTTGATAAAGACAGGATAGAGAAAGCATGAATAAACTCGTTTTCTAATAGATGAACATGGGAAAAAAATGCTTATGGACTTGAATTTGCAGGAAAAAACAGAAGACAGCAAACACATTTCTTTTACTAACTCTACCCTTATGGCAATCAGCTCTATCGCATTACGAAAGTCTTCTTCACAGATTATTCATGATCTCTAAACAGGCCCAGACAACTTTGCCAGATATTCTTTGCTTCTTTTCTCTGCTTAGGTTTGTGGCACTTTATTACATCCAAGCAGCCTTCCTCCTCCTATGCCTTCCTTCCTCCCCTTTTTGCTAGGAGATGTGTATTTTATACTTAACTGCCGTTAACAGTGTTCACTGTGGGAGAGGAAGGTGCGTATCGCTGACGTGCTGCGACCTCACATGGCATGTTGCGTGGCAGCCCAGTAGACGGGCATGTCCTTAAACTTGTTTGTGAGCTTCCCTGGGCTTCCTGCCTAGGAGCAAACAATGCCACTTAACTAGCACTCGAGCCGCCACTAATTGAAGCAGCATATTTATCAAATACTTGGATTCATTCCCCAGCTGAAATAAACCAGCTGTGTTATAATGTTATGATCAAATTCTTCCACTGTTATATGACCTAATAAATTAACGGTTGGGAAGCGTGCAATTGTGACTCACAGTCTGTCACTAAAATATGCTAATTTCGTCAACGGACTTTTGGATAAATTTGTCTGAACGGGCACTGGTTTATTTAGTTTGAAAAAAAGTTTATTTAGTTTATTTAGTTTGAAAAGAAGCATGGCTGTTTCATGCCTTCAGTTCTAAGAGGACTGAGTTAGTGGTCTCTGGTCTAAAGGAGAGTAATGAAGAAACTACAAAATAATGAAATATTGTAAAGAATTAGCTTCACAGGGGACTGAATGCCTCATCAATTTAGTGAGAGACGTAGACCAGTGCCTGAGAGCCCTCAAAATCGTCCTGGGTTGCTGCACAAGGAGCTGTTTGGACATACTTTATGTAGATTGATTGCTCTGGCTGAAGAGTAACACAGCATATTGCAGACTAACTCTTCCTACAAAACCTTAAGGGTGAAACATGAAACAATTCCATTCTTGCAAAGCAGAAGTTTAATATCTTGTTTTCAAAATTACAATTACTTTAAACTACAAGCAATAAAACATTCTTCTGAATTCAACTAAACGTAAGTGCTCTTCAGCTGTTGAAGTATATTCATTTGCTTGGGAACTGGAAATATAGCGTCCTTGTATACAGGTTGGCCTGCCTTAGACACCTTTGAAAACAAAAGATATCTGACCTTTTTCTTTTCTTTATTTTTTTTTATCTAGTAGGAACACAGCCACTAAGAAAAAGGCAGCATAGTTAAATGACTCTAAACAGTGTCATTTACAATTAGGAAGTCTTATTTTAAAACTGGAAATGTCAAGAAAGAAGAGAGAAAAGAATTAAGATCCTGTGGAGTTAAAACTGCAGTATGGCTCGCCAAAACAGATCTAAAGGAAGAACTTGCTAAAGGCATAAAATCTGATGTTAGAACTTGTCTTTTAAATGTACCAGAAATACGAAGGTCTGCCAGAGGTCAGCAGACCTGAAAGGTCATGGACCTATAAAAAGGCTTTTGAAAAAGAATGCCATAGGTGAAAACCTCAATGAATTCTTAGTTGTAGGGTTAACTGTGGAGGAACTTGGGATATGGCTGCTTCCTCTGGAGGACGAAAATAAAAACCAGTGGTGCCACTTTGCATTTTGCTCAGATCAGTTGCAGTCTGACCTGGAGGTCCTTACAGTACCTGTATCCTGAGGTGCAGTCTCCCACCTTCTCCCTCGGGTAAGTGCTGCCATCCACAAGCAATAACTTATGAGTCTAGTTGAAAAATGAAAGAAATAAAAACTGTAGGGTCAGCAATCAGCTTAACCATCAAGAACCACCTAGAAAACCTCTTGACCGCAGACTACTGCAGGATAGCAGCTCACTGTTAGATCAATTTAACCATAAGACTACCCTGAGGAGCAATGTCTGGTTTCATAGACACCGCTGAAAGCTTTCATAACTGACTGCTAAAATGAACTGTAACAAATCATCAGGACAAGTTGATGTTCTTAGGGTAACTCAGATATGAAATTTCTGAACCAAAGTAGTATCTGTTGCTCAGCCTTGACAGCAGAGGAATGGAACATCACAAATGCATCGCTGGTCTTAGAGTTGTAGAAATGGCCCTGAGAACTGAACTAGGGAGCTTGTTTCCACTGCTGGAGAGCTGGTACTAATGTCACAAAGATTAGAATAATTGGAAACATGAGTAAAAAAAAAGATGGACCTCCAAGAGTCAAAATGGCATTTATAAAGGGAAATCGTGTGTGTTGAAGGAGTCATATGGATGACTACCTTGACTCTTTCAGCTTTGATCTGGATATTCAGAAAGACATGGTTGAAAAACAGGTTACTGGGTGGTAAGAGATAATGACCTCTAACATAAAAGGTAGAAATAAATGAATGGCTTTCAAAATAGAGGGCAAACCAGTGAAGATTTAGAAGGCTCTGTGCTGTGTTACATCTGTACACAAATTATCACCCATTATCTTAGGCATACTTCAAATTAACGCATTCAGAGTTACCTAGGGATCTAACAGGATTTTCAAGCTTTGTTAAAGTACTTTCAAGAAAAATAAATCATATAATAATCTGTTTTTCAGACATCTTACCAAAAATACAGTGCCTAGTTTAGCTTTGTGTAGAGGCCACTCATAAATGAGGATGCACAACAAATTAACTACTTTGCCTGACCCACTGCTGCTCAGCAGCTCCTTTTGCTCCTTGAGACCCAGAGGTCTGCACTTTGTCGGTGGTATTCCAAACCACACCAAGCTCACGTACACCAGAAACACAAAGTACGGGGTGGATTACTCTCTATCCAAAATAACAGTGCCAAGAAACCTGTCTCACTCTCCTTCCCCTCTTTTTTAGACCGCATAATAAGTCTAGATGATTTCATCTCCACCTGCTGTTTTTACTGATTGTCAACTAAAACAGCGTGCTGGGTGGCTGTGGCTTCAGCTTTAGAGGGTAGAGAAATTCCTGACCCCAACTGCAAATCCCTCTAACTTAGCTGGGATGATCATCTTTAACTGCAACTCCTACTGGAAGAGATTATAAACTCTATATGGTTTGTTCTCGTTGTGTCTCTGTATTATTTCTTAAGCCTTTTTCTAAGATGAGGGAAACGGAGCAGGTCATATTTATTATCTCACCGAAGGTATCTTGCCTTTGCGAGAAAACAGATCAAGGATCCTTCTGGAAGAAACCTTGCTTTGTTTCAACAAAATCTCCTAGGAAGTTGCGTGGGTACGGTACAGCATTTATCAGCAGGTCAGGTACCAGTCGGTGAGCACTCAGTATGTACCTAAATCTGTGCCCGATTGCATGAAAATTTATCAGTTTTGGTTAGGAAAGAATACCTTCTTGGTCTTCAGCTGCATGTTTATACCTACAGTCTGCTTTCCTCTTTTATGTCTTCCTAACAGGCAACACAGAGTCCAATCCTTGTGTGTAGGCGGAAGCTCCAGTCTCACTTCATACTGGGTGTGAAGACGGTAATTTTAGAAGGACTGGTTTACAGATGGGCTTCAGTAGGGTTGTATGTCTGCTTCCAAGTGGACAGGCCTTAGTCACTGATGGTGCGGTTGTGTTGGCTAAATACGGGCGTCTAGCACTGTTAAATGCCCTAGGGTATCCTAGCTCGCGTCGTATGTTTTACTCAGAAGGCTTTAGGTGTCCTGGGGCTCCTAGGTCTTACTTGCCAGTCACGGTCGGATCTCTCTGATAGCCATAAGTAACTAAAATAGCATCGGATACTTACGTTGAGTAAGTCAAAGGCAAGTGTACCTGGGGAGGGATAACCTCAGGCACCAGTACATGCTGGGGGCTCACCAGTTGGAAAGCAGCTTTGCAGAAAAGGAATTTAGGGGTCTTAATGTTTACCAAGTTGAGACCTAGCAAAGTGCCCTTGCGGCAAAGAAAGCGGACGGTACCCTGGGCTGCATTGCCAGCAGGTCGAGGGAGTCTCCATCCCTGGGGATATTCAAAAGCTGGCTTTAGATGGCCCTGCTTGAGCAGGTGGTTGGACCAGATACTTCCAAATGTTCTTTTCAGCCTCAGCCATTCTACGAGTCTGAGGCAGCTGAAGTGTGAACTGTGGCGTGACATTTGAATGGCCAGCCACCTAAGATCCGGCTATTTTCAGAATTTTGTACAAAAATGAAAGCTAGTCACCTTTAATTGTATTTGTTTAAATGTATTTGTGGCTGTATTTCATGTTTGACTTAAAATACAGGCATGCAAACTGTAAAAAAATATCAGAAGTAGGACTAGGTGTGCCAGCTCGTAGTGGGCAGAAAGAGCGGCAGTAAATTAAATTCTTCATGTTTTACATCAAACTCTGTCACATGGTATAGTTTGTATTCATAAGTGAGGCAAAACCTATTTTTTTGTATCCTAATATTGAGCAAGAACAAAATTCAACTGCTAATTTGTAGACTCTATCTGAGCAGGGGTATTAAGGATTAAGTATTGCTCTTGTCCCGTATAATGACAACTTCCACTTTTTTTTTGTATAACCACTAGAAGGATGTTGTGGACAAAATTCAACACTGAGAAATAATCCATGTAGTTTCAAAAAGTGTGTGAAAACACTTTACTTTCGTATTAAATGTGGATCAAAAAATGTATCAGTAACAACAGAAAACTTTCCAAATCATTCCCTCCTAAATATCTAAATCTCTTAATCTGCAAGAGTGAGGAAAGGAAGCCCTGAGCAGTCAATAAGTACAAGATCTCATCTTGACAGAGTATAACAAATCTGTGCCTCTAGTGCTATTTTACAGCACTAGTTGACTTGTAACGCAGCAACTGTCTCCAAGCAACTGTGCCACCGACCGGGAGGTACAACCGGGATGCACAAACCCCGCGCAGAGGCAGGGGGAAAGCGAGCAGCTCTGCTGGCGCGCACGGCTTGCCACCGAGCCTTCAGGTCATGGTTTGTGCTGGAAAAAGACAGGGTCCAACTGTGTCCAAGATGGCCCTTTTCAGCAAGATGCAGCTATTCCTGCAGGTGGAAAATCAGATTGGGTCATCGGTTGCCCACGTCAGTCTTTTTTCTGAAATAACTCTAACATATTAATCAATTCAGCTCCCTCGTCTGTGCCAGTAGCGCTTGTCAAAATGTTATTTTTTGCAGCTAACTGAATCTGAACAAGCTCTCAAACCCAAAACAATGCCTTTGCAGGCCCAGCTCAAAATAGCGATTCGTGTAGATTTAATCTAATTAACTACAATCAATATAAGTCATCGAAAGAAAATATATATGTTTAATATAATTTCTCCCCAGCTGCTTTCTCTAAATGCAAAATTAGCACTATATACATGAAACTTCTTTTAAAAGATAATAATGTACATTTAACATCTGTGTCCTACCGATAAAACTCACCATTTTGATATTTATTGTGATATGTTTCGTTTAGGACCCACCTCAACCATTGTATGAGCTGCAGGAATGCAGCAGTCCGCGTTTGGAATCCTTTACGAGAGAGAATTGTAACCTATGGAATAATTTGCCACAAATGCTAATAACTAAAGATGATTTGTCCTTTTGATGGTATCATTTGTATAATCGTTTCTGTGATTGTTGATTTGGGGAGCTTACAATTTTGCAGAAGTGTTCTGAGACACAGCACTGTCGGCAATTTAGAAGATTAAAAGCTTTATCCTTTACTTAGGGAGCTGAAGAGAGAGAAAGAGGGAAATGAAAGAACTATTCCCAGAATGGAAGCAAACAGGAGGTTGTTTCAACAGTACAATTTTGTTACCAGTGCTCATGTTAAGTGTTTTGCCAAAACTATTCCGGCAGTAGCACTTGCAGCATATTCCTGCTTCTGAGGGCTCTTCCTGAACAAAATGGGATGAGAAACCTATCTGCATTGCGCTCCTTGCCAGCATACCTGTTCCTAAACTGCAGGAGGCAACACTTCAGGTTCTCCTCAGTTCTCTTGTGCGATAGGTTAACAAAATGTCAGGCTGGATCTGCTTTTTGCTCGTTCGTGTGCTGGCTTGGAGTGGTGCTGGGAAATACACTGTAAGGCTTGCCTTGCTTTTCCCAATTTATTCCCTGTTCTCTCTTCTTCTGAAATTCTACAAAGGCCACAGTGAATGAATTCTGTTAATGACCATACATTAATAGCTGATCACTGTATACTCACGTTATAGATACTTTCTGTATTGTTTTGACATTCATTGATGCTATTCAATACGGAGGTGCTGTTTAACTGATTTTAATAGCTCAATCCAAAAACCTGCTGAAACGTTTTTATATCACAAATTAAATGCCTTCTCCAGCTGTAATTATTTAAAAGAAAGTAAAAGCTTCTGGGTAAGAGAATGTGGCATATTATGCTGCAGAAACTCATCAATGTGCTGACAGGCCTTCTTGAGTACTAACTTTTGGGATTAGTCTCTTTCAGACCATAATTAATATTAAGTAAAAATAAAATGGTATCTGATTTTGAAGTTTAGACAATAGATTTGCAGTTCTTAGGCTACTATGCTTAAGTCCTTCCTGCCTGACGTGGTGTTGCTCAGAAGCATAAGGCGTTTGGGATTAGATGTGGGTGCTACAGGACAGGCTGGCTGGCAGGTAAATGAGCTGGGAAGGTTCACATGGTGTTCATGCTGGAGCTGAAACTTCAGGGCGGGGATAGCAAATGACTACACACAGGATAGGATGCTGTGGGATCATCTGAACCAGAACTAGGACTAGGCTTTCTTCCAAACTCTTTCAAGTTTGCCGTATCTATAGCTTTCATTGCTAAACACTGTTAACGTTTATTTTTATGTTGTTATTTGCATATGGTTCCTTTTTATTGGTAACATAAATATACAGTGCATTATAACTATCCGTGTTCTCAATATGGTACCATCAAACTTCTTTATTTCCCCTTTACATCAGTCATGAAGTAGCTGAATAGAACCAGTTACAAGTTAGATATTTTGTGCAGCCTGTACTCTGGTTGCAGTTCCTGGGAAAGGTTTTATCTGAGTCAGAAGTGTTCACATGGACTTGATAAGGGTAACACATCTTTGTGCCAGTAGGACTTCAGGATGTTGTTACCCTATATTAACCTTTGAAGGATGGATTTTATATATAGATAGATAGATATGCTTGATATATATATGTTGCTTTCCACTTGACAAAGAGATTAGAGCTGCATCCCACCCATTCCATGTTTAGCTCTTCATCCCAAGAATATTATATATATATATATATATTCTCTTTTTGTGAACATAGATTAAGCTGCTGGTTTTCACCTTCTCTTCATATTTTCCTGTGCTTTCAGGGCAAAAGAACCAGTTCCTTTTCATTAGATCAAGGTAGCAGCAGGAGAGAGAAAGCTACTGGCTCCTGAGAGGTCCTGAGGTACCCCCAGACCTTTCTGTGAGGTTGCTGAGGGATCAGGAGAGCTTTATGGGACGCAGCAGGCTTGGGGCTGGCACTGCAGGCGGCAGCAAGGCAGCTCAAGCGTGTGTGCCTCTTCTGCCCTTCTGCTTCTCCTGGAGAGAAATGTAAAATATGCTGGCAGTCTGTAACTCCCTGGCCCACTCCTTTCCTTCTTCTCCACCTCCCACTCCACCCTCAAGTTGGGACTTTTAATAAATCTGTCAACGAATAAATTAATGTCCTCGAAGTGAAAATGCCTTGGCATTTTGGACTGGACCTCTGAAACTGAAGGGGGGGCGAGTGGAAACCCCACCTCTGTGTCACTCCTAGACCGAAGGAGGAGAAAAGAAGCACTGAGTGCAGGGGGGTTGTGTTCTCCTTGTTGGGAGATCCATGGAGAACAGCAAAAGAACCTGAGCAGCAATCCAACTCAAACCTTTCAGGTCATGCTGGCTTTGTCCTTCAGTCTTCCTGTACGTGTTTTGCGTAGTTTTAACTCTCTCCTATATTGAAAGTATTTATTATATTACCTCAATTAATATGCGAGTGTAGGTTCTCAGCATTCACTTCCAATTTCATAGAAAACATTAATATTTCCATACTCTTCTCTTATTTTAGTGGTATTTGATGTAGTAAAATTCTGATTATTTTGCTGTTCCATTAATTGATTTTCTATTTATTAACATACATTTCTCTGGTCTTCAGAGACATTTTTTGCTTTCAATGTATTTCTTGAATGTCTCCTCCTCTTTTCATTTATGAAATTATATTTTACCCTTCAAAAAAAACCCCAAACCAAAACTAGTGGTTTATCTGATGTCTGTAATACTTTCCATGTGTTTTTTCTCATTTATTGCCAAGTCCAACTTCCTACTATAACCGAAATTTTCCTGATGTGTTTTATGAAGACCATGATATATAGAAATGTTATACTGGAAGAGTACCTGTTGTGCAATTAGTTAAAAATGTGAAATGCAGAGAGAACTGTTGTTACTGAGGTCATGGAATCATAGAATGGTTTGGGTTGGAAGACACCTTAAAGCCCATCCAGTTCCGGCCCTTTGCCATGGGCAGGGACACCTCCCACTGGATCAGGTTGCTCAAAGCCTCATCCAACTTGGTCTTGAACACCTCCAGGGACGGGGCGTGTTTACTATGAAGATGTCATTTCTTACTGGAGGCATTTAAAATAATGTTTTTGAGAAATACTGCTTTGTCTGGATAGAAAAGGTGTTTAAAGAAATCAATAAACGTACTATATAAGCAATATCCTAACTCATTAACGATAACTGCAGGACACCTCTTGACTTCTGTGAATGATGAAGATACTGTATCAGAAGTATAAATAAACTGCTGAAATCACATTTCATCCAGATTTTTAAAGCTTAATAATGTATTTCTTTTCTTCTATTGATAAAAGCCCACCCAGTAGTAGCTCCTTTAGTGTTCATTTTAACGCCATTCCTTGGGAATATAGTGCATAGAAAAGCTTTGAGGAAAAGAAGCCTTACTTTATACCCTAGTCCCAGGCTCAATGGGCTCTGTCTGCACTGGGGGAGACAGTTTTCAGGAGGCATCCTTACTTTTTTAGTTGTGGGCAAAACGTGTTACATTGACATAAATGACTATGTTACATATTTCATTAAGTCGAGACAACTTCCTGAGTAGCCCTCAAAACGTGAATGTTTGCAAATGTTTCCAAGCCTAGAAATACAGATTTGCATTTACCTGTTGTTCCGTTATGACTTAAGGGTTCATTTGTTCTGTTTCTCCAGTGGCTTTTTGATCAGAGTGCATTTGTTTCCTAGCTTTAGTACAAGCCATTGGTGGTGCCATGCGTAGTGTTTGTCTCATTTTTGTTTCTCGTAGATATTAGCAACATTGGAAATTCAAAATCCCAAGGTTTGCTCTTGAATTCAACTAAGCCTCGTCATTGTACAAAATTTCATGATGTAACTCACTCATTTTGAACTTTTCTTGCATGTGCACATTTACTCTGCACATTTATATTTTAAAATATTAAAGTCAGGTGTTTCTTGGACTTATTGTAAGGGTTTTCTTGTATGGTTTTCCATGTAAAAGAAATTGGGGAAGAAAAAAATGATGCCATTCATTGTATATTTAGCTTGGTAAAGTTACCAATATTACTATCACAGAACTCTAATAAGAGTTTGGTTTTGACCAGTGACAGTGATAGGGTTTGGCATAAAACAATACATATCTCTGTTTGTACATGTGGTCATCAAGGATTTGATAGTTGAATAAGCATTTTTAGAACATTTTTCAGTGACCTAGCGGGTACTGGCAGTGTGTGCTGGTTAAGCTGGCACAAAGTTCAGAAAGAGGCCCATGAGTGGAATTACTTTGCTTGGCAAAGCGTGGGGTGTTAGACACGCTCTTCTCTTGACCCTGTCCTCTTATCCAGGGTAACTCCTTGTTTGGTGAGCATGGATATCATTTCGAGGTGTCTAATTTTTCCTGGATGCATATCCTTAAAACACAGATGTGGTGGATTTTCCTGCGAGTGCTGAGAGGAAAATCCTAAACGTGTTCCGTGAGTCTTTACGTTGCAGCGCTCAGTCTGTTTATGGGTGTTGGCCAGAGGTTGTGAAGCACGACAGGCCATTGTTTCATGCTCATACGCAGAGCTTCTGCTCTGCTCTGTTAGAGCAAGGAGTGAAGGAAAGGGAACCAGTGTGGCCATGTGTCTGTCAGGTCCTTCTCACGCTGGAGATTCGAGTGTCAGGAGAGATCTGGAGCCCCTTTTCTTGTCCTTCGGAGGGTTTGGGTGCTTTCCTCGTGGCTGTTCCCCGGTCCTGTCCCTCCCCAGCCCCGATGCCTGAGCTCTTTTTATTTTGTCAGTGATATTCGCCAGCAGATCTTTCATTATTTGTTGTCCTTTACAGATGTAGTTAATTTTTGGTGGTTCTTGTGCATTTTTTTGGCAATTTTTGCCTAACTGTAGTGACAACCCAGATGTACTGGCTGTTTTCCAGATTAGCTTCCTGATAATACTTGAAATGCAATAATACAAAAATTCTCTCTAGTTCTCTCTGACATCGTTCAACGAGGCAATTCTTTTTAGTCATTAAATCTGATGAATTAACGGTTGTCTATTTAAATCTATTGCCAAAGTGATTAACCCTGGAATGTAATTCCCCAGCCAAAGCAAATCAGTTTTTCCTGGAATTATTTTTGAAAGATAGTAATTCCTGCCAGTATAGACCAAGGTCTTTAAGACAACTCCAAAAGAAAGTTTAACAGTGTGCCAGTTTCCTTCTTTCAGGCTCAATGGAAGATGCAGTTCAGTCTCTTTACTCAGTAAAGGTGTCTCCAGGCAATCGTGGTGTAAAAACAAAGGTGTGGTGTGGCAATATAACTGTTGTTTGATGGAAATTTGAGATGGTCCCACGCCACAGCTCAGCACGTCGCTGATCTGGTATTTTTTAAAAGAAAAAATGAATAATAAGTGATAAATGCAGAGAAGTACGATCACCCCTCAAATGTTCATAGTTCAGCTCTGAAGTCAAACCAACATAGGGCTGGCACAATGCAGCAGGAAACGAAGAAGGCAAGATGAAGAGGCGGGAGGTCAGCGGGGCCAGAATACCTTGAGATGACTATTGCTGGGTTTTTCTTAGGTTTTTCTCTGGTTATAATAGATTAAAATTTCATTTTGAAGAATTATGGCACAACTGGGGACTTTTGATTAAGGAAACTACCTGCTGTTTGTTTCTGCTGTGTTCCCAGGAAATACAGCTTAACTCATTATTTGTGTAAATAAGGAAGATGATAGCAGGTAATTGTTGCAAATAGCATGGCCGACGTATCACTGATAGCTTACCATGAAAGCCCTTGAAGGTCCCGGTAAGCCCCTTCAGCTGAAGCACCGTGTTTGGGCGCTCCATGGCATTATTGGGAAGATGTCATGAGATTTCAGACAGTGTTGGTGGCCTCAATTCTTAAAATACTTAAAAAACCCCAAACCACAAACGCTTCTGTTTCCCTAGAATACAAATGCGAAGTGCTGCTGACTAGTTGGAAGAATTCTCTATGAACTCTTTATTTTGTCTTTTTTTAATTAATATTTTTTTAAATCATAGCAGTCAAATAACGCATTACAATCCACAACAGTTTTCAGACCTTTCCATTTTTCTGAAAGTTAGAAAAAAAAATGTTGGTCTTCTCTAGTTTTCTTTTTTTTTTTAACCTCTTCTCAGAAGATAATAATTTTGCACAGGAGCAAAATGTCATTCCAAAATGAATTTTGTGCTTATATTGCAACGAACGTGCAGCAAAACTGCTAAAGGTGTCATGTTTTTAATCACGTGTGCCTTTGGAAGGAGACCAACACTGTAGCAGTGTCCTCCAAAAGAGGGAAGAAGGGTGAAACAGCATACAGTTGCTCAGTTACCTTTTTGCTGCTCTCTTTGTCCTTGCTTAGTAAAAGACTTTTTAAGTTTATCCGACTGCACGTGGCTTGAGACCACTTAAAGAATAAATAGCTGAAATGTCAGCTCAAGCTGACATTTGCAGTTACAAGAAGTGTCAGGCATCCATCCAGTGTTGATCTTACTCGTAGCCAGTAAGGAAAGTAAAACCGTCACGTTGAGTTCAGGTTCTCAATCTAGTCCTGAATCCTCTTTCTGGTTTTAGACTGTAGATGGTTTGATCGTTGTTGAACTTTAATCGTGTATGTTCTCAAAAGGCTTAAGTAAAAGATTGGGAATCAAGAGTCATTGTTTCTCTTTTTCTGGACATTCTTTGCCTGAGGATGGAAAAAAAAAGTCCCTGAGGTTATCACTGTGCAGGTAGCGCAGGCTGGGACCTTGTTAGAAGTAGGACGGGTTTAAGTGAACAAGTACTCAAGTGCTGGGTTCAGTTTTGGGCCCCTCGCTACACTGAGGGGCTGGAGCGCGTCCAGAGAAGGCAACGAGGCTGGGGAGGGGCTGGAGAACAAGCCCTATGAGGAGCAGCTGAGGGACCTGGGGTTGTTTAGCCTGGAAAAGAGGAGGCTGAGGGGAGACCTCATCACTGTCTACACCTGCCTGAAAGGAGGTTGTGACGGGGTGGGTGCTGGGCTCTTCTCACAAGTGACAGCGATGGGACGAGAGGAAATGGCTGCAAGTTGCGCCAGGGGAGGTTTAGACTGGACATTAGGAAGAATTTCTTCACTGAAAGGGTGGCCAGGGATTGGCACAGCTGCCCAGGGAGGGGGTGGAGTCGCCATCCCTGGAGGGGTTTAAAACATGGGTAGATGGATGAGTTTCTGAAGGACGTGGTTTAGTGGGGATACAGGCATGGTTGGACTTGGTGATCTCAGAGGTCTCTTCCAACCAGATGATTCCATGATTCTATGATTCTAAGTGGCACGACCGCGCTGATATAGCTCTGGAATCTGCAAACAACACAGTTGTCAAGGCTAACGCTATGCACGCTGCAGTTTTGCTGGTGGTTTTTAAATCAATCAACTTACCCACATCATACAAGGCGTCAGATCACTGTAGAGGCCGAGATTACAAACAAACATGGAAGGAGTGAAAGGGGACAGCCCCACTGGTGGTTTAAATGCAACTTCTGGGTTGCTAAGCCACTCCAAGCTCAGAGAGCTATGAGAGTGCGCAAGGGGAAGACCTACATACACGTCCTGGGTTTGGATTCTCTTACGTAAGGTACTGTGCCAATAGTACTGGATACTATTTGGAAGAGGCTGGGTGAGGTGAGATGATGGTTGACACCTTCTGATGGTTCCTGTGAGTATCGATAACTCATTTTTAGCTCAAATAGGTAGACTGCAATCTACTGAGAGATATTGACTTGCCGTCAGGTTTTAAACATTTTCATTTCTCTAACGTCAAAATTGGAATACTTTGTGGATTTTTGCAGATGTTTTTACTTATTCTATTAATTAATAAAACATGACAGCTGATTAGATCTGGTTTTGTTAAATTAAGTTTTTTAAATCGGTTTCAGAGGGAAGGCAATGGCTTTCCAGAATACCGAATCCATCTGCCTAAACAGAGCATTTCAGCGTTTTATCTGGCTGCAATTGCTATTCTGGACCAAGACGTCCAAACTAACACTTTATTCTGTCCTGTGCTTCTTGTTCTCCTATTTTGTTGACCCTGACTGTAACTATGATTATAAATCTACAGTGCATATGAAAATAAAGTTGTTGAAAGTATACAAAGGCTACCCCTTTACTGCATACAAATATTAAAAACATAATTAAGGAAATCTCATTTGTAACTTGTTTCTATAAATATTATAGTGAGCTTCCATCTATGCCTTAAATGAAGTTTATTCTCAAAGATCTTGTCTTCTTTAAAATGTATTATACTGGCTTAAAACAACATTATTTAAGTTTGGGGTTTAACGGAACATTCTCTATCCACATCCAACACATAATATGAAGTATAACTTCCCACGTTTAGTGTGAATCGAGTTCTTTTACTGGATGTTGACATTGACCTTATGCTAATCTGCAGGGAAACTGAAAGAAATAGAAATGAAAGGTGTCACCCTTAGAAAATTACAAATGTAAAAGCAGTTTTAACTTGTGATTTTCATAGTTGTTAGCCCCTGATTTTGACATTATTTCAGACTGTCTTTATTTAAGGAATAACAGCCCTTCATTCAAAATATGTCACATTTAAAACCTGGGTGACAAAAGAGTTTCTATTTCGAGAAAAAAAATGATATGTTTTTTAGGTTTCTCTCCACCAAAAAAATAATCATATAATGTTAAATCTTATATGTCACATGCTGTGATTTGGGGGTAGCTCATCTGTTTTCACTAGTTTTTTTGACAGAAGAAGGGAAAGTCTTCTGAATTCTATTTTTAACATTAGAATGGTATTGTAATTCTTGCATTTAATTCACTACCTGGTGGGAAGAACGTTGATTTTTTTTTTCCCCCGTGATTGTAGTATACCAGGATTTAAACGCATTTCTTCTGTACTTTCCTACCCAGAGGTGTTTTATAAAATATGTATGTGTTTATAGATGGATGGCTAGATATATTGACTGATTAATTGATTTAGGTCTATACATATATTTTTATAGGTATATAGGTACACTCATGTACATCTCTGCATACATAAGTATCGGACAATGCACTAGATGTTATAAACAATGGAAACTGCAGGGTTTATATTCTTCTAGCATTGTGAGAAGGCATTCTTGCTTTGTGATTATGGTGTGACAACATCCCTATCTTCAGGATGTCAGGTTATCAAGAGAGAATGTACATGATTTTATTTTTTTTTTTGAGACAGCTGGTAGAATCTAATCATAGAATCATAAAATCATTTAGGTTGGAAAAGACAACCTGAGATCATCAACTCCAACCACTAACCTAACAATGCCACGTCCAGCACTAAATCACATCCCCAAGCATCACGTTTACGCATCTTTTAAATACCTCCAGGGATGGTGACTCAACCACTTCTCTGGGCATCCTGTTCCAATGCCTGACAACCCTTTTGGTGAAGAAATTTTTCCTAATATCCAATTTAAACTTCCCCTGGTGCAACTTGAGGCCACTTCATCTTGTCCTATCACTTGTTACTTGGGAGACGAGACCAGCAGCCCCAGGTAGTTGTAGAGAGTAATTATGTGACCCCTCAGCCTCCTTTGCTCCAGATTAAAAAAATCTGAGTCTATTTAACTGTCTTCTCAGTTTATTTCAATTACTATTTACAAGATGTAAATAGCTTTTAAACATTCTGATATTGATGGTAATTTGTGCTCATGTTATTATTTTACAGTTATAAAGTTGGTTATTATGTTTTCTGCTTTCTAGGTTTACTTGTGACTTGGACTGTTCTAAACAGAAATGGCACTGGCTGCTTTAGCTTTTCAGTGCTTTATAGACGTTGTGGAGTTTAAAAGCACGGCCCCGGTTGCATTTCTAAGCTAACCATATGTCCATTGAAGAGATGCATATGTTTAGCAAGTTTAGTTGATTAGATTCTTAAGCAAGTCTTAACAGCAATTTATAGACGTTTTTTACATGTATTAAACATGAGGACATATAGATATTGACTAAAATCGTTGATAGTAACTAGCTAGGGAGGAAAAGAATTGACCTTATGAATTTGTCTTTTAAATTTTGCTGGAGATTGGAATGTACAGCTCAACAATGTGGGAAGACACTTAGAATATTACCCGTTTGGAGGAGTAGGGAGATACCTAGTGGAGGTGGTTATAGACTGCACATATTTTGGAGCAACTGAGATTTTTATTCCTTTACTCTTCCTTTTAATATTTTCTAACTACTCTCTAAATAAATGTCCATGCAGCAGCAGTGGACCTTCATGAAATAGTTGAATATAAATGAAGAAATTAATGGTAACGTAGTATGAAAATACCAGGTTAATAACAAATTAAAAAAAAAAAAACAACAATCCAAGCTGTTTCTGTATCATCAGTAAAAATTATTATATAGCCATAAGTATGATAGTATATTTGTGTATTAGAGTCATGTCCTGTCTACAGAGTACATTGACGAAATAGCTTCTCTAGGTGAGAAACGAAACCTTTCAAATTCTGTTTCAGAAAGTGTAGTTTTCATTTGAGGTCAGGTGTGCAGTAGAGATAACGCATGTGGACATGTATAGGAGCTAAATTCTGTTTGCCACATATTTTATCAAACTGCTAAAAGTTGTTTTGAAAGCTAATAAGCTTTATTACTGCTATAACTGACTGGAAGCTTGCTGGAATTATATAGGATGGACTAATTTCTTGACAGTCCTGCTCTCTTGTGTGTGAAGAACAGATTGGTCACGGGTCTCTATTCTTTCTCATCCACTTTTTAAACCTCCAGGTAGATTCTCTGAAGTTGCCCTCCCCTTGCTGTGGTCGCGTTCTCAGTCGCAGCCAGTGCAGGGCAGCAGTCAGAGGAACAGAACTGAAGATTTTACATTCTGTGGGTGCGTGGAGTATTTTGGATGTTGAAGTTTTAGAATGTTTATTTTGTCATTCCTTATCAAAAACTTGTTTTCCAAATGGAATGTGGAAAGGTGTTAATTTAGATGAGTAAATGCAAAAACCTCTATCTTGAACGCGACAAAGTAACTCATTCGAGCATCTGCTCGTACCTCACCTGCTCTGCTAGGTGATCATTATGATACCTGTTTTATATTCTAATTTAAAGGTACCTCAATAGACAAGATTTCTATTTCTTGTAATATACCCCGTGCATGCCTAGGATGTACTGTACAGGCTATAAAATTATTTTGGTTTAGGGAACGTTTATTTTACTCTTGACTCTGAAATATCTATTTTAATGGGTGGGAAGACCAGCCTTTACTTTTTCTGGAAACAAAAGGTAGCTTTGAGCAACTTAACTCAGTGGGAGGTGTCCCTGCCCATGGCAGAGGGCTTGGAACTCTGTGTGCTTTAAGGTCCCTTCCAACCTAAACCATTCTGTGATTCTGTGACAAATTTACACAAGGGCAGAATTGATCAGGAAAGACTGAAAAATATTCATAGTATCGATATCTATGAGTGTCTTGGTGTTTAATATAACATAATTAATGATACAATAATTAATATAATTAATACAATATAATATAATGTAATGTAATATAATCAATATAATGTAATGTAATATAATTAATATAATATAATATAACGCATAATATAATGCATACAAGATGTCATTTAGTATCAGTTGTGATATAAAGGTGCTACTTAATTGGCATCTGTAGATTTCATGCATCACCTTACATAGCAGCAACAGGGAATGTCAGGATATTGGTCTCTTGTTGATGTTTGAGGCATTGCTCAGTTAATTGTTATGTTCAAGTTGTGGATGTTTGTTTCATTACAGCCTTTGAGTCTCATATTTTTCTGTACAAAAGTAAAGAGAAAGTTCCGTATTAGAATCTGAATTTGGCAGCCTCTGCTTTCAGAAGGCAGAGGCAGGTCTGAATTTTACTGTAAGATTTTTTTTGGTTGGTTTAAATGTTCCCCTGGGCAGGTGTGGTCTGTGTCCAGTGGTCTTTTCTAACGTTTTGCCAAAAGTGTGGGGAAAACAACATGTGTCTGTGTCCTTCCTGCAAAAATGGAAGGATGGAAGAAATTGAGGCATCTGTGACAAGTTTTTTCTAGCACTATGTCAAAGAAATCAGGATTTCTCTTTCTCTGGAGGGTAACTACTGGGCTGAAGGGGAGGTTTGTACTGACTTCATTGGGAGGAAACAGAAAGGCATGGAGCCAACAGAGCTTCAGACCATTTCTAAAGCAGGCTCCTGATCTAGGAAAAAGAATCAAAGATTCCCTCATGGGTCAATTACTTCAGATTTCCAAAAGCTTAATTTGGCAATAAAATCCTTATTTCTAATATGGAACCTGACCTTTAGTGTGTCAATATTTCTACTGTGTGACTTCTCGGTACTGTTATATCCCTTTTCTTGAAGTTGAGTTCTGTTTCTCCTTCAGTCTCTTTCAGCAGACTGCCTTAAATAATTTCATAGGACCAAGAAGGATATTCTCTGGAACTGACTCTCAGTCCAAATACATTAGTACTCTAAGAAAAAAAATGAAAAAAAAAAAAGTCAACAGCTATTTCCAGAGTAATATTTTGTAAGAAAACACTTTACAGACATTTACTTAAATCCTGCGGGTGACATTTAATATGAGTCTACATTTTAACCTTTTTTTGAGATTTCAAGAGGAATTTCATATTATTTTGTAGTTCTTGGAGTTATATTGTTCTAGATTTGCCGCTTTATGGGAAATGGAGAAGTGTGAAAAATGGATGGAATGCACTTCTGTTAATGGTTTGTGCCGGTTTTGGATGGTAGCGGAAAGGGCTGTATTGGACTGCATTTTTTTGCTTTAGTACAGCGACTACTGTAAAAAAAAAAGATAAGAATGTGGTTTTGGAAAAAATACCATCCACGCGTGATTGAGATTTGGGCTGGTGATGTGGTGATGTTAGAAACCCAGATTCTGCTGCCATGCGTCCAAGACATTTGTACAATCTTTGCTGTTTCGTTAGTTTGAGGTCAAAGTCTTGTTTGTTAGGGGACATAGAAATGCTGGCACTCGTATAGAATCATAGAATGGTTTGGATTGGAAGTGACCATGCAGGTCTTCTAGTCCAGCTCCCCTCAGTAAGCAGAGACATCTTCAACTAGATCAGATTCCTCCGAGCCCCATCCGGCCTAACCCTGAATGTTCCCAGGGGTGGAGTATCTGCCACCTCCGTGGGCAACCTGTGCCAGTGTTTCACCACTCTCAGTGGAAATATTTCGTCCTAATATCTGGTCTAAACTTCTCCTCTTTCACTTTAACACCATTATCCCTTGTCCTGTTGCTACAGGCCTTACTAAAAAGTTTTTCCCCATCTTTCTTATAAGCCGCCTTTAAGTACTGAAAGGCTGCAATAAGATTTCCTCAAAGTCTTCTCCAAGCTGAACAGCCCCAACTTCTCTCCATCTGTTTTCATAAGGGAGGTGTTCCAGGCCTTTGATCATTTTTGTGGCCCTCCCTTCGACCCGCTCCAACAGGTCCAAGTCTTTCCTGTGCTGAAGGCTCTGGAGGTGGATGCAGCATTCCAGGTGGGGTCTCACCAGAGCAGAGCAGAGGGGCAGAATCACCTCCCTCAACCTACTGGCAGCTCTTCTTTTGATGCAGCCCAGGATATGATTTGCCTTCTGGGCTGCGAGCGCGCATTGCCAGCGCATGTCCAGCTTCTTATCCACCAGGACCCCCAGGTTCTTCTGCGCAGGTTGCTCTCAATCTCTTCATCCCCCCAGCCTGTCCTGATACTGAGGGTGGCCCTGACTCAGGTGTAGGACCTTGCACTTGGCCTTTTTGAACGAAGTCCTTGGATAAGCATGAAATCTGACTTAGAAACTCCTGATGCAAGTTGAGAGGTTGTTGCCATTATGGTGTGAAAAGTGTGCGTCTCAAAACCAATTCAGGAATTCTCTCATCGGTGCTACAGCATTCTCGTGATGTGGTCGCATCGGTGAGATGTGAAAAATTCTGCCCCTTGGTTGACATTGATAACGGTGCTAAAATTGATGGTGTAGCTGCAGCTTTGCTGACCTGAAAGAGCTTTTTGTTTGCTTAGCCAGTTTGTGCTGTTTGCTCGAAGAGGTGGTGCTCCGATGCCAGCAGAAAAGCTCTTCTTGTCAGCATTTCCTATCTGCTAAGAGGGCTCTGCTGACCCAGCACTGGTGCTCCAAACCCTGTAAGATAATTCACACAAAATTAAACTGAAAATTAGAGAATAATGAAAGAAGTTGTAGGGAAAGTACAGACCGACGGTAGATAAATTGTAGATTTAAGCTTCGTGCTGCTGTTCCGGTAGGTTTTAACAGAAGCTTATGTTTCTAGGTCTGCGGAAGTAGTAACAGAGTGTGAACTAAAGCAAGCAGGCAGAAAAGCCATCCCTGAACTTGTGTGGAAAGGAGGAGGGAAGGAAAAGCTTAAAAGCGTAAGAATCAAATGGAAAATCTCAAGCTGTCACATGAAGCAGTCTGTATTTTCATAGCACTGAGGTTACGAATAAATGAATGGAAGAATTATCTCAGACTCTGCTTGGGTCCGGACAATGTTCATAGACCTGTTTAAAATAGCAGGTCCTATCTGAATTGCTGATCTCTAAGAACGTGTGAAGTTCTCTGGGGATTTATTGGTCATCTGGTACTACTTGGTATAATTTCGGAAGTAAAAGTGGCAGTAGAGATTACTTACTTCAAGATTTAAGGTGAAAGGAGAGCAGGGATTTCACTATGAAAAGGTAAATTGCCGGTCCCGGTGGATGGCAAACCCCATGTTTTACGCTGGATTGAACTCCGTCCATGTGCTGGTTCTTGGCTGCTTACGTGACATAATGAAGGGTATTTTTAATACACTTGAGATGTTATTGGACTTACTGGAGTACGTTTCAGATCGTGCGACTTTCCACAAAGCGTATTTGCTCTGTATGAAATATTTATGCATGATTCTACACAAAGATTTGTTAGTAAGATATAATGCAAAGCGTTGGGCCTTTGGCTATATTAATGTCTTCCATTTTAGCGAGCAGTAGGCTTGCTAACCTTTGTATAATAGCACCGACACTATAATTGTCAGCTTATTATAGCCACCGATGTATTTTTAGTATCAAAAACTGAGTTTAGGCTGAGGAGAAGCTGTTTGCACATTTAAGTTCCAAACAGCAAAAAAATAATCTAAACTCTTAGTACGTTTTGTTAAATACTTGGTACCGCGTTAAACGCCAATGATTTTGCAGAACTTGGAGAACGCTATGGATTTTTATGTTACCTTTTCACCAGAGATTTTACAGCTCTCCTTTCAGTTATCGATTTCAGGTATTCAACATAGTTTCCTGTAATAGCTACTTTGTAAACCAATTAATTTTAACGAATGTGTAGGCCATTTGTATTATAGCCTACTACTGTATTTTTTTTCAAATGTATTTAATGCTTTTCTCATCATTTTGGATGGATTTGCAAATTGCTGGTGAGGTTCAAAATACTTCAGATGTAGATCCCAGACTGCGAGTGGCTTGTTATTCAAACAACATCTCTCCCTTTATCACACACAGGAGTCAAGGAAATTGTTTTGTTATTTCCAACCCCAACAAATCCCCCTTTTCAGTGTTCTTAGTCTTAAAGATGCCACCAGAAAAAAATGCTGGGCTGGTCAATAGGTGCAGCAAAGCTTTCACTATCACAAACACATATTCAACTGAAAGGTATTTTTCCAGTTCTCTTTTATTTAGGACTAATAGTGTAAGAAAAAATATTTATCACAGCCATTATCTTACAACTGGACACCAGCAAAAGGAATCAGTAGCACCTAGAGGTCAGCAAATACTTCAGAAAATGACTTCTATTTTGAACAGGTTTTGCTAGTTTGAGCTGTGTTATATGCTATGGCATCTCAGGGATTTTTCCAATAGAATTGTTGGTCTAATTTGTGTTGTACAGATAGGGAAAAACTTGATATCTGGAAGCTTTTTCTGAAGGATTCTTGCTGCTTAATCGGTTTCCTTATATTCTAATGCATAATTATTCTCTCTTTGCGGGATAGGTTTTGATGTCTCACTTTAATTGTGAAGTTCCACAGGGACTGTATATACAAAAAGCAATATCCAAAGGTAATCCATCAATACATTCACACAAGATCTAGGTGTCTTGGAATTCTCAGGCAGTGTCTTGCTAGAATTCCTGGTCTCAACAGAACATGTAGGCTGGTTTATGCTATAATGATTCTGTGAATCAAAAAATATTATGTTCTGGCAAGAAAAACCTATGCAATGCTGAGAAATATAACTAAGGTTATATTTTTTTCTGTCTTTCTTTTTAATGGGCAGGCAGGGAGAGCAATTGCTCTGTTTAGAGTAGTAAACATAATTCCTCCTTCGGAGAGACAAGTCCAGTAGGGACATCAGACTTCAAGAAAAATGTAGATAATGAAAAGAAATCCCAGAGGAGACCAAGAACAAAATTAACCTCATATTTTGGGGTTTTTTTAAGGCAGAATTTACGGTCTGCTGATGGCATTATCTATAATTTTCCCTCTATTAAAGCTACATGCCACTCTGGCTACAAGCCTGAAACATTTACATTTCCAGTTAGACTGCAACAGCCAGGGTTTCAGGGACTGACTTCTTGAAGAAGGGCTGGGGAGGAAGTCAAACAGACTTTAGAAATATTTTTTATCTACATTCTGGCCCTCGGACTCATCTATTTTAACACAGACAGTTTTTTAATATGCCAATATCTGTTGAGCAAGGCAAATACTAGAGTGCTAACTTTTTGAAAAGTTATCACATTTTTCATTTTTTGAAGAAAATTACTTGTTAATTGAAAGATACTTGAGGTATTAAAGCATAAATAGTAGAATCTTCATTACTGGTGATTGGTGAGATAAACCTCTGCCGTGTATGATTTAGGTAGGAGACAGATTGCAAGACCTCTGTGTGTTTCTTCCAGGCATTTTTCTGCCTCTCTTATCAAATACTCTCTGCAACTCATCACATCATACGCTTGTCTTTGTGCGGAAGATTGCTCGAACTCTATCTGTGTATTTTTCACGTTGTTTTTTCATGCAGCAGCAGGCGTGTGCTGGAAGACAAGTTTAGTTTCTGTCATGGTGTCCCCTTTGTAGCTACTTTATTTCTGATGCTGGGTGAAGAACCTGTCTTGTTGTCCACCAAAGCATATCAGCAGTCCATAGGGCATCGCTTTAACAGCCTGATACGTAAACAAAGGCAGGAGAAGATACAGTTTTTATTAGCAAGGGTTTTTTCTGGAAAAGAACTCTCTCGGACTGTTGCATCTGCTGAGAGAGAGAAAGTGAAGAAGGGTTCAAGCACTGTGACTGGTTCCGCTGTTTCTGGTAGAAAGGTTTGCAAGCCTTCACGAATTTCGTATTTTGTAGGTTACCGTGTTAGAATTTTATAGAGGGGAAATGATGTTTGTAGGTCTAAATGATGCCTGAAGTAGTCTAAGGGCATGTGCACTGGGTCTTGCTTGAAATTCAGTATATCCAGTTGTGAGACTGAAACACTGTACCAGTCTCCAAATCCGTTATGCTCCTTGTCTGTTACCGAATATGAAATCTTAGTTAAGGTGCCATTTGTCCCTATCACTTCTTTAAAGAATCTGAGCACTTAACCCTTCCTAATGACTAAATTCACTAAATTTTTATGTTCGTGAAGTGATTTTTTATTACAGGACATACTATTATAGGAAATACACTGTATTTGGGTCTCATTCTAGGTATAAATGAATTGAATCTTAAAGTTGAAGATTTTGTGAGAGTGATGGTCACTAAATGAGAGAATTATTATTAGCCTAGCAGGTTAATTTAGCTATATGAAGCATCCGACCGGAGGATTAACAGATTATTCTCCTACACAGGTCTGAGTGTTGTACATCTTATTTTAAAGATGATTTTTCTACCATCTATATTTACTTCCATTCATAAGTAAAAGATAGGAGGTAAGAATTTCACCCAACAGAAATGGTTTTTGACGTGGTACCAAACCCATGTGTGTGAGGTATGTGAAAGCGTGGCATTCTTCCTCCTGTTTGCAGACCAGAATTTGTAATTTAGCAGGGAAAATTGCTGTCCAGTAAGATTTTTGCTTCATATACTTCCATGAGTAAAATCAAAGGATGAGAAAAAGGGGCTGAAAATTTAAACTACGTCCCATTTCCTTGGAGATGGAGTTAGAACAAGAGGGAAGAAAAGGGGAGAAGTAAACCCTTAAGTTCATATTTTAAGTTATGTCTTCTTGCCACTCCTACATGGGTTTCTATGGAAACAGAAGCAGAAACTGGGCCATCAGCAGCCAAGAATCCATTTACACTTTAAATTTACTGCTTGAGCAGCCATGCAGTTTTCTTGTCCAAATTAAATAATGATGGAGTAACACATGCTGAGTAAATCGGGGGCAAGATGAAAACACCAAATATTAAATGTCCTTTCATGGATACACCAAAAAACCCTCCTCCTTTTTTCTGTAAGAACTTAAAATGACAAGTTATATAATATTTTAGAAAGAAGATACTTACATATGGTTTTACAAATACGCATTGAAAGTATATTTAATAGTGCTGTTATATTCTTCAGATAATTATTTTACCGACTTTAATTAGGAAAGTTGCTAACTCTCTTCGGCAACTTGACTATTTCTGTGCTTTGGATACAGAAAATAAACAAGTTGCACTTCTCTTGCTGCTCATCTAATAAATATCACGGTGAAAATCTCATGCTCTAACACAGCTCATGGACATTGTGTAATCTCTACTGACATTTATTTATCTCTTCTTAGAAAATAAGATCGGTTATACTGTTTATGATAAAATATTGCCAGATACCACTGTTACAAACTTGACTAAAGTTATTAAGCGTTGACTGAAGCTGTAATTGTTTGAGTTAATGCTTCTATTTTAGTTGGTTGTCCCCTTCTTGTAGAATTGTAGAATTCTTTTGTTTGTGTTTTTTTTTAATTCTGGTGAGCTTTGATAATAAAAATATTGGTCCTCTTATGCTTTTAAGTAAGAAGTTTTGTTTTGAAAATATTCTCTGTGTTTGGTTCTGTTTATGAGTTCTTTAATTGCACTGATTTACTCAGTTGACGTTTCAAAACCCGATGGAAGTCTGACTTTTTTTCTGAACAGTGGAGACTCTTGGTTAGAAAACTGTGAGCAAGGGAGCAGTTTTGACTGAACGATGAGTTTGTAAACAGCTACAGAGGAGAAATGAGAACTAGAAAGACACAGTGATAACCTAGGAACCGTGTGTTCACAGAGGGAAGAAGTTACAGGAAGGAGAGAGGATGAATTAGGGAAAGAAAAAAGAATGGATAAAGAGAAAATGGGATGGATCTTGAGGGGCAGAGGAGGTGAAATACCTAAACCAGCAAGTGGACATGAGTGACTAAGGCAAGTGGTTGGTGGCTTTGGGTATTGCTGACATCAGCTGAATGTGCCAGTCATGAAGGCAGTGAGTGCAACTGTTTTGACAGACCAGGAGATGTGCAAAGAAAGTGCTCCTCCATTTTTCTCCTTCCTCTTGGTCAGGGGTAAACGCTCGTGTGAAGACTGGATGGCGCAGGGAAATTCCTGTGTGTAGGAATTCAAGAGCTGCCGCCGCCTGGTTTTGATAATGGTACGTGGAGCATGTATTTTTTCCCCAAGAGATGAGAATTGGCAGTTTGTTTTATCTTGTGGGATGTTTCATGAGCGAGACCTCAAAGACTTGTCACAACTATGAAGATCAGGATGTGGTTCCTGCACCTAACAGAGAAACAGATGACTGATGTAAACAAAGGCAGGAAAATACAATTTTTATTAGCAAGGGTTTTTTCTGGAAAAGAATCCCATTGCATCTGCTGAGAGAGAGAAAGTGAAGAAGGGTTCAAGCGCTGTGACTGGTTCCGCTGTTTCTGGTAGAAAGGTTTGCAAGCCCTCATGAATTTCATATTTTGTAGGTTACCGTGTTAGAATTTTAGGGGGGGAAAAATGATGTTTGTAGGTCTAAATGATGCCTAAAGTAGTCTAAGAGCATGTGCACTGGGTCTTGCTGAGGTTTTTAAAAGCGATGCAGCAAGTAAGTAACAGTCAGTGAACAGGATAAAAACCAGGAGTTTACATGAAATTTGTAAAGGAACTGCTAGGGTGAGTTTTTCATTATCAGTTTCCCTTAGAAGAAAATGTGAGAAGTTATGCAGGAAGTGCCAAAATATGCAAGCAATAGAGAAACATAGAGCAAGCTGTGGAGCGTTCGTCATCCCTGAGTCATTTCCAGTGCAAGTTATTTGCATGTGACATGGGGACTAATGTAGCTATTGGATGAGAAGATCCATGGACCAGAAGAATAACTGAGAATAGTGGTTGTATTTGGTTTATGTGGCAAGGTTTTGGGAGCAGGGGGATGGGGAGTTCCAGGGTAGGCTCTAGGAGAAGAGATCAGGGACTGCCCCATGTGACAGCCAGATCTGGTCATCTCCAAAACAGACCCAGTGCTGACCAGCAATGAGCACGTCAGCGATGCTGACAGCACCTCTCTCAAAAGGGTAAAAGGTACTGCACAGCAGTGGCGTGAGTGAGCAGGCTCCTGGCAGGAGCTGCTGCCTGGGGAGAAGAGCCCACGCCAGAGCAGGTTTTCTAGCAGTAACTTCAGCCTATGGTGGTACCACTTGGGAGGGGAGATAGAGGAGTTGGGACTGAAGCAGTGAAGCTGAGTCTGGGAAGAAAGGAGGGGTGGGGAGAAGATGTTACTAGTTTTGTCTTTGTTTCTCACCATGCTACTCTATTTTTGATTGGCAATAAATTGAACTTATTTCCCCAAGTTGAGTCTGTTCTTCCTGTGGCTGTAATTGATATGTGATCTCTCTGCCCTTTTCCATCTTATTTTTTTCCCTGTCCTGTATGACCAGCGAAACTAAAACAAAAGAGAAGCAGAGCTGTGGAATAGCTCTGCTCTTATAGAAAATGAGAGAGAAAAGCCAGAAACGCGTGCTGTGTGGAAGGAAAAACAGACCAGTACGCAGAGATCAGAAAAAATAAATCATTAAATGTGTCCAGTATCAGAGTCACAATAAGTTAGAGCTGTTTTGAGAGATTAAATGTGAGGATGACTGTACAGACTGTGATAGCCACCTGAAATACAGCACCTATAATAGATCTTTCTCAGTGGGGGGTCATGAAAAGAGTAGATAGATCTATTAGGAAAAAAATCTAGATAACAGTGTCGACAGCGATAGGAAGCAATATAAACTGATGTTTGCGGAATAGAAAAGAGGCAATTTATTGTTATTACTGCTGGAACAAACAGTACAGCCGGATTCTCACTGAAACCGATATGCCAGAGTGTGAAAAATGCTAGAAGTTATTGCAGCGTAGATGAAGTGTGGTGGGACTCCTCTAGAGAAAGGATTCAGAATCATGACATGTTTTTGAAAATAGTCTTCAGAGAACGATATTACCAGGAGAGACTTGGGATGTTTGATTTTCTTGGGCTAGAGATGCCGGCTTTTTTTAGGGGGGACTGAAGATCACCTAGACAGCTGCAAGACTATTGGGCATCGAAATTAAACACACAAAGCACAATTAGAAAGTTAGTAAAGAAGTCTGGACGAAGCTTAGCAGTGGTCAGAGACACTGAAACCAGGTGCATGAGAATGCAGCAAGACAAGGCTTTTGTGAGCGGCATGAAAAGGGTGGAGCAGTAGATATCTATTTTGATCGATGGCCAATGGATATAGGTAAAGTGTGATGGGTTTTACACCTTCTGTATTGTTATGGAGGAGTGGGGACGCCTGGTACAGGGCACCCAACTGAGCAATGTAGAAATAAAGCGGAATGGTCATGATGCCGAGGAAAACAGCTGTGGTGGGTTGACCTTGGCTGGATGCCAGGTGCCCACCCTGCTGCTGTCTCAGTACTCATCAACAAGACAAGAGGGGAAAATAAGATGAAATAGTTTGTGAGTAAGGGTGAAGATAAGGAGATCACTTACCAGTGAGCATCACGGGCAAAACAGAATGACTTCTGGGAAAATTAATTTACTCTATTGCGTGTCAAAATAGACTTGGATGGTAAGAAACAGAGACAAAGGTTGAAGTACGCCTTGCCCCCTTTTTTGCTTTAAGGCTCAACTTCATTCTTTCACTTCCAACTCCTCTAAGCTTCTCCCCCTCACAAACGGCACAGGGAGATTGGGAATTTGGCCTTGGGGTCAGACCATGACAGTTCATCTCTGCTGTTCCTTCCTCCTCACACCTAGTCTACCATGTCCTCTATGGGCTACAGTTCCTTCAGGATCAGCCTGTTCCAGCATGGGCTGAACTTCCTTCAGGAAACATCCACCTGCTCTGGCATGGAGTCCTCTGTGGGCTGCGGTGCGGAAATCTGCTCCAGTATGGTGGTCTCCACGGGTCCTTGCTCTGCCTGGAGCACCTCATGTCCTCCTCTTTATTTGACCTTGCTGTTCACAGCACAGCTTTCACATTTTCTCCTCCCTAATCCTGTGCCTGTGCAGAGTTTTGCCTTTTCTTAAATACGTTTTCACAGAAGCACCACCAGCTTCACAGATGGGCCCAGGTGTGTCCTGCAGGTGAATCCATTTTGGAACTGGCTGGAACCATCCAACTCCAGGCGTGGGGCAGCCTGAACCTCCTCCCAAAGAGCCCCCACTGCCAGCACTTGGGCAGGGACAGCCCACACAACAGCTTGGAGAACCAAGAACTGAAAGGTAGAATCTCTTTAAGGAAGAGGGAAAGAAGCCCTGAGTGAGGCTACAGTTTAAATTAGCTGAATATTTCCTCTTAAAAATGAGATGGGGATGGTATTGATCATTGAAATGGTTTAAAATGCAAAAGAACTGAGTAAAATAGTGTAAAATGTGACTGTTACTGAGCTCTACACATGTCAAAATCTCTATGGATGTCACATATGTGTGGACTTCCCTAAGACTGGGGAGGAAATAAAAATCCATGGGAAATCAGTGATTATAGAAGACTTCTAAATCCCAAATTTACGAAGTTTGTGTTCTGAGTGAGAGTCTCAGGGGAAGGCTGGTGCAAAAGAGAAGTTTGGAAATCAAGTGAGTTTGTGAGCTGCACCAGTTTACATCAGGTTGCAAAGCAATGTTTTAAAAGAAACCCCCCACAACATGGTTGAACAGTGGGATTGTAGAAAGACAAGCTTTGAAGAATTAAGAAAATGAAATAATACAGTTAACTGGTCTGGAGAGCTTTGAACACAGGGGAGACAGGCTTGTATCAAAAGCTTCTAGAAAAAACTGCAGGTTTACTTGCATGAATAAGCTCTTTAGGGAGGATACAGGAGGAAGGAGAGAATCTAAAAAGATTTGAAAGGGGATTGAAAAGTAAGGAAAATTAGGCATAAAAAGAATGCAAAACAGTCAGGAACCGCTACAATTTGCATTTTGTAAGGCACATTTCAACAAATAACAAACAAAATTGTTTATTCTTAATATTTGGGACACGTAGAGCACATTCACACCTCTCTCAACATGTAATATTACCTCTTCTGTAGGTCTGGAAACAAAAAAGAGTGCTTTGCGTCAGCTTTCAGGAAGGTTCATGTTGTGCATGTGGGTGATTAGGTACCTACTGAAAATGAGCCTGACAAGCAACTACGGTGCTGGTAAATGGTATTTATGTTGCTTGGATTTCTCAGGAAGTATAGTCCAGCATGAAACACGAATAGCGAACGTAACATCTGTACTAGAGAAGACAAAATGTGAGACGGCTCCAAGCCAACAGATTTTCTGATGGTCAATTCTGTATTAAGTTTTAAACCAGAATTTTAAGAAGAATAAGAAGGTGACTGAAAGTAAATGGGAAGTGGCAGTGTGAGTTTTTTGATCTAGTTCGTGAAGACTTGAGAGAGAGATTAGCTGCTTTCTTAAACGAGATGAATGCAAGAGAGTAGGTCTGGATTTTTAAAAACCCATAATTCTAGTCTTCCATAGGACGTTATTATTGAAGGTGGAAAAAGTTGGATAGGAAGATGACGGTAGATACTACAAGGGGGCAGAGTTTCAAGCTGAAAGATTTAGATTAGATACTATGAAGACATTTTTTACTGTGAGGGTAGTGAGGCAGTGGCACGGGATTCCCAGAGGATTCTTGGCTGCCCCCTCCCTGGAGATGTTCAAGGCCAGGTTGCTTGAGGCTTTGAGCACCCTGATCCAGTGGGAGGTGTCGCTGCCCATGGCAGGAGGGTTGGAAGTTTAGGATCCCTTCCAGCCCAAACCATTCTATGATTCTGATATGGCTAAGAGGTGGACTGCAAGAAGCTGTGAGCAAATTACAACTTTCAGGATGGATAAGAGGTTGTTAATGATTTTGTACCATGATTAGAAGATATTTTTAGGTGTTTGTTCCTTAAATTTTGGCTAATATGAAATTGAGAGGTCTTGCTCATACAGAGGAAAACTCATCACGCAGGGCAGACACAAAGAACTTGTCAATAGTATCGGTGGACGTGAAAAAGTGAAAGGGCAACAGGCAGAGTTGTGCATCAGTGCTCAAAACTGTAAATTGAGGGTGATGAGGAGGCATAAGAACTAGAGATACTGTTCTGTGAAGGAGGGCCGCAGCTGCAGGAATTGCACAGAAAGGCAAAGGCAGTTCCAAGCAGCGCTGTGTGAGAGATATTCATTCGAAATTGGGAAGCAGCAATTTCATGTAATAACAGCTTGGCATCTGCCCTACCTAAGGCCCTTTTTTTACTCAATCTAAATTGTGTGAAAAAGCATATGAATTGCCTTGGTCTCTCCTATAAAAAAAACTCTTTTTATTTCCTGTGGCACATACTTTCCGTTAAAGCAGCAGTAATACCACAAGTTGTCAGAGCACTGCTGCACTCTCAGAAGAGTTCTTAAGTCCATCCTGATGACAGTTGGGGGTCTTCACACAGTCCAGAGCTCAGTAATTGACATATTTCACATTTGCTATCACCCATTTATCTATCAGCAATAACTGTGGGGCCTTTCGAGTACTTTTCCTTTCCACTTAGGAGGAAATTCGTTGTCGTGTGATGTAAAATGTGAACAGAAGTACCTGTGCAATAAAGCACAGGTCTCTTGTCGGTGCTGAATATCCTCTGTTCCCACAGATTACGTTGTCTGGTGGGTTTCCCATTTCTCCTGCTAGGTTCATTTGGAATTTCCAGTAAGCACAAACTCTAATGGTTGTCTGCTGTGGTGCTTTGCCCTTTTGCTACTCAGCAGTGTGGGACATTACACTTTCTTTCAAGGCGCTAAAAGGCATGGCTCATTCCTTCTCCTTTGTCTGCGTCTTAACCAAGTTCTACTTCATGGCGTTACCTCATAATTTAATAGTCTTTTGCATGCGGTTTGTCAAAAGGGTTTTGGAGAGCTGAGTAAACTGTTAGGTGGTTTTGGTGAATATCATATACCATATCATATCCTGAGTTGGAAGGAACCCACAAGGATCATCGAGTCCCACTCCTATCCCTGCATAGGACAACCCCAAACCTCACACCGTGTTGTCCAAATGCTTCTTGAATATCATCGAAGTTGGTGCCATGACTGCTTCCCTGGGGAGGTGTTTCAGTGCTCCAGCACCCTCTGAGTGAAGAACCTTTTCCTGATACCCAGCCTAACCCTCCCTTGGCACATCTTCCTGCCGTTCCCTCAGATCCTATTGTTTGTTGCCAGAGAGAAGAGCTCAACGCCTCTTCCTCCTCCCCTTGTGAGGAAGCAGTGAACTGCCATGAGGTCCCTCCTCAGTCTCCTCCAGGCTGAACAGACCAAGTGACTTCAGCTGCTCCTCACATGGTTTCCCCTCTAAACCCTTCACCAGCTTCGTGGCTCTGCAGAATCAGAGGCATGCCAATATTTTCCTTTGAAGCTTTCCTTTCCTAGCATGTAGTGGTCTTATAGGTTTATCCTTAATTATTTTAATCAGTTTTCCTGTCACAGGTGAACTGAAGTGGACTGTATGCTTAGGGTTGCCACGATTACTTAAGTTAGAAACAGCATTGGCTTCCTCCTTCTGGAGTACTAGATTTTTTAACCTTTATTAGTCATCTTTGCGCATTACAAAAGATATGTAAATACTACCACGGTACAGTTAACTTTTTGCTCTCCTAGCTAGAAATGTTCTGCATTGTATTTATTATAATTAAGTTCACGACACCTTTTGATACTCATCTTTGCATCTCAACAGAAAACAAAATATATCAGGTGTTAGATTTATAGCTGTTCTAGTTCTTTTGTAAGCAAAAAAATAAACACAATTACACGAACATGAGACACAGGAACGCACTAATTTGATTCCATCTGCTAAACAATTTTTGTGAATTTAATTGTACCCCAGTTCTTCTAAACACGTTAAGACATATGTTCAGAAACTAATTGAATATAGCTCCCAGTCTTGGCAGCAGTCCAATACACTGTTAAATCAACAACAGTGCTCTGAAGAATTATTTCGATTGTAGTGTGTTAAATATTCTCGTCACCATTTTCAATTTTGAAAATGCTGTGACAAAATGAAATACAGGCTCATAAAATGAGCTAAATATCCAAATTAAATACTAGTTGCCAATAAGCTTTCTGATTGGAATGTTATTGTTTTGCCATTTGTGTGGTTTGGCTGTAAATTAAGTAGCGTAGCTCCTTTCAGTTGTTTTTCTTGGGTTGCTGAATGTTGCTGTAACCTCAAAGAAATCCCTCCTTGCGTTTAAAGTCATTTAAAGGTCATAAGATTTCTTATTCGTGGGATTATAGAGCTGGTTATCAAGGCATGTTGAAAAACTGCTTCTAAACCCAGATCTTCTTGTTGTTTTGAATGTTGGTAAGTTTTACTAGATCAATGAATCGGGATATATCTATAAAATATAGATGATTAATAATAATAATAATAATGATGTCAGTACTGCTTCAAGCAATCTGCTGAATTTTGTGGCTGTTGACTCTCCTAGGGCCTGTGCATGTTAAGATTGGCAGCAATCTGAATAGCCTGTAGTAAAACAGCAATATTGGCATATATTTACATGTAGAGTGGGAATTTTAAAGATTTCTGCTATTTCCCAGCAGGTTAATTACAGAAACTTTTCTTCCTCTGCAATTAATAAGCATGTAGGTTCAGGAGGAGACACTGAGCCCAAAACCGGTCTGTGTGCTCGCTAACACTGTGTCAAAAAAATCGAATAACCTATCATATAGCTGTATCGTGCAAATGCAAGCGTGTTATTGAAAGAGAAGAAATAGAAGTAATTGCTTCCTGGTTTTGAGAGGGGATGCGCGTTTGAATGTCAAGGCACATGTTCTGGCTTGTGCGGTGAAGTTGCAGTAATCTTTATACAGTCAAAGTCATTGCCCGCTCGAAGTTGTAAGTGGCAGAAACACAACTGGGTGCTTTGCACATCATGAAATTAAAAATCATGTAAATTGCCTTTGATTTTTTTCCTGTCTGCCGGGTAGGTCTCAGTCCAGCATTAAGTTAGCTTGACTGAACATATAAACAAGTGGTATTAAATGATGTTGGTATTTAAAGGCCAGGAGTAGCTTATAGTGCTTGGTCACTTAAATGAGTTGGTAAAGATACAAAAATGTCATGTGTTATATTCATCTGCTTAAATACTTATGGATTAGGTTATTTTCAGAATAGTTATAAATAATTCATCAGGTTGCATGAGGCTTTGGAGCAACCTGACCCAGTGGGAGGTGTCCCTGCTCATGGCAGGGGGGTTGGAACTGGATGAACTTTAAAGACCCTTCCAATGCAAAGCGTTCTATGATTCTATATGTTTTGACCAAAGTATTGCTTATGAGATACATTTTGAATTAATAATCCTTCCTGGCACAGAATCACAATAGATGGCAAGAAATTTCCTTCACAATGCAGGAAAAATGCCTTAAAGGATGCAACCCCCCTGGCAGGGCACAGAGTAACTCATCTCTCTGTCTTCTTTACCTTTAGTTAATAGATACAGGATTAGACCTACTTCTGCTAGTAACTGACTTAATCGCCTTAGTTGAAGAGTAGAGCAAATATTACCAGTTCCACGAAGACAGTTTCTAACCCAAAAGGTAAGAAAGAATTACAGAATAACTTCAGACATTTCTGCGGGGGGGTGTATGCCAAGGAGGCATCCGGTCGTACTCCCTTGCCTCGAGGAAGGATGGAACTCTACCTGATGCTACGTGAAACACTAGGCATGAAATTCAACTGAAAGCCTGGAAGAAGAATTTGAAGATCAAGCCTTTAAGTATGTTGATGTCTTAAAATGCTAGAAATAATACAGCAGAACTTCAAAGTGGCATTTCTGAGGGAAGACAGAGGAAGGAAGAGGGTAATTTACTAATAATTGTCCTTATTTGAAAGTTAAAAGGATGCTGAAACAGCAGTTGGACTGTTCATTGCGTGCAGTTCGATGACAAATAATCTCTTCCATGTCCCAGTTTTTCCTTAATAACTAACCTTTGCTTTCTCTTCCTGTTAGAAGTGTGTGTGTAATTCACATCTTCTGTGACAAGAAGCAAAAGTATATAATGTTTGCTACAGGCAAATACTGAATCCAGAGTCCTCTCTTTAACGTAGTTTCAGGTGTATGGAAATTTGCACTAATTTTTATCGTTCCTAAAATCTGAGTGAGAGGAAGATAGAGAAAGGAGACATAAACATGCTGTTATCCTGAGCATTTCAGAATATGCCTTAAAGGTATCCTCTCTTTTGTATTCTCATCCCTCTGTGATGCGTTGGCAAAGACTCCACCAGCTGAGATTATCAGACTGGATGGCAGCAAGAGGCTGCTAACAGAGCATTCCTGCGTACTCATCAGATCTCATAAAAATAAGACTTCAAGGTATGTAATTGCCGTAGGTACGATAAGATCGAAGAGGGGAGAATGGAGCTTTTCATTTGTGGATATAAATTTGTTGCTGTGGATATAAGCCTAGCAGTCACAGTGAAACTTATTGCTGCAGGCTTTGACACTCTGCCTCAAAACAGCTCTTGAAGCAGCTCGTCTCAGAGATGCATTTTAAAGATGCATTTTGCAGGCAGTTGTACCAACAGCACAGCCGAGCGGTTGCCTTCACAGGATGAAGTTAGCACGAGCGTTGCCTGTGTGCAGATGCAGTTCCTGAGTGCTTTGAGCCAAGATCGTTTCCAAATTAAAAGGACATTTTAGAATTTTAGCTAAAACACACCTGCATGCTTTTTCTTGAATCAGCAGGAGCTACAATCTTTTTATGCTGCGTTTCACAGTATCTGTCCTGTCCTAGTACTGCTTTACAGGGTGATTCATTTACTTGCTTATAATAACAAAAAATATTGTATATTTGGAGGGGTATGTGCATATTCTTCGTTCGTATCTGAGGAAATGCGACCTTTCTCCACCACATTGATATCACTTATTTCATTTCTGTGTTAACTCTCTACAGTTTAGATTAGAAATGTTTTAAACTGATTTTTCAGAGGCTGAAAAACCATGCAAGTTGTGGAGCAGGAGTGTTAAACTCAGAGATGGTTGCGTGCGTTTTTGTTAAATATGGAATAAAACCTATCTGACTCCAAAAGGTAGATGATAATGAGCATGAAGAGATCACGGATATTTTTCTCTGTGAATTTTTAAAGTTTAACGTGTTTTCTCAATGCAGCCTAATTATTCTGAACAAAAGAGCATTGAGAATACGACAGCTCTCCTGTGAAAGTCATGATACTGCCAAGCTAGAGTGGAAGTTCCAAGCTCAGATTCTGCGTGTTTGCTTACAAAGCAGCATCTGTTACCTGATAATCCATGGGGCAAACTTGGCTCACAATATTTATTTTGACTTCTCTAATGCCTTGAGCTTGTTGATTTTTTTTATCACGGTACTTTTAATAGATTTGTAGATTAATTATGCGTCTTTAATGTACAAAAGAAACATAATCATATGATTTTTTTTTCCTAGGCTGACTAGATATATGAGAATTAGATAAATACAAAAAGAGGCCATTATTATTAATCATCATCATCATCATCATCATACTATGCTATGGCTACTATATCATAGTATCGTAGAATCATAGGATGGTCTGGGTTGAAAGGGACCTAAAAAATCATGCAGTTCCAACCCACCTTTCCACTGGATCAGGTTGCTCAAAGCCTCATCAGCCTGGTCTTGAACACCTCCAGGGATGGAGCAATATATAAGTATAACCTATTTATTTTTGCTTTGCATTTAAAATAAAGTAGTATTTTGTCCAGATGTAGAATTTTTATTAAGGACTAAAGATTTCTACGTTGAATATGCATTAATAAGTAAAAAGTTTAATAATTTACCAAAAAATATAGATAAACCATGATTTCCTTCTATTTCGCTGCATATTTCAGCACTTTCGTGTTGCGCAACGTCCATCTTTATTGAGAAAATTTAACCTTATTCATCAGCACAGGCAAAATAGAAATGAAAGAAGCTGCAAAACAAATCTAAGAACTACACGAAGATTGGCTCCGTCGGTCTTTGGTCTTTATATTTCATGGTTCCTATTGAATAGCAAAGAGTTAAATGGGAAAGGCCACCAGGAAAAAATATGAAACTTGCGTGATTTTTGGGAAACAAAGACATGACTTTTCCAGTAAACATTTTGTCGTAAATAATACTGTTAGTTACAAGTGTACAAAGTGCATAATTGACTGGGTAAATTTTTTGTGCCAGCAAGGTAATGAAATTAAATGCATAACTAGATTTTGAGCCAAACTAGATTTAATTTATGACCACTAATATTAGAAATTTTAACTGTACTGAAATGGCAACCTGAAAATCCAATCCTTTGAAGTATAAATTCAATTATGAAGAAAGAACTTAATGGAAGGTCTACATAGATAGAGCCAAGCGCTTAGTACCATCTACAAATGGGCTATTTTTGGCCACCGTTCTATAGGTTTCTGTTGAATTTCTGGCCTCAAAACACTACTTAAATCCCTTTTCCTTGCTCAGAATAGACCATCTTACAATTTTCTTTCTCAGTCACAGCTAATCAGGAAGTCTCATAATGTCTGTTTTGCTTTAGAGCCGATGAGCCAAGCTTTCCACCTCTAAGAGAAAGTCTTGAGAGGGGCAGGAGCAAGCTTGCCTCCAACGACTGGCTCTCTCTCCCTTACTCCCAAGTATTTTCCAGCATGGACCTGCCTTTGCCAGGGTGAGTGCCTCTCCTGTAGGGACACAATTCACCAGCACCTGTACCTGGCCAGAATAGTAGGTATTTTGCTGATAGTTGTGTTGAGCCCTTCAGGTGAGGGAGTGGGGCTCCTCTGGGTCCCAGAGGCTCCTGAAGGTCATTGTCTTCTGCTACTGCCTGGCCTCCCCCGGTACTTCCCTCTGACCCACTGGCACAGCCTCTCTTGAGTTCACAGGATGGGGAAGGTAGTGTGCACCTGGAAGCACATTAGGCATTCTTCTCACTGCCTGGATGTGATGTGATTTCTTCAGTTATTTGCGATAACGACTCTTCATACTTAGAACGTGTTTTACAACTGCACGTCCACATTTTAACCACACATCTGACCATGTATGAGAACAGCAACAAAAAAGTTGTAGTAACAAACACTCCACCTTCTCTTCCTTTCTCTTAGCCTTTATTGTTTCTCTTTTACCATTTTGTATGCTATGAATTATCCCTGTGCTCAGTTTGGGTCAGCTGTCCTTGCTATGTCCCCTCCCAAGATCTCTCATCCCAAGCCTGCTGGTAAGAGAGAGGGGGTGTTGGAGGGAGCCTTGGTGCTGTGCGAGCACTGCTCAGCAGTAGCCAAAATGCTGATGTGTTGTCAACACCTTTCTGGCTAAAGCACAGTACTGTGAGGACTGCTCTGGGGAAAATTAACTCCATCTCAGCCAGACAAAATACACTCCATAAAATTGCTCCACGCCTTGACTTAATTTGAATTTGTAAGAAGGTGGATTTAGATTAGGTATTAGGAAGAAATGTTTTCCTATGAGGGTGATGAGACACTGACACAGGTTGCCCTGAGACATCATGGGTGCCCCATCCCTTGAGGTGTTTGAGGCCAGATTGGATGGGGCTTTGAACACCCTGATCAAGTGGAAGCTGTCTGTGCCCATGGCAGGAGACTTGGCACTGGATGATCTCTAAGGTTCCTTCCAATCCAAACCACTCTATTATGAATCTATGATTTCATTAGTGTTTCGGTTGAGAAAGTTAACATCATTTTGTTACTCAACATGCAACAGTAGATGGTCTACTTAAATTTGAACAGAAAATTTCAGTAGCAATTCCCCCTTTCCCTTCCTTCACCCAACCTATCCGAATGAATGTGGATTTTAGTTTTGAAGAGATATTTCTTTAATTTGGTGACTCCCCTTTTAAATTGTGGGCCAAATGGCTGGCTAATCATTCGTTGGTGTTCAGAATTCCCAGCTCAGAAATGTTTACTTTTTGAGAAGGAAAGGGTCAGATTTAAAAGTAAAAATAACAAAAAGGTAATTAACACTTCAGCTACATAATCCAAAACCAATTTTCAAACTGATTTCAAATGTGCCCTGATAAATCCCTCTTTTGCCAGCTGCATCACTTCTTAACCTATGGGAGAGATTCAGATAAAAAGTCGTTCTTCTGGATGATGGCAAAATCTGGCAGATTACAGAATATTGTATATTTATGTCATGGCATTTTGTTAAAAGATTCTATTTAGATAAATTGTATTTCAGAGATTTAGGAGAGTCTGTCCAGATGTTCATCTAGTTACTACTGCCAGCAAGTAAAGTTTTTACTGCCTTCTCTCCTGGGGGGGGAAACGCTCATTAAAACTTCATTTAATTTGGTGTTAACGATGTTATTAGCTCCTCCGCGTGTTTCATGTGAGTCGTCCCCCACACCTGCATTTTTTTTCCCAGTTTTCCTCCATTCACTTGCTTCCCCAGTTTGTCTGTCCCTGAAGTCACTCCTGTTGTATTAATAAATGCCAGGCAAGACTGCGTAGCATATTTTGCAGATTCAGAAGAAGCAGTAAAATGTGTGTATTGAAAAGAGTTTTCTTTTTGAAGGTTTTCTTGCATTTGTCAGGTGCATCTGTGTCTTTAGAGGTCTGGGAAAACAACCTTGCATTACAAGGGTGCATTTGATTAACAAACCAGCTGTCAGCTAGGAGAAATGATTGGAGTTCAACTTCCAGGTCTCTTTGTAGGAAGTGCCTTGCTGTGCCTCCCGTTTAAATTTTGGCTGGTCTCTAATGCCTTCAGTTCTCCATGCAAAAAGAGAATCTGCTTTTTAGTTTATCTAACTGAAGATGCCTATTCAGTATTTTTTTAATCTGTAGGCTTTTGCTACTGTGTTTTGGTTTTGCTGAAGCCTCTAGGTTGGAACTGGCTTAGTTTAGATCAAATTTTAATTGACTTTTATATTGTAGAGACTGGGAGAAACAGAATTAAAAAAAATGCAAAGTGAGAGGTGAAATAGGTAATTACTCTACGTATGCTTATTTAAGAAAATGTACAGCCAGAGTTTGCTGGTAAGTGGAAAATATTTTATCATAATCTTTTGGTGAAGTTGATGTTCTATTTTTTCATTTTCACATAAATTAAATTTAAAAGCACAGCTAATGTGTTTTAGCTGTTTGTAAACATTGAAGTGATTTTACTAGCTGACTGCATTGCATGTTTTTCTGTCGATGGGGAGGGCGTGTTGACTGGGTTCTTTAATAATGACTTTTCTTGTTGTAGAAGATCTTGTTTTCCACACCTAGAACTCTAATACGGTGCTTGTTGTTATTAGGAAGAGTTTTAGAAAAGGGTGGGTGCTGCCTTCCTGCAGGAGCTCGGTGCTGGGGGGCGTAGCTGCTGACTGTAGAGGCTTTGGCAACCAGTGTCCGGAAGCTGAGAGTGTTAGTCCTGTGTACTTACCCAGTCTTTTCTTCCTTACAAGTCCTGTGCCCTGCATCCCAAGTATGTTTTTCCACTGAAGAACCCATCTTCAAACCTCAGATAACCTTCACTTGCTCTTCAAAGTACGATTTAACTATAGCATTTTCTTTAACAAGATAAAAATATTCTATTTCCGTCTATGTCCTACTTCACTGGAGAAAAGATTTAGAATAGACTGTATAATATGCTCCCTACTATGAGGAAGGGTAGAAAGATTCATAAATAATAGGTTGGCTTAATTCCTGCTGATACAAAAGTGCTTGAAATTGAGCCTTGTTTGCTAGCACACTTTTGCTGTGGAATTGATTCCTCTTCTGGAGAGAAACAGTTGTCAAAGACATTTGAAAAAAATTGACTGATCGCTTAGATTTTTTTTTTCTATTATTATTTTTAGACTGGCTTCCTAAGGGACAAATTCTGCAGTCTTCGTGTTTGCCTCTTCAGCCATTTATCACTACCCAACCTCCTCCCCATTTTTCAACACTTTGGTTAATTTCATGCAAATTTGACTGAGCCAGAAGTCATTAGATCCAATCGTTAGTCATAAGGTCTAGTCATTAGGTTTAAGTCATTAGTCATAAGATCATCATTGCTGCTAAATTTAATAAAAACTGGCAGTTGATTTGATGATAGAGATCCGAAGGGGTCCTTTCACTTTGGGGGAAAGATAGGCAGAGACTCAGCTTGGTGGCAACCGCTTGGCATCCTTGTGGGTATCCTTGTTGGGGCTGACGGGTGTGAAATGCAAAGGAGAGAGCAGTTCCTCCTCCAGCCACAGGATGTGTTGTTTCTTGCATGGCCGTCTTGTTAAATCAAATACACGTTGTAAAGAAACTATGGTAGAAGGGCTGTAGTGGACAGATACATTAAAACATTGTGATTCAGTTTGTTAAAAAAATAATTATTATTATTGAATTTGTTTCTTTGGACAGCCAAAATCCGTATTTTTCTCCATCTTTGTCATGATAAGGATACTCTATCAGGCTTCCCAACTCCCTTTAGATGCTCATCTTCAGTATTCCATAATTACTGCTCTTAGCAGGTTCCTCAGAGAATAAATTAAGCCAAACTAACCAAGAGGTCGCTGTTAGATTTCAGCAACAGCAAGTGATCTGTGACTAAAATTTTCTTTCCAAGTGAGTCTGGTTTTGTTAACTTGATTGGGTTTTGGTTTTTTTTTCTTCTCCTGGCAAAAAATGCTAATCAAGTGGTTACAGTTATGAAAAGAAAGCAAAATGAGACAATATTGTCAAATAAAAAATTGATAAATTGAGTCAAATTTTGTTTTTCCCACTACGTTGTAACCGGTTGTTTCTAGTCAGATCTAGCAGTGAGGCTCATCGCTGGCCTAGGTATCTTTTCTCTTGTTCCCTTCCACCTTCAACAGCTTTTATTGGATCTGACTATAGTCTATGCAGTTTCTTTTTGGGCATCTGTGCTATGATAATCTGCAATAAACCATGCCGAGTGTATAAATTTAGCTGGCTGAAGTACCAACCTGGCAAAAGAGAGAAAAGGTGTTCCTGATGGTTTCGACTTTTTCACTGTGCGTTGGCGTCCACACAAAAAGTATTTTGGATCATTAAATGTTAACTTCCTTATTTAGCTTCCTTAGAAGTATTTTTATAGATTATTTAGAAACTCTTAGAAGAATATTCAGAAGAAAGAATATGTTTTTCCAGGCCAGCTCCTTAAGTCTACGGTAACTCTGTTTAGTGTATGTGGTCTTCTACTTCAAAAAAACCCTAGTGGCTACTACCAATTTAATCAAACGTGGCTTCTTTGCAGGCTGCCTTCTGTACAAATGATTTGTTCCTGATTTTCTTTATGTGTCTTCAGATTGTTACAGCGTGGTGGAAAAGTCTGTGGGCTGATTTTTACTGCTTTACAAGCACAGTGTGCTCGTGTATGTCAATACTGGCCCTTTTTTCGGTGTGTACCTTTCTCCAAAACCACTGATTTTGCCCCAGGAGGACAAATAATCCAATCAGTGATGCTTTTGAAGAAGCTCTCATCCAAATTCCTTTTTTTGCTTCTTCCCTCGTTCTTTTAGTGAATGTGTCCTAATTGCACAGAGCTGCTTACAAGCATAGAGGAAATTTTTGCTAAAAAATAGTTACTTATTTAAAATTTTGCATTCCTGCCTGTGAGAGTGTGTTAACAAGTGACAAAGACAGATTGCCTTTCTCCTTATCAGCTGAGCTCAGTTCATCGCTTTTAATGGTTCTTTACCTAAGTAAATCTATGTGTCCTTGCTTAATATATGTCACCGAAAATGTAAAGGTAGGATCCTGGCTTCCGCTGAAGTCAGGATGGGATAGACAAAGTGAATTCAGGTGTTTGTTAATTTTTCCTTGTAATACATTAGGGGTTTTGCTGTTCTCAGGTGCTTATATGGTTGCATTTAGATCAGCAAAGGAAGAAAATTAACAGTTTGTTTGGAATACAGCGTTGTTCCTTTGTCACAAATTCATAGTTATGAGCAGAAAATCAAAACAAAAGGGTTTCTTCTTTTATTTTTCTGTCTGATCACAGTATCATAAGGTTGGAAAAGACCTTTGAGATCATCGAGTCCAACCTATGACCCAACACCTACACCTACTCCTACTTGTCTGATTATCCTATACATGAAATAAAGGATCTTCTTAGTGCCTGCGAAATGTTACTGTTGGACTGACTGTCTCATGATAGATTTAGTCTGTTACAAACACAGCTTTGAGGAGGAAGAAATACCACCACCAGCTCGGCCACACTGTGGCAGCAGCCTTTGCCCAACCCATTAAACCAGCCTCCTTCTCTGGAGGATATTCTGTTACAAGACTCCTTCTGGAACATGAGCTGGAAAAACGTGTTAAACAATGCAATTAATATGAATGATTGAATTAGCTGTTGGTGTAGCAGCGATGTCAGACGTAAGTCATGTCTTTAGCAAAAAATAAGCGCAAAGAATTTTTTTAAAAAAAACTTAAATGGCCCTCTGGAAGACAATAATTTATTATATTATGCATACAAAGTTTATAAATCACTGAAATATATGCTTTGGGACCAAAGTTCTACCATTTTCAGCGTTGATCTTACATATCAGTTAAAGACAGCTGTATCCGCTTAACCTGGGGTTAAGCTTTGGTAATAAGATGTGACGAAGCATAATATCTGCAGTTTCTGTGAGCTTGGAAGGCAAAATGGAATAGAAGACTCCAGGTCTCTTGTTTTGAATCTTTCAGAGATCTTTAAGGATGCATCATGGTTTATAGCAGTAAAAGCTGATAAATGATTTAATAGAATGATTTAGCTTTTTTTGTAAATAAGAAGACAGCTCATACATTGATTTCTTCTTTCTGAGACAAAAGTAACCCTTTTGAAATTGTTGTTGATTCAAGGGATTTTAGTGAATCTTCAGATTAATTAGTAATTTCATGAGAGGAGTTTGAATTAATCACTGTGTAATTTATAGCATGATACGTTTTCCATGCAGGTATGGCCAAATAATGGGAAATCAAAGGTGGTTTCTTGATACTGAATTTCAGTTTTAAGCTCCTTCTAAGGATGGATCACGTTATTTCTTAAATGAAGAGTGATGATACAAATGCTGGTTTTCATTTGTGCTCCTGTTTGGAGATCTGGACTAAGCTAACCACAGAGTATTTCATCTCTTTGTGGAGGAGAGCAATTGGATGTATCATGTGGTCCAAAACAAGTGTTAACATGAAAGCCAGGCATCGTATTTAGTGACAGATGACGTGCTGGTATGTGAGAGGAATCTGAGTAATGACGTAAATCTCCTCATTGAAAGGAAAAACAGGAAAGCGACTGAGCTGGATTCATACAAAAGCTGGATTGACTTTTCTAGCGATGGAAGTTTTCTATCTACTGCATGGGATTTTTCTGATGGGGAGAGAGAGATTTCACTGCAGTAAGAGCGATATAAACTCAACAACAGGAACAGCAGGGGTTTTAATAGGGCTAACTGTACAGCTCATAATCAGGTGTGTAGTCAGCTTGGTTGTAGATTCCACAGATGCAAGTGAAGTAGCTGACACATCTGAAATTTCATAAATGCAGTGTACTGAGTAGAAGACTGTGACATGATTCACTGCGAAGTTACATTTTCATGGGAAGATAAGGGGTATTAAGAACGTTTCTGTGATCGCATTAAAAGATTTGTGACTTAATATGAGCAGAAATGAAGATCCCAACCTGTTTGTCCAAGTAATTAAAGGGTCAGTGGAAACCAGTGTTGAGACTCAAGGGATAAAATTAATTATTCATATTCAGTTATCAGAATCTCAAAGCAAGAATGATTGCCATTTGCATAAGTGGGTATGATTGAGACAACAGGGATAAATTGTTAACTGCCTGTGTGGGCAGCAGAGCGGTGTAGTTTGTATAATGATTGTCATAGAGATGTACGGCTGAGGTGGAAAAATAGAAAGCAGCATAAGAGATGAAACAGAACATAAAATATTTACTTGCTTTTGATCAACATTCAATTGTTCACCTTTGCTATAGCTGGAAATGAACGGGTTTATTATCGTAATCTGGTTTTGCATCAGATTTTGGAGAACAAAATTGTGAGGTTTTAGGTGAAATTAGTGCCACGCAAAGTTGTTGGAGTTGTGAAATTGTCACATACATAATTGTTTTTCCAAATGGTGAGTACTTAGATTTGAGGACTCAGAGTTCGTATTTGGAGAAGTTGATGTGAGATGTACAGCAGGCAGCAGAAAAGGAAACCAATATTCAAACCAGTGTTCTATAGGGAGCATTTAGCTCTTCCTTTGAATACCTGCATTATTCAATAGCTTTTACAAGGGACCAATAATTTGCCCACACTACAGGGCAAATAGTTTTAAGCTCCTTATTCTAAGAATATTCTAGGAATATTATAAGAATATTCTTCTATATTAGCATATCCCGTGCTCTTTATAGAGTTGAGTGTAAAAGATTAACACTAATGTGAAATTCCAACTTTGGTTTGCAATGCTGACTTTATCTACTTATTAAACAATTCAAATGTCTTTCAATGAAGCCATCTGCATGGTGTTTGAGATACTGTGCTTTAACTGCACGTTATAGGCATTGAAACATTTACAGTAACATTTACAGTAACACACAAAAGTATCACAGTGTCACACAGTATCATAAGGTTGGAAAAGACCTTTGAGATCATCAAGTCCAACCTATGACCCAACACCTACACCTACACCTACTCCTACTTGTCAACTACACCATGGCACTAAGTGCCTTATCCAATCTTTCCTTAAACACCTCCAGGGACAGTGACTTCACCACCTCCCCGGGCAGCGCATTCCAATGGCCAATCACCCCCTCAGTGAAGAAATTCTTCCTAATGTCAAGCCTAAACCTCCCCTGGCGAAGCTTGAGACTGTGTCCTCTTGTTCTGTCGTCGGTCACCGGGGAGAAGAGACCAACCCCTGCCTGACTACAACCTCCTTTTAGGTAGTTGTAGAGAGTAGAAACTTATTTGTACTAGATTTTCTTTGTGTCTTGATATATTAGTAAAAATCTAGTGCCGTTGTCTTAGTATGGGTGCTAGCAGGTTAGATTTAATGTACCTGAAGTATCTGTTGAGCTTGTAAACAGGAGGTGTGGTCTAATCATTAACTGCCTCTCCGAACTTATTTCTAATTGAACCGCTGAGAACTGTAGATGCTCGATTGGCTCCTCTGACTTTGTTCATACAAAAATCCTGCAACATATGAGTAGTCCCTGGGCTTGCCTGTTCTGCAATTGGAGCAGTAATTGGAGTCTGACGTAGCAATACTTGTGCTGGAAAAAATTAGCAAGGCTGTATACTGGATGCGGTCCCACCTTGGCATCCTGGGTAAATTTCTCTTTCTGGAGGTCCGTGCTGCTGCAGGTGTTGCTGTGACTTGTGCAGCTAGACATCCTAGTTATTACCAGTCAAGCTGGCTTGGAAATGGTATCAAATATGTGTAACAGCAGTAGAATTTAGAAATTCCAGCCATGGCGAATGTCCTACAATCGCAGCGGGTCACACCGTGATTAGTGTCCTCCTAGACGCGTTGTTGAGGAGCTCTAGAGGACTTGACTCTCTCAGACACAAGCCGTGCAGGGGAAACTACTGCTCCCAGACCGGCTTGCTGCTCCCATCAGATTCATAAACAAAACCCCCAAGAACCGCACGTAATCAAGTGATCTTTGCGGTTATTTTAAGTGGATTATACATTTTCATTTAAAATACTTTGTACAAATCTTTGTCTGTGAATAGAGTGCAACATTAATTTTATTCAATAAATAATGGGGATGGAGGAGTATTCTTATTGAATACTTCTAGAAAAGAAAGTTGTTTTTTTCTGGTAGTGATAGGAATCATAAGGTTAAGTATTGGCCATTATTAAAATCTCTTTGGCTGGGATAAATAGCAGGGCTTTTTCCATTTCTACAGCAGACAAATCCATAGCTTCATTTTTATAAGGCTTTTTTTAATGGCTTGTATACTACAACTTTTTAAAGCAATATAAAAATTATTTTACTACAGACAATTAAGTAAACCTATAAATATGCTGAAATTTAAGTTGTGCTTAAGAATTTGCCTTTTCTCAGTTGAAAATTAGTTCTAAAACAGACCAAATGCAGTTGTTACCTTTTGCCATGTGAAAGTGGTTGCTATTACTTCCATTCTTAAATTTATACTCCAAGTGATCTTCAGGCAGTTTAGTGGTTTCAGGAATAATAAAGATAAGGGAATTTATTTGAACTGTTTCATGATTACAGCAGGTGACTTTAAATGCTTATTGATATTCCAGCGTGCTGCCTATGGCATTTTTATTGCTCACTTCAAAGAAGTCACCATGATTTTCTCCTAATGACCGAATGATTGTAAATGAGAGCAAGCTATGGAGAAAAGTAGCTTTGAGAACAAGAGGGAAATGTTTAACCCGACGATGCTGGTGCTGGAGAGCAGCACAGTGTGGTGCGAGGGTAAGTTGCAATCTCTAAAGTTCATTGCTTTGCAGGAAATGAGACCAGGATATTTTTCATTTGTTCCAGACATCAGATGGTATTTTAGGCGTATGAGGAGAAGCTAAGAGAGTTGAGCTTGTTCAGTCTAGAAAAGAGAAGGCTCTGGGGAGACCTTAGAGCAGCCTTCCAGTACTTAAAGTGGGCTACAGGAAAGCTGGGGAGGGGCTCTTTCTCAGGGAGTGCAGGGATAGGATGAAGAGGAACAGATTTAAGCTGAAAGAGGGGAGATTTGGGTTAGATATTAGGAAGACTTTTTTTTCCTCTGAGGTTGGGGAGGCCCTGGCCCAGGTTGCCCAGAGCAGTGGTGGCTGCCCCATCCCTGGAGGTGTTCCAGGCCAGGTTGGATGGGGCTTGGAGCCCCCTGATCCAGTGGGAGGTGTCTCTGCCCAGGGCAGGGAGGTCAAACTGGATGATTTTTAGGGTCCCTTCCAACCCAAAGCATTCTATGGCATGATTCTCTGATTTGACGTAGTCTGGTACAGAATCTTCACTTATTGGACATAAATGTCAACATGAAATAAAATACTTAATTTCCAGTTTTATATAGATAATGATACTAGCAATAGGAATATTAATTACTTTTTCTATAGAGGTAATTTGAACGGGAAAATAGGACTCCAAGTATATTATCTTTGGCATGGTGCTTTCCAGCTCAAGTGGGCAAGAGGATTCCATAAAAATATATTTACATTTTTTCATGTTCTTTTCAAACAGAAATTAAGCAGAATTTAAATATACTGAAGTCTTCATAGATATAGATAGTGATAGGGATGATTCAAACTCTGCATATCTAGATGAAAACTTTACTGATGATCATGGATTTTGTGCATCAAGCTTTTCGTTAGTAAATGAATCTCAGCTAATGTGGTTTAGTGATCCAATACAATAGTGTGGTATTCAGTAGCTGTGGGAAATAAAAGACACAGTGATCAGTAGCATTTTCCATGAAATATTAAATTTAGAGAACTGGGAGGACTGATCTGAAAGGAGAAACTCTCCTTCACCTGTGTATTTATACATAAGCAAGTTTTAAATAAACTGATAAGTTTATGAATACCATAATCATTAAATTTAGGAGACAAAGTTATAGTTGCCCAGCTGAAAAAATAAATGGGTTTGATCATTTTATATGGTCTCACCTTTTTGGAAAGGATGAAGAGATAAGCTTATAATTCAATCAACCCGCAGTAGTTATAGCGAGGCTACAGAGGTGATGCAGCCGTTAGCAGCACAGGCTGTTGTTATCAAATTATCTATAGTTGTAGCAATAGAAATTTATGGCATGCTATTTCATATCCAAGATGTTTTCCTTTCAAAGATAGACACGTGGTTAATTGTAAGATCCAGCATCGACAACAGCGAGCAAGTCAATTTTGAAGACAAAATTCCACGTTGCTTACCTTTTGTAGTAGCACCACCTTTCTGTTCTGTTCAACATCATAATCTCAAGTGTCGTTGTCTACAAATATGTTCCTAACAATAATAATGTATAGAATAAGGGTACGGGTTAGCAATAGGCTTGAATTCCTCATCCTTAAATATATCTGAATTGCATGTAGCCTAAATTCTGCTGCTGTTGTGTCTTAATACCTTCTTGAGTGGATTCTATAGGGTAGCGCTGAGTTCCTCCAAAAAAATGACTAAATCATTAGCTCAGTGGTATTTTAACTTGGCCTAAACCTTGACAAAAATCTGATTTATTCCCTTTAATAAATGAATCCATTTTGAAATGTGTTCCGTACACCAGACTTTGAGAAATTAATTTTATATCTCTCTTTACTTCACATGGGATTTTTTTGCTTGGATCCTAAAGATCAATTTCTTGTGACAAACACTGTCAATTTAATAATATTCAGGAAGAAAGCCCAATATAAACAAATAAAGAGATTCTTACTGCTTGAATCCCCTCTTATTTCAGTGTGTCTTTATTATGCCAGTATTCTCAGCTGGTGTTTATTCCTGCTTTATTACCATCCCTAAAATAATTTGCATTCTGCAGTTACAGAATAGTTATTAGTTTTGTCTTTGTCATTTGGATCAAATTCTCACTTGGGAAGATGAAATAAGCTTCCTGCTGCAAAGAGATATGTGTTTTGCCCAGTTTCTTTTAAGTAATTCTGTTTTTCCTCAATATTTTCCTCCTGATAACTCCGTCCTTTCATGTGTGTTTCATATCCCACAAAGACCCTTCTTTTTTTCACCTCCGAATGTTCTGAAGTCGTTTTTTTTCCTTTATCTTGACTTTCACTTTCTTATATTCTAACCCTTGACTGATATCCAGAATTAATAGTTCCTGCTTTATACTACCTTCAGGAGTTATCTATTTCTTTGTCTTCCATCTCCATAACAAATTTCTGTGGCCAAAATCACCTTTGATGCTTCTGTAGCAGTACAGCAGTGCAGGCTCTGCACACAGCTGAAATGTTGTGTCACTTCAAAGCTTTTCTAGATCTGTCTGTACGCTTTCTGCTTTATTCTCTAAGCAACCTTCAGTTTTTATCAGTCCTTTTTGAATATTCCTCTAGTGAGCATCAGGACTTTTACGTGCTGTCTCTTGTTCTGACCTCTCCCTTGTTCTGAACGACCTCTGTTTTCGCTTTTAAATCTGCTACTTTCAGCGTTTCTTTTTAAAAAAGTGTGTTGACAGCACAACTGCGACAATGTCAAATGGGACTGACTCCTCCTTGGGTTTCGTGTTATTATCTTAGAAGTCTTTTCATAATGCTTCTTGGATTACGGCCATTTTTACGCGTTATCAAATGTGCCGGCGCACGTGAGGAGTAATTTCAAAACCTATGCATAGGTGTACAGAGGTTCATGCCATTAACTACTTCTGTAGTTGAAAGGAAGCTTAGATGCCTTTGTCTCCGTGGACATGGGTCGTAGCTGCACTAGAGATGGGGGGAGTCGTCGTGGTTTAGGAAATCACCTGCTGGATGTGGCTGCTGTGGCCTCTCTAGCATTAAAGGGCTTCCTGCAAGATGATAATTGATGAGAAGTTTGGGGTTCACTCCCTTCTGACCCAGATTCCAACCATTACCAAAGGAAACCTTAATGTGTTGAAATCAAGATGAGCCCATCTATTTTCCTCTCTGTTTTGCTGCTTGGTATGGTTGCTCCAACTTAAAATCTAAAAGGGTTCTGCAGAGGATTATTTTGCTGGTAGCTGTAACTAATAAGTAGTTGCTGAAGGCTTCATTCATCCAATTAGGATTAGTTTTCAATGTTGGTTTTAACTTTTTTCTGACTGCTAACAGGATTGACACAGAATAATGAATAAATATTGCTGCCATCATCTTGGAATGCTAATTCGTGTTTATATACATTTGAATATGTATAGGGGCCAACAGGAAAGATGGGGAGGGGCTCTTTATCAGGAAGCACAGTGACAGGACAAAGGGGAAGGTTTTAAGTTGAAAGAGGGGAGACTGAGATGAGATCTTGGGAAGAAATGTTCTCCTGTGAGGGTGAGGAGGCCCTGGCCCAGGTTGCCCAGAGCAGTGGTGGCTGCCCCATCCCTGGAGGTGTTCCAGGCCAGGTTGGATGGGGCTTGGAGCCCCCTGATCCAGTGGGAGGGGTCCCTGCCCATGGCAGGGGATTGGAATTCGATGATTTTTGAGGTCCCTTCCAACGCAACGCATTCTATGTTTCCATGAATTCCTTAAAATTACTTTGTATAAGAAATGATAAAGGTGGGTGTTTTTTAAGGTATAAAGATATGAAAGGAATTTTGAGCAAGCAAAGCTGCTGCCTAAGGAAGAGAGGGTGTAGAATTATAAAATGCATCCCCAAAGTACACCAGCTGGATTATTTCCTCTGCTGAAGTACAATTAGTCCACAAGGTAGCATGGTGAAAGTGAAAACAGTGCTATTTATAGTGGATGAATTATGGTTGTATTGTTTCAGCTACTGACCCACAAAAATTCTTGGTTTTCCACATACCTACCTCAACGTAAAGACACATATCATTGTCTGACTGGGTTTTTACTGTTAGAATATTTATGGTTATTATTGACTATTTTCCACCTTCATTAATTTTTGATTAATTATTTAAAGAAAGAGCATTACCAAATTTTCGCTCACAAGAGACCGATCAGCTTCTAATGACAACCTAACACGTTGTTGACTGAGTAGCCAAATGCCTTGTCATTTTTGCCATGTAATTGAAGTCCTGGATGTTAAATGTCTTACTCTGATTTAAAAAGTCTTTAGTCAGCTGGCCATTAAGACACATTGGAAATAATAAAGAAATAAGCACCAATTTTTAAAGATTTGCTTTCATTCCGCCACATTTTGCATTTTCAATTCCCACTATACTGTGAATATTTCATTTCGAAAGGGCCAATATATAGGTCATGGAGGAAAGTCTTATTCCAGCCCTCCAAATAGATTATGGCAAATGATTTCAGTCCTTTGAAACAAAATCGATATCTATGTGAGTTTTCTTATTAAAAAGGAATCATAATTCAGGTGTATATGCTGAAATTATTGTGCAGTCATTAAGCTTAAAATTCACATTTCGATACTTGTACAGGAGGACTCATGGTGCAAATCCTGCTGTTACTTGCATTTCTGTCAATTTATGCAGTGGAATATCTAGCTTTATTATCATGGGAAACTTCCAAATTTTTGATTCCTTCCCCGGAGGGATTTAAGAAATGCAACATTACAGAGTTACTTTAGGCCAAGTAAATCTAGCTAGAACCAGCTTGTTTTGTTGCTTTTATTTTGAAGAATTCATTATCTGCAAAAGAACCTTTTGATTAGCACTTCATTATAATTTTTATTTTTAAGTGAGTAATAAAAAAGGTGTGCAGATTGGATACTTAAAAGATTTCTTGACTGAAGGAGCGATGATGCGTTGGAACAGGTTGCCCAGGGAAGTATCGGAGTCACCATCCGTGGAGGTGTTCACAAAGTGTATAGACATGGCATTTTGGGACATGGTTTGGCAGGCACGGTGGTGTTGGGCGGACAGCTGGACTGAATGAACTTAGAGGTCTTTTCTAACCTTAATGATTCTAATTTTTAACCAATTATGAATTATTTACTTTGTGCTGCAAGAAACTGTAATAAATTCATTCTCTCTTCCTAACCTTGCTCCTTCCATTATACGCGTATCACCTGTACTTCCACAGCTTAATATTAAGCAAAGATTTTTCAGAGGTAAAATAAATACAGGTGATCTGGTTTTAGATTTTTACATTGTACAAACACATTTTTGCAGATCTTCTTGCTTTCCAGCAGTAGATGCCAAAACCCTTCAGAAGGTTTGTAAGTCCTTTAAAATGAGTAACTGAGAAAGGTGAGGTTTAGCCACGCAGCGCTGCCTGGCTTTGTGTTTCCTGTGTGCCAGCTGGGTGCTGCTGCTGCTCGCTGTACCACTCTCTGCAAAAGATATATTTCCTATTAGTTGTCTTGACACATAGATTGGTGTTTTACTAAAGCTGTAATGCAAAAAAAAAAAAAAAAAAAAGAGCTTATATTCACATTTATTGAAACAATTGCTTCTCATCTGGGAAAGGAGGAAACAATTAATTCTGTCCCTTAAAATGCATTATATAACATAATCATCCTCTATCTGCTCGAAGCGTCTTTCTAGCTCACTTATATCTATTTTGGAGAAAGCAAATCTTTACTTTGGTCATTTTGAGATAGTTCTTTAAGTAAGAATAGATATAGATATATATATATATATAGATTATATATATAGATTACAGTTTCCAGTACTTAACAGTATCAACATCTATACTTCAACCTAACGCTTTTATTTAAATAATAACAATACTAATCAAGTTACTGGTTTGAGTATTGAGCTACTAAGCTGAATTAGCTAACAGAGTTTGGAGCTCGCATTTGCAAATGTACGTGCCTATAATTAGCTGTGTAGGTAGATTAGCTTTTCTCCCTTCAAAAAAATTCTCCCCTGCACATTTTATGGACTTCCATGAAAGTCGGGATTTGCTCCTGCCTTTGAAAAACCAAAGCTATTGTGGGTCAAGGCACGTTTTTTGCAATGTTTGTCTTCAATATCCATCTCAAAATTCTTGTGCTTGGCAAACGGGGGATTATCTGTGAAGAAGATTAAATAATATCCTGGAAGAAGATGAAACAAAGCTGGAAACTTTCAGCTACTTCCTAATTAAATCCACAGAGACTTCAGTCAGTCTTTTTTTAATCTGTTGTAAGTGACACCTTCACTTTCTTGTGGTGAAAGTTTAGACAGCCAAATGGATGTCCCATGCTTTGCTAAAGCTGTTGTTATTTGTTTCTTATTAAATAGCAGTTTAATAGAAACAAACCCACTATTTAGTGAGAAACTGATACCAAACCATAAGAATATTTAATAAATAAGATAACAAAATAAATAAATGTTAGTTTATAATCCGCAGACTTGCTTCAACAGGGTTAGTTCTCTATGTGTTGTGCAGGAGTTGATCCCAAAGAGATCCCAGCACCTCCGCCCACCCGCGCTTCCTTACAGCAATAGCATTTACTCACAGACGCACTTAAAACAGTGACATATCTTCTTATTCACATTTCCTCTTAACTTGGTAACAGGCAAAATCAGATGCATCTCTTACACTTTTAGGGAATCTGGTTTTCTATATAATTTATGCTTGTTTTGGCTGGGAAAGAGTTAATTTTGTTCATAGTGGCCAGCATGGGGCTGGTTTGGATTTGTGCTGGAAACAGTGTTGAGAACACAGAAGTGTTTTCTTTATGTCTGAGCAGGACTTAGAGAGAGTCCAGGCCTCTTCTGCTCCTCACCCACTCCACCAGCGAGGAGACTGGGGAAGCACAAGGAGCCGGGAGGTGACGCAGCCAGGAGAGCTGACCCCAGCTGACCCATGGGATACTCCACACCTGATGCTCAGCATATAAAACAAGGGGGAAGAAGAAGGAAGGAGGGGGCGTTTTGAGTGATGGCATTTGTTTTCCCAAGTAACCGTTGTGTGTGGTAGGACCCTGCTTTCCTAGGGAAGGCTGAACGCCTGCCTGCCAATGGGAAGTGGTGGATGGATTCCTTGTTCAGCTTTGCTTGTGCTCGTGCGGCTTTTGCTTTACCTATTGAACTGTCTTTTTCTCAACCCATGAGTTTTCCCATTGAGATTCTCTCCCCCGTCATAGTGGGGGAAAATGAGTGAAAAAGAGGGCCACTGGCATCTTGGCCTGTGTCAGACCCAGCGTGGGCAGCAGGAGCAGGGAGGGGATTGTGCCCCTGTGCTCAGCGCTGGTGAGGCTGCACCTCGAGTGCTGGGGTCAGTTTGGGCCCCCCACTACAAGAAGGACATTGTGAGGAGAGACTGAGGGACCTGGGGATGTTTAGCCTGGAGAAGGGGAGGCTGAGGGGAGACCTCATCCCTGTCTGCAACTGCCTGACAGGAGGCTGTGACGGGGTGGGGGCTGGGCTCTGCTCACAAGTGACAGCGATGGGACGAGAGGAAATGGCCACAAGTTGTGCCAGGGGAAGTTTAGACTGGACATCAGGAAGAATTTCTTCACTGAGAGAGCAGTCAGGGATTGGCACAGCTGCCCAGGGAGGGGGTGGAGTCGCCATCCCTGGAGGGGTTTAAAAGATGGGTGGATGAGTTCCTTAGGGACAGGGTTTAGCAGGGAGACAGGTACGGCTGTACTCGATGATCTCGGAGGTCTCTTCCAACCTAGTGATTCTATGATTCTTTGAGTGACTGTGTTGTGCTTAGTTGTAAATGTGTTGGCCAGGCTTTGTCCCCAAAAACTTCTCATGACTTGTTTTGGTAGAGATTGCTGTACTTCTGCTCTCCTAATCTGTTTTCTGTACTGAGAAATAACCTGGGGTTTATCCACGTAATGTACAGGAAGGCCAGATTTTCCAAAATACTCAGATCCTTAAAATGCAAAATCCATAATTCTACTGATATCCCCTCTAGCCATTCCCACCTAAAAGTCTGGGAAAGTGAAAACCCTCTAAGAAATAAATTAAAGGAATTTTTGACATTTCACAGAACATTACTCCCTTTTTTTCAAACAAAAGTGGGGACTCATTTAGAGGAAAAACCAGTTTAGAAGGGTGTGAAATCATCTGTAAAATGACATAGGCAGAGGGAGTGTAGGGGTGATGTCATCACCGAGCTATTCATTAAGTTATCTTGATGCTTCAGATGAGAGGAGTATCATCATTTACATTATTAGGGCAGAGAGGATCACAAATTAAAATTAGGTCAGAAATAGCTAAAGGTTGTGATAAGATGATTATATGCGAGGCAGAATAAGGAGTACAAGCAAAGTCTGTAGATATGAAATGCTAATACATCCCTCTGGATCCACAGCTATCTCAGCAGTATCAGACATCGGCAGTGGCCTGGTGTCCTTTTCTACTGCAGCTGTGTAAGACACTGTTGCCATCCTTTTTCATTTGGCCTGTGCAATCTGTCCTTTTGTCACTAGACCAGTATAATCAGTCCTGCAGTCACCTTTGAATTCTCTTCAGACTCATAGAAAGCAAATCTGTGCAGTCATAGTAGCTGTGCACTCCCCACAGTGATTTCTTCATCCTTTCTGCTGGTGTTTTAAGTGTGCATGGTTTTCTGAAGTTGTGGATGGTCAGGACTCATTGGTACTGCAAAGAGTATCATTCTGTACTTTGTCACGTGTTGGGTAAATCCAAGGGGTGCATTTGTAGCCCCTTGCCACGTCTCTTGAATTAGCGGCTGAACTGTATCTGCCGAAGCTGGTCGTGCTGCTGGCAGCTGATGTACTTACATAGAAACAACGACAAACATCTATCTATACATGCATGTAGTGATAGGGCAAGGGGGAACAGCTTTAAATTGGAGGGGGGAAGATTTGGATTAGACATTAGGAAAAAATTCTTGATGATGAGGGTGCGAGGCATTGGCACAGGTTGCCCAGGCAACTGGTGGCTGCCCCATCCCTGAAGGTGTTCACGGCCAGGTTGGATGGGGCTTTGAGCAGCCTGGGCCGGTGGGAGGTGTCCCTGCCCATGGCAGGGGTGTTGGAATTAGATGATCTTTAAGGTCCCTTCTAACCCAAACCATTTTATGATTCTGTGGTTTGCATCTGTATGTATTTGCACATCCATGCAAACACGTGAGTTTCCATTAAGATTACGTTACAGTTGAGGCACCAGAGCGATGAGGGTACAGGAACTCAGTCAGTTGCCCAAGTATGGAGTAGGATTGCACCTGATCCAAGCTGCATCTTTCGTTATCATGCCTTCTCTGAAGCCACTTCCAGTATTGGCACCCAGATAACAATATCCATGTGGCAGTACATTCAAAGTGGAAAGATGCCACTTCTGCAGTGAGTATTCTTATATATTTTTCATCTTTCAGAGCCACAAAATTCCAAATAGGTGATTTTTTTGTTGGTTTTTTTTTTTTCATGGATGGTGTATGTTCTAATAGTTCTTCAGCTGCAAAGGCTTCTAATATGGATAGTAATTGTCTGGATGCTGCAGAGATGGATGATAAAAATTGATTGTAAGTGATCTGTGCCTTCCTCAAAGGCCACAGCAAAATGTCAGAGCCTTTTATTATTGGGTCAGTGATGAGGAAAAAAATATTTAAAGGAATTTAGGAATGTTCTAGTGACGGAAGCTGCCTGCTTCAGTTTACTGATTATGGAAACTATGGAGAAAAAGGGGGTATTTGAGGAAACTTCTAGTACAAAAAATCCTTCCTAAGAAGAGAAAATATATCTATTTCTACAGCTTGTTTGTTGTTCTCTGAGAAATGTGAGACTTTACTAGTCCTTTCCATGTTATTCACTTGACTTCCATTTGTTCTTACAGAGAAGAGCTAAAAAAGAGGTCAAATAGCACCACTGAAATCTTAAATGACAATAGAAGGAGGCATAAATCAGCATTACAAAGTTTACTCTCTTTTTCTGCTGCCTACCAACTGAATTTTTGTGTATGTTCCAAAGAACTTGTATTGTAGCATTTTTTTTCTGAAGTGCAACATTCAATTAATTTGCATGAGAAAGGATAGAAGTTCCTATAGGCTCCTAGGGTGGGGAACCTCAGTGGAAGCTCTTAGCTTTGTGAGCACTGCTTTTATGGCAAGGGGAGATATATTTTTACCTGTTGTTATTGGGTGATGCTGTATAAAGGATGACAGAGGTTCCTAGTGGAGAGGCTGACACAATTGCAAAACATTTTTGAGTCTCTGGAAAGCTTTTTGGGCAATAGTTGTGTTCAGTTAATGTTTCACTCCAAAGCAGGACTATGAGGTGTTATCATGAAGAAAAGTATTTATTATTTTGTGGTTCTGTGTGGCCTTGATAGTCGTGCTGTCTGTTATAGCTTTTGCTTTTCTCCTTCTGAGTCTGTCCTTCACAAAGTACCCTTCACACCTTCCTGTTCTCTAACTCTTCCGCTTTCCTCCTTCCGTTCTCGTCTCAGTGTTTCCCCGCTCTTCATCATTTCCAAATCTTCTTCATGCTATTGTCTCTACATCCTCCCTTGACTTTCTGCTTCAGAAATGCTACTTATTTCTTTTAGATTTGCCAGATCTTGCTAGACTTGCATCACGATCTTCTCAAGCTTTATCTTCACATGCAGTAGGATTTGATCACTCTTCTTGAATCAGGGGTTTCCAGGTTCCTGATCATCTGCGATGTCAAAATATTCTAATTTTCAGCCTGGGGAAGAACGATCTGATTTTTTTTTTTTTGCCACTGTATCATGACATCTGAGATTTGCATACTTCTCCTTTTTCCCATTTTGCTGTGATTTCAGTGAACTCTGTTCTACATCAGCAAAATTCATACGATTGCGTGTGCAGCCTTGACCTGACCCAATACATAGGGAGTAAGTGCGTTAGTATTATTCATGACAGTCATCTGAAAAACAGAAACTGTACGTTTGCATTTGCTAGTCTGGCATAAATACAATAAATTATGCATCCATATCTGTCCATCGCGCTATTAGAGCAATATCGTGAATGTTTGTACATGTTACTAAGGAGTTTGGACCAGTGTTGAGTCAGCCCCTCCTTCTGGAGGGAGAAAGTTTGTTGTTTTACAAACAAAGAGTTTTCAGTGATAGACACCAAACAGTGAGGAACCTTCCCAAGTGTCCCACTGTGTTTTGTTAGTTGAACTGTGCTCTGTCTAGCAGAGATGGGGAAAGGGATCGTGTATTCACCAAAGAGCTGAGAATTTTGTTAATAATAGTTGATTTTCTCTTGTTACTGCACTTAGGAGAGGACATATTTTAATATTGTGCTTTCTTCTGAAGATGTGTGATTGTGGTTTTTTTAATCTAAAACAAAACTATCAGAGTTAATACTTTGAAATGTATCGTTACCATCCTGTGGTTGATGGTCCTGTGATTACTTGTGTCTTGACACTAGAAGAGTGCACAGGTGCCAGAGCAGACAGGTAGAGCAAAAGAATAAAGCAAAGAATGTAAAGATAAGAGGCACTGATGGATTGTTCTGGCTTTTGGAGTGTTACAAAGGTTTTCCTCTAGAAATGTTAGCGGGCCACATATTTGCTCCTTTAAAGGTTAAGGATCACTGTAAGTAATGTTATCACGAGTAACAGTCTGCAGTTATTAGCAAAACTCAAACTACAAAGTTGTGCCTGATGTCACAAAAGAGAAGCTGTGTTTAAAATGGAATTTGTGTACTGATCGTTATTTCAATTGAATTAGACAGTTCTTGAGCATTTGATGCAGGAGAATGGATCCAGAGCTGTTGCTGACTCCTAATGCTTGTTAGCATCTCTGCACACCCGTCTCCAATTAAAATCCATTTCCCTCAACTTTTTCTGCCCGTAACTTCTCCCTTTCTATTTTACAAAGGTCGGCGTTGCATAGATGCTCTCAAAACTGGGTTTGGGGAATTAATGAACCCTTTAAGCACCCATCTGGGATATTTTATGTGAAACGTATGGTGTGCTGGGAGGGACATTTGGGAAGGTACAGACAAGAAGACCATCTCTACTCCTTTCTGCCATGTAGGTGACTTCCTGCCAGTAGACTTGTAGACCTCCCTAACAGTGGACCTGTTAGTAGTCTACTGGAATATAGGCATTCTGAGCTTGATCTTTCATTCTGCTTCCAGTTTAAATGGTGAGAAAGTTTCTACCAGCGTGTTACCTTAGTTCATTGACCCAGTTCATTAATTTAGGCGAATATTTCAAATCAGTATAATTTAGGTACTCAGGGCAGCTGTCCTTCTTCTTGGATGCTGATGCCGAGAACATTCTGGAAGTTTATGTTAGACACTGTGACTGAGTTCTTTCATTTAGTAAGGAAATTCTCCTTTCATTCTTATTGTAATCTGCTGAAATATTTGGATTTTGCTTTTGCTTTGTGAGGAAAAATATGCCAAGTCATCTTTTCTAATTCACCGAGTGAATTACTGCTTTAGAAGAAACTTCTATGTTAAGATGTTTAACATTATGTTAAAACCATGAAAAAAGAATTTGACAACCATGCTTAATCTCAATGTTTCTCTGAAACAAAAGAAAGACAGATGTAAAGATACAAGTGAAGGTTTGGGTGTATGAGGATTGCGCAATTCTTCCGCTTCTACAAGGTGTGCGCTGTCCTTTCTTTCGATACTTGATTGGAAATCTGAGATTTGCCGCGTCTCTACGGACAAGGCACACTGCGTGAATATGCCTGATACTTCCTAGATGCGGTTCCATGTGTAACACAATGAGATTGGGTAAAAAGTATTCCAAGTTTTCGTACATATATATAACTTTATATATAGATATATATTCTTTGTCTTTTTTTTAAAGGCTGGGAAGAAACTGCTCTGTCTGCCCAAATAATTCATCTCGATACATCTCTTTGCCAGAAATAATTCAGAAGTGCACAACAAACAAGACTGAATTATTTTGGTGTCTCTGATAAAACACAAATGGCACAAGCTTGTAATATGATAGGACTATGACAGACATAAAAGAATCTGCTGTTGCTTCGCTTTGCCATGTTTGGCTGCATAATTAAAATATCTTCATAGAGGAAATTAAATGCTAAGTGGGGTTTTTAAATCTTAGAGAAAGCCATTGACAATGTTTTTCAGATAACAGCCAGTCTTGGTTGTCAGTTTTGAAGGACAAAACTCAGTGACCTGACAGCAATCCTGTTTGAAGCTTGTAATGAAAGATCAGTTGTGTTGAACCTGCAGGGCATTTTCTTGTTTTTCTACAAAGCAGCTTTTCCCTTTGAACAATTAGAAAATGTTTTTTTCAAAAATATTATCGTTCTGACTATGTTTAAATAGAACAACTCTGCTGCGGAGGGAGGTTCTGACGAGGCTAAGTCTTCGTGGTACAGAAGGCTGATCTAACCCAGCAAAAGAGGCTGGTTATTGATCAGATAACAGAAAGGCTGCCTTGAGGTTAAGCACCAATATGTCAAGTGAGTTGTTTACCTGTTGTGTCAACTGCTAAGATGAAGGAACAGGAGGCGATTGTTGTTATGGAGAGGATGGAGAGCTTGACAGCATCTGAAAGCTGTTTAAGTCCAATACAGTTGTCTTGTGCCCTTTCAAGCAGGAAGAGCTTTTCTGTTGGGATAAGCATGACTAATTTTTCATGGTCAAGTTGTAACTTAGGGAAGTTTTCCTTTCATTTTATTTGTTGAGGTTTGCTGTTCTATGCTGTTCTCATAGAACTACCTGTGTAGTATTCTGCACTCTAATATTTGAATGTGGAGATGCTTATACTCATTCTTACCCAGTGACATGTGAAAGACCCTGAGTGGTTTCATAGTTTTCTCAAAATGTCAAAACACAATTCATGTGTTTATTATGGGATGCATATGTTGAAAATATTGTCTCTTTGTACAGAACAGTTCACAGGCATGATTTATGTTTTGGGATTAGGTGGTGTTCCTGTTTTCTGGTATTGCAGTCAGAAATCTACTTTCCTTTTGGTATCAGTGTCGTGCAAGATTAATGGGTGTATAAATGCTTCTGTGATAGCACATTTCTGAAGTCGCTGTGCCCCACTGTCTAGTGTGAATTATCAGTTTTGATATCAACATGAAAACAAATCACTGAGGTAAAATTCAGCTAGGAGTGTACTGTGGTCCATGCTACTGTTTTAGTAATAGAATAGTTCCAAGTAGGGAAGACTCTGTAAAGATGTAGCAGCTATTATTAGCAAGATTGCCTCTAAAAAGGTGTTTATTTTAGTCTTGCATGACTCATCCTTATTCTTACATAAAAGACGAGACAAAGTGCAGTTCACTGACTTTGGCCAATATTAAAATACTGGCAAAATCTCAAAGAAAATCTCAAAGTGTGTGCTTTTTCTTTTTTTTTATTTTGGCTTTTTAAATCTGTGTCTTGGTGCATGACATTGGGAAAGACAATAAGTAACCAGCATTTATTGTTTCTATGACTAAGTATCATCTTGGAAGCTTTTAACTAATACAGCATCCTCAGTGAAAACAGTTCTGGAACTATATAATATTCAGTGAGATTTTTGTTATTTGCTGCATTTTGCTAGCTGTCATCGTGCTGAATTAAATCATAGCTTTCGGCCACATTAGATCTCCTACAACCTTCCAGATGGGCTACAGTTATGTCAAGCAAAATTCTTCATCTCCTCTTGATAAATTATAGGATAACCCTGGAGTGAGGAGAAAAAAAAAAATAAAAATGCATAAATCCAGTTACATGTAGCTAAGTGAGGATGTTCTTTATTAACCCGAGGGCCAACGGTGGGAATGCTGGATAGGGAGGCAGCTCGGAGATGCCTCAGTAACAAGCACCCTACTACTCTAAGTGAGAGGTTGTCCATGTAGCTTTGTAAACAGCCAGTACTCGTTCTAAAAAGCGTGAAGAGGGAAAAAAGTAAAAGTAGCACAATTGCTTCAAGCCAAAATGGTTGCAGCTCTTCCAGTGAAAACAAAAAGCAAAATCAGGAGCAAAGAAGGTGATTGATAAGCCAGGTCCCAGCTGGTAATTGTGATTTCCTGATGGAAAGATTTAATAGGACCTTGCTTATGTTTCAGTTGGGGCTGTTATGAATGCAGTATATCAGATTTGTTTTAAAAAATTATACAACTGCACTTCTTGCTTAGAAGGCAAAGCAAGAAGTAAAAAAAGTAAAACATGACTTTCCCCATACTGGATTGAAAAGTGAGAGATTGCTTTGTCTTCTCCAGATGGAGAAAACTAACCCTCTTTCTTTTTTTTTTTTTTTTTTTATCACAACCTGCAATCCATCCTTCCTTTCTATTTTTGGCTTTTTAAAATGTTCTGGTTTACCCTCTTGTTTGGGAAGATATCTTTCTGGCTGAAGACAACAGGCTCTGTCCTACTTGTCAGTTATGCTTTCTTAGCTAGTGACTTAACTCCTCAATGTTACGAGGAACTTTGTGATCAGAGGATGAAGTTTGATCCTAATTCTTACTTCACTCCCATTCCTCTGCTTGTTTAGTTGATGTTACTGAAACGAGTGTGGTAAACATGGGGGAAAATGGTTTGTATTTTCAATATTCCTGCCAGGTAAGGATCTAGAATTTGCAGAATCCCTCCTGGAGTGCAGAGAACTGAGCCATCCTCAGTGATAGTAACGCTATAACGGCACCAGAATAAATCTTTAATAAAATACTCTTACAGGTCAAAATTCAAACACTCACTTGTGTTTGTTGTCAAGCAGAGATATATTTCCCATGCATAGCAGGAGTGGTGTTACCAAAACAGGGTCAAGTTGTAGTTGATTGATTTGTAACTAATAACATTACAATTATACTGTCATGCTGGAAAATATGAAGTTATAAATAATCCAGAAGAAGCTACCCTACTCTTAAGCCTCCTTCAGATTCTGAAAGAGAAAAGTTTCCATCACTAAGCAGCTAACCCCGACGTCCTCCCTGTTTCAGAGCTATTATCAGTTTAATATTGGTGCAAACAAGTGATGACACAGTTCTAATCTTGGCTTGGTTTCTGAATTTTCAGTGTATTGGCTTTATTTTCTATGCAACAAGGATATACATTGGTCTCTATCCTAAGGTGTCTGGGCTGGGTTTATGGGAAGGAACCTGACTTAGTGGAAGAGGTCTATGCCCATGGCACAGAGCTTGGACTAGGTGATCTCTAACGACCTCTTCCAGCCCAAACCATTCTACGATGCTGTGATTCTTTGATAATTATTTATTTTGGAGCATTGTTCAAAACGTATTAGTAACTTGAAAATCTGATGCTTTGATGAGGCTTCATCTTGTTTTCTAGGTCTTTGATCTATAAGCAAAGTGACTGAATGTCGCGTTTTAGAGTTCTTGCATCAACACAACTTCCTACATAGAGAAGTTCTGTTTATTTCATGGACACAGGACAACTTTCCAAAGAGTTTTTGCTATTTTCGCACGTATCCTCAATTTCTGAGTAATACTCTGTAATATGCTGTCTTCTCTATGAAAATTAAACCAACCAAGAAAGTATTTGTTTTAGATCTTTCTCTTATGAATAGCTTAAGTTCCTTAAGACATCTCAGCAGTCTCTTTCTCCTCACAGTGTCCTATTAACCTGAAAGTCATCTGTAAGGATGATTGGAAGTCCCTGGCCTTTAGGGTGTGTTTTTCTGTTGCTGCAGTAAATAATTACTCTATAATCCAAGTGTGACTTCTGAAAAACCATTTACTAATGCTGGTATTGGAAACTGACTGTATGTGCTATAGATCTGATACAGTCACACCACTTAACAACAAAAAGGAGGTGAACACTCTAAATAATGAGCAAGGTAAGAAGCAAATAAATTCAAATTTTTAGTCTTTCACACAGAAAATTACCACTTAGCAAGGACGTATGTCTAAAATATTGTAACAATCTGAAGAACACTGAGAAAAATAGAAAAAATACTCAGCTAAGATGTAAGTAAATCGACATTATAATGGTCCTTCTGTATTTCAGTTTATTGTAGAAAAAAAAAGATTGCTGTTTATACCAGAAAACAGCTAAGTATGCATTTGCTAGCTATTATAAAGCTTGGTCTGGGATGTTTCTTTCCAGATTTGCAATCTTAAAGTCTCTTTTGACTCTAAAATGCAGATTGTAGGGGAGAAAATAGTAATTTTGCCCCATTAGTGACTAGGAACTGCATATGTAATGATATCTTTTATTTCATTTTTGAAAATGCAAGTGTCCTGGGAAAGAGTGAGAGCTGATTCCAGTAGCTTTCTCTCTGAGCGGTTTGAGATGCAAGGAGCAGTGAGGAGTCAGGGTCTATAGACTCTTTAGAGTATCAGTATATAAATATTTTTTCTCAAAAGGCAAGGTAAAAATCAGGGCACGAAATGACAGGGTTAATCCTTCCTCCTCTGGCTGCAAGGTCAGAATTCTGAGCAACTAAGTGGTGAAATCTTTACAGTCACGTAATCACATTTAGCTGCATCTTTCAGCTGCTGAGGGGTAACTACTGGATGCCTTACTGAATTAATCACGTGTTCTGAGAATACAGTAGTCGTTAATTTATGAAATCATATTGATTTTGATTAAATTTTGAAAAATACACTTGTCACCTTCAACAGCAATCTCCATGTCCCACCCCTGACCATTGTCCCTCTGTATTTAATGTCAACAGTGTGAGTGTATGCATTAACACTATGCATGGCCCGTGGTAGAAAGAGCCTTCAGTTGGCATTGAGTGTAGCAGCTCCAAAACCAGAAGTGACAAAAACGTGTTGATGTGGTGCTAATTAGCCTGAGGGTAGCACCATGCTGGTATGACTGCATTTCTTCCAGGATTCAAGCTCGTGTCTCTGCATGGTGTCAGACTGCATCATTGAGGTATGCCAGATTGCTCCGCGCTAGCTCAGGTGCTGCTAATGCAGTAATCTCTCAACACCTTGGGACCATTCTCTGTGTCCTAGGTGTGTCCTCAAAATAAATTGTTAGGAGGGAAAGGATAAAGTGCCCTTCAGTGTCTTTAGATTAAACGGAAAGGAATATGGATTTCAGTGTGGATAGGATGGTACATGGGAAGGATGCACAGGAGCATCACCACATTAAGCTGTGGATGACCCACCCTTGGAGGTGTTTAAGGCCAGGTTGGAAGAGGCTTTGGGCAACATGATCCAGTGGAAGGTGTCCCTGTCCGTAACAGGGAGATTGAAACTGAATGATCTTTAAGGTCCCTTCCAACCCAAACCATTCTATGATTCCATGATTGAACAGGGATTGCAGAGGTTCCCAAAGAGACAACCATTGAGCCCATAGGATTAGCACAGGAATTCAGGAAACCCTAAATACTCGCCCCGACCTTGACAAAAAAAGCAACCCAGTGAATTACAATTTAGTTTTTCCAGAATTGGATAAAGTGAATTTCTGAATTAGATAATGAGATTCAGTCTCTCCAGGAGCACAAAATTTCCAACTCTTTCCTTCTGAGCAACACTGAGAAAAAACTTCCATGCATACATAAGCAAAATTGCTTTAAAGCTTTCTGTTGAGACGATGCTAAAATTGGAGTCAATATGTTGTTAAGAAGACTGAATTACTTTACCAATCCATTGTCCTTTTGTGTTACTTCTCTATAGCCCTTGCCTATTGTACCAAGATGAGCTGTTTGATGGAGTAAGTAGAGGCTGTAGCAGATTATAGCTGCTCTTCCCCGCTTAGAAAACAGCAAGGAACAACAATGGCATATTTTTTCTGATTTATCTATTTATTTATTTTTAAATTGCTGCCTCAGAACATCACAGTTTTTGCTGTTCCCATGCCTATCGACAGAGTTATTTTTAGTAGATTGATACATTGTCAAATGCACACCTACATTTTTCTCCATTCCTCTGGACTGAATTTTGCTTCTTCAGTAAGGAATGGTTTCTTACTGGTAAGTATTATATTTGGGGGGGGGGGGGGGCTGGCGAGGGACTCCTATCAGGGAGTGCAGGGATAGGATGAGGGGGAACAGTTTTAAGCTGAAAGAGGGGAAAATCAGGTGAGATATTAGGAAGAAATGTTTTCCTGTGAGGGTGGGGAGGCCCTGGCACAAGTTGCCCACAGAAGGTGTGGATGCTCCATCCCTGGAGGTTCAAAGCCAGGCTGGATGAGGGTTTGAGGAACTTAATCCATAGCAGGGAGTTTGGAAATGGATGATCTTCCAACCCAAACTATTCTATGATTCTATGAAAGAAATTATATATTACTAACAATTGATCACTTAACTATTTCAGACAGCATATATTTAGAACGTCTAAAAATACTTTTCGTTTCAGAAGCTCTCAGGAGCTTTGGCTATGGATCAGGAATTCCTTGCATTCTGCAGGATGATGCTATGAAAACTGACAAACCAATAATTAAAACCTAATGGCAGAAGATATTCTACCTCAGGCTGGGGTGATTCCATCAGTACTTCTTGTGCAGGATTTGGGGTACACATTAGTATGAGTGAGTAGCGCGCATTAAGGTTAATTTTTACAGCGAGTTTCCTACAACCGAGGCTTTTATGTTAGCATAGTCAGACTTCGAGACCTGAATCACATCTTTCATGACTGTCTTCCTTGTGGTCTAAGAAAAACCACCTTGAAATGAATAAAAAGTGTTTTAGGGTGCATTGAAATTGTCCCTCTGCTACTGCTAGATTGACTTGTCAATGTCAGTAAGTGGGACAAAAGTGATTTAGGTCAAGGTATTTGGAGAGAAATCAGTTGTGATGCTGCTGCAATTTGGGCAATTAAGCCAAGAGCTAAGAGGCTGGGATAAAAAAAGATGTCATTCAGAAAGAATCAATTACTGACTTAAAGTCATCTAAAATTCATACATTAGGCTTGCGAGTGTACCTCTTTCTCACAGTTCTGTCTCCGCGTCAGAGTATCACACTGCAAAGCCATGTAAGAAATATATCATTAAAGAAATTGTCATTGCTAGTTATGAAATTAAACCAGAAACTACTGGTGGGATTACTTGATGCATGTTTGGCAAAATGCAAAGATCCTTTTTTGCCAGATACACCTCCAGCGTGTAAAATTCACATACTCTCCTAAATTAAACTATGAGAAGTTTTCTGGCATGGGTGGCTGCTGACGTGGAACAATGAATATCATACAATTAGAATCAGCTTCCAAAGCAAGGCAGCTGCATCTGTTGTGTCTCCTGGAAATGGTCCTCAGCCCATGCTGATTCCAAACCTTTCGGTGGGTCTGGCGGGAGGGCCCTTGCCAGTGCTGGCCAGACTGGGCTTAGTAACCCAGCAGGGAGTTCGGTGCTCAGGAAGGTGGCCAGGTTGCGGTGCGTAACTCGCCATCTGTATTGCTGTCAGGGGCGAGCATTTGACTGGCCCTTCTCTGATGATAGTGATGATTTAGGATTAAGCTTTGGCACATCAAGTGCTCACAGGAGTCCTCCCAGTATCTTGGGTAACTGTGTCTCCGTTGCAGTGGGATGCAAGTTGCTGAGTACCTCAGGAATATGAGTTCCGAAGTGTCGCTGAAGCCGTCCATCTCGCTTTCAAGAGCAGTGTACAAGTCACCTCGGCACAGCTTTTGACAGTTATAACTTAGTGGGACAGAGAATCATAAAATGCTGTGGGTTAAAAGGGACCTTTACAGGATATGTGGGCTGACTTCCATTATTGTCTCTTTCCGCAGTGCCTCTAAGTTTTAAACCTTTGCATAAGAACTTGGTTGACGTTTAAATACCCTTCTACAACACTTACTTACAAAGCATTTTCATTCAATTATAAGGGTTTTGCATAATATTTGGTGTTCAAATTCAGCCTTCTCTTCCTTGCTTTTGGAAGCACCTGACATTTCAGCCTGTCAATGTATGGCAGCATCATCCCTTCCTTCCTGTTCTTCCTTGGTTGCACATACATCTGAAGTTCCTTTTCTGGTCTTTCCTTGCTGTCTTTAGTCTAAATTCACATTCCGAAAGTTTTAACGTAGATTCGAGCTTACTGAGGTTTTGCTCTCTGTGGATGGTTTGGGTTTGGGTTTGTTTTTTTTTTTAATTTAGTGCACAGAAAATAAAAGCTGTGAAGTTACTGTTGTGACAAACGAGGCTGCTGTTTCCTAATCGAAAAACCTGTTATGTTATCTCCTCCTGTGCTTCGTTTGTCTCCCTCTCCTCAGTGTCTGCGTTCAGTTTCGTGGCATGTTTATTTCAATAATATGCTTCATTTTTACATGGTCGTATAACTAGTATGTTCCTAAAACGTCGGTGCCAAAAGACACTGATTCATCCACTCGGTTGCACAGCTGACTTCTGCTTGTGAAGCAGGCAATTTTGCTGCTAACTTTAGGTGTTGAAAGAAAGAGAACGGCAGGTTTGGGTTCTTTTTGGCCACTAGAAAGAAAGGAGTGTTTCCAAAGGAGTGTTTCCAGCTTGTTTTGATGCAGAATTTGACTGTGGAGCGAATGTTTCCAAAGGACCGGCTGTGTCATCTCATCGCCGCTGCAGGCACCCACAGGCTGGGAGCAATGCATAAGGCAAAACATTGCTCAACTGGTTTTGCCTTTTGCTGCAAGGATATTGCCTGAGGACTTGCGTTCTGTGTAGGCTAGGTGGAGCCGCTTTAAAGGCCAGAAAATTTCCTCGTGCTCCATGAGTCATCAGATCATACAAAAATAGATTTTTACTTCTATCTATTTACAAATAAAATTGAACTTAATGAAAGGTTTGTGGGTGATTTTTATTCACGATGACAAAACGCTCTGAGGAGTCTGCTGTTATACTTCTATGATGCTCATTCACCAACCAAAATATATAATTTCTTCTTAACAGAGAAGCTTTTTGGCAGTTATGCTCATGCTTGATATAATAATTAATAATAAAATTTTATTCTGTGTGGATAGTAAGTGAATTAGAACGTTACTTCTTTGGAGTGGTACCAAAAAGATGCATTATGAATTGATGAAGTTGCTCTTCTAAACAAGTTTGTTTTCTTTAAAGAGAGCTGCAAAGGTTGTCTTTCCTTGCTTTTGAGATTTTGTTGAGTTGGTGTTGTGTAACACTATGTACTCATGGCTGGTGATTATTTTACATTATGTATACAGATAGACATTCCGATATTCCTTTACAAAGCAGGATGGGTAGAATTTTTGCTGTTGTCCTGTGGATGCATCTGATGGATTCTGACGCTCCTCAGTTAAGTTATACTAGGTACTAAGGGACTGTCCATTATTGTTATCTAAATGCGTTGTGTTTCCCGATCAAATCTCTTCGAGCTTTTTACCTCCATCGACTGGGCCTCAGCGGTTGGTTGTTGGCTGGGTATGTTGCGGTGGAGAAGTTCTTTTCCCCTTTTCAAAGCTGTTGAACCAAAGCACACCGTTTCAAGGTCACAAGGTGAGTCTCAGGTTGAACTGGGATCGTGGAGCAATTCTGATGCAGTATTAAAGGAAGAATAACTTAGAAGCAAAGTGATGGAATTCTATCTTGTCTTCTTGAACAAAGAACTAAAATTATCTGGACTAGACTGAATATAAAGATTTGGGAAGCAATTAGAAAGACTGTTATCTGCCGTGCAAGAAGTATCTGAGCAGGCAAATTTGGGTAGTTGAGTTTTACACTGGGAGCCATTGATCTGAGATGGAGGACCATCTCTTTCTGTGAAAAGCTGCTACAACTGGAGTGGGTTCGTTTTTCTTTGCTTAAAGATATGTGTCATTTAGTTTGGTTGGTTCTTTTAAACTGAACGTTTCCATGTTTGTAGCTATGGTGTGCTGTGACTCTCTGATTGATGGTTCTTTTGGTTTTTATTTCAGTCCCAGAAGTCTTGCATAAAGCATGTATGTTCTTTTGGCAATTAATAGAAAACTACAGTGTGGTTACTGCAATTAGGAATTTTATAAATTAGGGTGGGGTACCCCGACATCATCAAGGTCATGACTCAACTGACTGATGCGTATTTCTTTAATACAGAGGATATTTTTTTAAGCCAGTGGGATTATTCTGTACGTGCTTAAGCATTTCTCAGGGCTAGACTTGAGCCTTCATCCACTCTTATTCTCAGATGTACCCACGGCAGAGTGGTCCACAGACATAAACTGTTTGCCAGTTGTTTAGTCAGCAGTGCTATTGAAGTTAATGAGCATAACGTTAATCAAATCAAGACGCTGTTGAATCAAAGGATGGCTTTCTGTAGCACAGGGTCAACCGCACGGCTCCGTGGGGCGAACAGCAGCCAAATGATCCAACGATGCAACACTCCCAGAGGCTCGATGGGTCTGTTGGGTGTCAAATGAAAGCGCCTATCCATAGAGATAGTAATGTATTAGTAGGTGTTAAAACACAAACCCGCACTCCTTCCCAACATGAGTCACTGAAGACAGAAGTCAGGTAAAAGGCGCTTTACAACGAGGTACAGTGCGTGTGCTGGACAAATCAAACGGGAGCTGTTCCTGCTCAGGTTTCTGTTTCCGGAAGCCGTCCTGTTTGTGCTCTTCATACTATAAAGGCTGCGAGTGTGTCGCATGCCTGAATAAGGAATATTGGCTTACATTTGTTTTACCTATTTAAAACTCTCTTATGTAGCTCATATTTCCTAGTAGTGTGTATCTCTGAAGAACAAAATAATTGCCTACAAGTCTTGCTGTAAAGACATAAATATTTTACTACTAGTTTCGTGTAGCAAATGCTGTCATAGTCATCCTAACTTAACTATTCCGTGTGTCTTAACAATGTGATATATGGCCTCCAAAAAAAACCTTACAAGCAATTCCAGGTTTAAGACAGTGTAATTAAAACCAACATGACTTTAAGAATTATTTCTATATATAGTGAGATTAGGCTTTCCTACGTAAAAGAAATACATGAGGGATTTTTTTTTTGATTGTTCCTGATGCAGATGCATTTTCTGGAAAGTAACTATATGTGGGAGGAGGAAATCTAGATTATCTGTATTTGGTGACAACACATTCTGTCAATATATCTATGTAATCTCTGTAGAGGTTTTAACTGAAAATCATTGAAACGCACAGAACTGATCAGTTTAATTTTAAATTGTGTTGTCTGACTAATGTGTACTTACCTAATGAGAAAGAATATTGGGCTGCATTATTAAGACTCATAAAGAGATCTACATTTTCATACATATTTTAGAATGCTCTGCCTAATGGCCTTTAATATAAGGATGCACAGTTTTAAAAATAGAAGCGCTCATCCTTCTATCTTCTATCTATTGTAAATACTTATCGGGTGGTTCATTGAGAATTCAAATAAAGATCTATTGTCTTCTCAATGCTTGCATAACACTTCTGAACTCCTAGTTTTTAAAAAAAAAAACATGTATTTTTTGGATTGAACATAGCCTCATGTTTTTATAAAGTGTAAAGTTGTGAGTTGTTTAATTGAGGTCTGAAGCATTTAATCACTTCAACAGTCAGAACTGGCAAATGAGGGCTATTTGTTGAACTTGTTTTTCCACGGCAGAACTACTGCTTGAACGTGCAGTTTGAGTTGCATTTATTTTCTTTAAGTGAAAAAAACCCAGTTGGCTCAGAACAAACCCAAGCAGAGGTGGGTGACTACGGATATGTCAGACAAATGAGGTGAAAGCTGCTCCGGTTGCAACGGTTAAGCAGTTTTAGATTTTCACGCCTGCTTTCATCTGTGAAGGGCAGATATGCTAGAGATGTTTCATTACTATATGGGTGACCTCTAGTTTGCTAATTTTGGTCCCTTATTTTTGGTGCTGGATGTGTATCGTAATTTATAGGCTAAAATAGTATTTGGGAACAGATTAAATGTAAGAGGCATGTTCATGAAGTGAATGTTAAGATAATCTCTGCACTTCAAACTTCATTTTAATTTTACTGAATTTTAAATTGGAACTTTATTTAAAGCATTGCAATTTGGAAAGACAAATAGTTATCAGCTGATCTTCATAGAGTTTATTTGAAGGAAAAAAGAAGCAAACATGCCAGAAAGTGGAGGAGTCATCAGGTACCAATGGAACTCGGATATACAAAACAAGTATGTGCTGAAAAGACAAAAGAGTAGCAGATAAATGCAATGCTAACAGAAGTAGGGCAAGGGGCAAGATGAATGTGATTAAATTATGCCACCCCCATCCTAAGGATCATTGTGAACCAGCCTGATGACATATTTGGCTCTGGCATGCTCCTGAGTTACCAAGGAGAGGGAAGAGGAGAAATATTTGGCAAAGAAAGAAGATGGAATTTTAAGCTGTACCCAGGCTTTCTTCCTATCTATGCACCAAACAGTGCCCATCCTGTATCCGTGGATCTCTAAAGCTTGTTGGCGAGTGCAAACCTCCTGTCTGATGACTTCTCTGAGTGTGCAGAATTGACCTGCCCAGACAACTGCTGCCCATCTTCTATTCGTCTTTGACGTTGTGGAATCCTCAGCACAGGAAGAACATGGATCTATCTGAGCGAGTCCAGAGGAGGCGAAAAAAATGATCCGAGGGCTGGAACACCTCCCGTATGAGGCCAGGCTGGGAGAGCTGGGGTTGTTCAGCCTGGAGAGGAGAAAGCTCTGGGGAGACCTTGTAGCAGCCTTGCAGTATTTAAAGGGGGCTACAGGAAAGCTGGGAAGGAGATTTTTGTCGGGGAGTGCAGAGGTAGGGTGAGGGGGAATGGTTTTAAGCTGAAAGGGGGTAGATGTAGATGAAATATTAGCATATTTTCCTGTGAGGGCGTTGAGGCCCTTGCCCAGGTTGCCCAGACAATTCGTGGCTGCCCCGTCCCTGGAGGTGTTCAAGGCCAGGTTGGATGAGGCTCTGAGCAAACCGATCCAGTGGGAGGTGTCCCTGCCATGGCAGGGAAGTTGAAACTTGATGCTGTTTAAGGTCCCTACGAACCCAAACTATTCTATGAGTCTAGGAATATAAGCCACATGCCTTAAAATATCAAGTGTAGGTCACAACCTCGTACTGCCTTTTATCAATATATACAAGTTAGGTGTAATACCATTCTGAAGATTCCTCAGAAATGGAAACCTCTTCAGGTGTGTGTGTGTGAGAGAGAGCAAAAACATGTGTACAATTCACTTGATTATTTTTTTTTTTCTTAAGAGAAGTTAGGACATGAAAAACTGCCACCTCTCGCACCTGAAACCCATTGGACAAATTCATCCCAAGTGTAATTTAATTGATTGCGGTACACTGCAGTTCAATCAACTGCAATAAAGTTAATTGAACCTCTCCTAAGAAATGTGACTTAAACCAAATCATTCAAAATAGTAACAGGTACTGATTAATGGAGGCAATTATTTTTTGTAGGAAAGAGTCCAAGTAATTGAGTGCTGCTTAAATGTTCAGTATAAGGCAATCTCATGAGGACAGTAGTTAGTTACTTTCAACAGCTTTCAGGTTTGTAATAACTATGCAAAATTCAAAATTTTAGATTAAAATTCTAGTTTAACACAATTCCACCTTTAAACCATAGCATACGTAAGAGAGAAACAGCAGCCTTCAACTCTTCTGCTTTTCTTATAGCGTGTGCTAAAACAACCTTGACCTTGATCTTAACCATTGAGTTCTGTACAGAAACAAACAATGCTGTTGTGTCACTTGGCACTGCTTTTAATGGAACAAAAAAAAAGAGGTTATTGAGAAATCATTTTGTTATTTTATTCCATTTATTATTTTTTTTTTCTAGTAAGGCTGGATTATTATTGAGCACCCTTAATTAAGTAAGTTGGGGATAAGGGATGTACCATTAAAATATCCAGTTGTGTTTTCTTGTTATGTTTTGTTTGATCACATGTACATGGTCATATGTGTAAAATTTACAACTTGACTCGTGTGAAATGGTCAGGGCTTTTACAGGCTTTGAACCAACATTAGGATCAAATATTTGATAGCTGAACTTAAAGCCCAAGGCATTTTCTACTGGCTGTGTGTGGGTAACTCTCTCAGATACTCAAAACTGTCTATGCTCCAGGTCAACGACTGTGAGGAAGGGGGTAGTAAAGGCATTCCTCACTTGCATCTAGCAGGTTATTAGGAGAAAACGACTTGTGTGTCTCCCTTGAGAGAGGTCAAACACCAACATGGGTGCAGGGCAGGGCAGGTGAAATACAGGTGGACACATAACCATTGTTATAAGCTGATTTGACTGAAGTTAAACACAAAGAAAAAATAAAAGCTGTCTTTGAAGTGCTGAACAGCTGTTGGGCTCCATTCAGGTTTTAGACTCTTTGTCTTAATAGATTATAAAAATGCTTGTTTAGCCTAGATAGGACATTGCTCCCAGCTGATCTGTTTGTAGAATGTATGGAGGGTTGGGGGAAAGTAGCTGTTTAGGCTATTGACCGTTTGGCGCAGGAGAGCAGGATTAGGATAAGCTGTTCACACCTAGGACGGAAATTAGGAAAAAGAGGATCCTTTTCAAGGTTCTAGGCCTAAGAGGAATAACAAGAAATCGAAGGAGTTCCAAGATGGAGCTTGGCTAAATGTTAAGAAACAAATTATGTGATGCAGTTGCCATGACAACAAAGGAGTCTGGAGTTTATGATCTGAGATGCCTCTTCATTCCAATGCTTCTATCAGAAATAGATGTTCCTAAGTGCAGCTGAAGATTTGCAGTGCTGGTCCTACTCAAGGGGATGAGGAGATGCAGGCTGAAGCTTCTGCAACAGCGCGGCTCAGCTGTCTCTAGGCAGAGATCAGACTCGTGCTGCCATTCAGAAGACGGCAGTTTTGCCACTGCTAAATTTATTGAAGGGTAAGTCTGCTGCCTGGCTGGAGCAGCTCTGCAGATCCTGAGTTTCACCAGGGAGACTGCGCTTCAGCACGTCCTGCTGCCCTTGCTAGGAGCAAACACCAGGCAGTACATCTTCCCTTGCCACGGGAGCTGCAGAAGAAAAGGCACAATATTCCCCCATGTGCAAACAGGGGGGAGTGTGGCGACAGGATGAAATTTAAAACCTCACAACAAAGGAAAGCACCAAGTGGAGATGCTGTATATCTCTAATATCTTCTTTGTTTCTGCAAAGAAATCTGTACTGTGGCAACGCTGCTAATGATTGTGTTACTTTTCCTCTAATTCGTATGTACCTCTTTTTCATAGAAGCATAGAATTGTTAAGGTTGGAAAAGACCTCTAAGTGCAACACAATATCAACACGCCTACTAGACCATGTCGTGAAGCACCACAGCCACACGGGTTTTCACAGTATCATAAGGTTGGAAAAGACCTTTGAGATCATCGAGTCCAACCTACGACCCAACGCCTACACCTGCTCCTACTTGTCAACTACACCATGGCATTAAGAGCCTCATCCAATCTCTCCTTAAACACCTCCAGGGACGGTGACTCCACCACCTCCCCGGGCAGCGCATTCCAATGGCCAATCACCCTCTCAGTGAAGAACTTCTTCCCAATGTCCGGCCTAACAGCTCCAGGGAGGGCAACTCCATCGCTTCCCTGGGCAACCACTCTTTTCACTATTTTCCTAATATTTCCTAATATTGAATCTCAGGCTTGCCGGCTGCTTTTTCTGAAAGGCTACAGGTACTGTCTTATGATACTTTTTTGTTCTGAAGAACCACCATAGAATCGCAGAATTGTTAAGGTTGGAAGTTGCCTCTGGAGATCATCTAGTCCAGCTCGTGCTCGCTGGTTTCATCTTCTTTACAGCCTCCTATGCATTAAGGCCACCAAACCAGGCAAATCTAGGAGCCGGTGGATTACTATTAAGAATTTACTTATGCAGTGTTTCAGCTGGAGTTTTCCATGTGCTTGTATCCCTGGTTCAGTGAAGCTTTTGCTTGGTTGTTTGTTAACAGTGCCTTTTAGGTCAACGGAGTGCATGAAATCTCTGAAGCATCTTTCACGCTCAATTGGATTAAATGGGCTGTGGTCAAATACTCATAATGTTGAGAGATGTTTGTGTTGGAGATCAGAATGTAAACTAACTTCCTATTTGTATTAGTAAGTTTTCAGGAATTTTCCAGAGCCTGTTTTAGGACCTGTTCAAATAAATGAATAGTTGAGGCCCAGTAGAATGTAGCCGTGTGCTTTTGTTAAGCCTCCATATGATGTCAATAATTGAGAACACAGATACAAATTCATAAATTAATTTCCAGTATGAGACTGATTCAGATATTATATTATTACTCTGTTTTAATGTAAGACATAGATTAAACTCATGTGCGACTCTTTTTGAGACAAGGAATCTTGAAATTGTTTGTGGTTAAATGCATTTTACAAGTACATAAAACATTATGTAAATGTAAAACATGTTTTTGATTTCGAGCTTTTTGACTTGCCTCCTCTTTTGGATCTCCAGACTCTGTCAACAAATGTACTCATTCAGTCCTTTGCTGTAACACTCAGAGAAAATTATGCTGCAAACAGGATTTGTTAGAATGGGTTTTGCGCAGAAACCTTTCTAGGTGGGCTGTTCATTGCCTGTTGATGGTGCTGGATGACAACACTGACAACAGATGGCGCGCACTGGTAAAAACATTCAGCATTTAAAAATTAATTTGTTAACATGAAGCAAATAATAGCATTTTTTTTACCCTAACTATCCTTGTAGAGCGCTAATTTTGGACGTGGTCTAAGTTGGTCGTGAATGCTGCTTGAGCCCATCACCAAGAGTTTAAGGCCAGCAGAACCACAGACACTGGGACCAGTGAATGGAACAGTCTTGTAGCACGAACAAACAACTGCCCAAAGATTGTCTGGGTCACTGTGTCTTTCTTTCTCTCATTTTAGTCTAACGAGAGTATTTCATATTGGTTTGTGACAGGCTAAGACAGCGCTGTGTGCACAACGGTGTAGTTACTTGAAAGGCGAAAGTATTATTTGAGCCTACAAAATGACTCGTACGCTATTTATTTCGCTGGTACAAATTGTAACTGGGGTAGCACGTGTTAAATATTTATAAAAAATGGTGGATTTTTTAAAAAGTGTGTAGGCAGGGGGTTGTAACAGGTTTGGGTGTTTGCTTGTTTTTTCAAGTAGTTCAATGGATACGAAGAGAAGCTTATTTTGACAGAGTGTGTGTTCACAACTGCAAAGTGAATTTATTCCCCGTTGCACCAATGCGGGGGGAATTCTGAGCAGAATCACTGAGCTTTGTCTGCTTAATTACTGTTGAAAATTATTGACTACGTTTTCCACTGAGAGAATGTTTAGATAATGGAAGGATTAGGATGATGCACTGAAGAAATTAAGATTTTATTATTATTATTATTATTATTATTAATAGAACAAACTCTGCAAAGGTCTCTTTCTCTGATGGTGTTTTTTCTTTTGCACCTTCCTACGGGAAGGCTGGTCTAGTGAATATGTTCCAGCTCATGCATCTGCTATCCTATAATGTGTAGAATTTTTATATTTTTATTTTTATATTTTTATTTTTATATTTTTATTTTTATATTTTTATTTTTATATTTTTATTTTTATATTTTTATTTTTATATTTTTATTTTCATATTTTTATTTTTATATTTTTATTTTTATATTTTTATTTTTATATTTTTATTTTTATATTTTTATTTTTATATTTTTATTTTTATATTTTTTATTTTATTTTTATATTTTATTTTTTATTTTATTTTTTTAGTTTATTTCCCATTGCAGTTATGCATTTAAAAAAAATGCTTATATGCAGCCTGTCCCAGTATCCACAAAATCCACCCCGGCATCTCTCGGACACTCCTTAACACACTCTTCAAAAATATCCACATTTTTAAATAATAGCATTTGTCCTTTCCTGTCCTAAATTCACCTGTGCGAGTGAACTAAATGCATCTATTTAGACAGTGAAGGATCTGTTTGCAATCGAATATTACCTAGTGGTGGGGTGAAAGAATGGGGACCTCCCCAAGTAGCTTCTGTGGGGAATTGAAGATTAATACACTGTTCCATTTTCTTTTTGATACGGAAGTCCATGTTTATTTGGGAGGCAGAGGGGTAAATTTAATCTTCAGAAAATAAATTTCAATGTAATCCTATCTCTAACCTTGCTTCTAAAGAAAATACCAGCTGCCCTGTAGGCTGTACAGTGATCGTTTAGTGGAGTGTGAGCGTAATTATGCAAGAAACAATTGATTTATGAATTTCTATACCTCTGACCTGCATCTTGTTGTAATCCTCTCTTAAAGCATCACATTTAAGCTCTTTGCTGCCTTTAAGATTGCCTAGAATGTCTTTGTAAAAAATAGACCAGCAGAGAAGAGCCATCAAAGGACTTTACTCCTTTCAATTCATATTCGCTGTAAAGCAGTTTACACCGTATCGTATCCTTTTCTAAACTTCTTCCGTTTCATTAGCTGTTGTCATTCTTAGTTCTGGGTGCTCGTCTCTGATGTTATCAGGATCACAAGGTTGCCTGAACAGGAGCATCTTTTACTTTGTCAAGTCGAGATGATATTTATTGATGTCATGGACGTTCATAGATCATCTTTCGTGTGGAGAGCTCTTCCATGTAGGGAATATTTCACACAGAAAAATTGACTACCCGATTGATATTCTGCTCTTGTAGACCACATCATTGTTTATTCTTGAATAAATTTTCATTTATTCAAAATAGACAAAGATGGTGAAGGGGCTGGAGCACAAGCCCTGTGAGGAGCGACTGAGGGAGCTGAGGTTGTTTAGCCTGGAGAGGAGGAGGCTCAGGGGAGACCTTATTGCTCTCCACAACTGCCTGAAAGGAGGCTGTAGTCAGGCAGGGGTTGGTCTCTTCTCTCAGGTGACCGGTGACAGAACAAGAGGACACGGTCTCAAGCTTCACCAAGGGAGGTTTAGGCTTGACATTAGGAAGACAAGACGTTCTTTACTGAGAGGGTGATTGGTCATTGGAATGCGCTGCCCGGGAAGGTGATGGAGGTGTTTAAAAGGAGATTGGATGAGGCACTTAGTGCCATGGTTTAGATGATGAGTAGGGGCTGATGTTGGGTCATAGGTTGGACACGATGATCTCAAAGGTCTTTTCCAGCCTTGTGATACTGTGATTATTGATATTGGGTTGGGTGGGGTTTAGATATTGCTGTGTATAAATGCTCAGTGAGATAAAGTGGTGGACCTGGGAACAAAAGACAGTGAGATCTGTGACTACCAGTTGCCTTTGTTACTGGTTTACTCCACATGTTTAGATCTTCTCTTTAGAGAGTGGCCACGTAGGAGAGAGAGCTCTTCGTTGTTGGTGTTCAAAGCTCGTCATACAAGAGCGACATTGTTGGTGATGGCATTCTCTGGAGCTTTAACCGGTGTGAGTCCAGGCTGTGAAGCACATTGAATGTAAGCCCCAAAATGCTTTTGTTGGAGGGAGCAGCAATGTGTCTGCTGTGGTCGCAGTGGTGGGGGCTGGAGAGAAGACACAGCGCGCTGTTTTTTGTCTTGGAGCCCTGAGTGGTTTATGTTGAAGCATATTGCGTTGCTGTAGAAAGCCGTGAAATAACACCTTAACCAGCTAGGAGAAAGGAATGAAACCTCTTAGCTATGCGGATGGAGGTGATGTTTGCTGTCATGTATGAATATTTAGCGTTTTAAACGTACCCAGAAGTGCCTGGGTTAACCAGCTGCATGTTCCTTCAGTTATAGCTGCAAACTGGCCCATCCATTTCTCCTCTAAATACTGACCAACTCAGGAGCATTGCATTTCTTTTGTGTTGGCTGCCTTTCGCTGGAAACTAACTAGGAATGGTGTCATCCCTGGAGGGAAAGGCTAGGTGTCAATGTTTCTTACCTGCTGTCCTTGTCTCTTCTTGGTGGTGTTTGGTCTTTTTCACTGAGTGGTTCACACAGGGTTGTGTTATGTGAGGAACATGAAAAGCGGTGAGATAAGGTATGTGGCTGATAATGTTTCAAGACATTGAAATGCAATCTGTTGGACACTACTAGTAATTATTTTATCTGGAGAAGTTGTCTACCATGATTTTTTCTTGTTTCTGTCTCCAGCTTGCTCTTCAGTTGTAATTTTCTCTGTCTTGTAACACTGGATTGTTCTAAAAAAAACCTATGTACTATGGAAAAAGTACATAGTTGAAAAAGCTGGATATTCACAAAAATCTTCTTCCTTTTAGGCAATTCAAGACTATTTCATGCATCAGACCCAAAAAACAGGTTCAGCTTGAGATAGTTCAGGCTTCCTAGTTCAAGCTTCCAGTTTAGGCTCCTTTTTAAAGACATAGGATCTATGAGTTCGCGTTATTTTGTAAATTATTTGTCACATTGTCTCAAAGCGCTCAACATCACTTCCAGCCCACTGCCTAGTTTTAACCAAATGATAATGTATGAATTATAAGAAGTTAAAGTTCTGAGCCTTTTCCTTGAAAGTTGGGAATGAGTAGAGGACAGTCATTGAAATCGCTGGCTGTCCCGAGGGACAGTTTTCCTTGCATTTGGCTTATTGAATCACCAGTTGCCAGTGATGTAGCTTGGAACCAGCCACAGTTTATACAGAATCATGGAATGGTTTGAGGTGGAAGGGACCTCGAAGCCCATCCAGACCCACACCCTGCCATGGGCAGGGACACCTCCCACTGGGTCAGGGGGCTCCAAGCCCCATCCAACCTGGCCTGCAACACCTCCAGGGATGGGGCAGCCACCACTGCTCTGGGCAACCTGGGCCAGGGCCTCCCCACCCTCACAGGAAAACATTTCTTCCTAGTATCTCATCTAAATCTCCTCTGTTTCAGCTTAAAACCATTCCCCCTTGTCCTATCTCTGTACTCCCTGATAAAGAGCCCCTCCTACATTTTCTTGTAGGCCCCCTTTAAGTATCTCTTTCTATAATCTCTTTTAACCTATTTAAAAGGATTTGTGCAGGAAAGTGCTTGGGAAGATTTGAAGGAAAAGAGGAACATAAGGGTTTGCAGTGAAAGATCACAGAAAATATGTGGAAAGATTGGGTTGAAACAGGAGGGACACAAATTTGTGCCTGCAAGCCAGCCTTGCTAGTTTGACTGCTCATGGAACATCCTTCTTAACGCTTTGCCACTGACAACAAAAATAGTCTTTTCCTGTTTTGAAAAATGCGATCACATTTAATACCAAGTACACATGTGATTATTGAAAGTATTGACACAAATGAAATAGGTATCTGTTTTACTGATTATAAAAATTCACCTTCTCCAGCTTGTTTACAAAGCCCAGATGAGACGCTGGAGTCATCTCCCTACTGCCAAAAGCTGCAGTGGGAGCACAGAGGTAATTTCATCAAATTATTCACAGCAGAATAAGTTTGGCTGAATAATATCAGACTAAAACTATCAAACAAACCCGCTAGAACTCTGGTGTCTGACTGTTTAACGACCTTTTCTACAGTCGTTTGGCGTATGTATAAAATATTGAAGAAGGTTAAAAGAAATAGAGACTCTGTGACTGAAATTCTAGTTCTTTATAAGCTATTGAGAATTTCAATGTTATTGTTTTGTAATCGTGCTGTAGTTTAACCCACTGAGGTGCTAAAGGTAGTGAAGATGAGGGACTGCTCTGCTGATTTCACGATTCTTTTGTTATTATTTAATATTTCTGTAAAATCTTGGAGTTAAATAATCTTCAGATCTCCGATCAATATTTTTATTTTTGCAATATAAATCGTTTTGGTACCAGTTTTTGTAACCGTGCCTTTTAAACAAAGCTGCTATAAACAGTCATTTACAGGTTGTGTTTCTGAGACCGCTTTAAAAAATGTGTCGTATATATTTGCTCTTGCTCTAAGTGTTAAATATCATTGCACATAACGATGCGAACAGATGGTAATCTGCATAAACTGTTTATCATTTTACACATTTATCACTTTACACTAGTGAAGTGTGCATGTGTTTGATTAATATTAACTTCTGATTTATTTGGAGGTCTCTATTTTTTGTCAGCACTTGAGGAGGTATTCTAGCCAATACTGGCTTCCAGCCTTAACGTCTAATTCTAGTAAAGATAGAGTAGATGGATTCTGCAGTTCTTAATTGCATGAACTTTTTTGCTGTGAAAAAGAATTACCTTGTTGACTTTTTAAATACTGAAAGTAATTTGGAAGTAAATGGATAACCCTGCTAAAATGTCTTAAATTAAATTTATATGCCAATTGTCCAGCTAAATAAATACTGTACCTTGGAATTTAATACCAGGTGCTAAGAAGGTCTAAAATAAAATCAAACCAGCAACAGTCCTATTCAAATTTATATTCTTTTATATCCTCCACCTACAGAATGAGCAAACTTCGTATTTGCCTGCTCAACAGTGCTGGATGTTTAGCATGTGTTACACCTACATCACTTTATATGAAACTAAAAAAGCAACTAAAAAAGCGTCTCAAAAAACATCACAAGCTTTTAGACACAGCACACAGACCATACTTTGAGACTTCTGACTGCAGCATTGTATTAAGAATATGATTTAACAAGGTGTTATTCCATCATAATGTGTTTTGTCTCAGCTGAAGCCTGAAAAAAACAGGCAAGATTTTCCTTTGGTACCGTGGATGGAAAAATGATTTCAAGTTTGATCGGATCTGCCTGCGCTTGTTCTGCTAAATGACAGTAATATTTAATGAGAGATTGTGCTCTAAACTGTAAATTCTTTAGAGCGTGAGATGCCCAGCCTGTTAGAATACATAGAAGAGGCTAAAAACACTTACTTTGAAAGTGACTGTTCATTTTGGAAGGCACTGAGTGATCTTCATGAAATATAACTGAGTCAGTTGAATTTTGGAAAGAGATCAAATTCCCAGCATGTATTCTGGCAGCATCTCTTCTTCACTGATTCCATTCCTCAATATCTTTTATGTGCAAATAGCATATGCAGCTCTTCAGTCTTATATGCTGCTACCATTCAGAGTTCAGATGACTTTCAGTGCCTTCTTGTGGCTGGATAAATTACTCTTATCAATGCTTATTTGTGGGGTTTTATGCCTATGCTTTCTTCAATGTCTATTAATTAATTTATAGAAAGACTTATACAGCAATAAGTGATGATGTAGCACTAAGAATTAGCCAGAGAGCGTACATTTTGTGGTTCAATGTGGCAGTGCAGTTTAAAGTTTAATTGACATGACCATAACAGCTGGTGAGGGCTTCATTGGGTTGACTCATCTTTCTCCATGAAGACTCTTTTGGGCTGCTATGGCCTGATTGCCTTTGCTTCCAAGACATCAGATCCTTCCAGAAACTCCTAGAATGAAGACGAGGAGAGTGCATATAATAAAAGAATGTGTCTTTTAACTGGAGAGTTTACTTCAGGAGTGAATTTCTTTGTTCCTGAATGATCTGAAAAGAAAAGCTTCTTAATATCTCATTGGTTGTGTTAGAGAGGATAAAATGCAGAGAGCGCTTTGTGGATAATGCAGTAATGAAAAATGACTATCGTTTAAGAAAATACTTTTACTGTATGAAATGCAGAGTTGAGCCCACTAATTGTTGGAAATAAAATACGTAATGAGTTCACTCATATCTTTCTCTTTTTAACTTTTTTATTTTTTAAAGTGGCAATTATAAGGAAATTATATTGCATGTAATGAATATAATTATATTGCATATTTCATGAAGAGCTAGCTTTGTTTTCCTGTTATCTTGTCAGCTAAATGCCATTTCTTAAATAGGTATTTTTATTAAAAGACAGTAATTAGAAATTCTGTATCTTCCTATTCTTTCCACCTTCTGTTTTTAAGACTGAAAGAACAGAAATTTTCTGCTTTTTTGTCTAAAAGACTGTTTTCTTTCTTTGCAGGTTAATAATGAGAATGTAGTCAAAGTTGGCCACAGGCAGGTGGTGAACATGATTCGACAAGGGGGCAATCACCTAGTTCTTAAGGTTGTCACAGTAACCAGGAATCTTGATCCTGATGACACAGCTAGAAAGAAAGGTACGTTTTTCTCTTTTCCTAATGGGGTCCATTTGGTCTTGCACCACAGAAAACAGTATGGATGTGAAATTACTGTTCTATAAATTGTGATTCATAGATCTCACTTTCAAAATTTTAAATGCTCTTTTTTATTTAATTTAGAGAATTTAATTCTGTCGATTTATGCGTTAATAACTGACAAAAAATATTTTCTTGTGCTTGCCATAATATTTTGTCTTTATAAATCTTTATACATTTATATGTTTTAAGGTCTCATAAAATTTCTTGTGGTGGTAAAAGAGAAGAAGCACAAAGAACAGATTATTTTTTATTGATTAATCCCAAACGTGCTTGAGATGAGGTTAATTTGACTCCTCTTGAAATCTTTGAGAACTTATGATTTTGCAGAAAAAGTTTTAGAAAAGAGGTCTGTAAGAATAAGAAAAGTAAGCAATATGTTTAGACTGAAGTTCTGGTAGAAACAAAATATATTTTAATGGGACAATTACTTAAATTAATTCAAAGTAGAGAGATTGTTCCAGCTGGGGAAAATCCTTCTCCCTCTCTTAAGCAGAAAACATGCACAGCTTCTTTTTCCGCCACTTGGCTGTTAGCAAGAAAGCAGCTTCTCCAGGAGGTCTGTACAGCGTCAGGGGCCACAAAGACTTTGGGAGAGAATTGCCTGAGTACAAGCAGGGCAAGTTCTTTTCCTAGGCTGAAAAATAATTCTTAATATTAATTTTAATAGAGATTATGGGTTAACCTTTATCATAAGATTGGGCTACTGCCTCAATGCCAATCTATTTCCCACCAAGCTACCCTCAAAAAACCCAACACCAAAACTTCACCAAAAGAAAAAGACCCCCCAAAAATTATTTCCTTCACCTCAGATACCCCTGAGTTTGCTCAAGTAAAAGCTACTCTGGGAAGTCATTAGGCCCTCATAATTCCCATTAAGCAGAAAAGATCTCTGCTGCAAACTAGTGTTCAATTCAGCAGCAGCACATCTTTGAAAATCGCTGTTCCACCAGTTTGTTGAGTAGTTATTTGCAGCCGCCTGGCGCTGGCACACGAGGGCTCTTCTCTGTCCAAGTAGAATTTTCTGTCTATGCTGCGAGTGTTCTTACTATCTACTGCTTTTTAAATAAATCAAATCAATCAATCAATCAAATAGGGGAAAGGGTAAATACTGTCCAAACATGGTTCTGCATTATTTTTCGCTCAATACGGTTACTATTCACCCAGTTAAACAAAAGTTTCACCCCTGCCTTTTGGGATGTGTCACATTGCCCTTAAATAAGAATCTCATTGTGTACAACCCAAAGGGAAGTAGCTTCTGGAAAATCAAACCCAGTTCTTTGTCAACTTTCAGAGCTTTCTATTAATAACGCGTCGTTTGCCAAAAACATTCCCTTTTGAATCTTGTCCGTTTTTGGAGGCACATCGGTAGCCTTTCCTGTTACCTCGCAATTACCATTGTACCTTGGGAAAGGCGTGGAAGGATTTTCTTGCCGTCTTGGCGAGGCCAGTGGCAGATCCCCACCTCACTCAACAATCCAGTGTTTTGTGCAGTTTTTGACAGATTTGTCATCACTTCTCTTGCTGGGCAAGGGCAGAGCCCAGACTGGAGTTAATGGTGTCCAGTACTTTGGCTCTGGCAGAGTTCAAGGCTCTATGAGAAGATGATGGAGCTTAACAGGGAGAGGACAAAGCTGGCACGGTGGATATAGGTGACAGGGGAAGAACATTGCCTGCTTCTCTCCTCCATCACCCATTCTTTGGTCAAAATGGTGCAACCTGGTGTACAGTATTGACCAAAGCACTCAAAAATCTTTAATTTTTCCTAGTGTCCCAGAACCATTTCTATTTACTGGAAATCAACTTTTATATCAACATTGGCATAATCTTTTCTGACCTTATGCTCCTTTTTGACTGCCAGAAACATTTATTATCAGAATACCATGCACATGCTGGGTTTTAGTTTCTGTGCTAGCTGATTGCCTTAATATTTTCAGATGTTATTTATTCTGAGGATCACCTGTTTTCCCTAGTCTCACCATAACTATTGTGATAAATTTCAATCTTCTGTCTTGTATTTCTCACATTTAACAGTTTCTTCAAAGATGAAATTAATCTGGCAGAGATTTGCTGGTCTCCGGGAGATTTTTTTTAGCTATGTATATTTCTTAGAAGGAGGGGAACAACTGCTGTGAAGCACTTTCTAGAGAAAGTCTTTTTCCTATTGAAAAATCAAAGTGCACAGTTATTTAGCTTTAAATGTTTCTATGTATCCCATTACATAAAAGCTTGCTGATGTGTCAAACAACCTACGCTAAAAGTAGAAATGGTATAGAAATTCGGTACATGAAAAGCATCTCAGGGGTTTTTCCTCCGCATGTATGTATTTAATATTAACCTTATTTAATGTGGCATATTCTTTTAAATAAATGTTGTGTACGTGAACGCGGTGTTTCAGAGGTGTGTATTACTTACATTGTATATCCTTCTGTTTAATGCAAAGCCCCACCACCTCCTAAGCGAGCTCCAACCACTGCACTGACCTTGCGGTCTAAGTCAATGACCTCAGAGCTTGAAGAGCTTGGTAAGAAAGTGTTTTTGACAAGCATGCTGGCGTAATAGAAATGTAAATATATATATATGTATATATGTTAAATTGAGTACAAGGAATGGCACTGTGTACAGTGTATAGAACAGAAAAGGTTTTAAGAATGCTGCATCTTTGGAGAGTTCAAATATGCATGTTTCGCATGAATAATTTTGTTTAAAGTTGTGCCTTTACTGCTACGCAAGAGAATGTTGATACATTTTATGCATTATCAAAGTTCGGCACATCTACTAAAAAGTAATGCCGTATCATATTTTGTTAGCTTTGCTTTCTAAGTTTTCAGTTCATCTAATATTGTTTTGTTTTGAATTTCTGTGGCCTCTCATTAGTGGATAAAGGTAAGCTGCCAGAAGCTGTTGTTAAAAAGCTGACAGTGTTAAAGCAGCTTCAACTTCAACTTGTTTTCATTAGACTCTGATCTGAAAAAGTGCATATTATGATATCACTTTGACTTCTGTGCATGATGTAAACTTAATTTTTTTTCATTATTGGGAATAAAAATATTGAGCATTCAGTATTTCATTTGCTAATTTTAAGAACTGTGATTGTAGATTCCTTTGCTTGATCATCGACATTTTAGAGATTCATAATTCTTTGGAAATTTTGCTTTCTTTTTATAGAAATGAGGAGGGCAATAGTTCTTTTTTTTCTGGTTTTAGTTTGCTAGGTGATTAAAAAGTAGAATTTCTACAGCTAGACTAATAAATACATTATGAATGGACCATATACACAAAGAAAAAAAGCCCAGTGCATATTTATATATCACTGTTACACTAGAACAGTGTGTTTAGCAAGCGATAATTGGGTATAAAATCAAATCCTCGTTGCAGAGTATTAGAGTCTATCATACAATAAACCCATTTTCCATGTAACCCTACATTGATTTAAGTACTTACATTTTGTAATCATTTTTATTTCTGGCATGAACTCATATGAAGGTCAACTGGAAGGAATCAAAGCCTTGTGGCCACTTTTTTTGTTTCCCTAGAAGTCGATGTTTTCTGGGACAGATGGACCCCATCCATCCTTTAGTGAGTCAGGTCCTGTAGTTTCAGTAGGAGTTCTTGCCAAAAAAAAGGGGTGCTGACTGTCTTCTCTATGGTATAACAACCAACTGAAGACCAAAATGAAACAGCCTGATTATTTAGCTCTAACAGATCTCAGAAAAGTTGATTTTTATGTGCCAGGAAGTTTAGGAATCTGACTAAAGGTTTCAACAGTGATGAAATATTATGGAGCATTCCAGGATTAAAATGTAAAATAGTGTTTCTGCATCCACTTTTTGGGTTTCAGTGTTTTGATTTTTTTTTTTCCCTTTCATGGAGTGCTGAGAACTTGGCAGACTTCACTGAGATTTATCTACAAACTTCCCAAGGGGGTGGAAATACGGAGGCACCGTTTTCCCCTCTTCGTTATCCCCTTCTGCAAATCCCTTTCAAACTGAGAGTGTTCTGTTTCTCTTACTTTTCAATCTTAGGTAGCGGATACGGTTCTTAAAGCAGAGAGAAGCAGCACTCTTTTCTAGGCTAAATAGGTTATTCATAGCCAAGTCACCTCTGCAAGGAAGACCATCCTATTTCAGCCTTCTCACCCCCCCGTTCAGGGCGTAGTACTTAATCGACTGTTTGTTCTCATCAGCTGGCAGAAACCACTGCAATTCTTCTGACTAGCAGCCATGGGACGTGTTTGAATCTTGAGGCACGTTTCCCATCCATATCTTTATCCCGATGGGGGAAATATTACGGTGGCAAGGCTTTACTGTTCTGAAGCAGCGTCCTGTTCCACAAGTGTATGTCCCCTACCGAAGCTGCAGTAATAACCAGAGCATGGCAGAAATTTATTTTCTTCCTAAACAAGACTGTAAACACCAGTGCCACGATAGTCTGAACGTTTGCCACCCTAGCAAACAACGATTACTGTTAAAAAAAATACCAGTGGGCTACCTATTTTAATAGTTGTCCTGTCAAAGGGCTGTTATCAGAATGAACAAGAATTCTTAAACTGCACAACTGAACAAGCTTCCAAAGAGAAAGCTTCCACTATCATCGGTTAAAAGTTGTCTTCTGACGTAAAACACAGATTGTATGTGTGCATTTATATATAATTTATATATCTTTATATGTATACGTGTATATATTGGACATCCGTATGAATTATGAGAACACCCACATTTTTATAACCATTAAACTCTCTAATGAATAAGCGTTTGTTTCATAAAGTATATGTGCAAACTAACTAGGACGTATGCATAGATGAACACTGTGGATGTTCTCATCAATATATATGTGTAATCTTTATTCTGAACTGAAGAAGTTCAGGGTCTCAATAATGTCTCGTGGCAAAGAATTCCACAGGCGAATTATGTGCTGTGTACAAATGTATTTTCCTTTTTATTGATTTTAAATGTGATGCCTTTAATTTTATTGCCTGTCCCTTGTTATGTAATAGAAGAAAAAGAGAAATAGAAATTCCCCATTTGTTTTCTCTTAGGGTATATACTTCTGTAATTTGTCCTGCATAAGTTTAACATCATTTTTAAAAAAACAAGTATATGTCTTGCAGTCTTTATAGCAGCTTCCTTTGCCTGGCTCTGAACATTACTTATGGTTTTATTGACATGGTTTTAGCTACTCTGGTCTCCATGATACTGAGCAAACCACCTCAGTTGCTGTCTTTCAAACAAGTTAATCCAAAATATGGCAGATAACGTGTGTTAATGATTCCTTTCCGCTTCAGTCTGCAAAGATTTGAAAATACCCTATTATCAGAGTTTGAAAGCCCTGGTATCAATAAGTTGCCCCGATTACTGCGTTTAAAAAAATAACATGGAAAAATATTATACGTGTATCCCTAATATCTGCAGAGGAGCTGTTTGTTGTAGTTAGGGTGTAACACCTGATAAGCTGTGCTTTTGCCGAGCTGTTTATCTACTGTAGTTTGATAGAGTAGCAGGGAGAGACTAACTTCTTAGATGGAAGGAAAATGTTAGACAAGGATTTAGCATATAAGAATTACCTTCAGAATTGATTCACAGTTCATTCCCTTTCTATTTCCAAGCTTCAGTACGGAAGAAGAAGGGTAAGGGGAAGCATTTTGTCTCTTGTTTAACCCGTTTCTCACCTTTCCATAGTGAAGGTTAATAACATAATGTAAATGTTGGCATACGGTCCAGTTTATTTTATGGTGTCAAATGTACATTAATTACTGTATATGTTTTTTAGTTATTTAGTTAAAAAATTGCAAACACACTAAGAACTCAAACAGAAGACCACATTTGAAAATATTCCCCACATTTCTTCCTTTTGTCTCCTTTCCTTCATCTTCCCTTTTTTTTCCTTCTTTGTATCCAACTCTTTTGCAAACCCTTCCATTCCATCTCCTCACAGTTGCTGTGCTAACTGGCAGCCACAGAGAATATGTGGACAGTAACATATCCTCAGTGTAGTCCTATGTTAGTGATTTCGCTTGTCTTCTTAATGGCCAAATGTTACTCCCATAACCACACTGTCTCTGTCTCAGGAAATAGGGGTCTTGCACACAACACTTTGACCTGGAGAAATGCTGCTCTGCACAATTTTAAGTTTGCAATATAACATCTTCCACGCTGTCCCCGTATGCATGGAGTGCCCTCCCTGAACTGATTTGTGAGGCCTTCTCCTTGAAATCTCTCCTAAAGACCCACTTCCCCCATGATCCCTATTAAGCGATCACCGGAGTAACGCTGGCGAGGCAGGGGGGTAGGTAGAAATAGTGGTGCTATTTTAGTAGCTTTTATAAATGTAACCATATATCTGTGTATACAAAGTTTGTTTGTGTTTAGCTGTATTTTTCCATACTCCTCTATGTCATTTTTGCTTTCTTAGATTGTGAGCTCTTCTGAGCAGGGACTGTGTCGTTTACACGTGTTCGTGGCATCTGGCCCAAGGAAGCGTCTCAAGCCTCCGCGAGCCCCTGGGTGATAGCTTGATAAAACAGTCCTGCTCTTCAACAAAGTTGAGCGTCACGGGAAGGAAAGCCAGGCTGTAGGCAGTGTCTTCTCTCAACAGGGAAGCTTTTGCTTTTTAACGTTAAACAGGACAAAATCAGGTTGTTTTCCGTTATTTCTCTGCTCTTTCCTGACCTCTTTTCAGGTCAGTAACAGAGATTCCAGCTAGTGATATTTTCTGTTCTCGATTCAGGGAATAGGACAGAATAAACCCCCTTGCTACTGGTGGTTTTTTCTGAAAAATACGTTTTGGCAGTGTATAAAAAACCTCTACGTTGTTGTTGTAGAATCTTCTGTCCACCAAAAATTCAGTTTCCTGGGTCGTAAATGAGGGAGGCAGTGATGAAAATAATGGCTTTTGTGGTTCCATTTGACTGGTTTTGCTGGTTGTCTTTTCAGAGGGGTTCTGGTTCATGGGGAGGGCAGGAGAAGGGAAGGACATAGGCTGCATTTTTTATGTTCAGGATAGAAGGTGTAGCACTTTTGTCTTAAGATAGAGGTAATAAAATCTTTATTACCTCTATCAGTATCACCATCTTACTGCCGTTACATAGCATAAATTACTAAAATGCAAATTGTACTTCATCGCTGCCATTGACTTTCTGCTTACGGTAGTCACTTGACTTAAAGAGAGCATCCAACTTCAAAATGTGTGTTTAGAAGGGAAGTGTTTTCAATAGTACAACTACTTTCTGGATTTTGTGGGATATCAGGGAGAGGGAAGACGCTTCCTTTTTTCTTTTGCGACTTGTAAGTTTTCAAATTAACAGTTGTAGGAGCAACTTCTGGAGGCAGTATTTAGAACATAATTCGAGGTAATGTGTAGCTAGCTCTTTAATACTAAAGAATAACAAAAACATTCATGCAGCAAATGAAAATGAAGATTTAAAACCAGTCTAAAACCAAAACATTGAAAGAAAATTTATGAAACTCCTGATGCATTTTTTTCAGTCATGATTTTCATCATCATTACAGAAAATGGGTATCATTAGGGTTTCAAAATTAATATTTTAAAATAATACGTTTAACTCTTTTCATTAAAAAGTTGATCTGGCTCATGGAAAACTTCTTTTTAAAGGGCTATTCCTTCAGTATTTGTTTCAACCTGTTGATAACTTCTTGTGGATGGAGAAGTTTAAAATTATATGATCCTTAAGGAACACAACCATAAACTGTGATCAGTACACATCGAGATACGTGATTTAAGTTTCATGCTCCTAAGTTGTTTTTTTTTTCACTGCCAGGAAATGGATTTTATTTAGGGAGTAACTTGGGATTTTCAGTGAAAGCTAAAGTGGACAGTGTTTAATTTTAAAAAGCTAATATAAAAATCTTGTAAGTTAAAGTATAAAATTAAGAATAGAAAGGCTAAATTTTTGTAGGGAAATGGAGTGACAAGGTAAATAACTCTTCTGCATTAGTAAATATTACTTTTACAGTGTCATGGGAGTGTCAGTTGTGAGCTAGGGGTGGTGGTTGGTTTGTTCTTAGATTTGATATGGTAATCAATATAAAATAATCCTTCTATATGTGTTGATACCGAACTTTGGGGGTTGATGTGGGCGACTGTACCAAATACAAATGTAGGATTTTCCTCCTTTGAATAGTTCAGGCGCTAGCACCACCTCTCAGATGCAGAGTAACTGTGATGTTGTCAGCACAGAATGTTGTTACCTGGCATCGAGTCTTAGTGGCATTTGAATAGAAAAAATATCAGTTGATGGCATTCAAAAGAAATATTATTAGCTCTGTCTGCAATAAGCATTCACGCTTCATCCCATTCCTGTTGTCCATTGTTTCAAAGGTGGCACATTCTAATGACATCTGAAACAATGAAATTGCAGAGCAAATATATATAAATGAATGCCAAACAGCGGATTATCGTACAGTGTTATGTAATGTTTGAAGAAACCACTCGCAAAGACGTCTGGGTTCAAAAATCATTTTTTTATTTCACTGTGGTGGAGTTGATGATGGAGATTTGTCTGCAGGAAACGATGGAAATACCATCAAAGCAACTTTCACAGCACTCACAATGTCGACTCCTTTGATAGTTTCCAGCATCTACAGTGCTTCTATGTAGGAAGAAGATTTTCTGATCTTCGCCAGCCACCATATTTTAGAAGATGAGAGCAAAAGGCATCACGCTTAATGAAGAATTCTTGAAGGGTATCCTTGTAAGTAATTGATTTGCATTACGTATTTGAAATTCTAATAAGATAACAACACAATAACAAAATAAAGGTTGCCATCGGGTCGTCATTTTTCCCTAAGCGTAACGCACTGACTCTGACTGGAATTTGTGAAGTATATCCATGAAAAAATATGCCCCCCGTATTTTTGCTTATATAGCAAGTTTACAGGTTTTATGACCTGCAGTCTGACTTGTGGGGAGTCCACAGCAGTTTAAGAAGGTGTAGGACTAGGAACAAGTATATGCTTTTTAAAAGCCTTTGTAAGAGGAAATTATTGAAAGCTGGCAAGTTTCAAGGAGAACAATGTTTTGTTTTCCACTGTAAAAAAAGAAACACCTAGCAGGCAGTGTACTGATCAGCAATTTTTGCCACAGATTCTTAAATTATCAGGTAAATCTCAGCACTGAACAGTTCTTCAAACCAAAGTTTATGTTACTTGAGGGATGCAGCTTTAACATTTTGAAAACATTAAGTATCCTGAGCAGAGGTCAGTTGAGTCTCTGTGTGAGTGTTCTCCTTGTTTACGCTAGGATTATTTTGAATTTATCGGCTTATGCTTCGGTATTAGCGCCCTTTCATGATACTTGTTTTTCTTTACTACAGGACAGTAAATGAAAAGGTTTTCAAAACCTTTCTCCGTCAGCCAAACAAGACAGTGGTATAAAAGAAGTTGGAAAAGGAATTGTAAGTGTTAAAGTGGGGTTTGTAGCATTTGGAAACAGACCAAGTAAATACATTGGCATATGTGAGTGTCGCTTGCGATACTCGGATATTATTAATTGACTATCTAACCACATATTCAAAATCACGAGTGCCTGAGGAACAGTAAAAATTGCATGTGTTTCCCAACATGGTACAGTTAGGTCAGTGGAAAAGTTTTTCACCACTTTTAATGTGTTCTCTCTCTTTTTCAGGAGCCAGGGAGATGAAGGACTTATCTCCCTCATCTCAAAACTCCCTTTGCTGCTATTTCTCTTTTTTATTTTTCTTCAAATGTTCATAAACCCATGTTACTTAATTTCTAATATAATTAAAAAATAAATGTTTTTTAGCTAATTCATCATAGTTTGTTTGGTTTTTCCCCTTGGTGTGGAAGCATGAGAGTAAGCGTAAGAACAGAAAAGGCTGCAAGTGTCTTAGGTCCTCCACCTTTCTTTTTGGTTTCTTTTGGTTGCTTGTCTTTCTTTTGTGACTAGGCCAAATTTTCAAATGCTGTCTCTTAAACAGAACATCAAATTGCCACTTAAATTCCACCTGGCTTGCAGGGTAGGAGTGGGTATTGACTATATTCTCTGCTTTGTTTTTGTTCTTGAACAGAAACCACTGTTAGACAATGACCATTCCTCTTTCAAGGTAGGCTGAATTGTAAGGCTCCAGGATTGCAGGTGCATTTTAAATGCCTGTATCATTATTTCATTAATTGAACATGCTGTTAAAGAGCTGGTACTTGAAAATTGTATCTGCAGAAAGAATTAGAACATAGCAGTTTTCTGCCTTCCTTAAAATTACTTTTGATGGTGTGATTATAATATGTAAACGTGACTTATATGTACTAGCGTGAAGGTATTTTCAGCCCTAGAAACACAAATAAGGCTTTCTTTTGAGAAAGTTTTGGTAGTTCTATATTGTGAATACATGCAAATCATTTTCATAAATGATGTAATGGTATTTGTAGATTATTAATGTGAAGTGATTAATTTTAGTCACTAAACAGTTTTTATGTTTTACTGATCTATTCTACATAATTTGTCCTTTTTTATTATTATTTTAGCGTATTTTGTAGAGTTTACAGTATTCCAGAGAACATACAAATATTTTTACTTGATTTTCGTAGAACGAAAGTGTTTCAAATGGCTCGTGTTTCTGACTGTATTGCAAAGCACTTCTGTTATTTCCTCATTATGCTAACTGCTGAGTAGTATTCTCTGCCTATTGTTTGCAGTGTGGTAAATATGTGATTTTTGGCACTGTGTTTTAAGCACAATCCTGAAAATTGTTCATTTGGGGTGGGACTGGAAGAAGTTAATTCCAGATTAAAATGTGCTTGTGGTGGCAGATTTATGAGGATTAGTCTAATTGTCTAAATGAAAACTCAAATGATTCCATTTCTGCGTATTTTTGAAACTATACATTTGCATGACAGAACTGTAGGCTGATCTTGTTGTTTCTTTCCTCTAAATATGATCGTAAACAACTAATTTGGATTTAAATCTTAACCTTTAATATTCTTACTCTGCAACTGTGCCTTAGCTAAGATTAGTCTTTAAATTCTTGGCAGTATGTTGAAGGCCTAGTTATACTTTAACGACGTGTGGTCTTTGACGACTTTTTATGTATATATTCCTATTTTAAATAGCTAAAAAGACAAGCATTAGTTTTCAGTGGGCATAGCAAATGTAAGAGAGATCCGTTTTTAACCCTCTGCAGCACAGAAGGTGTTTTCCCCAGAAGCACTAGCGATCTATTCATCAAGTACTATTGCTGCCGTGACAAACCATGTCGTCACATGAACTTCTCTAGTCCAATCAAGCTTTCTTTTGATATCAGTAGGATCTCATCTTTCTGCTACCACCCCATTAGTATTGGAAAGCTGTTGTAGAATTTAATTCTTCTGCTCCTTTAACAGCGTTGTCCAGATTCCCATACGTACTGTAGGCCCAAATTGTCCTTTAAATAGCTCCCCCCACCCGCAGACGTTCACCTGGAAGTTTTTATCAAGTTACTTCCTAACTATTCTTTGGCAAACAAAGCAGGACAAGGTCTTTTGCATATATATGTGTATGGGACGTGACAGAGTTCTACAAGGAATACAACGTAAATAAGCGCACCTGCTTATTTTAGACGCTTATTTTTTTCATACGTGCGTATAATTATACGCATAATCACTCCTGATCTTTATGTTAAAACCAAGCAACTTATAGTTAAAACAAAAGAAATTTAAAAAGTTAATCCGTAAGATAAAAGTAACACCGCAGCGGTATTTTTGTGTCGTTTAAACAAATCTCTGTGCATTTTTGATACGCACACGTAAAGACTGCCCCTTCCATTTTAGTCCTGCTTATGTAACTGGTTTTTGCAGATTATTGACAAGGCAACAAATTTTACCAGCTAATGGAAGAAATGAAACTAAACTTGCAAACTCATATTTAGGGAAGGCGGTGGAACAAAATACGTGCACGTGCACTACCTGATATTAAGGGCCCTGTGCCTAGACCTGTTGACACCAAGGAAGAATGAATGTCCTGTGTTCCCATCACTTTTCCAAAGGAAAAAAAAAAAACATGTGCCAAAATATTTGACTGTGGTTGACTGCAGATGCTAGAAAAGGTGGGTGATCCTACAGCAAATAGGTGCAATTGGCATTGTATGACGTTTCGCATAACTGATTGCGCCTGGTACAGTTTCTGTCTGTATCTATCTTAGGTATTTACAAGGCGTCTGTCACCTTGGTACCTAAGCAGTTTGAAAAATGCACCCACCCCAGGAGGCATGATGCAGATACAGGCAGAGGCCCAGGTCCAGAGCAGCAGAGGCAGGTCCCAGGAAGCTCCCCAACTGTGTTACCGCTGTTGTTGAGCTCCTGGCCCACTTGTTGTGGCCAAGGAACATCTCCACCTACCTGTCAGCAGGAAGACGGTACCCTGCCCCTCACGTCCAGCTCCACTGGTGGGGAATCTGAAAAGGAAAGATAATGGAAAAGGCAACGATCCAGTAGCAGAGGTGAAACAGAAATGGTGGGATTTCAAAAGAAGGGATTCTTAAAGAGCAGCACATCTCAGGGGAGGGATCAACTGCCAGTCCGAGTGGCAGGTAAGGCACAACACAGGCATAAGTCTCAAATGTTCTTCAGTGAACAAAAGTTAAGGAACTGCCTCCGATGTCTCTAAAGTTTGTCTATATCCAAAGCCCTGCTCTGTTCTTGGCCTCTGTCTCAGTCCTCTATCCCTACAGCTGAATCGACTGTGCAGTTCTCTGTGTATCTCCACCCAACAATCCTAACTGTGTCTGATAACAAACCGAAAGGACTCTCACTGGTAATGAATGTCGTGGTGCCAAGACACAGCACGGTGTAGCAGTGCTCCAAAATGACGGACACATTCATGAACCTAAAGGCTGGAATAGTCCTGGCTTCTGATCACCATGTTCAGAGCAGGATCAGGCAAACCCCTGCAGGCACAAAAGCTGGAGAAGTTCTCCTGTGGCCACCAGGAGCGATTGCTGGTCTAACACATCAGACCAAGCTCTGTATCAGCCTAGTGCAAACACTCGTACAGGCAGCTAGCTACGGGCTTTGCTGCAGAAACAGGGGACCTGTCGAACAGGAAAGACAGACAGACAGACAGGACTTTGCTGAAGGTTGCCTAGTTACTACTACACGGACCACTTTAATAACAGATCTCATTTTTTCTTAAAACACAACAGAATCAGTGAGGTCAACAAAAAAAGTGTTCAGAAACTTGAGTCCTATGTGACTCTTGGAAATAGCTGCACGGTACTCACAGTGATCAAATACTAAAGTTAAAGCGCAGTGGGTCGCTGACTTCCAGGCGTTCGTACTTCCTTTAGCCCATATGCACGCTCCTTTCCGATTCCCTTACTTGATCTTTTAAGGATCAAAATGGGAGTCCTGCCCTGTCAGAGCAAGGGACGTGAGGTTAGAAACATGAAGCAGGTTACAGCTGCCGCTTTATTGGTTGTTTTTACTAGGTATAGATATATCTATAAAAGACAGAAGTGACCTATTTTGCCTGTGAGTCTTCTGTATCACTGTGAGCCAAGTGCTGCATGTGGGAATGGTGTGTAGGGTGGAAACAACTAGAAAGATCAGAGAATCTGACCTCTTCCCTTTGTTTCGCACCTGAAGAAGCTAGCTGTGCTTCTTCGTACCAACTGTATTAAAAGCTTGCTTTTAAAAGGGAGAGAATTATTTTTAAAAGCCAGATGACAGCCTAAGACCAACGATGTTGATACCTACCGTGGTCCGCAGCCAGTTCTGGCTTGACAGGCTTAGTGCCCAGTCTTGTTTGGGGTTTGTTTCTGTTTGGAAGTCACCCCTTTGCCAAGGAAATGAGGTAAAGGCAGTTAGTTGAGGTGACTTTTTCAGCCAGCTTTAAACCTACTGCCGGCAGCTGCCGAAGGCAGTCAGCCTCTTCTCTGGCCGATAAGGACAGTTTCTGGCTGAACTAAGTTTTCCAGTGCCCCTACTCTAACCGGGAAACCTTTTCCACATCACCAGCCCGGCCACTGGTGCCATCACCTTACCAAGATCCGGTCTGGATCTTAGGGTGACATTTGGTCATCAAGGAATGGATTTATTGGGCAGAGACTGACACCTTCATCAAGTCTGTGTCAGCCGTTGACCTTCAGGCAGTTTTCCCACGCTCGCGCTGTAGTGAACAAGAGCTTCTGTAAGGCCATGCCTGTAACGCACCCTCGGTTTCCCCCCGCCCCACGTCAATGCTTCACAAAGCTTCCAGAAACTGGAGTTACTAGAGCTGTTGATGACTTTGTTACAAATAATAAGTTATGCATATTCCTCTTTTCCATCGCTAGTCAAATTAACAAACCTATCCTAAAACCTGTGAATGTATTCATTATTCATAAGTATTCGCCAATAGTTGCCACAATTTCCTGCCCGTGGGTTTTCACAGACTGTTTGCTTGTGCTCTTTGTCATTTGAGTTATTGGTCATCTATGCCAGATGTCGTTCTTTCAGCTCTGAAAGGCTGAAAATACTGATTGGGAGGCTAACGAGTGGTTAATTTTCGTAGAGAATTAGGAACTTTGCAAAAATTTATTATGCTTTTTTTAGAGAAACTTTTATTCGCAAGCGTCTGGCAAATGTGTAAACATGCACAAATGACAAAAGCGTTGAAATCCCCCTGAACACGAACAAGCCAAACTCAGTGATACTATTCACAGAAATATTCATAATTTAAGGTGGGAGTTGGAGGGGTTTTGATTTTGTTTTGCTTCACTTTTTGACTTTTAATTTAATCTTGTTCTATGGCTTACTAATTGCTAGATGGGCTCTGTTTAGAACACTTGAAAATGGAGTTTTCAAATATGGGGAATTTTCTGATGATATGTCAAACGAAATACAAAGACTTCCTGTAAGACCAGTGGCTCTAGCAGAATGAATATATATGATCCTTGATCTTTTTCCAATTCCATAGAATTTAACTGAAATGTGTGTTTGCTATGTGTGGTAAAAATAGGTCCCCTGTTTTTTGTTCTTTTTTTTTTTTTTTTTTTCATGTGTACTCAAATAGAAAAATGCTGAGAAATAATTTTGTGGTCCTACCCTGTAGCTGTTAAGAGCGATTTGTTAATGAAGGGTTGCAGCTATGGCTGTGCTAGGCAAAGAGGGAGAAGAATTGCAAAGGAAGAAGCAGTTGCCACAGTTAGATTGATGTATAGTCCCTTTCAAATCCCCACGGAGTGGAAGAGCCAATGATTGCATGACAGTTTGTCCCTAAAATTCATTTTCATAAGGAGCTCATGCCTTTTTACGAATACAATCTCATCCTCACTTTCCATAAAACATGCAACTGGACAGTCCAGCCAGACACAGACAGAACGTGAATACTTTGAATGTGAATACTTTGAAGTAGTGAATATGCTAAATGCACAAATAATATCCATTATTTTAGCATTTAAAAAAAAATCATAAATATATTAAGCCACAGAGAATCCCTTTCAGAGCAGTATAATGCTGGAGGCACTTGGGTATAGAAAAAAAGAGTGCCACATTGGATTAGGATCAGGATAGACAGGGACTGATCTATAGGAGGAGGGATCCTTGGGTCTGTCAGAAGGAGCTTGCATTTAAAACCATATAAAATTTAAATAGAAAAATAAAAAAATCAAACACACCCCCCCCGATTCATAAGCAGAACCAGACTTATAATTTAACGTGACCTCAGCAACACCTTCCAGATGTAAGAGGTCTGAAGAGCAGCATATCAAGTATTTCAAAGAGCAGAAATTAATCCTTAGAGGATAACATCCCTTGCCTGAGTGTGAGGAATGCAGGCTCTTTGGGCTACCCTACCGCAACCTTCTAGCCAGGCAGCCCCAGATTGATTTCTGATGACCAAATTGTCCCCCGACAACAAACAAAGCGGACTCATTCTTTTATTTTTTTTTTTTTTTATCTGAAGCATGAGAGTTCCGGCCACTGATTCACGCAATCAAGAATGGTGCTGGGCAGATCACGCTCTACCATAAGCCAGTGGTCGCTGTGAGAGCAAAAAGCTTAGCCATTTCTAGCCTCTGGGAGTGCATTTTATGTAGAGGAGGATTTAGAGTAAGCACAAACAGAATATCCTCCTCATTAACATCTCTAACAATGCCACACTAAGCTGCCACAGGGAAGCACTTGCACCCGGATTTCCATCATGTGCCCTCAGGCAAGGGAAGAGGTAGCCAGGGGAGGGCAAAACTAAGTTTATTTTCAGGAGATGCTGAGATCCTGGCAAGCAATGCCCTCAGATAGCGTTTCCTACTGTTTGAAGAAAAAAAAAAAACCAAACCAAAACAAGAAAATCAGGCAAATGTTGTGGAGGGCATTGCTCGCAGGATAAATGCTGTGGATGGCCACCGTCACGCTGCAGCAGTGATTTGGGAGAGAGCGCACTGGGGGTGGGGATGACGTGAGACGTCGGACAAAAGCGAAGATAGCCAGCAGTGCCTCAGAACAACAAAGGGCTGCCCTCAGCCAGTGGTGGAGCACATCTGGCACCCCAGGAAGCTCAATTGGACACTTGGCCCTGAGCTCGTCCCAGGGATTTCTGACTGACACCACTGCAGTGCATAGGTGAGCTTTTTGATAGGTTCACTGACATTTCCTGTCACAGTCACAATGAGGTGAATTGGTAGTTCCTGCCTTGGGATGCAGCATGGCTGTGTGTGTTATGGGTACAGGACAGTGTGCACTTATACCAAAAGCAGTTAATAACGTCAACTGCCACGTGCCCAATGCAGTCACTAAACTTTAGTCCGCCCTTCTGTTTGCCCAAACACATACACTCTGGCTTCCCAACTGGCTTCTTTCTATGTGTTGTCCAATGCATGTAGATACCTCCATCTGCCTGGCCTCAGATACAGTGGTTGTTGCTCCTCTATTTGATTGCCAGATGTCACTGGGGAGCAAGATGGGGAGGTTCCTGGATCCTCGGGGCAAGCTGGCCGTCACCGAGGGAGCTCGCCATCCACGCCAGCCGAAGAACAGGAATCCTCGGTGCCTGCCTCTGACGAAGACTCGCCGGCCAGGACCACAGAGAGCTGGCAGTGGCCGTTGTCCTCATCTGAAACGCACAGCAACGTTGGGGAGGATTTTGAGGGATTTCAAACGCCAGCGCGGACTCCGGAGTGTACCATGGACATACAATCTCCCGGGGATCAGTCACTCAGTAGGACTCCTCAGTTTGAAAGTGACTCTCCTGAGGAGGAGGGAAATAATGAAATGAATGAAGAGCAACGCGGTGTTGAGCCTGTCCCTAGGGATCGGGGTTGGAGAGGGCAGCCCCAGCTAACAGAGGGAGAGAAGCTGTTGATGGAAACCAACAGTAGGATTGTGCAGCTGCTGGAAAATATCAAGAGGGAGCATGCACAGTCCATGGGTCTCATGTCCCAGTCCATGGGCCGTATGGAGCTGCAGCTGGGCATTGTGGCTACCTCCACAAGAGCCATCCATAACTACCTGTCAGAGATTTTAGCTTTCCTCAAGCAGCCAAGGACGCAGGTCCTTGAAACACGCATCTCCCAAAGAGCCACCCCCCATGTCGAGTTAACCTGTGCCTCGACATGGACTGGTGAGGACGCAGTGGCATCCTCCACTGTGTGCTTACCAGGGGCCGAAGGGACGAGCGACTCTCGAGAACCACCGCAGGCCACGCTGCCTTGTCGCAGTGGCCGGCTGCAGAGAGCCATAACCGAGAGGGCCTCGTTGCCCATGCCTACACGCCAGGCAAAAGGGGGAGGGAAGAAAAAATAACCACACCATAGGATTTTTAGGGGTTTTTTTAATGTGCCTGTCCTTTTAATTCTTAGCCATAAGGCCATCAGTGGCAGAATTCAACCATTTCCTACATTGGCTAACATTGTATTCTGGCTGACTAGATTAGTCTAACATTTTGTAGTTTATATTTGCACTGTTATACGATGTGTGCTGCTGGTATTTGAAGAACATTTGCCTTTGTTCTTTCACTTTGACTTCATATGAGCATTTTTTTACTCTGTGCCAGGCATTCATTGCTTTTCTTACAAATACAAGTCATTTCTTGAGGCAGCTGTTTTTTGAGTTTTCTTTCTCCATTATCCCATCCCCTCTGAGCAAGCATTCTGGACATGGTGGTAAGTATACAGGTCTTGGCAATACTCGCCTCCAAAACTGTGTTCGATCAGTCTTTGCCTGGTGTTTCTGGCATGCCAGCCTGAGGTGTTGGGGTTAGCCTGTACCGGATCATGATCATTCTTATCCTCTGTGGGTCTGACAAGCTCACTTTCTAAGACCCTCGGTGGAGCTAATCCACATGTCTTGGCTATGTCGTACAATAAGTAATGTTGCCAGGATCATACCTCATATTTACCTTTTGGGGCCTGTATAGTGATGTGCCACCAGATCTATCTTGGCACCTGACTCTCATTTTCAAAGTTCCTTTTCTGATGGATCTGGTGGTTTGATGGGCAGCATTATAATTTTTCCTCTGAGAGAGTCTGGGGATTTGGAACAGGAGTCACTAAGCAATGTGTTCTACGGGGATAAGAGCCATCTCCTGCAACCAATCTATTAGGAGGAGACTGTCCCCTGTAATTATCACAGATATTAATTATTTAAGAAAAAGAGAGAAAAAAAAAAAAGCAACTTGCCTAGCAGCCAGACCTCTTGAGAATGTAAAAGTCATGACATGCTGTTGGGTACTGTGCTACTCTGTCTGTGATTAAGAGCTTTTCATCAGAGACGACCTACACGTTGATAAAATGCAACAACTTTCTGTGCCTTTAGGCCATCTAATTTCCTGAGGGCTTGGCACCCTGAGCAGAGCACGGGTGCGATTGGTAACCCACAGGGCAGATGGAAACGCACTTTGCAATAAATTATTTTATATCTGTTGGTGCTGCCTCTCTCGGGGGAATTTAATATAGTGGCACTCAAATTGCTATATGCATGCAGAGGCATCAGACTGGCTTATACATGTGATAGCCCTGACAGTTCTCCGAAAGGATGCTGTTACCAGGAGCCCCTTGAGCGGTGGTGACTAATTATCACAGGTGTAGCATGGCTCCTGTGTTTGACTCTCAACGTACCGTTGTAACTTCTTGTAAAGGTTCGGAAGAGTTTGTATGGCAAAGCAGTGCTGAATTCCTCCTCTGGCAAATACTAGAGAATAAATACAGGCTTAAAAATCCTCTTCTATGCTTACAACTGAGCTGCACTCTCTGTCCAGTGAGCCATAGACACTTCTTCCGTCTTTCTGTGAGACTGAAGTTATTCAAAGTAAAGCAGATAGTATTTTGTTATTCTACAAGTCAGCCACAAATCGTTCCCTTATAGTGTGTGTGCGTGCGTGCTTGTGGCTCTACTTTGCTAAATGACCGGTTTAATGATGAAATGCAGCTGGCATGGCCAACCTCCAACGTAGGCTTTTTCGACGACACAGTATTTCTTCCCTGCCACCACATCCAGCTGTGTTCCTTGTAAGAATGCCATTGGAGGCATGCTTCTTCGGCCACACCGCTGACACACTTCACACAAGGTGCAAATTTTGGCACCCGTCCTGTGGCTTTTTTGTATCTCTTTTCTTAAAACTGCTTGTAAAGGTGTCCTCAGACGATTTCCAACACGAGCTTGTAAGGTTCCCCTCTCATTGGTATGAGAAATGCATGCTGCAGAGCGTTGAAGATCACGAGGATGGTTGGGAGAGAAGCCAATTAGTAAGCCTGACAAATTATTCCAGTACGTACGGCCTTTTGAACGAGTGTTTCTGGTGCATACGTGGTTTGCACACTGGTGCTGTGGATATGAGACCCTAGGCAAAGGCAAAGGCGAGCGAAAGTTTATCCCAACGTGCTTACGTCTTATTTCTTTGGGATGAGTTTGACTGAAGCTAAATACAACTCAGCCAGTTAATTTTCTTGGCCTAATTAGGACATTTGATAATACAGCGAGAATGTTTTTATTTGACATAGTGCTTTCACTTCAAAAGCGTGGTGCAGTTGCGGCCAGATGCTGAGATTTTGACGTATTCTGCAGGACCCGCCATGTAGCTGCTGCCATTTAGAATAAACCTCGCTCCACGTGCTGGCTGCTTCTGTAATTTCAGATTTTTTTGGTTGTAGTTTTAAAATTACAACTTCCTCCCTACCTTGGCTTTCTGATCCAAAGCAGCAGAGCAAAAGAAGAAGCTGTGCGGATGTAGCAGTGCTACTCTTGGAAATACTACGCGAGGAACCCCTAAAGAGTACCTTGCAAAGCAGCTTAAGCCTTAACCTGCTCTCCTCTCCCGTTTCCAAGTGCTTTAAGCTAGACTGGGTGAGGCACAAAGCACCACTTGAATGGGAGCAGCTATAGGGTGAAAAGGACTGAGAACCCGTCTACAGACAAGAAACCTGCAACAAACTTAACACAAAACAGATTTTTTTCCAACTGGAAATAGTAGATGGTATTAAGATTTTGTACCAACTGATATTTTGGTCAGATCCAAAATTAGGATCTGACTTCTTGTATTGTCTAGCAAAATCAGTGCAGCTGGAGGGTATGTATGTTTCATCCCCAAACAAATATTTTCATGCTTTTCAAGTGTCTGTCATAGCCTCATCACTCTTTCCCTGTAGCTTTTTGTTGTCTGAATGGGTATATGGTTACATGTGTCTGTTAAAAATAAAGGGGATCAGTTCTTACATGGTATATTTATATTTCTTACTTACAGATTCTGAGTACCTAGTGCTTCAGTGTCCAAACCTTCCTTCTCTCTGTATCCCAGAGACCAGTTCTTTGGCTTCTGGGATGATAAAAAGGGTGGGAGAGACTTAACAGGAAATCTCTGCCCAGTTGAAGCTCTTGGTGATAGATCCCCGAGTACGATTCTACGGTCTAGCCATACTTTTGCTGTATAGGTCAAATGTTCATGGTTATGCCATTGCTTTCTGATGCCTTTTGCTGAGCAGAAGTGCAGATATTTTTCTTTCAGAAGTTCGCAGTTTGTGTTACAAAGTCTTATGAAATGTGACTTGGAGTTTGTTTGATTTTTGAATACATGTGATGATTTAAAGCATTTTTTTTCCTTTTCCCCTTCCACTGGATGATTTAAAACACACAAAAATAAAGCAGACCAATGAACAGAATTGAATGCTAGCTTCAATCGAAAAGAAACAGCACCACTCTTGTGAGACAGTTTTCAACAGTGTTCAGCTTACTGGTTCTGCTCAGCCTTTCCTTTCCTGCCTGCTCCCTGACCCTCTGTGACACTGAAATATCCACTTCTAGGACAACCTTCTTCCTAACCAGAAGGCTAAAGTTCTTCCCTCTCTTCTTCTCCCATTTAAAATATCATCCTTGCATCAGCCAGGTCTACTGTTTAGAGGGATCAAAAGCTCTTTTCCTCCTGCCTTATTCCCATCCATATCCATATCCAGGGCCCTGAGTGCGCTGCTCTCCAGTGAGAGGTAAAACTTAAATCCCTAAACCTGATACTTGGCATAGTAACACCATCTCTAGATCACCAAAAACCTTGGGGTGGGATTAAGTTTATAGTACCCTAATAAAATAGTTGTCCTTGTTTGCTGAAGGAAATAATCAATAATTTGGGAGATGAATTGCCGAAAAGTAACATTGCTCTGACACACATTGTGGAAGCCTAGGAGCCAGGCTAAGGTATTTCACTCACATAAATACCACAGGCTATGTAACTAATCCTTGCTTTGGTGAAACTTCGAAGGAAAAGGCACTAAATTAACATGATACAGGAAAGAAAATGCGATGGAAGGGGCAGTAAGGAAACCTGTTGGTGTGAGTCAAGTTTGGATTCTAGCACAGATTCAAAAATCAAACTATTGTGCTGGTTTAGGCTAGTTATTTATTTTCTCCGTGCCTTAGTTCATAGCAGTAGAAGTGGCAATAAAGGAGCTGTCAGGCTATTATTAGTTGATTATTTGGTACTTTGAGGTCTTCAGTCAGAGGGAGTAATGCTATGTATGGAATACTGATGAACCTTGTTTGTGACCAAAGTTTGGAGATGGGGCTAAAACTAACGCTCACTCTAAGCTTCAGAAGATCTCAATTAAAGTTTTCCCTCTATGTTATCATCACGTCATGTGGTAGATCAGAATCCCAAATCCAAATGTCGAAGTTCTCGTTCAGATTTGGACTTTGCCTCTTTGGTCTCTTTTCTGACCGCAACTTAATACCTTCCCGGACTGTCCAGTTATTAATATATAAAATGCATATAAAAGTTTCATTTAAACAAATGATGCAGTTATTAATGCTGATCCAAGAGTGTGAATAAATTAGGGTGTGATTATTTAAGGAGAATAGGCATAAAAGAGCACTTCTGGAGTACTGGTTATTGTCCAAAATATCACTGGAATTCTGATGACTAAGTACAGTCTGCTTATCTCTATTTGACAGTGCTGTACAGATTCATTTTTTCTAAAGGTCTTCTTTCCATTTCTATATAGATATTCTCCCTTCACATTTTGAAGGTTTGAAGAAGAGGATTGTTTTTCGAGTCACACTAAGTAAACATTAAATGCATGCAGGCTTAAAACTAAAGCATGCATGTTATGTAGCAGCAATAAAAAGTGCTCGGCTTGCACGACTTATGATGCTCAAGCGTTGCCTTGTTAAAATGCCAAAAAACCTTTTTCTTTGCATTTTTTTGAAAAGTAAATCTCTTCCTTTGACCTTGCAATACTTTAATTTTCAGTTTTTGGACAAATTATATTTATTTTACTGAATACTTTTATATTACAGATAAGGTGGATGAAATAGTACCAGTTTCCAAGCCATCAAGAATTGCAGACAATGCAACTGTGGACTCAAGAGTGGCAACTATTAAACAGCGGCCTTCTAGTAGATGTTTTCCCTCAGCTGCGGATATGAATGTGAGTGGTAGCTACGAAGTACTGCTTTCATTTCTGAAATTGATTGGAGGGGGACTCCTGGTAGCATGAAAGACGTACAACAGAAATGAATTTACCAACATTGCTTTGTATACTCAGTTTGCTTTTATTATCTTGTAACTTCGAGACACGGTCTACTCTGCCTTTCTAATACTAATTTTTTAGCAGAAGAGTCTACGTACGCCTATGAACCTTTTCTCATTATATCCTTACATACGCTCTGTCAGAGCAACAATGTTGATACTTCAATGTTATTCAAACATTTGTGAACATTTTGTGCCTGTAATCTGAGTTAGTGAGATGCTATTAAGTTCTGAACGTGAAGGTGTCATTCCAACACTAAATTCAAGCGTAAAATCTTTGCTGAAAGTCAAAATGTACTATTTCAGTTCTGGCTCCAGAGTTAGTGCAGCCATGTAATTTCCACTAATGTGAAGATTTCTCCTGTTACAGGCTTTTGTTATTCCTAATGGTATATATAATATCTTGATAAAATAATACATGAAGAATCTATATTAATACTACAGCACCTATTAAAAATTTAAACTCCAAAACTCTGAAATCAGATTACTTAATTGCAGATTTTTTTCTTGAATAACTTTGCCAGTGAAAAAAATAATTGATTTTATTGCATTTTAGATGTATTTTTCCGTCACCCACCCCTCCAAAAGAGTATCAGTCCTAATACAACAAGAACTGCTGTTCTCAGCAGGTTGGGATAGAAGGAAATTAAGGCAGAAGACAATAGTTTTGTGATGACCTACAAGGGAGATAGTTGGAAGCGTTGGGATTAAGGTAGCGTTCCTCCATTCTTGGCCGAGATGCTGACTGACAGGGTAACCTTGCGCAAGGCACCTTGAGTCTCTGCAAGACTCCAAGGATAGGTCTGTTCTTCAGAAGTGAAGAGAGCATACAGCTTGTTCACCAGAGCCAACACCGGTACCTATGCAATGTGTCGCTAGGTTTTTGCAAGTGAATGAAACAAAACGCAACTGCTCGTGCTTCGTTTTTCTAACAGCACACAAAATGTGCTGGAAATGTGGTGTATTTCCATGTAAATAATTTCAACTAACTCCAATTGCAGCTGTTATCATTTGATGAACATGTAAATGAAGCCCAGCCTTCCCTTTCTGTTCACCTCCTGCCCCCCTCAAAATACCAGATTTGTTATTTTTCGGTAAGAATTGTAAATAAAAGGGATAATAGATTATCAGATATGGCAGAATAGTTATTTACATGTGAGAAAGACTTACGTGCTTTAATGCTTGTGGGGTTTTTTGTTTCCTTTTTTGTAGTCCATGTATGAGAGACAGGGTATTGCTGTGATGACGCCCACTGTACCAGGGAGTCCTCAAGGTCCTTTTCTGGGTATACCTCGGGGTACAATGAGAAGACAAAAATCTATAGGTAAAATTCTTCTCATGTATAGTTTGCTTTGCATTAATCACGTGCTTTTAGTAACTGTGCTTCTTTCTTAAAGCGTATTTCTCCAGCATCTTTACCTCAGTGAATGACTGCTTAATTTTTATTCAAAGTTAATGGAAAAAGAAGTTTATGTGTAAGATGCTGTAATTTCCACATTCTGTTTTGATGGCACTAGGCAGAATTATGGAAGTATAATTTAATTCCTTTCTGTTGAATGTTCCCTCTAACAATGAAAAGCAGTGAGAAGAGGGGAAAAAGATCAGTACCAGCCCTTTGCAATGCATTACCTGGGGCAAAATGTTTCTCATTTTTTCTTTGTTACTGTTTCTTTGTTAGTAGTGCTGTTTATCAATTTAGAAATGCACTATGCTGATGCAAAATTAGCATCTAAATTATTCCAATATTATCCAGTGTATTTATGTTAAAAGCTGTATTTGTCTTAATATTATGTCGTATTTTGAAATTAGACATTATGATTTTTCCCCAATAGAATCTTCGCAGTCCCTTTGCTAAGTTTCAAATGCATCTTAAAAATTCATTAGGTTCCTAAGTTGTATTATTGTATACATTTAGAGAGTGCTAGAGCAAGGCTTAAGCTACTCTTCTGCACACAATGTCTTCCCTGTTCAATAATTTTCAAAGAAAATATGCTTCTCTACAGCTACCTTGATGATACAGGAAACTAAAACATTTGCCTACATATCAATGATCAGTTTAATTAAAATTCTATAGCATGCTTTTTAATTCTGGCATCTGGGTCTCTGGAAGTTCAACAAGAAAAGAAATGGTAGGAATCAATCAAAAGATCTCTTACATGATTTTGCGTATGCCTCACGTCATGTGAGATGCACCCTGGCACCTTAGGTTGGATACAGAATTAATACAATATAAGGGATCCCAGTGGAAGACGGGGTTTTGAACATACTTTCTTGTTTTTAGGAATAACAGAGGAAGAACGGCAGTTTTTGGCTCCTCCTATGCTGAAGTTTACCAGAAGTCTTTCAATGCCTGACACCTCTGAAGATATCCCACCACCACCACAGTCCTTACCTCCTTCACCACCACCACCTTCTCCCTCTCTGTACAACTCTCCCAAATCCCCGACATCAAGGAGCTATGGAACTATTAAACCTCCATTTAATCAGAATTCAGGTTCAAAAATTTCTTTGGTTAGGCCTGAGAATGTGGGAACAATGATAAGGGACAAAGGGATCTACTACAGACGAGAACTGGACCGATACTCTCTGGACTCTGAAGACCTGTACAGTCGGAGTGCCGCAGCTCAGGCAAATTTCAGGAACAAGAGGGGTCAGATGCCAGAAAACCCATATTCTGAGGTTGGGAAGATTGCAAGCAAAGCAGTTTACGTGCCAGCCAAACCAGCGAGGCGGAAGGGGATGCTGGTGAAACAATCCAATGTTGAAGACAGTCCAGAAAAGACCTGCTCTATTCCAATCCCGACAATTATTGTGAAGGAGCCATCCACCAGCAGCAGTGGGAAAAGCAGCCAAGGGAGCAGCATGGAAATCGATCCTCAGTCTTCAGAGCAACCTGGGCAGCTGCGACCCGACGATAGCTTAGGTGTCAGCAGTCCGTTTGCAGCGGCCATTGCTGGAGCAGTGAGGGACAGGGAAAAGAGGCTGGAAGCGAGGCGTAATTCTCCAGCCTTCCTTTCCACAGACCTAGGAGATGAGGATGTTGGACTAACACCGCCAACACCACGGATGAGGCAATCTAAGTTTACCGATGAAACAATGTTTAGTAGTGAAGATGGTTTTAGACAGCTCATGTCACCATCTCCGATTCCCGCACCTAGAGAGCCTGAAAATATTTTTAATAGCAGTGAACCCAGCAATCAAAGTGATTCAAGGACATTAAACGCTTCGTCCAAAACGAAAGGGACTGAGAACAGTACAGCGGCAGCTAAGTCCACGAATGCACCCAGCTCAGATAATTATGTCCACCCGGTCACAGGAAAGCTATTAGATCCAAACTCACCGCTAGCCCTTGCTCTCTCTGCCAGGGACAGAGCCATGAAAGAACAAACACAGCAGATTCCAGGCAAAGGAGACACTGTTAAAGCTGACCTTAATAAACCGCTTTACATCGATACAAAGCTGAGACCCAATATTGAAACAACTTTTCCTGTTACTGCTACTGTCACTAGGCAAAACACTCGCGGGCCGTTGAGACGGCAGGAGACCGAGAACAAGTATGAAACAGATGCAGGGAAAGAAAAGAAAGCTGAGGAGAAGAAAAACATGTTGATAAACATTGTGGATACTTCGCAGCAAAAATCGGCTGGCTTGTTAATGGTTCATACCGTGGACACAGTAAAGTCAGATGATACGCTGGAAGATGAAGAGGAAAAGGGAGATGAAGTTGAATTGAACCCTGAAAACTCCCCACCAGAGGTGCCAGAGGGTAGCGAGGAAGCAGAGAGTGAGCTGAACGTGCCTGCTGCACCTGAGCCACCGGCATCGCCCTGCAAAACCATCGTAGCAGCGAGCTCTGTCGATGACCCTGTCATCTTGCCATTCCGCATCCCTCCGCCACCCTTAGCATCGGTTGATATCGATGAAGAGTTTATTTTTACTGAGCCACTACCACCCCCCTTAGAGTTCGCCAACAGCTTTGATATCCCTGACGACCGCGCAGCTCCCGGTTCAGCTCTAACAGACTTGGTTAAGCAAAGAAAAAATGGCACGCCTTCACCCGCGCCACTTACCCCCAGCCAGTCAACAAATTCCTTAGACAGTAAAAAGCAAGTGGGTCTTTCAAACTGTTTGCCTGCCTCCTTTCTGCCACCCCCTGACAGCTTTGATAACGTCACTGACTCTGGGATTGAGGAGGTAGACAGTCGAAGTAGTAGTGACCATCACTTAGAGACAACCAGCACTATCTCAACGGTGTCCAGCATCTCTACCTTATCCTCGGAAGTGGGTGAGAACGTGGATACTTGTACAGTCTATGCAGATGGGCAAACATTTCTGGTGGACAAACCCCCAGTACCTCCTAAGCCAAAAATGAAGCCCATAATCAACAAAAGCAATGCACTTTACAAGGATGCGCTAATTGAAGAAACTGTAGACAGCTTTGTAATTCCTCCTCCCGCTCCGCCCCCACCTCCAATCAGTGCGCAGCCCAATATGGCTAAAGTTGTCCCCCAAAGGACATCTAAGCTATGGGGTGACGTGACGGAGGTGAAAAGCCCAATTCTCTCAGGCCCAAAGGCTAATGTTATTAGTGAATTGAACTCAATACTCCAGCAAATGAACAGAGAGAAATCCTCAAAGCCAGGGGAAGGATTGGAGTCACCTACTGGAACAAAAACTGCAAGTCTCAGTACAAGGTAAATGTAATTAACCAAATAATTTTATAATAAAGACTTGATTTTTTTTCCATCCCGTCACAAACTTCCCCCTTAAAACTTCCCCCTTAAAGCACATAGATTAAAGAAGAATATATTCTCTAGTGTGTATGTCTACAACAAACAATTTTACAGAAGGGAAAAATTTCTAACATTGTCAACATTTCTGTAGTTTACATGATAGAATAGGAGATTTCTCAGTCTTCTACAACTTCAAAGAGAGTTTCCACAAACCTTGCGGTTGTTTTGATGAGAGTTATTTAGATTTGTTTTGAAGTAGTACTTTTCTTTAAAACGTGGTGATAATTTAATTTTTCTCTGGTCTCATGACTTATTTTGGCTTCAAACGGGTAAAAAGGTGGGTTTTGCCTATGCTTAATTCACATACTTTATGTGCTATCGTTTGATTCATGCTGATACCTCTGATAATCTACTTTATCATAAAGTATAAAGGAAAATCACCAGTTGAAATCACTCCGTGCTATTCATGTTGATACTAAAAATTTAATTTAGCATCTCTACGACTTAGCACTGTGGATTTTAAGTTCTCGCTTTCTGTTACATGTGCTTGTTAGTGAATAGTCTCTGATATTTACAGATTCAAGGATGTGGCTCGTTTCTCCCAACGGCACCATCCCTGGTAGTGCAGTACAGTCCATTTGTGTACAAGTAGTTCGCGAAAGGTACTGAAGTGCTAAGTAATTCCCACTAGTCAGGCGCCATTGGGTAAACGTACAGGTTATCGCGTAGTCGCGTTCTTGTGGAATATAGATATAATATCATGAAATCCACTCTTTTGGGAAAAAAGGGCGATTTTGTTAGTTTTATGGAGAGCCTGAGGTATTTCTTTTTGTGGTATGGAATGATTTGGCCTTATACACGGCGGTTAAATGTACCTTTTACTGAAATATTGAGTATTGTTTGGCCCAGACTGCTCCACAGAAATGCATTTTTTTGCAGCAATGCAGTGCTGACTTTGTTTTTTTAAAAAGATTCCATCTAAGTAGACTTTATTGGAATTATTCTCCCAAATAATAACTAACTCAGCCTTTGAAAAGCTACCGTTCTTTGCGTACGTAAAGGTAATTTGATTTTAGGGGAAGGGTGGCTCCATTAGTTGAGAGTGATTGGTCATTCAGAAAACAGCGCGATCAAAAGGCTTGGGATAAGGTACTTATTTCCTGCGACGTGGAAGTCATCAGACTGGTGACGGGGAGGTGTGCAAGTTATACAATTTTTAGAATTAAGAGATGGAAGAAACCCACTGAAATGCTGGAGTTCCTGTCAGTGGCTCTTGACTAAATGGAGTAGAAATTGAGTCGTCTGTACAGGAAAAGCACAATACCCAAAAGAAAAGGCAATGAAAACTGTGCAAGAAAAACAATCTAGGCTGACTGTCTGATACAGACAGTCTTTAAACAAAGTTAGCACAGCAACTGAACAATGCACATTTGAGAATACCTCACGTAAGCGTAAAATCAGTCCTTGTCCACTGCTTGGATTTACTTAAGTCTTGTCTTGCAGATGACTCTTGACAGTTTCATTTCACAGTATTTTTCTTACGTCTTCAAGAATACTGATTTTTCTAGAGCTTGATCGTCTTTCTTGCTAAGCCATGAACCTATTGCCTCTAGCTTCGTACGTATAATATTATTTATCATCTTTTATACTTAAAATGACAGTTATTTTCAGGTTACAGTAGACACCTTTAGCCTCCCTATTTTATTAGAGCATAACTGAGGTTATCAACTGCGATGTACTGTAAATAGGTGACAGTATTATCATTATTGAGGGGAAAATGAAAAGTAGAAACAAAGAGAGATACATTTTTTCGTGAAAAGACAATTAAACAGATCTAAAACTGGGAAAAAATTGAAAACTACTATATCACTTCATTGAAAAAATGCAAACTGTCATGTAAGCAAGGGTAGTGCCATATATGTTACGTTTTAGATAAAGATCTGACTCGGACAGTGTTAGAAAGAATGTTGCTTTTCTATCCTTTAGCTTTTTTCATTCTTATAACTCAGATTTGGCAAATTACACAGCCTTCATTATGGAACACTCGATTTGGAAACAAAACCCCATGAAGTATTATTTCAATATGGCTGAAATCCTACTTCTTTCCTGGAAAATAAACCCAAGTGGGCATCTCTGGAAACTGGAGAGAGGATCTTAGGATATAACAATACTGAAAGACCTATGAGGTAATAAATAAGACAAGTGGGCAGTGATACAGAGCAGCAGAAACTCTTGACTGCTGTTTTTCTGTGGAAGAAAATGACGCCTCCACAGAATTCCTGGTGGGAATGGAAGGTAAAGGACTGTATTTTGTTTCATTCTGTTTTCAAAATGGATGTGATTACATTATTTTTTAATTGAGCTCCGGGAAATTGCATGAATTGAAGATATTAAAAATTATCAGAAAAGGTTTTCTTTTTTAAGCTAAGTAATAAATCAGTGACAGGAGAAGAGCTCCAACTGCCTACAGATATTAAAAGTGTGTTTGAAAAGGTGCTGTGGGCAATTCTTTTTCATCTTAAGAGGAGTGAGGTAGAGAGATGTAAATTGAGAAGTTCACTTGTAGATTCAGAGGGTCCTACCTGTAAACCAGTGGTGGTTTGGTGGTGGTGTCTGCCTGGCTGTCCGACTGCCCTTGGAGCAAGGCTGGCACCTTCCCCTCTATTAAAGCTTAACCAGTTCCACTTTCCAGGGAGAGACGATTGCTTTCTGAGCTTGATAAAGAGGGAGCAAAAGCCTAAAAGCAAGATTTATCACAGCGGAGAAAATACAGATTTCTTTCTGTTGTGCTATGTATGTTTATACCCTGAATTGTATGCATTAAATTTAATTATTATTATAATTATAAATTTAATCTCTTCTTAAAGGTGCCTGCGTAAAAGCGATGGTAAATATTTCCCAGAAAAAGACTTTTTTCTTACTTCTTTTACTCCTGCCTTATCTTTTAAAAAGATAAATAAATTACAGGCTTTCTAGCCCAATTGCATGACTGACACAATTTTCACAAAGCTGTTAAATATTATGACCAACGAATACCATCTTGCCAAAATTCCAAGTATCAATGCTAATACTAAAATTTGAAAGCTAAAATTCTTGGTTACTCTCTAACACTGTAAAGCTTTGGACAACCAACGGTAGAACTTGTAGCTCTTTTCTGTGAGGTAGCATTAGAAAGCATTTGGGTCATAGGTTGGACTCGAGGAGCTCAAAGGTCTTTTCCAACCTTATGATACTGTGATACTGTAAAGGGAGCAAGGAATTTTAGCTTAAGCAAAGATTCTGCTGGATTAAAGAACAACTCGTTAGCCCTGCTAAAGGGAAAGTGATAAAAAATGAGTACGCCTGTTCTTATCCTTCACCTAGAGAGAAGTATTGGCAAGTGTTATAAATAGGAACGTGGTTGACAGGCTCACTTGGGTTATGTTCACAGCACGATGAAATTGAAAATATGCATTTACTCATCGGGACGTGTATGAAGTTATAGCCCAGATATCAATCCTAAATATCAGTAAGAGTTACTTTTGCACAGCCAGTACACATGCAATTGTAGTTCACTCGTGGCAGCCGCCCTGTTAGGGTAGTGCAGAGGTGAATTAAATTGTAGGTAGTTGAGTAATGGCTTGCCACAGAAACCCATAAAAATATCTTCTTTCTTTATTTTTGATAAGTGAAGATGGGAAGAGATTGCTCTAAAGTACTGAACAGCATTTCTCTCTCAATCATTGCGTTAAAATACAACCTTAGACTTGCTTTTTTTTTTTTTTTCAGCACATTGGTTTAGCAGTAATTTTACACGGTATATTTATAGTTTTCTGTGGTTCTTAAGCAGACACTGAGTTTCAGGGTTTTTAAATAGAGCATGGAAACGTTTGGCACCAAACCATCTGCTTCTCAGCAGCAGTGACCAGCCACGGGATAGGAGAAAAGAGCCTGGTAGAGGAAGGAAAAATAGGAATAGGTAAAAGGATGTGCTTGCTTACTTTGTACTAATAAAAGCATAAAGAGTTTAATGTTCTAGACCAGAGCTAATCTCACTCCCAGTTTCAGCCATCATTTGTTTTAAGAAGTTGTGGAGGAGAGTCGTGGTGACAGAGGTTTGTATCTGGTCTATCCATGTAGTCAGGCCACAACATCCAACCATCACTTCCTACGCTTAGAGAAAACGTCGAGGGTGACTGGATACAGGGCTCCATGTGACCCAAATACCCAGCGCTAAAGCCCCAAAGCTGAGCTTTGGTTGTGATTCCTATTTCTGAATTTGGATATGAACAGGTACAGAGATAGGAAAAGGCAGCCCCGGGGAGCCCTGCGGCTTGGCAGGTGATGCTTTTGTCAGCGGGCGAGGTGGGGAGGACGGGATGTCTAACGGCGGTATCGATCTTGATGCTATAAATACAGCCGTGCTATAAATTCACTTGAGAGGCTACCGGCTTTTATATGGAGCTGATAAAAGAAACAGGGAGAAGACTAATGCAGGGGGTTTTATCAAGTTAAGGGAGGAGTTCCCACTCTGTCTGTGAACCCAGCGGTCGCTTAGCAACATAATTATCAAGCGCAAGCCTATGAGATCGACTGAATAATGTCAGCGTGGTTAACACAGCATAGACCCAGTGGCTGCCAAGGAGAAGAAACTCAGCCTCCAGTGAAAATAGCATCCTTCCACCACAGCTCCGGCGCATTAGTAAGGAGTAATGAACACCAACTGCTGCTGCTCTCTACCATCACCCTACCAAAATGATCGATAGCTTTGCCATAGGGAGAAATAATTTCTATTTCAAACAGCGCTTATGTTTCTCCAGCTGTGTTTGCACGACGTCCCCATGGCCTCTGGGGTAGGTTGGGTGTCACGCCCGGTAGTGCAAAATGCTTATTGTAAACATGGGAGATACAGAGGGTGCTTAACCATATGGGATTGAGTCCTCTATGAAAAATAACCTGTATAGTGTCGGCATAGCAAATTTTGACAGCGAAACTGCCTATGACCAGGGGTTTTGTCCATCTCTGAATTGCTTTTTATGACTATCTGGAAAATTTCCTATTTTCTCACAAACAGGTAAGGCAGGATTGAATTTAGCAACAAGCCCTGCGTAGAGACTGATCCTGATTTGGTTTATTTTATGTCTGGATTTCGCAGTTGATGAAAAATGTATCTTGTGGGGTAATTCTCAAGCCTTGATCTTTCAGTTTACTACTGATCCATTAGATTCATTTCATTTTGTTAACCGTTTGTCAGCCAATTTCACAGGATTACTTGCTTTGTCAGTAACTTTTGCGGTGTTTCAGTCATTCCATTTTGTCATTTTTATTTGCTCTCATGACTGCTGTTGTCAGAGGAGGGTCATGCTGAAGTGCCGTGAAGTAAGTGACGACCATAAAACATAGAGTATTCTATGTTGTACATTCTGCTTCTTTTTAATGCTCACTCATTGTTACTGCATTTCAGTGATGTTGGTGTTGACTTTGTTACAAAGTGCAATGTGGATTAGGTCATCCTAATCCAGAAATGGTAGCCATTCTAAACGCAGAAATAGGATGTCATCTCAAGCTGAAATACAAGCCACTTTCATCAGAGAAATATTCAGCAAATTAATTTATAATATTATCACGTAAGACCAGATCCCTGAACTTATGCCTGAGCACCTTAATAAGGAGCACGATTTTTTCAGCTGGATTTTTGGAGGGTGTTTTGTGGTGCGTGGCAGGGTGGGGAGGGATGATCAGTGCATTTTTACATATCATAGAATCAATAAGGTTGGAAAAGACCTTTAAGATCATCCAGTTTAACCACCCGCCCAACAACATCGTGCTTATTAAACCATGCCAGAAAGTGCCGGGTTTACACATTTTTTGAACACCTCTGGAAAAGGAGACTCCATACCTGCGTGAGGCTCAAAGTAAAGACAAACTAGTCCTTGAAATAATTGAGATCTGTTGTACTCACCACTACGGGGTCTTTCATCCTTGGAAGCTGTGGAATTTCCCCTTTGCTCCTTCCAGCTTTCCCTGACCTTCTTCCCTGCAGCTGTCCAAGGAGCTCAAAAGATGCATGACCAGCAGGTTGAGGGAGGTGACGGTGCCCCTCTACTCCACTCTTGTGAGACCTCACCTGGAGCCCTGTGTCCAGTTCTGGAGCCCTCAGCACAGGAAGGACATGGAGCTGTCAAGAGTGAGTCCAGAGGACTCACCATGGAGATGATCCAAGGGCTGGAGCACCTTCTTTATGAGGCCAGGCTGGGAGAGTTGGAGTTGTTCAGCCTGGAGAAGAGAAGGTTCTGGGGAGACCTTGTAGCAGCCTCCCAGCACTTACAGAGGGGGCTACAGGAATTCTAGGGAGTGTCTTTAAGGGGAATACTGTATCAGGGAGTGCAGGAATAGGGCGAGGGGTATCAGTGACAGAACAGGAGGACACGGTCTCAAGCTTCGTCAGAGGAGGTTTAGGCTTGATATTAGGAAGAAGTTCCTTACTGAGAGGGTGATTGGCCATTGGAATGCGCTGCCCGGGGAGGTGGTGGAGTTGCCGTCCCTGGAGGTGTTTAAAGAGAGATTGGATGAGGCGCTTAGTGCCGTGGTGTAGTTGATGAGTAGGTGTTGGTGTTGGGTCACAGGTTGGACTCGATGATCTCAAAGGTCCTTTCCAACCTTGTAATACTGTGATACTGTATCGGTTTTAAGCTGAAACAGAGGAGATTTAGATTAGATATTGGGACGAAATGCTTTACTGTGAGGGTGGGGAGGCCCTGGCCCAGGTTCCCAGAGCAGTGGTGGCTGCCCCATCCCTGGAGGTGTTCCAGGCCAGGCTGGATGGGGCTTGGAGCCCCCTGACCCAGTGGGAGGTGTCCCTGCCCATGGCAGGCTGTTTGGAACTGGGTGAGCTTTAAGGTGGCTTCCAACTCCAACCATTCTATGATTCTATGAGAGAGGACTGAGGCCGACTTCACGTCCTCTCATCGTCATCAGCACCATTCGCTTGCTGCCTATTTCCAGACATTTGTACCGTTCTCATGGAAACTGTTGTGCTTGAACAGACTCCCACAGACCTTAATGATTAGTCTTCACTCCAACTCAACAGCGTTGCTTGCAACAGACACTCACCATTTCTCAATTCTTCTCACTAAAATAACACTGTTGTAAGAAGCTCTGTATCCTGCCAGTCATCACATCAGCCCTTGTTCTTAATCTTCCCAAACCAGACAATTGTCTTTCTTTCCTACCATAAAATTTTCCTTTGACAATCCAAAAACAAAGTAAAAATATTATAAGAGATGGAGGCAAAGTTTTGGGCTTGTGTGTGCTCAAAAACCTGTGGAAAGTTAATTTCTCACAGTACCTCTCTATATAGGGACTCATTTCCTTCATTGGTTTTCTCGGTTGTTAAGATTCTTTTCATCTGGAATGGACGAGCTTTGTCAGAAGCGGTGATTCTTTTGGCAAAGTATGGGATAAACCAGCTCCCATGAGAACATAATAGTTTTTTGGTCTTTTTTTTCACATGGGAGGCTCCTAGAAGATGTTACAGGATGCCGTCTTCCACTGTTTTGCTTCTGATATTAAGTTAAGAGTAGATTTGAATCCTGCAAATCCAATTTAAAATTTAAAAGACTTTCTTGCCAGCAAGCTGTGTCAATGGCTTTTATACTTGGAAGCTGCTTCGTTGTGACATAGAAATTATATATTGTGATTTTAATACGGGGCAACATAATGGGCTTTGCAATCAGTGCAGTCTTACAACAGCAAATGTTTCTAAATTACTACCATATGCTGATTCTAACAGAGCAAATTTTATTTAAAATAATTATCAGACTTTTCACCTTTTTAAAATGAAATTTGGGTTTAGGCAGGTTTAATATGGATTTAATATGTTTAGTATAACAGATGACAAAATAAGACATAAGAAATTGCTCTTATTAAAAATCTGGAAAAGCCACAACACAACAAAAACATGCCTGCTCTCCAGCTGGAATGTGCTCACTCCTTATTACCAGGATACAAATCAACCGTAAAATGCAAGACAGCTGATGGTTTCAAGGCTGTATCTGCATCACAGATTGTATTGGAGATGCCATAAATTATAATTTAGGATGCACAGGAGTTAGTTACAGAAATATGCATGGTTTTTTCCTTGGATTACAATTACAGTACGGCAGTCTCTGTAACATGTTGGAATTGATATGGCAGGTGAAAGAAGGGAAAAAGAAAGGGGAAAAAATGAAACTTGGAATTAAAGACTTCAAACTGAAAGCCTGGAAATGCAGCTGTGGGCTCCAGATTTGCCTGACTTTCACGAGAGCTGGGTCTTCGCTGTGAAGGCTGCGGAGCTGATAGCAGAGCTGAAGCATAGCAGCAGGGAACTGGCCACAAACTCAATCTTGCAGGTTGCCAAATAATTATAGGGTCAGCAGTGACTTCAAGTTGCTGTGGGTAAAATTTGTCCTAACGGGACCATTATTGCAGCAGTGAGGACGTGTACCGAGTCACGGGGTTGTCTGTGTTCCCAAGTGTGCAGTAGAACTGATAACTTTCTTGAAGAAGGTGTGTTGCTGTAGGATTAAATCTGTTAATATTAATGAAGTGCTCTGAGCTTTCTCATAGAGGTGTTGTTAATAATTAATAATAATAATAATAATAATTAAAAGCATGAGTACTGATGTGATTTTAAACTGAACTGGTGTTGAAACCTCATTAATCAGCTAAAATATCTTATTATTGTTCCAGAGATGTATTTAATAGTCAGTAGTCCTGAAAGTATGGCTTGAAAAAAACCAAGATGCACACAGATCTTTTAATATTGCCTCTAGCCATGCGAAGCCGTTACTTTGATCCAGGCTGACAGATAGCAAAGCACAACGTTGCCCCCTGTATTACTGCCCGTGGGTCTGAAAAGGTTCGGTAACACTGGTCTAAGGAGTGCTTAAAATAAATGCACATAGTTTACTTTGGGGGTTTTGGCTTAATATCCCTTCTTTAAAGGAACAGTGATTGCCTGAACAAGGCTGGGCAAGGAGTCTATGAAAGGAACAATCAGAGAAGATGGAGCAAAAGTGGGTTACAAAGCAGAAGGTGTGTACTGAGCCCGGAGTTGTCAGTCAAGAAACAGGAGTGATCCTACAGCATTTAGCATAATAGAAGATAGATTTTTGTCATCCATTTGATATTGCCACAATGGGTGTGAATACGAAACCATAATTTCTAGTATTTGCAAAGTTAAGTAAAAGGATAATTGCGGGTAAAGAGAGAGGGAGACGTTTCCACATTTATACAAAACTCATCCTGCTTCTCAATCACCAGGAGAGCATTATCCCAACCTATTTCCAAGTGGGTTTTGTGGATTTAAAATTAGATCATGCTTTATTAAAGTGTTCAAGGCTCCAAATGCTAAGTTAAAGTAGGAAGAAATAACTTGTTTCCCTTGGTTGGTAGAATTTAATAGTTTCATTCCATAGACTTTTTATTTGTAAGAACGCTCAGCTCCAGTCTCAGAAGACAATGGGAACCATTAAGGTCCAAACAAATCACAGGAAACACTCAAAAACCTCGCCAAGTGTTGCCTTTCTTTGTTAAATTTCAAAGACATAAGTGCTAGGAGCATTGTTCCTACTGTGTTTGAAGTGAAGTACCAATCTTTCCACTCTCAAAAAGATCCCCCAGTTCCCATTGAAATATACAGTATGGTTTGTGGGAAATCAGTGGGATCGCTCGTGTGAATAACGTGCGCTCTCCGAAAAGTTATTCCTAGTGCTTTTCTAATAACACGGTGTTGGAGCTTTATTTGAATGAGACTCACTGTGACACGAGCGTGCTCTGAATCTCGGCGTAGAAGTGCTGTACGTTACCTGATGGCTAGGTTTGCTAAT